>CM057724.1:7015094-7615094 GCA_030064385.1 Melaleuca quinquenervia | reverse complement strand
AAGTTGTTAGCTGAACAAATGGCCAATCTGACTATAATTTGAAAAGAACTCCCAAAAATGAAAGAGCTTAGTAGCCACACGATTTGGCAATTAAATCAGTTTTTCCAATAAAAATATCAAAGACTAGTCCAGAGACTTGATTGCAACAATGAAAAAATGTGGCACGAAGAACTAGAAATAGAAATAAAAGTAACCTTTACTAGTGATTAAGACTGCTCTTAGCAACACATGAAAACAAAAGCTTTCTTGCAGGCATTTCTGGTGTGTAATAAGCCAGTGATATTGCTCATATAGTAATAAGTGTCCTATTTATCTATGAGTAACTTCTTTTATTTCCCATCTTCTTAATATCAGTAAAAAGTAAGTATCTATTTTGTGGAGTTATTCAAAATACATCTTTGTGCTTGCCTGATGCCAGCCAATTATTGCATTGAAATTTAATGTAAGTTTGCCATAAGGAATTACCAGAGCAAAGTATTATTGTCAGCAATTAAAGAATGATTTTCTTCGAAATTGACCAGTGACCCACAGAAAAAAAATGAGAAAAGCATGAAACAGTTTGAATTGAGACGATAGAAAGCAAATAAAGATGGAACGAAGCTATTTAAAAGTTTTCTTTTTTCTAGTTACTTATCCGAACAATTTGCAGGGTTGAAATAATTTGGAAGGTCGAAAACATAAAAAAAGATACTGATACTTTCATTAAGAGCATAGTGAAAGTATTTGGAGACATAACACTGCCTTTGGATTCATACTCAGTGCAGAAGTAATGTCCATCGACTATGCCACATATTGTGTCACCTAAGCAATTTCTATCCCTCGATAAATTCTAGACAAGATAACATATGGTTTTCATGGGAGTGATGCCTTGTGATTGAGCACCACTTACTCCAGTGGAGAGTTTTACCTTCACCAGCTTAACTACTCAAGGCATGTTCAATGTACTGAGTACTTAAAAAAGTAATCCTGACAAATCTGAGACATGATTTCCTTTAAAAAGTTACCATATACAAATTACGACAGATTTTTCAATCACAAAGCATGACTAAGTGACCTCACTCAGTAATAGTTACCCTGAGTGCATAAGATCACATCCTTTCTTCATCCTTTCTTCCCCGTTCAGTTCCTCCCAAATATTTCGTATTCTAATATCTTAAAGGTAAACAACCAGTGACATCACTTCATTCTCCATCACCATTGGTTCACCCTTTTATCTACATGAGAGAGAGAGAGAGAGAGAGAGAGAGAGAGAGAGAGAGAGAGAGAGAGAGAGAGAGATGTGTGCCCCGCTGATCATCATCTTCTTCTTCTTCTTTTATGGTGTTGGTTTTTCTTTTTTCTTTTTTTTGGGGGGGGGGGGATGGGAAGGGAAATTCACTGTACCATAAACCCTTACACCCTAAACATAGATCAGATCAGCTGGCATGTTTACAACATCATAGAAAGCAATGATTTCACAGTGGTCTTATTTTTATTACTTTTGCTAAATTAGACTCTTCTCAATATGCTGTCATATACATCTACATCTACATCTTGCATCTAATGATCTCATTCTTTCAATTTATCCTGATATATTAGCAATTCTTCCTGAAATAAACTATTATCAACAGAATTGCCAACACCAGATGATGACAACTAAATGATCACTTTTCTAATTGGGTTACTTTTACCAAAAACAAAATCAAAAGCTAATATATAATATAGCTGTCAGTTTTTGCAGTGCCGGCCACTCCAACCAAAAGATGTTTGCACGTGCAGGCTTGCTGCAGCAAGCATATCTTGCATTTCAAGTGTTTCATCAGTGACAGGATACGAGTCACTGTCTCAGCTATGCCACAGGAGGCTTAATGGAAGTACAGGCAGGGATTCACACTGGGATGCCTACTAATTAAATTGACCTCACAGCAATCAATTGGAAAATCAGGTTCTACCATTCTGGCTGCAAATAAGTTGTATCATTTCTTTTAATCAGATAAACTTGCTATTTTAACTTTACTTTATTGGATTCTGTGTATATGCTAAATTGAGTTATCACGTTCATTGGAAACTCATGCATCACACAGGCACACACAAAGGGAAACCAACCTGCTCAGTAATTGGATCAATGTCAAACACTTTGGTAGGACTGCTGTCCACCCAACTTTGTTTTTCATCAAGGGACAATTTCTCCATTAAATCTTCATTGATGTGAATTTCAGGTTCATACATGAATGTCACTGTGGCTGCAGGGGACCACTTTGCATGATCTTTGCCAATTCCTTTTCTTGCTATTGCTCGCAGCCTTAGCTCTTGCCCTCGGCGAAGCTTCACGATAGTAATTCCCCTGTGCACATGAACAAACATATGGCAAAATATAGTGAGAAAAGTAACTATCTATAGCCCCATTCTCTCAATGCATCCCAGGAAGTAATGAAAATGATGCTGATTTTTCATACCTATCCACATCCTGGAATCCGCCATCTCAATGATATTAATACTTATCAGTCACATTCTCTATTAACTTGTAGGTATGAAGCAATCATATAACGACAACATATGATTAGCTACAAAACATACTGCATTTAAGGTCTTCCTTCCAAAGAAATTAATTTACCAAATTGGTCTGACTTAAACAACCATGTTGACTACATGTGCCCGCCCTTAATCCATGAAGAAACCTTTAAGTGATTTTACTGCATATCTCAGGAAGCGACAAATATTGCTGCATGTAAGTGTCTGGAAGCCAACAAGAAGCCCTCCATCAAGAATCGTTCCGCTATTAATTTTACCACTAACCAGAGCACACACCCCTACACAAGAAAATTCAAACAACCAAAAGCCCTTTTTATTTTTAGCTTTCACAAAGCCCCCAAAGAAGCAGCAGGTTACGCTCTGCAAATCAATCTTATACAATTTCCAAATGTACAACTCATTCTATAGAGCTTTCAAATTACATCCGTGAGAATGCCATGTAATCTTTTAGCCAGTATTAGGGTGACATGTGAAACCATGAAAGCGGGAGGATTTCATATTCTCCGATGACTATAAAAAGATGACATTTCCGAGCAGAAGCCCAAAATTTAAAATTAAAAGAATTACAAAAACCCCTGACCCATTTACCTTGACGAGAAAAAGTAATTGACTCAGTAGCAGCGCCAAGCAAAAGAGCAAACGAGCTTATGACAAACCTACTTCTGCTCGGAAGAATCGTCGCCGAAGGCGTCGGAGAAGTCAACGGGGACGACAGTGTGGTCGGAGCTGATGAGGTCCTTGCTGGTGACGTCGAGGGTCTGGTCGGTCATGCACCGGGCGCGGAGGTGGAACTCGACGGAGCAGAACTCGCACTGGCCGTCGCCGTCGCAGGCGTCGCAGTCGCGGGAGAAGCGCATGGACATGGCGCGCTCGGAGGTGAGGGGGATGAGGCCGAGGCGGTGGGCGATGAACTCGTCGTTGAGGACGGAGGAGTTGACCTCGATCTCGACGAGGTCGATGGCGATGGTGGGGACCTCGGCGATCATGACGCGGCGGAGGGCGTTGGCGACGCTGGCGTCGGTGTCGCGGAGCTCGAACTTGAGGTAGTCGTCCTTCATCTCCCGAATCTTCACCCTCGGGAACCTCTGGTACGACGCCCCTTCCATGGTCGACAACGAGGAGAGCAGAGGAGAGAGCTCGAGATTTCGCACTGAAGACAATCGCAGAGAAAGCGTTGCTCCTTTGAGGGGTTTTAGGTGTATAATGTGAGAGAAAGAGAGAGAGAGAGGACGCGCCTTGGCAAAATTAACGTTAATTCAATCATCAATATTTTAATTATATCAATTTAATTATAAATTTTTTATATCGATTTAGTCTTCAACTTTCTAAAAAATTATAAAAGTAATCCTAAATCTATTATTTTGATATTTGGTCAAATGGAGAATGTTGATAAATCATTAAAAAGATTCAGGATTAAATTGGTAAATCATCAAAAATTTTAAAGCTAAATTGATATAATTAAAATATTCTATAGATAAATTGATAAATTATCAAAATGTTCAAAACTAAATTTAGAGATGAATTAGTTTTTGCATAATAGATTAGAACTTTTCTTAGATAATTTTTGTGTGTGATGTCTTACCATCTGTATATATAAGACACTTCGTCGTTTTTGAGACTGACAAGAACGGCAATCTTGTTCCTCTTCTGTTCAATTTAAGGCTCAATCCATCGATTCTCAAGTTATATAATTCTCCCACTGATTTTTATCTCCCATGGTTCAATCATTATATTCACTTTTTGTTTTTGTTTTAATGTATATGGAAGAATTACAAATCGGGATATCTTGACACACTTACTAAAATCATAACCAAAAAATGGGAGAAAAATTAAGAATTTTAGCAAATTTTGAAACATAAGAGAGCCTTAGGGTAATTTTTTTTTGTGACCGAGGACTCCACCTGGGCCTTTTCGCACTCGGCTAGAGCTAAGAAACCGGGTGCCTATATATTGGGCCAATGCAAACTAACCACAACACTCACATTAGCGGTTAAGTCACCTAGCGACGTTACTGGGATTTGAACATGTACCTTTTGCGATAAATACAAGGCCCGAACCAACTGCCTTAGAGTAATATTTGATTGTTTAAGAAACCAAAATCGCATTAAAAGCCATTATTTAAGAAACCATTTTATGGTGAATTTTCACGACGTTAAATGTATGTCACATGTCAACATCTACATTGTTTGTCACTCATGTAGATTATCACAGGTGTACTGGTTTGAAACCTTTTGCTATTTCAATATTTATTTGGGACAAATGTGATAAATATGCATCGATTTGAATTTTTTTCGCAATGAAAACTTAATTTGATCAAATATTCCTATTTGATGATCTTTTAATGTAAAAATTAGTTTGAAATAGATGTGATGTGGATGTACTGATTTTTTTTTTGTGGCAGTCAGCCGTAATTCGTTTTAATCCATGCCCTAGTACAGAAATTCCATTTAGCAATCCCTGCTTGCCTAACTTGCTTACCAAATTCAATAAACAATTATATATATATTTTAAGTTTGGACAACTCAAGCATAATTATTACATCATCGAACGTCACTTCGTGGCTGTTCTTGCTCAGAAACAAGAGCCAAGAATGCCGGAACGGAAGCACAAGCCGCTCGAACGGAGGCTCTACATGCCGGGAAAAAGAGCATTGCGGTCGTGCGGTTTGGCTCTAGTTCCTATCGCGCTTTCTCTTGCATCGCAAAACTCATTCCGTCGGCGGGGATCTATGATCTGCGAGTCTCCTTACTCACCGTATAGACATGAGATTAGGAGGATGTAGGTCACCTCTCTCTCACCTCCCCGAGTCCCCTCACGACGGCCACCTCCAGAAACACTGTGCAATCACACCACCCCCATGCAATCTCTCTCTACGCTTCCCATCTGGATCAAAGTATATATATGCTCTCTCTAGTTTTTTCACCCCAAAAAAGACACGCACGCACCCTCTCTCTCTCTCTCTCTATCGAACGCTCTAACGTCGTCATCTCTCCAACGCCCCTCCCTCCCTCCCTCCATGAGCCCTCGCCCATCACGCCGTTAACCCCGCCTCTCTGTGTCTCTCTGTCTCCGCGCGCGACGGTCGGTGTTCTTCTTCATCACACTCCCTCTCTTCCTCCCCCCGTCGCCATCGCCCTTCTGAATGCTCGTGCCCTTCTCAAATCAAGGTCTTTTGGGTAAATTGTTTCCTTGGCTCACTTGTTGCTTTGTTATTTGCATTTCGATGAAAAGTTGTAGCCTTCTAAGACTTGAAACTGTTATACGTCTAGTGTGTCCATTCTCTGAAATTTCTTTTCTTCTGTTTGTTTAAAATGATTGTTGTGCTCTTCTGAATAGCATTTTTGACTTCTCCTATCAAATCAAGGTCTTTTGGATTAATTGTTTCCTTGGCTCACTTGTTGCTTTGTTATTTGCATTTCGATGAAAAGTTGTAGCCTTCTAAGACTTGAAACTGTTATACGTCTAGTGTGTCCATTCTCTGAAATTTCTTTTCTTCTGTTTGTTTAAAATGATTGTTGTGCTCTTCCCCTTTCTAGGTGAATCTTTTCTGAAGTTAACCTCTGACATCTTTTTCTGGTTGTCATCTTGGCAATATTGGGTCAATTAGAAACTTGATAAAAGTTCCTATCTCAATTTTAGCTGCATGCCCTTAAGTTTTAGTCTTTTTAAATGGAACCTGCGATTTCTGAACGGCTGAATAATTTTTATTACAGTTCTCTGGCTTGACCGAGATAAACCTAGTAGCTGCTGCTAAAGTCGACGGTTTAAATCGACCTTTTCATGAAATTTATTTATAAAGTAAAGCATAAGTTCACCATTCACCTATCATTTAAAATTACTTCTTTTTAATGTACTTGGAAACCCCTTTTCGTCTTAGAAGTTTAAAGAATGACTCAGTTAATTTGTATTTTTGCGAGCAACCTTTCCTTAATTTCCCTAACTGTTCTGGTTGCTTTAATGTTTCTTTATTTTATGCAGCTGAGTAAATTTTTCATGTTCCTCAGAAATAGATCATGAATTGCGAAGAGCCAAAGTTCTTGGAATTAGTTTTTGATAAGATCAATTTGTCAAGTTTCTTTGGCATTTAATTTATGTTTAACTCTATTTCTGTTAGGTGGAACGAACAAAGTCCCGGCCAATCGCAAGTGGTCTTTTGACACCATTTCAAGGGCTTTGTTTCCTTGGGTTTCAATTGCTTTTGGGTCTTGGAATTCTTCTACAGTTGAATAATTACAGGTTAATCTCACTTTTATGTCCTATTGAGAGACTGTAAGCTTTCACTAGTTTTGCAAGCTCCTTTGAGATTCAAAATTGATTTTTTGTGGAGAAGTGGAATGCTCAGGTTTTATGTCCTTGGCTAATAATTTCCTTTAAAAACAAATAAACTCATTCTTTTAGTTCTTTAAGCAGTCATTGTTAAATTGTCATAAGCACATGTAAGCATGAAACTGTGCTTCTTGGCGAAGTTCATTTGGGTGGGTTTCCATAATTTCTCTACTGCCAAAGTGCCAACCTTTTCAACTTGGTCCCGCAATTTTCTAAGTAGGAAAGTCTAATGCATCATAGTGATGTTTTGTCACTGGTTGAAGTGTTCTATGAGTTACCTCAAAAGACAGGATGCAAAGCCAAAAACATTATAAAGTTGATTGAGCCTTGAAAATCTAATTAATTTTAGGATCAAGTTGGTGATTGTGAACACTGCTGTCGCTATGCTCTACTACCTCTGTAAATGCATTGGCTTGGGTTAATTGAAGGCCCTAGCCAGCTTATTCCATTCCCTATGCAAACTCATTACATTTTATGACCATTAGTGGCTGCTTGCTTTTGGGTGTAAAGATATTCACCTTTTGTTTCTGCAATAATTTTGTAATCACCTTGCTGCTGTTGACTTTCATCTCAGTAATATACCAGAATTAGGTTCAACATTGAGAAAACTTCTGCTGTTCCATCCTTGTTTTAAAGGTAGATGGACGTGATAAGGGATGTTGTTCTTTTTAATTTATATAGTTTTCTGATATCTGAATCTTGTATATTCAGATATAGTTAGTAGAAAAGCATGTAAAAGTGGTCATGGTATATGCAGTGGTTGTTTTCTTCTTTTCCTAATGATTGCAGCTTCATTATCTTTTCACAGCCGTATACTGGGAGCTTCTTCTTTGTTGCTTGTCTTCTCCTATCCGTTGATGAAAAGGTTCACGTTTTGGGTAACAAATTTGGATTTCTATTTGTCACAGGGGGCATAATCTTTCTACCGTGCTTTTTATTGACATTATTTGTTGTCTGACATCTAGGAAATTTTTCAATGCCAATGCAGCCGCAGGCCTATCTAGGTTTGACTTTCAATTGGGGAGCTTTACTCGGATGGGCTGCTGTTAGAGGAAGTTTGGATCCTTATATCGTGCTTCCTCTATATTTTTCTGGAGTTTTTTGGACTCTTGTGTATGACACTATATATGCACACCAGGTTTCTGACTGTATCTCATGAAACTTGTTGAGGAGTTTATAATGTGCCTTATGTTATACAAATCGTACTTAATTTTAGTACCTTTTCTCAAAAGCAACATGGTATAATCAAAATGGAGAACCTATTCATTTTTGACATATGCATTTGAGTTGCCCAATTTTATTTTAGTTCTGAGAGATTATTGGAAGACGTATATGTTTTTTATGCTCATCTTGAATTTGTTGGATGAAAACTGCTAAGGGGGGACAACTTATTAGGCTCATTGCTCTTGCTCAAATGAGATGAAATGCGTGGCTGTTTATTTTTCCTTAACTCAGATAAATATGCAATTGCTGGAGTTACTGTTGAAGTCTCAAATAGTGGTTATGTTACTGTTGAATTCTCAAATAGTGGTTATGTGAGCATAAAGATTATACGCTGTGTTATGTGTCCGTGAATGTAGACACTAACTTGCATTTTATTCTCTGGCACTTGCAATGAACTGGTAATTTTTGAGGTTACTCATTTTATGCACGAACGATTCTTTTTGGGCTCTCTTTTTCCGGCTGTTTTGCATAGGCTTTAAAGTTCTTCATACTTTAGAATTTCTCTCCCTCCTGGACCCCTACTCCCAGAAAACCCACTCCAGCAGCACCAGTACAATGTTTTAGTTAATAGCAATATGCGTTCAATTATAACTGACCACCACATTGTTTCCTCCTTTTTAAAGGATAAAGAAGATGATGTTAAAGTGGGTGTAAGATCAACGGCATTGAGATTTGGAGATTTGTCGAAGGAATGGATTTCTGGTTTTGGAATCGCTTGCATTAGCAGTCTTGCACTCTGCGGATATAATGCCGATATTGGTATTAGTTTTCCCCTGTCTAAGGACTCTGGCTTTCAATATTACTGGCAAGCTCATTATCTGTTTTCAATAATGCATGTGGAGCAGGATGGCCATACTACGCATTTCTTACAGCTGCTTCTGGACATATAGCATGGCAAATATTGACAGTTGATCTATCATGCCGTGCCGATTGTAACCGAAAGTATGTATATTGGATTGAGTCGAGCAATAAACCCTTTGCCTTTCCATATTTTTTGCATAAGTTCTGGTGATACTTCTTTCCTTAGTTTACTTCAACATCTTTAGTTTTTTGAACTCTTTTTGTCGAGCCAAGTAGTGGCATAGAATCAATATTAATAACACAGGAGGAGGACAAAGTCATCATATGTAACTTAAATAATCGATCCAAGTAAGTGTTTAATTACTTTCCAAGTGTTATGAATGCCTAGATAAACATTCATTTAAGATTATTTTGCCCCCTTTAAATGTCTTTCACAACAGTTTTTCATAATACTGAAGTCTTTTGTTTCTTTCCATTGTATAAAAATCATTTGTTTCTTTCTTGTGATAAAGGCGATTGACATCTAGAATGGCCTTTTTGTGAGACGTATAGTTCAGTCGAAGTGTGAAATCATTGTAATTCTTTTAGGGATAACATGTATAACCATCTTTGGTTGATGGTAATGGGATATTTTCTCTGGTTGCTGATGTTACGGTGATCAAGAGTGGAAGCCTTAGGCTTATTGGCTTGATCATTGAATATGGGATTTTGTGTTCAGAGTATTCTTTTGCTTTGTCAAAGAATATCATGTAGTTCTTTGGTGACAGTAATCTCGGCTACCAAAACATAGTTCTTCTGTTGTGTAGGATATTTTTGCATGTCAACAGGAACGTTTTTATATGTTGTTTAAATCGTTCGACATGTAAAATCTCTTTAAAATATGCTATAAATCTCTTTAAACATAGTCATTGCTCTTCAAAATTCATGCTATGTGAATCTCTCTCACACATTTGGGTGGTGCAGATTTGTATCCAACAAGTGGTTTGGCGCCCTTGTATTTGGAGGAATTTTGTTTGGAAAGCTTGCGACGTAAAGGCGAGATTTTTCATGTGGGGCTGTTCCTTAGATTTCTCTTCTTTTTTTCCTATGATGTAAATGCAACTTACATCACTATTTCTTGTCCTGTAAAATGAAAAGATACATCTTAATGCTATCATCAATACTAATGGGATTAGATTGTCTTTTATCTAGGAAATCCTTCTGAAAATAATAAACAATTTTCCAGCTACCAGACTCGTGAATTTGGATATCTGGAAACTCATTTTGGTCATTGAATAATTATATTCCCCACAGAAGAAAACTCGCCGTCACTTTTGTGGATTCTCTGTGTATCATCCTGTTAAAGCTTTTTCTAAATCATTTTCTTTTGTGGCTATTGCTATGAAACTATTTGCTTTTGTAGCCACCTGTAGTTTCATGTAACAAGTTTACGACCTTTGAGTGGTGTTTCAGGCAACCTCTTTGATTGGTTCATTGCAACAGAGATGTTGAACTGCTTGAACGTTGATGTCTTCGGCTCTTCTGACTTGCTGAGTTGACTCTGAAGCTGGTCCAGTAAGCTTAAGTACATTTTATGCGTCAAAAACTTCCATGTAATGCGAAAATACCCTCCCTCCAACCCCAGTTGGGAAGAAGAGGCCGCCGGGGGCAGGGGGCAGGGGGCTGGGGGAAGAGAGAGAAATAGAATTAAACAAATGCGCATTTATCCATGGATTACATTTGTATAAAAAGTAATTAAGGATATTTAGGGGAAAAAAGAAAGGATGGTTGAGATTTCTTTAAAATGTGAGGCCTCGTTTGCTTTATATGACAATGTAGACATGAAAAATTTAAATCATGTGTTGTCCTTACGATGATGTTTCACATGTCCACTTGTGGTGAATCTCTCACAAAGTCCAACGACTCGAAGCAAGAACAATAGAGAGAGCTAATTTTACAAAAGTAATGGACACTTTTTAAGCACATCTTAACAAAATGGAGTTAAATAAGAACGGATTGCAAGTAATAAGGAACTGCCGTGCTAGATAAAAAAAGTTCAATAAATTTCGAACAACATAATGATTTAAAATCCCAAGGACATGACCATCATAAGGGTCGAAATTTTCTCAATTAAGCAATGTTATGAATCTATTTTCACTGTAAATGCCTCAACATTTTGAAAAGATCACTATGAGTATTTTTGCGTATAGTACCCAATTTTTGCTATTGTGGATTGTCTAACCAAGTGAAAGTGAGGACGTGGCCGTGACGATATTACTATTTTTTCTGATTAAAAGTAAAATTATTATTATTATTATTATTATTATTTCATTTTGGCTTATTGATATCGTGATATTCATTGAAATATTCAATTGATTATCATATGGAAGGAAGCAAAACTGATCTTGCTAAAGAGTTTTGAAGTGGTAGGTGGCACTTCAACAAATGCACGTTTAGCAGGCCATAAGAAATTGAGTCTTCGACCATTTTCCCCCCTTTTCTCTCTTGATTGTTTTTAAGTATCTATAATGCACTAGATGATGCTCTTTTGACGACCCGTTTTTCAGCTAATACATGAATGCGCTTCTATCGAAAATCAAAATGCTTTGCAGTTACTTAAGCTGGCTATTTCATTTAATAGACAACTTTGATCATCACTCACTTTGTGATTTTCTGATCAAATCGAGCAATAATCGTGAAGACAAAGATGTATACAGATTTTAAATTAGTAGTAGAGAGTCAGAACATCACACTTTCGAAATATAAGTGGTCTTAACCCAAACCAACTAGTTACGAGTAAGGAAAATGAAACTAGAAGTGCCGCACAAAGCATCATCTCTTAACTCGTCCTGAGAGATTACTTATTTCCAATAAAAAAAAACATGCTATGAGATTCAAAATACACAATATAATGCCCCTTTTGCCCAACAAAGTATGGCTTCTGACTTTGGTCGTGTTTCAATGGCAGCATGCTTGAGCAACAGCGCTTTCTTCAAAAACAACATCACTTGAGATCCTTTCGCTTGGTGTTTAATTCTGCAAAGGGCAACTGTTAAGAATTGCATGACTGTAGAGGGAAAAGTTACATCTTTGTAATTTAAGGAGCGAAGCAATTACGACTACGTTTGGTTTAGCTTTAGAAATAAATTTTGAGAAAATGTTAAAAATTAATAGAACTTGCTTGGTTTAGCTTTAGAAATAAGTTTTGAGAAAAATGCTGAAAACTTGTAGAATTAGCTTTTAGCATTCAGCTTTCAATATTTCCAAAAGCAATTTTTCATCTCAAAGCACTTTCGGAAATGATCATCAAACACTCCATATTTTCGTCAATTTTTTTTTTTGGGAATAATGAACCCAACACATATAAATTAATACATTACCAATGGTAGTTGGAAGCTCCGGATCCTCCACTTTTCATAGATAAGGCTGAAGAACAGCGTGAGCATCGGGACGATCCCACGTCAGTGTCTTCCACTTTTCCTCATCGTCCACAAAAATGTACGGAAGGTCCTCAATTTCACGTAATTGCAGCTACAAAGGAATCCCCTTCAGTTCTGGACAATTGATAACCTCCATATTTTTAATGCAATCGCTGGTTACTGAGACTTCACATATGCTCTTTAGCCGAGGTAGATTGAACAGGTCCAAGTCCTTCAGATTTGGGAGAGAAATTGAGGACCGGAAGGATGTGTTGGTTACCGGAGTCATTATGCTTCCTTCTTGGCATCGTCCCGCTTCGCTTATCAGGCTTCCTTCTTGGCTTTGTCCTGCTCCGCTTATCATCTCCACCATTTCTTTGCAGCCATGGACACTTATATGTTGAAGATGTGGAAGATGGATCAGCAACTCGTGCGTCAACAGCCTTCTCATTTTATCGCAACCAAATACTTTAAGAGATTCGAGAGGAATCTCTTCAACTGTCATGTTAGGGAGAGGGCCTCCAATTATCTCCTCCATGTTCGCACACCTAATTACTTTGATTTCTCTCAGATTGGGGAAGTGGGGCAGCCACTCAGATTCCACCACTCTCTTCATTTTATCACACTCCCAAACATAAATCTTTTCTAGACTAGGGAAGGTTGGGTTATGACGTGGCGGTGGTGATGTAACTGTCGCCATTATCCCCACCATTTCCTCACAATTCCATATTTTAATCTGTCGTAGATGCGGAAGGGAGAATTTGGACCCATACCCAAAGAGATACTTCAGTTTCGGACATACAGATATTTCCAAAAGCCTAAGGCTTGGGAAGAGGAGAAGGCTCGGGGTTGTGGCAGGGGAGTCATGGATGTCGATTACTTCTTCATCTTGTCCTCCCCAGAGCACTCGTAAGTTTTCCCCTCCTCCTATAAATAGCTTCTCAAGGCATTCAAGCGGACCCATGCCAGCCAAATTTGTTGTACCGTCCCAATCGAATATTTCCAATTTCTGCACATCTTGGGGAATCAAAATAAAAATGCCAGCGCATTCCCCTCCCACGCTCACAATAGCATGACTCCACCCTTCAATGACGACTCTCCTTCCCAAATAAAATAAAGGACCATCATCATCGTCGAATACTCCCTCGTCAATTAATGATTGATAGGATTCCGCCATGATGAGATCGTAACGGCGAGCGTTACTCTGCCCAACAACCCTCGCACAATTGTTGAAATCATCCGCATCTCCATAGTAGCACCGAAGTGCCTCCAACGCCACCAATTTTGTGATGTCTTCTCCATTTGGTGCCCCACCACTAAGATACTGCAATTTTAGCAAACCCCCGAGTGTTCCTTTGGGTAATCTCTCTATACGTGTCCAACATAGGTCAAGGTATCTCAAGTTCACCAACGTTTCTAGCCCCTTGATCTCTTCAAGACTTTCACAGCCCCTAGCGTCCAACTTTCTTAAAGACGTGAGCTTCCCTACACAAGGGATATGGCGTAGTTTACGACACCAACTAAGCAATAGCGCTCGCAAGTTTACCAAGTCTGAGATGGAATTTGGAATTTCTGTTAGACCAGACCCACTCAAGTTTAGAACCTCTAGCCCCCATAGCTTTTTGAAGAAAGAATCAGGGATGACACTAACTCGCCACAAGCTATCATTCAACAGAAGAGTTGATAGTTTAGGACAATTTGGTGACATGTCCAACGGAAATTCTCCAATGTCATTCCCCATTAGGGAAACTTTCTCCAAAGCATCCGTCCAATATTCCCTAGGTGGAATCCCCGTCAACTTCTTTCTTGCTTTTACAAGGGAGGTCGCTCCCATGATGTGCAATGCCATGTCTCTAATCAAATCGTGCATCTTCATCCCGTTCCCATGAGCTTCCAATAGGCAGACATTTTCCAATTTGGTCAGGATGGTGAGGCCTCTATTATATAGTTTCTCCCTCATGTCCACTCCACCAATCAATCCTTGGTCAATAAAGAACTCTATCAACTTGAACTTATCCATCAATTGATCTTCTGGATATAGTGCACAAGATAAGAAACACTGTTGAACTTGAGGATCATAAAGGCGATCGTAACTAAATTGTAGATTCTTTAAGACCTTGTTTGCCAAATCTGTTTGCCCCATATCTGATTCTCTCAGTTTCTCCAAGGTATCCTTCCATTCAAACAAATTGGTAACTCCTTGCATGCTTCTTGCCATCGTGATGATTGCAAGCGGCAAGCCTGCACATTCTTTAACAATATACTTCACAATTTCTTGAGTTTCCAAATTGAGGGCTACATCGGATCCAAGCTCCTCCAAAAATAAATTCTTTGCTTCTATTGGAGATAGAGGTTCTATGTTTATCTTCTCTTGACAATGCATCTGGCGGCAAACGTTAAGCAATCGTGTGGTTAAGACCAACTTAATTTCATCTTCTCTAATAGGGATTCCCACCTCTTTAAGATCAAAAGGTGCCCACACATCATCAAAAATTATTGTAGACTTCCCTCTTCTACTTAAACAATCAGACAACATTGATGCTCGTTTCTTCACGTCCTTCTCTTCTAGTTTGCACCTATTTAGTGCGTCCCAAATGTCGTCCTGTAAACCTTTTGTGTTGAAATCTTGTGACACAGTGATCCACAAAACATTTCCATAATTTGCTATTTCGAGGAGTCTATTATGGATGTGCTCCATAATAGTTGTTTTACCGACACCCCCCATTCCATGAATTCCTAGTCGAGATATTTGACTCTCTACCAAGTACTTCAAAATCTTTGTAGTATTTCTCTGAAATGCCTCTCCCACCATCTTTCCTTCTAACAGTTTACTGACTTTAGTCTCTCTCGCCTCGAATAGTCCTATGCCTCGTCTCCTAAGGTCTTCTGCTTCTTGCATTAGTATATCCGCCTGTTGATGTGGTGGCAAACAATCCTCACGTGCTGCTTCAGTACGATCATTTATAAGCTTCTCCACACCCATCAACAAATTCACGACTTCCATTCTCACCTTCTTTAAATACAGAGATTCACCAAATTCTATCTCCTCCCTTATGCTGGCTGCTGTGCCAGTGAGCATTTCTAGTTTTCTTTTCAAAGCTCTATTCTCTTCAAAGATGTTGCTTGTGTATGGATGACTCGTCATCGGCGCACCCTCGTTCATATCTACTTCTGCAGTTAAAAAAATTCCGTCAGTTAAAGTCCCATGACAGCATTATTGCGGCCCCATGACACTGTAACATGACGATGCATAAGGGATTAGTCTTTGTAGATAACCATAGACCTTGTACTAACGATGGGTCTACGAGGCCTATTCCATAAGTTGGAACCGGAGGACGTGGAGGAGCATTGATTGGAGCTTGTGATGATGAAGGGATACATGGAGGGTGACATGTGAATGGACCTCCCCACGATGATGATGACACGGTTGGATTCTGATGCGCTGTCATGAGATTCATAGATTGATGTAGAACACTTTGACGTTGTGGGGGCATCGAAGCTGGTTGCAATAAAATATTATAGTGTAAGATCAATCGACTATGAGACTTTCAAATTAAGCCGTGGGTATAGTAAAACATCATGAGCTTGACCAAGCAAAGAATCTACAGCGGACATCAACATTCGCAAAAATTAAATATTCAATGAAAGAAACAGTGCAGTACAAAAAAATAGTGATATATGGCATACATAATACGATATTATTGTAATTGGGAACCCACGCGATATGAAAATAGATGAATTTGAGTTATTCTAGAGAGTTAATAAGACGATTAAGAGTCACTTCTGTAATGAAAGCATCAATGATCACTTTGTTTACGATAATCTGGGAATGCCTATGAGTCATTCCGCACAACAATGTCTACTTAAATAAATCAAGGCATACCTTGTGATGATGATGGGCCGGCCATATTTGCTTCACCCTCCACAGATTGCAAATCGACATGCGTTGCTGTCAGAGAACGTCCGTCCATCGATTCTCGCAGGACAAATGAACTGGTTTCAGTTTCACGTTCTTCATTGCAGCTTGGAAGCGGTTCGTTAGAATGCTGCACAGCGGTTCGACCATACTGGAACCATAATGCCGTTGTCGGTGCGCCTTCCGGCATCCCTTATTTATGAGCGACAACTTCATGCATTAGACCATGATCAAAACATTCTTCTTTGCAACATGGGGTTTGCAGTGAGACCAAAAGAATGATAAATTCGGTTTGGATTTTGTTAACGAGTGCCTCGCTAGACTTGTTAAATACCCAATTGGAGAGAGTTTGTGATTTTCAATGGACCACCATTCTCGTATTATGTGTTACCAATGCATCGAGAATGAAAATACTTTCGTATTAAGTATACTTAACAAGCGTGATGGGCACTTGTTAACAACACCTACATAATATAGATCAAGAATTGTATACCTTCCAATGTTGGTGGGCCCATTGTGCTTCTGATGTCGCTCGTAATCTGCAGGGGGGCGTCAAGTGACTCGACAATAAGAGGCTCATTAATCGCACTTGGATTTGGCTGTGCGATTAATGTCTCAGGGTCAAGAGACCCGTTTAAATAAGTCGACAGATCAGCAAAGAATGAATCTGGCAGGGGAGATTCACTAAAGCAACTAATAGCGCCATTTTCTCCCTCGTCCTGCAGCAGCTCTTCCATCCCATCACGAGGCTGTGGTTGCAAGGGAGGCGTACCTGATGATTGATTGAGATACACAACGACATTAGTCGGATTTACATAGCTGGCTTCAGGAACATTCTGATGTTGAGGGCACATGGAAACTGGTTGCTTTGCCATGCCGTGAAATGGATTTTCAGTTATTGAAAAATAACAGTGATCTTAAAAAATCATGCCTCAGATCAGATCAATTAGTACCTCTAATCAGACCATTTATTTTTACGCTACTAAATTGCCCATTTATTTCAGGGTAACTTGGATACCTTGTGGAAATTGTAAATTGTTTCCGCCCTCCATATTTGGCAGATGTGATGTACTGGTCGGAGCTGCTCTAACATCTCCTTGGATCCTTTCCTCAGATACTCCTCCGTCGCCAGAGTCCTTCACTTTTTTAGACATCAGGACCTCCGCAGCTTCTGCTTTTACATCTTTAGGGACTTCCTCACATCCTTTAATACCATAGCCTGCGATTCCAGCCAAGTGAGCCTTGATCCTTTGAGCACCTCCATTATACTTGTGTCCGCAGAAGTTACACCTCCACCAGTTGCCTTTATTTTCATTATTCAGGAGCGTCACGTGCTTCCGAAATGGATCTTTTTCTTTAGGCATCGCTGCTAGCACTATCCTACAGAAAGTAATCCGCTCACACTAGGATGTTCGGTTGGTAAGCCTTTAGTTGAATCTTACAAATGGATGATTGCAAAGACGAAGATGTAGCAACATACCAGTTAGGGCAGAAAAAGAAAAGGAAGACTCAGATGCATGCAAGTGGCAAAGAAGCACATCAAGAAGCAGATCTTAGAAGCTGTGCTTGAAACTCTGAAGCACTGGTCGGCATCCAGGTATCCGGCAAAGGATCTTTCTTTCGCCTAAGCCGGGGATCCAATTCCCAGAGAAGCAAAAGGCATAGGCCTGCTGTTGTGAATAGGATGTGAAGAATCAAAGGAGGATTATGCCACAGAGACGGCGAAACAGTCGCTGAAGACGCACGCAGGCAAAGTCTTCGTCTTTTCTTAATCATTCATTATGTTTTTCTATGTGAGAGAAAGAGAAAGAAAAAGTTTTTAAAAAAAAGGACGCATAAGTCTAAGCCATATTAACAGTTTTGCTGACGACGGAGACTTATAATCCCTTATCGGGAAATTAATAAATAGAAGTCAAACAAAACTTATTGGGAAGGGAGGAGAAATAATTGAGTTAGGTGAGTAGGAGAAGGTGCCTGGAAGGAAGGTCTGAAAAGGAGTGCCAGCGTGTTGCTCCCGAAAACGCGTTAGCCTCAGCCACTCGCACCTTTCGGTCGTTGGGGAAAGAAATTCCTACGAATATGCAGAAGAATCGACTGTAATTTTTTTTTTTTTTGGCAGTGAATTTAAGCAGGAACACTTAAATTAGTAGGGCTCCGAATTAGTAGGACTTCCTCCTGCTGGTTGACCCAAAGGGTCGACTCCAAATCCACCTTCAACACAGCAATCTTGCCCGTGTGAATGGAGGAAGATAGCGGCGTGAAAACGCAAGAGGAAACAGAGAGGAATAACCGGAAATCGCAGGACGATCTGGGTCAAAACTAAAATGGTGGGCTGACAAATGGTGTAAAACAAATTATAAAGATAAGGGAAAAAACCATAAACTAGATTCACCGATAGAGAGAGAGAGAGAGAGGGAGGGAGGGAGAGGGAGAGTTACTGCATGATGCATGCGGAAAGGGAGGTTTAGATTACGGTTGTGAGACATTGGATAGAGCTTTGACCTCCTTTATAGCCAAGTCTTTTTTTGTTATTTTCTTGTTCTTGATTTTGTCCCATTGGTATTATGGCGAGGTTGGAGTCCACCTCACCCACTGTTGAAATATTCGACTTGCATAGGCTTGGATAAGCCTATTGGGACTTGGTTGCTTGCTTGGCCTTGTATGTGTTCAGAGGCTTTACGGTTTTGAGGTGGCTGTTTTGGTTTCTCTTTTTGCAGCTCTGAAAAAGCCTGAGTAGCTCCTGAGAAATGGATCACTGATGTAGAAATGCTGTGTATCCCAGTTCTTTTGCCGGTTTACAATTCTTTTTGGGGTAGTTATGCGCGATGTACTGTGACGTGTTTGATAGAATGACTTAAAGAGGAGCAACTAAATTTGTTTCTGTTCTTTCCCAACTTGTATTGCCTGTGTGCTGCATTATTCATATATAGGGTCTTGTTTTAAGCATTGTCGTTGGGGAGTTGACATAGGCACCGATAGATCACTGTTACATGGACTATCAGGGGTAGCGTTAGCTATGGATCTCATACATAGGTGACTCGAACTGCAAGGAGGGAGACCGTGGTTATATAAAATTGTGTAGCTGACTCTTTGTTCTGTAAGGGAGATAAATTCTGCAGCAGTCTCTTTGTTTTTAAAGGAAGATATTACAAGATGCTGCTTATATCTGAATCAATTTATTTTTTACAACACTCTGAGGACTAGACATAGCCACTGAAGGAATCTGGAAATGAATGTGGGTTTGGGCAATGGCATCATTCTTAAGGCAAAGGACCATTTTGTGGGGCTAAAACATAACTCTCTTTATGAAACAAGACTTTGATGGTTTCAGACTACATGCGTGTTTAGAGGGTAGTTACTGTCATTTGAACCGATTTTGCATTTAAAAAAAATTCATATGAGGAGGTATCTCTAATTGATTCTGTCCAAACTCTTTTCTATTCTGCTAATATTTGTGGTTCCTACTTTTTTGGATGACAAGATGGTATACCATATAGAAAATAAGACCTCCAGTGTTAAATGTGTTTACTTTCATTTGGGGATTTCTTTACTCACTCTCTCTCAACAGCAATTTGGCTACTTCATGGTCCCTATAGAATTTCTTATTTGTGTGGGCTGCAGCTTGGAAATAGTTCTTTCTATTGAAATTATCAAAAAACAAAATTTCACTCTCCCAAACTGGCATTTTATGAGCAAAATCCAGATGATTCTGTTAATCATTTCTTTTGATTCATCATTTTTCTTCATTGTAACTTTGGCCACAACCTGTGGGATCATATCTTCAGTGCTTCAAAGGTGGTCTAGGTCATGCCAAGAAATTCCACCAGTTATTTAGCTTCTGGAGTGCCTACGTAGGAGAGTCAATCTTTAAGAAGTCTTGAAGCACTGCACTGCACTGCTTTGTCTTGCGTCATGAAGTTGGGAAAGACCTAACGAAAGATTTCGATTGCTTTTTATTTTGCACTCTGCTCTGATTTATTCTTGTATAGTGATGTTCTACATTCATTGTTTTTTTTATAAGCTTCTCTTCTGTGCTCGTCCAGCTCTGATGCACCAGATTTCTGTTTTAATGAAGTTCTTTGTGATACGTTGAAAGAAAAATATAGGCCTGCTGTTGGGAATGGGATGTGAAGAATCAAGGAGGACTCTGCCCCAGAGACAGCGGAACAGTTGCTGAAGACGCACGCAGGCAAAGTCTCCGTCTTTTCTTAATCGTTTCATTATGTTTTTCTATGAGAGAGAGAGAGAGAGAGTTGGCCTCAGCCAATAGCAGTTTCGATCGCGGGGAAAGAAACTCCTACGAACGTGCACCCTAAAAAGTTTTGAGCCCACTCTTTTTGACTCATCTTTTCGCCCGTAATAGTATTAATTATACAAACTTTAAAGAATAAGCTATCAAATTACTAGCTTATCAAACTTTAAAAGGAGATAGTAACTTACTAGCTTTTAAGAGAAATTATTGTTGATACTCATTCACATTATCAAATCAATCGATAATTTAACCCCCGATAAGAATTACATTTTTATCCCGCGATCTCCATTTGTATTGCATTCTTTCATATTTTAAATGGTGATCCATTTTCAATTGTCACAAGACTCGATTGTGAATCTTTTTTTGCAATGAATTTAAACAGGAATACTTACAAAAGTATTGGATGCAGCCGGCTCTCCAAACTGGAGCCCTTATTGCTTCCTCCTCTGGTTGACCCAAAGGGTCGACTCCAAACCCACCTTCAATACGGCAATCTTACCTGTGTCAGTGGAGGAAGTTAGCAGGGGTGAAAAAGCAAAAGGAAACATAAAGGGATAACCGAAAATCGCAGGACTCTAGGTCAAAACTCAAAAGGTGGGGAAAAAACCATGAACTAGAATCACCGAGAGAGAGAGAGAGAGAGAGAGAGAGAGAGAGAGAGAGAGTTAATGCATGATGCGTGTGAAGTGAAGAAAAGAAAGGCGCTGTGCTTTGACCTCGTTTAAAGCCAAGTCTTCCTTTTCTTTTTTTGCCCTTTTTTCTTCTTTTTATTGATTTTGTCCCATTTGTATTATGGCCAAAGAAGGGGTTGGATGGGAAGGGTTCCGTGACACGTAATTAGGAGTCCTTTTCCCACTACCTACTGTTGAAATATTTGGCTTTAAACATTTGTAAAGCATCAATTGTTCGTTGGGCAAGTCTGTCGCTTCAGCCAAACCAAGTGAGAATGAGGAAACTCTAAACGAGTGACACACCTTTCTCATTAAAAACTACTTCAGCAGATGTTGTATCCATCTTTCTATTCAACGGACATGATAGAATCTTGTAGCATGAGAGACGATTGATTTGCATTCTAAACTTTTTACTATCTTAAAAAGAAGCACAGGAAGCAAATCAAAGGACAAACCCCTGCCTCACGCAAGCAAACTTTTTTGGCGTTCATCTCTCGTGAGACCTCTCCTTCGGGAACTCGTGGTCTCAAAACTACTCTAGTTGTAACTTTGTCATTGAAACGTTAATCATCACCATTTTCGGTCGATGGTGAATTCCCCTTAGACAATGAGGTTCTTCCACTCCCATCTTGCAGAGCTCATGTCATTGGCTCGTATGCTTGTCTCAACCCCCCATTTATTCATCATATGAAAATCAACAACGGTACGAATTAATAAGTACATAGTGTAATTCAAGTTTCAAATATATATTGCTCCCAAGTGAGAAAATGGATGCATTTGAAGCTAGCGTTGGCAAACTTCTAATATACTATTGGCTTTGAATATCCAACATCTGATAAATACTATTTACTTGCACAAATATAATGTGAATTTAATCAACATGTACCATATGCCATTTCCAATGACTTTGCGTATTAGGTTTTTCATTTGGAAACTGCTCTCAGCGTATGACCAAAGGCTTCTTCAGTACTAAAAATAGTACTGAAAGTGGCCTCGGACCAGGCCTTTCTCCGCCGGCCCATAACCATACTCGTGCGAGCTCCACTTCTTCTTCCCTTGGGCCCATCGCCCATCTCATCTCATCCTAGGGCCCACGCGCCCCAGTCTTCCCTTTTTTCCGTTTTGGCCCACCTGCGCAACTCCTTCCTCCTGGGCCGGTTGTGCAGCCTCCTCTTCAGGCCTAGTTCCCGAACCCACAGCCCCTTCTCCGCGGCCCATCCCTGCAGATCTAGGTTTTTCCTAGCGTGCGACATTCCAAATCTCGGGATTTCGGCGGTGCTCGCTGAGATTCTAGGAGAGAGGTGCACACGCTCGACTGGCACACGCCAGAGGCAGGGGCAGAGAGAGCAGGTCGTACAGGGACAAGGCGGAGGAAGGAGCAGAAAAGCGAAGCAGAGAGAGCAGGAGGACAGAGGTGAAAACAGAAGAGAAAAAAATCATAGGTAAAAGGGCGAGAAAAAGAGAGAGGCGGGGTATTTCGGAGAGGAAGCGGGCAGAAAGGAGGAGAGGAAAAGAGAAAAAAAGAAGAAGGCGACCCGCCCGGGCTGGTCCCTGACGCTTCCCCGTTCAAGATCTCCGTCTTCAACGACTTGTCCGCGGCCTTCCCCTGTTACCCGGTAAGCCAACACAACTAGTTTTCTCCCTAAGGATCGCGGCGAGAGCGTCTCGTGGCCTGGCTTGGACTTGGCTCGAAGCCTCCTTCGAGTGCGTCCGGCAACCACCGCTCTGAACTGAGTAGGGGACCTCCATGTCTTTGTTGCTTTGAGATTCTTTTTATTCCCCTGTTTTTTCGGTTTCCTCGGATCGCCAGGGTTGTCCGTCGATCCGAGGGACTCTCGGTCCTCGCCATGGCTTTATATGCATTGTATGCACATCCTGGTTATCCCTTTGCATGCCATGGGCAGAGATCTGGCGTTGTCTCAGCCCCGCAACCAGTCGCCCTTTAATGCACTCCGCCTGTTTGACGATAATGCCTGAATGATCCCGCACTGGTTTGAGTTGTTTTCCGAAGTCTTGGCCACTCGCTCGAGTGACGTTTTGGCACTGGAGAGTCACCGGCGAGCCATGGTCTTGACTCCTCGTACTGGGCCGGGCTGCCGCAGTCATGAGGAGAAGCGTGGAGGGTGGCAGTTTGGGCTGGGCTCATTGTGAGCCCAGTCTCGTTTCCTCAGGGGGCCCGCGTCTTCCAGACTTCAGATCGGTTCGGATCCCGACCCGGATCCCGTTTATATTATATCTTTTACAATATTGTAATATTAAAAAAAATTATTAATAAAATAAATAAAATAAACAATTATTAAAAGTAAAAATTTTATTAAAAATAAAAAACATATAAGTTTCGCTTAAGAAAGTCAGTCTTGCTTTTAAATAAAAATCAAATTATGTCTTTTTTTATTATAAAAAGGCTTTTTAGAAATTAACACTTTTTTGGAAAATCAAACAAATTGTCTAGTGTGGTCCTTGTTCTTTGCTTTATATATAGCTTGATTGTGTGACTCACTTAACTTCGCATATGGATACTTAGATGCATGCTAAGGTTTGGTGCGATTTGATACTTATATGGAATGGATTAGATGGATGTTAGAATGTCGAGATTGATTCGTGACAAGTGATAGCATGACGATGGCGATCGTGAATATGGCATGTGTAGAACTAGTGACGATAGATCGATGTCCCCTTTAATTATACTTTTGTAAAGGTTTATTATAAGTTCATTAGGATTATGTTAACTTAGATATATCCGAATCAATTTCCAATTTCTTAGTCTAACTCACTCCACTTAAACCTAACATCATTCCTTTTGTTGAAGGATTAGTGTAGCTAGTTTAGGCTTCACTTGAATTAATTTATTAGATTTAAGTTCACTTTTAGCTTTAAATAGCGAGCTTCCCTAGGAATTATGTCTTGAGGCTTCTAATGAGGTCATGTTTTTACCCGACAAGTTGTGATTTACATTCTCTTCTTTAGGTAGTCACATCTAATTATGTGAATATTTATTTCACATCGCATTTCAATATATTGACTATTTATCTTCTTGCATTGTTTTTAAATAAATTATGTGTTAATTTCTTTTTTAAATTAAGTTAGTATTGGTTTAGATTTGTATGAAAATGACCACATAAAAATAATCGCATGGACACTTAGTGGCTTTAAATGATCTTTGAGGGTTTAAAAGACGAGCAAGAGTGCTTAATCATTTTAGATTAAATAACCAAATAGTTAGATACCGAAATGATGCTAATAGAAATGTTAGTATAAACAAGTTTTTCAGATTTTAGAATCTATGGTTCCGTAGTGATCGAGATGACTATCACGTCTCGATCGATTTCTAAACGACCCCAACATGCTAGTGGCGAAATAACCATTAAAAAAGGAAGTCACGGGAGGTATGAACCTAGTAGGATATGTGGTCATAGGGAACAACGAATCAAATTACAACAAGACGTTGCTCTTAAGTCATATTTTAGGGATATATATTTGAATCTCTTTACGAGTGATACCTCTAAATCTACTTAGAAACGCCATCTCATCATGGAAAGTTTAGGTATGTCACGATATAACAAAAAGAGATGAGAGAACAAAGAAATTGTATACATAATTTATAATAGTTCGACTTAGTACAAGCTAATATTCACTTTCCTACATTAACAACTTATAGCCACTAGTCAATTAATAATAGATTGCAGGGTGAGTTGTAGTTAGATGTGGCAAATTAGGTTAAAGACCCATATTTAACTCATTAGATAATGTAGGTCATAAATTGATTAGCTTAAAATGTCTATAACCCTGATCAACTTTGCCTCACATTAAATTAGTTTTAACAATAGCTTTAGGTTTGAGATAATTGATAATAATTTTGTGAATAATGATATGCTTCAATGAGAGGAAATTGTAGTATGAATTACACCATTGACAGTAGCATTGGGTCTGAGAAAAGTCCTAGCCCAAAATTCAATGAAGACGTTTAGTTCTATAACAGCATTTAAGTTGGCGAGGGGGAATCATGGAAGGAGATGATTAACACATGAAGAGGGGGATGGATACTCAAAGTCTTAGGCTCCGCTCATTTCACAGAAAATATAACACTTATAGAAAATATTTTTCGATAAATCATTTTTCTTGGAAAATGAAAATTTTTTCAAGTGTTCGTTTGTCAAAAGCCGCCAAATTGTTGGACTTGAGTGAGGCCTAGTCAGCCTATTAAAGGCTACGATATTTAAAGGTAAACAAAGAACACATAACATATTTTCCTCTTATAAAAAGAAAAAAAAACATTTTGCCCACTTTTGCTAGTGATCTTATTTTATTTTCTGTGAAATGAATGAAATCTTAAAGACAGTATTTTTTCTTATTAGATAAGATCACTAGCAAATAGCCACCCTTAAGTACGTCTATTGTTAATAGATTGCTCATCCAACAAACTATCTCTTTCTCATTCAAGGGTTGAGTTTGGTCGATTGGACACAGTCCGCTGATCAGCTCCATAAGGTGTATGTTGAAAGAAAGTACATTTGATTTCTTTGTTAGCTTCTCGCAGTTTGCGCACTTTGGATCAAGGTATCTGCATTAGTAGACTTACATTAGCAAAGAAGTGAAATTATCAATATGTTCTCAAAGTGGAAACATATTAACTCAGTCGTCAATACTTAATTAGATAAACCGTATGCATGAGAAATGGCCTTACTCAAAAGTTCCCTTTATTAGGGTGGATAAGTGAGACTTTGTATCTAAAGAAAACTTTGCAAGTCCAAAATCAACAATCTGGAACCATTATGTCAACTTTTATAATCTATATCCAAATAACTTCGCATGATAATAATAAATTCTGCATTAAATAAAACATTGTATTATAAAAATAACTATAGGATGAAAAGTCAATTATTTTGTTATCTTAATGATTTGATGAAGAAATCGACATTTGTAGCCTAAGGGTCTTTTCCATTTTTTTTTATCTTCAACTTGTACAAAGGATGTTGGAGGGATACAAATTGCTTTTTATGATATTAAGTGCATCAATAACTTAAGGAACTAAGTAGATACCGCCCTAATAAATTCAATAATTAGCATAGATGACTGATATTATAATGCGATTGAAAAAAAAAATACATACCATAACTTTACTTCAAATTTGAAGTCTAGAAGAATATTAGAGGCCCTAATGTCTTGGTGAAAGATTCTAGGATTACCTGAGAAGTGAAGCCAATTAAGATGAACTGTATAACTTATTATCTTAATAAGATTTTGAAAAGCATACTTACATTTCTTGTGTAGATACGTCAATCCCCTTGCAAAACCTAAAGCGACCTTCATCCTCATAAGCAAAGCCATAGGTGGGTGATCCTTTCCTGCAATGACATTTGTCAATTATAACCAATATAATGTATTCAATTAAATTTTTAGTTTCAAAACAATTAAGCATCCCATGTTGTTTGTGCATGTGTGCCTCAATGGAGATCAAGTTAGCTAATTATTATGGCAACACTTTTCATGCATATGAAAGTCCAATGCCCTATTGGGAGCAAACTCGTAAACCAATATGCGCCGAGTGCCCTAAATGTAGCGTCCAACTAGAGAAACAAGGTTTCTATGGTGGACATGGCCTGATGACCTCCATCTCTATTCTGAACTCGCACTCCCCTCGTTGACTTGCTGCTTGCAATATTTTGATAGCGACAAGTCTATCGCTGGGGAGCACTCTTAGGTAAAAGTGGCCAAACCTACTTTGGCCAAAGAGGTTGGCAATGAAAAAACCATCAACTACTATATCTAGCTTTTCATATGCATATCGCCAAAGGTTTGCTAGGCCTCTAGAGTATTGAATCTGTTGTTGACAATTGTTCAGGAGGAGTTAGATCTTGGGAAGAACTCAACAAAATAAGTGGCAAAAGAATATGGAACATAAGGTACTTTTAACATGATAGCTTATAACTAAACAATCATAATCAGAAAAGCAATTTGCATTAAATTATCCTGGAACACATACATATTTTCCAGAACTTAATGTGCTAAAGCAAGACTAAGCATTTGAGTTGTTGGAGAATGATAGGAAGCAGAGTGTTAATAGCTTCAACCTTCAACTACTGCAATACTCATTTGTCATTTGATGGGGAATTGGTGCTTTGTCTTTGTAGATGATAATGATGTGAAATGCTCTAAGAAGGAGCTGCAATTTGATGCCAATTGCTTTTCGGGTCATGATTTTTTAGTGCCTATAAATTATCAAGTCAGAAGTATGTTATGTTCCCTACTCTCATACCACGCATTTTGTCAAGTTCCGATTGGAATAAATGGTGCATCCTTTCTATTGCTTTTGGGAGGATCAAACTACTACTAGAAGTTTGCCAATCGGGTCACATGATTTTTGATAATTCTAAGAATGCTTCTTTAATAATGTTAAGCCTTGTAGAATAGGGCAAGATGAGGTAATAGTCATAGAGCATAGTGGTTGGTTACTTGCTAGATATAAAAGAGCTCCCTAGCAAAGGATGTGGATTTGCTTTCACGTGGTTGTTCATGCATTCTCAATCTGCTTTCTAGCTTCCCTCTTGGTGCTTTTTACATTACTATAATTTGTGGAGACAAAGTATACATTTCCCATAAAATAACGACTAAGAAATGCATTAGCTTTACCAACACAAATGATTAGCAATGCTTTAGCACATTAAGCTATGGAATATCTGTATGTGTTCTAGGATAATTTGATGCTAATTGCTTTTCGGGTTATGATTGTTTAGTTACCATAAGTTATCATGCTAAAAATATCATATGTTTCTTACTCTTCTGCCATTAATTTTGTCGAGTTCCCAAGATCTGACTCATTAACAATTGTCATCAACATATTCAACACCATCCAGAGGCCCAGCAAGCCTTTGGCAGTATATAGACGAAGAGCTAGATATAGCGATTGACGGTTTTTCCAACTTGGCCATGTCGACCAAGGAGTGCTCCCCAGTGGTAGACTTGTCGCTATCAAAATATTGAAAGTGGCAAGTCAACAAGGGGAGCACCAGTTCAAAGTAGAGATAGAGGTCATTAGCTGTGTCCACCAAAGAAACCTTGTTTCTCTGGTTGGACATTGCATATGGGGCACTCAACGTATATTGGTGTATGAGTTTGCACCCAATAACACATTAGACTTTCATCTGCATGGTAAGTGTCAATCCCATCATAATCAGCTAACTTCATCTCCGTTAAGGCACACATTCACAGGCAACATAGGATACGTTTTTGGAGCTCAAAATCTGATTAAGCACATTTATAATCGACAAATGTCATTTTCAGGGAAGTATTACCCCACCTATGCCTTGGCCTACAAGAATGAATGTCGCTTTAGGTTCTGCAAAAGGGTTGGCGTGTCAGCATGAGGAATGTAAGTATGCTTTGTGAAACCTTATTAATATAATAAGTTCCGCGATTCATCTTAATTGACTTCACTTCTCAAGTAATCCTATAATCATTTACCAAGACATCAAGACCTCTAAAATTCTTCTAAACTTCAATTTTGAGGCAAACGTATGGTGTGCAATTTTTTTCAATTGCATGATAATATTGATCATCTAGGTTATTTATTGAACTCACTACTGCATTATCTACTTAGTTCCTTAAGTTATTGATGCACTTCATATCATGAAAAGCAATTCGCATTCCTCTAACATCCTTTGTACAAGCCAAAGATAAGAAAAATGGCAAATCGGTTTCTTCATTAAATCATTAAGATAACGAAATAATAGACTTTTCGTCTTTCAATTATTTATGGAATTGCGATGATTAGTTTAAGTAGAATATATTATTGTCACGTGAAGCTATTTGAATATGGACTATGAAAGCTGACATATTGATTCAAGGTTGTAGATTTTGGACTTGCAAAGCCTGCTTTTGATATAGAGCCTCATGTATCCATTCTAGTAAAGGGAACTTTTGGGTAAGGTCATTTTTCATGTATATGGTGTGTCTAATATAGTATTGACGGCTGAGTTCATATGTTTCTATTTTGAGGATATACTGGCCATTTCACTTCTTTGCTGATGTAAGTCTACGAATGCAAATACCTCGATCCATAGTACGCAAACAATGAGAAGTTGACGGAGAAATCAAATATATTTTCATTGGGTGTGCTCCTTCTGGAGTTGATTAGCGGACGGTGTCCAATTGATGAAACTCGACCCTCCAATGAGGGGATAGTTTGTTAGGTGAGCAATCTATCAACATCATATGTACTTGAGGGTCATTATTTGCTAATGATCTTATTTAATTGGAAAAAGTACCGATTTATGTCTATTTCTTCCTTTTTATTGTATAAACACACATTCTCTAAAAATATAATTATAATTTTCGATTATTCTTGATATTCTTTTAAACCATGGTTGGATCAAATTGTTTTCCACGTCACATATTTTTTTTAATACTAAAACATCCTGTCGGTGTTAAAAAGTATTTGTATACTAAATTCTTACTTATATCACGCCCTAAAACTTGAGAATTTGGTAAGTCTTCAACTCTTATCAAGTAGCAATTACCCCTTCCAATCTTCTCAAACAAGCCAAGAATGAAGGCCAAAATGCAGCAGTCCCTTCTTTCGAGGAATTTTACACGCATTCCCATCAATTTCTATTCAAATCCTCACAAATTCAAGCCTAATTGGTGACCAAGAAATCTCCTTGAAGCTACCATAACATTTCCACCATTTCTCCACCAATTAACTCAATTTGGTAGCCAAAAAATTCAACGAAATAGGCCTCTCCGAATTTCCAAAAATTCTTTTTGTCCAATTTGAATTTTTTCTATAAAATTCCTGGCTCAATGGGATTTTCCTAAAAGATGAGACGATATCCTAAAAATAAATCATGACACACTCAAACGTTTAATTCCTGAATCTGAGTTCAATTTCGTGGTTAAAATAAATCGAACACTATTCTAGCACAATCCAACTTATCGGGTAGCTTTTAGGGATTTTATCGCGTTGATATCCCTTAACAGTTTCACCTGATAGGTTAGTTAATTTACGAGTGATCACCTCCAAGAAAAATGACCATAGGCGCGTCAGTGAAAAGTCCATTTCATTTTATGGAGACAAGGTCGAAAATTAGGATGTCACAGGGATTGTAAGTACATATTTTTTTAGTAGACGTCGATATTCAAACCCCATAAATTGGACATCATTTGCTTGAGTTTCAATGAGGTCCTAGATTTATAGTTTATCAAAAAATGTTCAAATGTGACCATTCCTCACTAGGGATATTGAGTTAGCCTTTAACGTATTAAAAGCTAAAAAAAAGTGGCAGATTTAGAGAACATGGCATGTTATTTGTCTAAAAATTAAGTGAAAATTTTTGGTAGCAACAATGACTACCTACTTCATGAAAGTAGATTCTGTTCCTTATTATGCATAAATATCTGACCCCCCTTGATGTAATTGAGGGTCAAATTCTTCAAATGGTAGTGCATTTCCGGATCTAATAGCTATGAGTTCAATGAATAATTAAGATTACTAGTATTTCAACAACAAAAAAAAAAGATTACTAGTAATTTTTAAGTATAGTATCTTTCCTTCCATCTTCATTATATCGTAACTATTCGTTTTGTAATTGAAAAAGAGTCATGCGTGACTATTTTTACATTCATAAATTTTTGTAATACATTGTAATATATGTTGAATTTGATCTTTGAAATATTAAAAAAGTATGCTTTTGAAGCTCATAAAATTAAAATTAAAAAAAACTAAAAAGTAAAAATCTTAGATTGATTACATAAAACGCCAAAGGGAATTCGAAATATAGTGTTTTCAAAGTCGCAATTTTATAAAAAGTCATATAACAATGCGCTTTTCAATTGCAATTTATTAATTACCGGATGGCTTCTACGCGCTGCACCTTGACTTAAAACCCTTTTATCTAAATGAGCTTTGAAGATGCTAAGGTTTCCCCAGCTCCACCGTCATGGAGAATGAGATGGTACATAATGGAAATGTTCATTAACTCACCTATCAGCTTGTGGAGAAAAGCTGAAAAAGCTCAGGCAGCTTGTAATTCCCTAGAGAGAAACTGCCATGCGAATGTGTTGTGTTGGAGAAATGGGCTTCGAATTGAACTTTATCAAAGACATGGCACGTTAAATGTCTTTATGGGGCTCAAAGTGCATTGTCAATGCGTGGCCGGATGGATTGCCTTTCATGTACCATGGCACTCGGAACAAGTGATGGCATTTAGGACATCTTACTCTAGCATGCCAGATGTGTACCCTATGTTGATCTAGTCCCAAACAATTGAACACGACCTAAGGATGTCGGGGTCTCAATTTGAGGGAGGTTATCTTGAGGAGGTAAAGTGTAATTCTTGAATAAGTGATTTTGTAAGAGTGCAAATTGTAGGGGAATTTATAAAAGAAGTCATGAATTTGTTACATAGTGATGAAATCAGTTATAAAATATTTTAATTGAACCAATTTGGCCTCAAAAGTTTTGATCGTTTACAAATTTATTCTTAAAATTTATAGCATCTTGCCAATGAATAATTTTTGGTTAGCGTTAATATGGGCTTTTTTTGAGAATTTTTTTATAATATTTTGTTTTTTTATTTTTTATTTTTACATAGGGTTGGCAAGACCTTTGGACACAAGCTAAGGGTGGTGAAGCCCTTGCCAATCACATTCAAGAGTTTTGGCCCTCACTAGCCACAGCAAGGGTGGGCAAGGGCTGCAATGCCTTGTTGGCCACTCGAGGGCTTGCAAGCCCTTGCTCGCAGCTCTTGCCCAATGGTTGACAAGGTAATCGGCTCTTGGCCTCACTAGCCTGATGTAAAAAGGAAGAGAAAATAAATAAAAAGAGAAAAAGGAAAAAAATGGAAAGAAAACAAATTCAGAAAAATTTTCCAAAAAACTACAAAGATCATTCACATTAGTGCTATTTGTGCCATGTAAGATCAACAAAGCTAATTGGACCACAACGTTAGCGATTTTCGGTTAAACTTATTTGATATAGTTAGGACTAAATTGATATACTTAAAGAGTTTAAGACTTAATTAGCCGTCATATAATAGGTTCAGAACTTTTTGAGCAATTTTCCTTAAAATTATGGAGGATGACTCCAAGCTTAACCAAATGTGCGTATTCATCTTCATATATGAACTTTCTTTTGAATCATAAACCTATTTCGTATGCTCAATACATAACTTCCTTATACGCATATAATTATTCAGTTGATTTATGATCAACCATTGTCTCAAATAGATGGGATCCTTTGGTTTTCTAGCTGATTTATTTGCGGGGATTAATTTGACGATATTGAATGTTGAAAAGTAAAAATTAACATTACCTATTACATATATATTCCCTTATTTCTTTGTTTTCACGGTAGGCGGAAGATGTCTAAGGAAGTGATTCTTGGGTTTGATTGCCCCATTTTCCTGCAAAGTATTCTTACACTGCAAGATTGGCTGGACTTAGTCCACCTTTCACGATCCTATGATGTATTCAAAGCTAGCGATGAATTCTTCCTTTTTGACTTGAAATACGTCATATTGTCTGCTTAAACCTTTTATTAATCACATGTAATTTCCCGAACATAAAGATATAAATTCTCGAGAATTTATCGGTCTGGTCCGGGTAGTCTGCTTCCGATCGAATTGAAAAGATAGAGGAGTCGTTTTGACCCCGCATCAATTAAGTCCAACGCGTAAGGTTGTTGGAGAAGAAATAGTTTGCCTAGTTTGACCTTATGTTCTATGTAATAAAAAAAGTATTATCGAGACCCTCATTGGCCTGTTCTGTGGGTGCAGGTTGGGGACATTGTAAAAGAAATTTGACCATCATAGAGTCTTTGACTCATTGAATATTGCAATCCCAACATAAATCTACGGCACAATGTAGTATTTACGGGGACCAAATTGTCATTTCTCTATTCTTTCCATCTGACTGTCATGCAATTTCTTGCTGTTATTAATTAGTTAAAATATGTCTTATGAACTTTGTTAAGAAAAAATTTGATGGAGACTTGAAACACGTATTGCTCAGATAACACATTGTTCCAAGGATTTCATACTTAGCCGTTAAGACCAGGTAAATTTTCCTAAAGAGGATCTGTAAATTTACCAGTCTGAGGATTATAGACGTGCCCGGTCCAAACGCACCTCTTCTTTCGTTTTAAGTATTTGACAAATTTATGAAATTTCATTAGAAGCTGCCTCCATCTTGTTGTCATAAGCACCATGAATTTAATACATATACTGAATTGAGAGGAAAATGAAGAATTTTTTTTTTTTTGAGAAATTTCACGAAACATTTCACTTTGTACGGATTTTTCTTTTTCTTTTTCATTACCCAAAATGGAATAAAATCACGCACAAAAAAATCAGAATTGAATGTCCCGAATGACATATACACAATTGAGACACTAAATATTTTCAGAAGTGGGATTAAGTCATAAAGCTTTTTATATTTATGCAATCAATTCTTAACAGAGCGGCGGGTGGATTGAATAGTTTATATAGTTTGAATGTCTACAAAATTAGGCACAACAATGATCATGTTTATATAATAAGATATGAGTTTTCTATATTTATTTTCGAGCTCACTTGGACACGTCAACTAGTATTATAAACCAGTGTGTTCATGCATTTGATTCGTGAATCTCTCTCCCCCGTTTCTTCTTCGTCCTAATTCCCTCCCCTCCCTTTCTCTGTCACCTGCTCTTCTTCCACGAAAAACAACCTCGGCTTCATCTTCATTACCCTCGACGAAACCGGCCATGGCCACGTCAAGAACCTAGCTTCGAAGCTCCACGATCTAACCATCTACTTAGCTTGAAGAACGACAGCCATCACTCACTGCGAAAATGGTGACCATTATGATTCCGATCCAACTCATCAACCGCTCTCTCCCTCTCTCGGCTTCTTCCTCCTCCTCTCGACGCCGGAGCCTCCTCCCTGCGCGACCCTGCATGGCGTTACGAACTGCCTGCGGTGACAGAGGAGGGAAGCTCACTGTTCTGGTGGCGGAGGAGTTTGGGCAAAAGGGCCTCGAGCTCCTCCGGAGACACGCTGACATTGTTGACCACTCCGTCGATCTCGATCCTGAGGAACTCAGCCAGAGGGCCGCGCTCTGTGACGCACTGATCGTGAGCAGCGAGACGAAGGTGGGCAAGGAAGTTTTCCGGGTGTCCCGTGGGAGGTTGAAGGTCGTCGGAATCGCCGGGTTCGACGTTGACAATGTGGATTTGGAAGCGGCTAATGAGAACCGATGCTTGGTGGTGAACGCGCCAAACGCGAGTACGGCGGCGGTTGCTGAGCACGCGATCGCGCACTTGATGGCCATGGCAAGAAACATCGCTCGAGCAACCGTTTCCATCAAGCTCGGTTAGTCCAATTTTTCATCTTTTCTCTTTTCTTAATGGAACTTGATTTCGTGACTTGCATAGGAGATAAGATCAAATTTCATCTGTAATATCAATAAGATTAAGTGCTAATGCTTGTATAAATTTAAGATGAAGATGTGTCCACGCGATTAAGAACACTAAATACCGACTGTTTGTGAAACCATTGTTGGAGCTGGGTAAGTTTGATTTAAGAAGAGACCCGAGCAATAATTGTGAGCTTTGCCTTCAATTGACTTCATAATTCTTTATATTAGTGTAGTCACTGCAAAGTTGTCGTAACCAAGGAAGCGTCTATACCGTATTAAGAATTTGAAGTCTGGTTTTGCTAACATAATCATTTTGGGTCACTGTGAGTGTAATAGCATGTTGCACGTCAGAAATTCATGAATGAGTAGAGCCCATAACAATTTATTAGCATAATTTATTTACTTATTTTTAGCTTTGAACAGGCTGTTAACCTCATTATTGATTAAAGACGGTCACTTAATTATCTCTCCGAAGTCCATGTGACTCTTTTTAACTTACTCTGTTTGACGTCTTATTTTTATTCTTAGTCAATGCTAAAAAAAAAAATGCCATTTTTGCTGATGAATCTTTAAGCTGGAATGAGCATCATCTGTTTATCACAATCGTGGAAGATATTGCTATTTCACAGTGTCAAGGCCGACAATCCATCAAGAAATATGTGAATACTAAACTAAGCATAAAAGATTAGTATATGATATATGATCTAGTCCAATTCATAAAGCCTACCAGCAGATCATGTGCTGTTGCAGCCATTTGTTATCGTTAAAGTCAATGAGGCTGTCTACTGCAAGTATGATCAAGGCACACTTTGGGCCTAGATCTGACCTTTTTCGCAAGGCTTGAACTTTTGTTTCGTTTTAAAAGACTCATTCATGTGAAGATTCTAGCAGCCACCGGCTACAAGCATCAGTTTCCAATAACGTGATACGAAAAAGCTTCTCTGCTTTTCAGTTTAATAACATTCAACCTGTTTCTTTAGTCCTCTTTTCCTCTTTGGCCGAACTGTTTTGTAGTTGTTTGATAATAACATTATGTGAAAATTGCTTCTTACCCATATCCTGTAAATTGTCTGTTCATCAATGCACAAGCAATTTAATGCCTATGGAAAAAACATAAGTATTTGAAGGTGCATATTGTGTGCCATTTTTCTTTTCCTTAAGTCTCTTTTGTCACTTTTGAACATGAACAATGACAACGTAAAGTCTTCATATCTCTGTATCTATATAATTGAATAATGGCTTAACATGGTGACCGATGACTAAGGATTTTGACACTTATCTTCAGACATAATCCTCGAAATTTCTGTAAGGTATATCCTCTGCCAAATGCAGGTAACTGGCAACGAAGGAAATATATGGGCAAATGCCTTTCAGGGAAGACCTTGGCGGTGATGGGTTTTGGAGAGGTTGGATCTGAAGTTGCTCGCCGTGCCAAAGGTCTGGGAATGCATGTAATTGCATATGATCCCTATGCCTCTGAGTATCTTGCCCTCGCAATAGGTGTAGAGTTAGTTAGCTTCGATAAGGCCATAGCAATAGCGGATTTCATCTCTTTACACATGCACCTTACTCCTGCCACAAGAAAGATGCTCAATGATGAGACCTTTGCTAAGATGAAAAGAGGAGTTCAAATCCTCAATGTCACCCATGGAGAATTGATTGATGAAGACTCTCTGGTGAGGGCACTTGATGCAGGAGCTGTATCTCAGGTACTTTCTTTTAATCTCGAGCCACTACTATTTGTGCTGCATAGGAATTTGAAGGGTCTCATTGTTAGGCAGCACTTGACATACTTTTGGAGGAGCCTCCCGCAAGATCCAGCAAGTTGATTTATCATGAAAATGTTATTGTAACCCCTAACCTTGGAGCAAGCACTTTGGAAGCTCAGGTCAGTCAAATAGGTGCCGTTTATGTATGTATGAGCATTTGGTTTATGCTATTGACTAACAATGGCGACAAAACACAGGAAGAAGTCGGGATTGAAATTGCAGAAGCGGTTATTAAAGCTTTAAAAGGAAACCTTCCTACTACTGTAGTCAATGAACCGATGGTTGCTATAGAGGTATCACTAAAGCATTTGTTATCTACTTGCCTTCGCATGGTCCATGGTTTTCCAACTGCCTCTTTCTCCCCCTCCCTCTTTGTGGTGTTCAGATGCAATCTAGTTCTTGTTTTTGGCCTTCGGCAGAGAAATGGGGAGTCACCATTTCACCTAAGGCAGCTATTAGCCACATTCAACTTTTCTGGACGATGCTTTTACTTTTACATTTGTGATAGCGCTTTTTGAATTTGGATATGCTTGAGTTCTTATATGTAGTTATCTGTGTCCGATACTGATACATGCCTAGCAGGTTGACAATCGATGGCTGTGTGTGTTTTTTATGAGCAAGATTGGTACTGCTAACTTAGTACAGTTTTTGTAGAAAATGTTCCTGCGCTTTTAGTATATGTCTAATTTGCCAGAACAATGTTCTCTCTATATTAATGACATCCCAACAATCCTCTTCTGAACTTGAGGTAGATTATGCGAGTCTCTCTTTGATAAGTCTGAACGCCACTTCCCTTCCAAGGTCAGGCTTTCTGTTTGTCCCGATTAGTCACCTTGCTTCTACAGTTCTTAAGGATAAACTCTGAGTTCCTTTCTTTGTTTGACATTGATCTCATAATGTGTAAGATAATAAGCATCCTGAAAATGTCTATCTTCATTTGATGGCTACCCATTTTAAGTATCTACATTCTGCGGTTTCAAATTTTTCCTTAATATGGTACTTGCCTCACTCTTAGTAATTGCGATTTTTTGTTTCAGGTTCTTGCAGAGTTGAAACCATTTCTCGATCTTGCGAACAAGTTAGGGAGATTCGTTGTTAAATTAATAGCAGGAAGAGGTGGCCTGAAAACTGTAAAAGTTACATATGCTTCTGCTAGGGAGCCTGATCAACTTGACACAAAACTGCTCCGCACGAGGATAATCAAGGGCCTGATTGAACCTGTTTCCAGTCTTATTGTCAACTGGGTAAATGGAGATTCCATTGCTAAGCAAAGAGGACTAAGAATTACTGAAGAACGAATGACTTTGCATGGCTCACCAGAGTACCCTCTTGAGTATATCCAGGTTCAGATTGCCAACGCTGAATCCACATTTGCCAGTGCCTTAGCAAAGTCTGGGGAGATTGAAGTTGAGGGACGGGTAAGAGATGGAGTTTCGTGTTTGACAAAAATAGGGAGTCTCGAAGTAAATGTCGAGTTAGAAGGAAGCATATTGCTTTGCCTAGTAGTTGATCAACCGGGTTTGATTGGGAAGATTGGAAGCATTTTGGGAGAGGCCAATGTCAACATCAGTTCCATGAAGGCTGACAGGATCGCTCTACATATGCAGTCTATGATAATTTCAATCAAAGTGGATCAACAGCCTAATGAGGCAACTCTGAAGAAGGTCAAGGATGTTCCGGCTGTTCAGGAACTTGCTTTCTTGATGTTATGATGTGCTGATAGTCATAATCTATCTCATTTTCACCATTGTGTGTCCAGTTATTGTACATACATAACACTGAAGCCTTCAGTAAATTGTCTTCAAGAAATTATAAAAATCTCAAGTATCTTGCTGTGGCCGTAATATTTACATTTTAAAGAAACAAGTCTCTATCCATCTCTCCTAAATGTTTTCATCATCGCAGCTCGACATGCCGCCGATCTGTGTTGCACTGGATCATATGATAGTTGGGATTTGACATTGCACCAGTTGATCAACTGTTTGAGCATTGTTCTACAGGAACTTCGGCAGAAGATTAATGCACACAAATCATAAAGTATTTAATTCTAAACTAATGATTGGTCAACAATCTGCATAATTAAGTATTATAGTTTTAATTCTTGTTCATTTAACGAATATTCTGTTTCCACCTTCATTCCAAGCAAGAAAAAAGCCATAGTCTGTAACGTTGATGTTACCGAGGCACGACATGTTATAACAAATCAAATCATCTCTGGCCTTTCTATGATCCAAGTAATTAAACCAATTTATAAATACCAGCTTCAGCTATTGTTCGTTTTCCTTCTCCTTCATTTCTCATTAATCCTGCATTCAAATTCACTATAAATACCCAACATTGGGTAGCTGTGTTGGTTTAGAACTTTTCCCTCATCGCTGAGGTCGATGGTTCAAAACCGGCAGTTATAGGGGATCATGATGTTAGGATTCTGTACTAACTCTCCCGAGGTATAAGGCCCGGCCCTTTGGTGCCGTCCGGGCATGAGGGGCACGTGATGGATTCCTCAGCTATTAAAAAAAGTTCACTATAAATGAATGTATAGCTGGAGTTCTACATGAATTTTGCCATAGCAAGCAATCGATGTAGCTGGAGTTTTGCATGTGATGCTAGCTATATCGATAGCTAGCTATGGAAAGTTCAAGTAGAGCTCTAGCTATACATTCATTTTGGATGATTTATTCATAAAATTGACCGAAAAAATAACAAGGATTTTTCAAAATTTTCTTTTTGACAAGATCAATTTTTATGGAAATAAACCCAACAGTAACAAATATTACATTGCCTTTGCATAATAGCATGGGAGTTTTATCTTTTTTAGTAACTGAAGCCTACATAAAAACAGAAACATCGAAAAAAAAAGGAAAATCAATGAATTCGGGCTCACCACTATAAATTGCAATAGAACAATGAGGGCCTTTTTTTTTTGGTAAACACTGGGGGGATTTTGTTGTACATTCTGTCCTATTAAATGAAGCAACTTGATCCTCCTTAAATCGCTTGCTCCGCCGTGCTCCGCTGCATTCGCATCCCATTACGAAAGTGGGCTCATCGACCGAACTTTTCTTAGTTCTCTTAGCGATTCTTGCTTTCCCGCAAGCCAGCTCCAAAAGTGAGTGGTGGACTGAAGTCAGATTCCAAAATGCTATACCAGGAACTCCGGTGCTTGACGTTCGATGTATTTCTGATGACCATGAACTCGGCCACTACAGAATTTCTGGCAATTCTATTGCGGGATTTCAGCTCCCCCATCCGGTGAACTCCACGGTATGCGACTGCAGCTTTGCATGGCTTAAGGCAAGACACATTTTCCAGGTGTATAACGGGTCAAGAGATCTCGTCCGGTGCCGCTATTGTGATTGGTATATAGCACCTGATGGTCTGTGCCTGCAAATGGACGGGGGCTACGAGAGGGCCTGTTAGGGTTGGGGGAACTCCTGAGATCTCCGCCACGGGCGAAAACGCGTGCTGCAAAGGTTATCGAATGATTCGAAGGTTTGGTCATGGTTAACATGATATTTGTAAGCTCCCTATTTGGATGGAATAAAGGTTCTGTTTAAAACACTGATCCCTTGATCGGAAGTCTTCTTCATCCATCCATGGTTTGATTCTGACTTCTGTTGTATCTTGAGGATTCCGGACTCATGGCCGGACGTGCGTTTCTGGGGTTGTTGCATTCGTGTGGTTCTCTGATGATTGGCGGTGTTTCCTGGCGAGGAATACAACCTGAAATCTTCGATACCTGTGGTGATGATTGATGATGGGTCTGAGATTGTCCAATTAGTAAATGGTGGGAGAGGAAAAGCTTGAAAATAGAGAATGAATGAAAGAAAAATAATGATGGGCTTATTATGATTAAAATGGAAAAGGGTCATAATAGAAAATGGATCTAATGTGGGCTTAGTGACAAAATTGAGCTATATTCGGTTATGATAAGAGTCGGGCTTAGAAATGCGTCATGATTCAGTTGTATGATCTTAGCACTGGATTTGGCCTAGTTTCATTTAGTTTAGTATGCTTCTAGTTTAGGGATTTTAGTTGTTGCTTTTAAATAATGGCACAGGCTTAAGTATATTAATCATTTGGAAAGAGAAATTGGACTCATTTGGATTGTGGCTCATGGGAGTTACCGTCTTGAGGCTTAATAAGGCCATCATATAATTTAACCAACCCGCATTAGATTACTTGAGTGCACTATCTTTTTTAATTGTTCTTGTATCGTTGTTTAGGCTTAATTGTCATGATTTACTTATTCTAGTTACATGGTTAAGTTACGCTTCTAGGATCATAAAAAGGACCAAAAGGCAAAATAAATCGTAGGGACACTTGGTAGAAGAGAATGTTAGGACTCATCAATAAATAAAATGATTGCATGTGACACTTACTTGACAATTTATCAAGTTAGGGTACCAAAAGAACATTAGTTCAAACAACAAGTGTAACCAACACCCTGACCTTAGATCTCTAGATGCTTAGATAATGAGATATATATACTCTCAGATCTCTAAGTCCTAGCCGACCTAATAGTCTAGTGGGGACACCTTCACATAATAGAACTCTCTTAGGATTAATCAAATCTAAATGAATTTTCCAACATCAAGCGAGGTAAGGGTCTCGAAGAATTTTGCTCATTTTTTTGTCAGAGTAGTTACTTAACTGATCATGTTTTCTCCGATTTAGCACTTAAATGATCTAGCGGAAAGTTTTGGCACTAAAATAAGCGCCGTACACAAATTATGACACTTGTAGTGTCCTTTTGCCTAATTATGGTAACTAGGCTGTGATTTGCATAGGAGGTTTCATATTTGCAAGATCAACATTGATTAGTTATTTGAAAAACGAAAAATACAAACAATCGGGGCCGCAAAACAGGATATTTGATACTTCGTGATTTTAGGGCCATTTTATGCTTGTCCCCCCGAACTCCAACTCCCTCGTCCTCTCTGGTTGTTTAATAAATACAAAATATTTTCAGCTAAAAATGATACAACTTCACTTTGTCTTCAGAGAGTTTTACTTGAAATAATTGTATGTATTACTATCGTGTTTGTCCTCGTGACAAAGACACATGCATTGACTGCCAGTCAAATCCATTAAAATTCCCAGCCGAATGGTGGATAATAAGTTCAGCATCAGAAGTTGAACCTCCATACAGTTGAGGGCGGCATTCCTCATATCGTTGAAGTTGGAAGTGCCGGTACTTATAATCAATCGCGAAAAACAAAAGAAAAGGGCAGAAGTGCCGACTAACCTCATCGGGAATTTTACGGAGACAACTTCAAGGACAATCCCTTTATATAGCCAAGCTGATTAGCTATGGACGCAAAATCAAGACTCAGCAAAATGGCCACTTCTCAAAGGATTGCAGCCATCCTGATTGCGATTCTCTTCACTTTTTATGCTGCGAGTTGTGATCGTGACACAACTCTTGAGAGCAAAGTATGTAACGAAGCAACTTACCCATCGGATGGTGACTATGATCATAACATCCAGGAAGTTATGACCTGTTTGTTCAAATATACTGCAGATAGGGGTTACGATATGTACTGCCAGTCGACAGGTGAAGGAGAAGAATGTTATGGCGATGCGGCATGCAATGGAGAGATTTCTAATCCGGATTGCACCGGATGCTTGAATCAAGCTATAAACGTGATTGATGAGGTCTGTCCAAATAGCATCGGGGCTCAAGTCCAATTGAAAGATTGCAGAATTCGATACGAAAATTATGAGTTTTCTGAGTAGTTATATGTATTTTTTGATAAAGAGCTAGGAGCTCTTATTGAATTTTCATCCTCTTGGGTGTGGACGACTATGTCTTCCCTTTGAAATAATGAAGGACTTCAGTGTGGCTTTATTTTGAAAGTATGACTTGGTAAACGTACCATTTCAATAAAAATATAAGGAAACCAGCCATTCTGGTTCTTTCTCTTGGGGTTTCAAAGCAAAATTATTGGTGGTGAAAAATAGTATTAACAAAATTTTACTGCTCCAAATCCCATAACGATCCGAAAATGGTTTCAGAAAGTGATTTATAACTAGACAACTCGAATTGGTTTTTGTATTAACTTATGACATTTGGATACTTTTTTTTTATTTATTAATTGGTCCATGTGAATCGAGTCTAATCGTTTCAATAACAAATCATGAAACTTTTCCTTGATGAATTAACTTTTATAATAAGGGTATATCAAGTTAGTCAAAAGTATTTTTTTCGAAAATATTCAAGTTGATTTTTAGTATTTGGTGTATGGAAAATAAATAAACCGTCCACCGTGGCTGCACGGTTGAACTTTGCTCTTCCGTTTTTAGTTTATTTTCCATATGGAATGGTTATTTTTGTCGAATACGTTGGATCTCTTGAACCCACTTTGAAATTTGGCCCTCCTCCCTAAAGCTTGTTAAATATTGTGGTATCAAACCAATAAGATTCATCTCGCTATTGAAAGGTTGCATTATCAACGACTACTTACCCTATAATTTAAACTTTAGATTGACCTGTTGAATTTATTCAATACAATCACAATGAAATATGATATCTTGAACGTGGATAATAAAAGATGAATATTTTTTCAAGAGCTTTGGATTTGATGATAGTCCAAAAGACGCGCCGCACAATGTTGAAGTATTCTTCCACTTTAACTGGAAAATTGAGCTTCCTTCGTCAGTACAAAGGCCCTGGGAAAAAGAGAAAATAGATGGGTTTGTCGCATTAGATAAAAATTTTCTCTCATCTTACTCATTCAGTTCATAATGTTAGGTAAGGTTGAAATGAATATTTCGAGAGAGCGCAAGAAATTCCCAAATTTTTAGATTATATTTTTTAAATAGATAATATTTGTAACTACAAATCCTTTTTATCCAGCCTGGGCGAGGCCGCCCTCACTAGCCATAGGGGAGGGCCGCGGCGGCCTCCCTAGGCTAGATGGCCCTCACCCCCTGTCAGCGAGGGCTTTGTCCCCCTCCGGCGAGCTCTGCCGGCCGCCGGAGATTGCCGATAGTATTTTTTACCAAAAAAAAAGTTTGGGGTAGATGTGTCATATGGGTAAAGTTTGGGGTTTTTGGTGTATGTGTCACAAGCGGACAAAGTTTGAGATTTTTCGTGTCACAAAAAAATTTGGGGTAAATGTGTCATAGTAAGCAAAATTTGGGGTTTTTCGTATTAACCTTTAAATTTATAACAACTTGGTAATTGTTAATTATAATTGGAAGAAGAAGAAGAAGAAGAAGAAGAAGAAGAAGAAAAAGAAGAAGAAGAAGAAGAAGAAAAACGCCAGGGGAGTTCGTAAAGGAAAGGGGGAGCAAAGAGCCAAGAGAAAGAAAAAAGATGTGAGAAAAGAAGATGCAGAGAGCGAAGGGGGAAGAAATCGGAGAGGAAAAGGAGAAGACAAAAAGAAAAAGAGGAGGGCAGGGATCGGAGAACGGAGAGGGAATCGGACTGAGGCGACTAGCAAGGCTTTGGTGCCGACGACCGGCGAACGCCGCAGTCCTCACGCGATTCCTCCGACGGTTTTCGCCATTTCACCGGTAAGCCCCGTCACAGACCGAACGCCCCCTGGGATCACGGTCAGGGCACTTCGTGGACGAACGACGGCCTGGCTCGACTCCGGTCGAGCGCGCCTATTCGCCATCGTCCCTGAACCGTGTAGGGACTCTTAGCGTTTCGGCTTGTCTTCCTCGTTATTCTTTTTCCCCACGGCAATCTACTGCCTTTTGTTGAGCTTCTCGGATCAATGTGCTTTGCCATCATTCCGGTTGCCCATGAGTTCCGCTAATGTCCATTTTCATTTTTATATCTCTTCTTGCTTGTCCTCGATCTTTGTTGGTGTAGATCTGGCTGTGTTTTAACTCCTATGCTTATTGATATTAGTCAAACCTTACATGCTTGATGAAATGCTTGAGTGTAGATATGTGTGTTTCGAGGTGGGACGTCTTTCTTTTTTGCTTTCAACCGTTACGAACGTCTTCGATTCGGGTCAGAGAGTCACGGTGGACTCATAAAGAAGTTAAGGCTCGCGAGAGATGCGCGTCGCCGCCCATCCAAGTCTTGGCCGTCGACCGTCCGGCGAGCAGGGGGCACGGCATGGAATTGGAAACAATCTACGCGCGTTGACGTCGCTCGCGTTTAAGAGGCCATCGCTGGAGTGGATTTTGGTCTTAAAATGTGTGTTTCATATGGCTGGGCATTAATGATTTTCTTGTTTGGAAGTTCCCACGTCATTGGAGCTTCTTTGAAGGCGGAAGAACGTGGCTTGAGGAAGAAGACGATCTGCAGAGAAGAGTTATTAAAAAAAATAAAAGATAAAATAAAAGTGTCAATTGTTTTAGAATGGGCTAGGCTTAATTAGTTTTGGGTTAGGTTGTTTTGCTGGGTGGGCTATGTTTAATTAGTTTTGGGCTGTTTCTATAAAAATTCGTTTTTAGGGTCTGTTCCACTTTTGGGCCTATTTCAGATTTTGGGCCAGGTTTAATAATTTAGTTTAAAACCAATTTCAAAAAAATTGAACAGGGCCTTGTGTCTAGCCCAATTCGAAGACACGACCTGGACCATTAGGGTCCGGGCCATCGATTCGGATCGGGTCTGCCCGACCCGGTCCGAATTCCCTTTTTGAATAAAAAATAATTAAAAATTAAAAATAATATTTTTTATTAAAAAATTTCGAAAATTAAAAAAATATTAGTCTGGTTTAGGGGAGATGGTCTTGTTTGGAAAATCACATGGTCTTGTTTGGAAAATCACATTTCTAGCTTTAGAATAGGCCAAGTTTAATTAATTAATCAATTTCTTAAAAATCAATTAAATATGTTGTCTTGAATGAACAACTAATGTTATCGATTCTCTTATTTTTCTTAACTAAATTGCATGTCTATCTAGCCATTCTTGATTGGATATTTGACCGTGTGGTTAGACTTTATGCATGACTTGGTTGGATAGCTTAAAGGAATGATTTGAATTGATTAAATTGCATGAGCAAATTTCATGTTAATCGTGGGGCCATTCATTTAATTTAATATGTGCATCACTGATGATTTTCTTGATTGAATGCATTATATGATCATTTGAATGTCGAAATCGAGACACATTGAATTATGGTTCGTGGTAATGACGGGGCAGTGACTTAATTGGAGACAAGGTTATTAGACCGATGTCCCTTTCGGTCTAATGTATATAAATTTTTGGCCTAAGTCCATTAGGATTATCCCATGATAGACATATCTTTATTATTATTTAACATTTGCTTAGTTTAATGAAATTGTATTATCAAATGCCCGACGAGTTGTGGGTTTTACTTTCCTGTCATTATATAATCGCTTTCAATTACTTGAATGTTTATTTATTGCACCACATCTTAATATCTTGAGTGTTTTATTTATCGCATTATCGTTTTAATAAATCGTATGTTCATTTCCTAAATTAAGTTAGCCTTAGTTTAGACTTGCATGAAAATGACTCCACAAAAACAATTGCACGAACACTTAGTGAATTTGGATGACCTTTTTAGGGCCCAAAATGATGAGCAAGTATGCATGATCACTTTAGATTAAACAATCAATTAGTTAGGTATCAAAAGGGCGCTGATGGAAACGTTAGCGTAAACAAATCTCCGAACTTTAGAATCTCTAGTTTCGTAGGGATCGAGATGACACTCCCGTGTATCATCCACTTTAATGCTACTCGTGCCATGTATGGTTTAGATAAACCATTGTCTATCAAATAGATGGGATCCTTTGGTTTTTTGGCTGATTTATTTGTAGGATTAATTCAACAATATTAAATGTTGGAAAATAAAAATTAGCATTACGTATTATAGATTTATTCCCTTATTTCTTTGTTTTAGAGATTTATCAAACAGACGTATTATGTTCCGTTCCACAACTTCCCTTCCGTTCCTTTCCCCATTTTTTCATCGAATATGTTGAAAATTCTTTTAGTTAAGTCCTTGGAGTGCAATTTGCACAAATTCTTTCTAATTAAAAGCTGGTATTCGGCCAAGATCTCTCCTTGAGTAAGCTAGCCGAAATTCTTAGTCTTTAAGGCTAAAAATTCGTAGGCCTCAACCTTTTTCCAGGTTTATTCTAATTATTTCAAAGGTTTAAAAAATTAATGGACTAAATTTGCTTCAATTAATGCCCAAATCATCCTAAATTAGGTGCTAAAAATTTCAGTCAACTGTTTCTAAGTCTAGTTGAAAATCCCTAGGATGTGGGTTAGATCTGCACAACCGATTTCTGTTCACACTATCGCCAATTCGATGCTAGATGCTATACAAATGCTTAAATTACATGTTATGCAATGTTAAAAAAATAATTTTACTTAGGAATTAAATAATTCATACCTAAAATTTTTATGCAATGTAAACCTAAATGAGTCATCAAAATTTAAGTGTCAACAAATTGTAAGGATAAAAAGGAGAGCTAATAATTGGGGAAATTCAAGTATGGAAGATAAGAAGCACTTGCTAGTCCAAATTCCCGTTAGCCATTAACTAATTTGTGCACCGGATAAAAGTAAATATGTATTTTCTTCTGAAAAATGATCTACAAAGCCTTCATATTTAGTAGGTATTAAGGCTTGTCTCTCTCATAAATGCTTAATAAACTAATGTCAAGATGCCCAGCAGTAGCTCTATGATGTGAACATTAAGCAGTAAGTAATCTTCTTCTTTTTTTATCTGGCGGTAAGTAATCTTCTGACAAGGTAGTAAAAGATGCATAGATAATTCCCGATAACATCAATTCAAATTAAGCTGAGAAATTCCTGCATCATCTGGACAAGTGTCTAAGGTTCCACGACAACCCCCTACCATTACAAATCTCTTTATGGTTCATCATTCAATTCAATAAAATCATCTCATTTCAAAGATTGCATTGTAATATCATCTAGAGGAGGGTGAATAGGTTATTTCACGTGATCTTGACAAAAATATTGCAAGATCAAGACAATTTAGTTGAGTATTACCTAATTCAAGTAAAGTGAGAGTTTGAATATTGACAGTATTATGAGGATATTAACCGATACACAAAATTCAATAACGTGTCGACACTTAATTTTTGCTTGTCCGATAATCTATTTAGTTTAATTTTAGAGAAGATTGTCATTAGTTTGTACTAGCATTATCTTTTTATTTTCAATAAAAAATAAAAAAAAAGTGGTAGAGAGAAACGAGATACATAAACAGAAAATCAATCTTATACAATTTCCAAATGTACAACTTATTCTATATAGCTTTCAAATTACATCCGTGAGAATGCCATGTAATCTTTTAGCCAATATTAGGGTAACATGTGAAACCATGAAAGCGGGAGGATTTCATATTCTCCGATGACTAGAGAAAGCTGACAATTTCCGAGTAGAAGCCCAAAAGTTAAAATTAAAAGCATTACAAAACTCATGACCGTCGCCGTCGCAGAACTCGCGCTGGCTGTCGCCGTCGTAGGCGTTACAGTTGCAGGAGAAGCGCATGGACATGGCGCGCTCGAAGGTGAGGGGGATGAGGCCGAGGCGGTCGGCGATGAACTCGTCTTTGAGGATGGAGGAGTTGACCTCGATCTCGACGAGGTCAATGGCTATGGTGGGGACCTTGGCGATCATGACGCGGTGGAGGGCGTTGGCGACACTAGCGTCGGTGTCGTGGAGCTCGAACTTGAGGTAGTTGTCCTTCATCTCCCGGATCTTCACCCTTGGGAACCTTTGGTACGACGCCCTTCCATGGTCGACAACGAGGAAAGTAGAGGAGACAGCTCAAGCTTTCGCACTGAAGACAATCGCAGAGGAAGCGTTGCTCCTTTGAGGGGTTTTAGGTGTATGATGCGAGAGAAAGAGAGAGAGAGAGAGGGCGCGCCGTGGCAAAATTAACGTTAATTCAATCCTCAATATTTTTATTATATCAATTTAATTATAAAAATTTTATATTGATTTTTAGTCTTCAACTTTCTAAAAAATTATAAAAGTAATCCTCAATCTATTATTTTGATATTTAGTCATATGGAGAATGTTGATAAATCGTTAAAAAGGTTAGGGATTAATTTGGTAAATTATCAAAAATTTTAAAGCTAAATTGATATAGTTAAAATATTATATAGATAAATTACCAAAATGTTCAAAACTAAATTTAGAGATGAATTAGTTTTTGCATAATAGATTAGAACTTTTCTTAGATTATTTTTGTGTGTGATGTCATACCATCCATATTTATAAGACATTACGTTGTTTTCGAGATTGACAAGAATGACAACCTTGTTCCTCTTATGTTCAATTTAAGGCCCAATCCATCGATTCTCAAGTTATATAATTCTCCCATTGATTTTATCTCCACTGCATGGTTCAATCATTATATTCACTTTTTTGTTTTTGCTTTAATGTATATGGAAGAATTACAAATCGGGATATCCTGACACATTTACTAAAATCATAACAAAAAAATGGGAGAAAATTTGAGAATTTTAGCAAATTTTGAAACACAAGAGAGCCTTAGGGTGATATTTGATTGTTTAAGAAACCAAAATCGCATTAAAGCCATTGTTTAAGAAATCATTTTATGGTGAATTTTCACGACGTTAAATGTATGTTACATGTCAACCGTCTATATTGATTACCACTCATGTAGATTATTTGGGACAAATGTGATAAATATGCATCGGTTTGAATTTTTTCGCAATGAAAATTTAATTTGATTAAATATTCCTATTTGATGATCTTTTAATGTAAAAATTAGTTTGAAATAAATGTGACGTGGATGTACCGATTTTTTTTGTGGCAGTCGGCCTTAACTCTTTTTAATCCATGCCCTAGTACGGAAATTCCTTTTAGCAATCCCTGCTTGCCTGATTTGCTTACCCTCAGAAAATTCAATAAAACATTTATAAATTTTTTAAGTTTGGACAACCCATAAAATATTTATTACATCATCGAACGTCACTTCTTGGCTGTTTTTGCTCGGAAACAAGAGCCAAGAATGCCGGAACGCAAACACAAACCGCAACTCGAACGGAGGCTCCACATGCCGGGAAAAAGAGCATCGGGGTCGTGCGGTTTGGCTCTAGTTCCTGTGGCGCTCTCTCCTGCATCGCAAAACTCATTCCGTCGGCGGGGATCTATGATCTGCGAGTCTCCTTACTCACCGAAAATCCTCCAAGAAACAGCGCGGGATTCTTGGAAGCATACTGGGTAATTTCCCTTTGCTGCCGAGAGGATTCTTGTGGGCGGGTTTGATATTGCTTACAATGTACACGAGGAGGTTGAAGAGTAAACTTCAGAAATGGGGGTCGGTTCTTTATCATCGCTGCAATAACGGGGTCGGTGCTCGACGCCGTTACTATCTTCTTCGTGGCTGTGGCGCTCAATCCCTCGCTGCTCTGATCGGGAGATGCCTGTTAAGCTCAAACGGTACCGAGCGGCTTCATTTGTCGTCCCACAGTGCCAATTGGGATTTTTCCCAGCGAAATTTAAGGTCCTTTAGGTGTTCGAATGGTGGGTTTTTCGCCGGCTTTTCGAGCGTGGCGGAGAGCGCCAAGAATGATGAGAATGGCAAAGATAACGGTTCATGTGGTGATGACGAGAAAGTGTCCAGGATGGGGGCATCTTGGATCGACTTGTATTTGCCAAGAAAGGCGAGGCCTTACGCTCACCTTGCTCGCTTGGATAAGCCTATTGGGACTTGGTTGCTTGCTTGGCCTTGTATGTGGTAAGAGGCTTTTACGTTTTTGAGGTTGCTGTTTTGGTTTCTCTTTTTGCAACACTGAAAAAGCCTGAGTAGCTTCAGAGAAATGGATCACTGATGTAGAAATGCTGTGTTTTCCAGTTCTTTTACCGGTTTACACTTCTTCTTTGGGGTAGTTCATTCAATGTGTTTGTATGTGCGATGTGCTGTGATGTGTTTGATAGAATGGCTCAAAGAGGAGCAACTAAATTTGTTTTCTATTCTTTCCCAACTGTACTGCTTGTGTGCTGCATTATTCATATATAGGGTTTGTCATTTGGGAGTTGACATAGGCATCAATATGTCACTATTACAGGGACTATCAGTGGTAGCATTAGCTGTGGATCTCATACATCGATGACTTGAACTGCAAGTAAGGAGACCATGGTAATAAAAATTTGTGTAGCTGACTCTTTGTTCTGTAAGGGAGATAAATTCTGCAGCCGTCCCTTTGTTTTTAAAGGAAGATATTACAAGATGCTGTTTATATCTGAACCATTTTATTTTTGGCAATACTCTGAGGCAATAATACTCTGAGGACTGGACATAGCCACCAAAGGAATTTGAAAATGAATGTGGGTTCGGGCAATGGCATCATTTCTTAAGGCAAAGGGACCAATTTGTGGGCTAAAACATAATCCTCTGTACGAAACAAGACTTTGATGCCTTCAGACTATATGTATGTTTGGAGGGTAGTTGCTGACATTTGAACCCATTTTTCATATATGAGAAAATTCATATTGGGAGGTATCTCTGATTGATTCTGTCCTAACTCTTTTCTATTCTGCTAGGATTTGTGGTTTCTACTTTCTGGATGACAAGATGGTGTACCATATGGAAAATAAGACCTGCAGTGTTAAATATGTTTACTTTGTTTTGGGGATTTCTTTCCTCACTCTCTCTCAACAGCAATTTGGCCACTTCATGGTCCCTGTAGAATTTCTTATTTTTGTGGGCTGTAGCTTGGAAAAAGTTCTTTCTATTGAAATTATCAAAAAACAAAATTTCACTGTCACGAACTGGCACTATATGTGCAAAATCCGGATGATTCTGTTAATCATTTTCTTTTGATTCATCTTTTTGTTCATTGCAACTTTGGCCTCAACCTGTGGGATCATATCTTCAGTGCCTTAAAGGTGGTCTAGGTCATGCCAAGAAATTCCACCAGTTATTTATCTGTTGGAGTGCCTACGTAGAAGACTCAATCTTTAAGAAATCTTGAAGCACTGCACTGCACTGCTTTGTCTTGTGTCATGAAGTTGGGAAGGACCTAACAGAAGATTGTTTGTGGAATTTCGAGCTTCGATTGCTTTTATTTTTCACTCTGCTCTGATTTATTCTTGTCTAGTAATATTCTACTTTCATTTTTTTCATAAACTTCTCTTTTGTGCTTGTCCAGTTCTGATGCACTAGTTTTCTCTTTTAATGAAGTACCTTATGATACATCGAAAGAGAATATCTCTTAGTGTAAAACACTTGGGGTGCCACTTTCACATTGCCATATGAAACTAAGGGACAGAAAATGTCACAAATGTTTATAAGCTCCTTTTCAGTTGTGATATTGCTGGTATCTGAAATGGTCCTTAACGCTAATTATAAAGAGAGTGTTGGTCCATACTAGTTGCAAGACAATGCCAAGAACATATGGTGTTTGGGGTGTCTTCTTGCCAACGGATTCTGCAAAAAAGCTTCAAATGTACTCTTTGGAGCTATCCACCTAGAACTGTTGTAAGCATGTACAGGATGTTAGACTGCTATCGCTGCAGGGTCCCTTTTATATGACAACCTACTCGTTCATATTCAGTTATGCTTGCTTCATCTGTTTGTTGGTATAATGGGAATTTATATACCTTCCACGAACTATGCCTCTAATATTTCTTTTGCCTACGGAATTGGGATGTAAACCAAAAAAGAAAGATGTTCATGATGCTGTTTTAATGTGATATGGATATGCTTATCAAGTTTGTTATTGTTTACATCCAACCAATTCTAGGTCAATTACGCTGGCAACAAACCCAGGAAGCCTTCCTGATCTTAAGATGTTGATGCTTTTTGGTTCTGGAGCTTTGCTGCTGAGAGGTGCTGGATGCACTGTCAATGACCTCCTTGATAGGGACATTGATGTGATGGTAAGCATATTCCTGTGTATGTGTTTTTCTGTCTTTTTTTTTTTTTTGGTAAATATTTTTTCTGTCTTTTTTTCGGTTGAATAACTAGAAAGTGCACATGAAATTGTTGAATAAATTGCTTGAACCCTAATGTTATGATGCATAGATTTTCTGACTTCTCCTATCGAATCAAGGTCTTTTAGATTAATTGTTTCCTTGGCACACTTGTTGCTTTGTAGCAATTATTTGCATTTTGATGAGAAGTTGTAGCCTTCTAAGACTTGAAACTGTTATATGTTTAGTGTTTTTATTCTCTGAAAGTTATTTTCTTCTGTTTTTTTCTTACCTTTTTTTTAAAAAATGATTTTTCTGCTCTTCCCCTTTTTAGGTGAATCTTTTCTGAAGTTAACCTCTCACATCTTTTTCTGGTTGTCAGCTTGGCAATATTGGACCGGTTGGAAACTTGATAAAAGTTCCTATCTCAATTTTAGTTGCATGTCCTTAACTTTTAGTCTGTTAAAATGGAATGGCTGACTAATTTTTATTACAGTTCTCTGGCTTGACCAAGATAGTTACCTAGTATATGCTGCTAAAGTCGAGGGTTTAAATCAACCTTTTCATGAAATTAATATAAAGTAAATCATAAGTTCACTATTCACCTATCAGTTTAAAATTATTTCTTTTTAATGTACTTGGAAAGCCCTTTTCATCTTAAAAGTCTAAAGAACAACTCAGTCAATTTGTATTTTTCCGAGCAACCTTTGCTTATTTTCCCTAACTGTTCTGGTTGCTGTAATGTTTCTTTATTTTATGCTGCTGAGTAAATTTGTTATGTTCCTCAGAAATAAATCATGGATTGCTAAGAGCCAAAGTTCTTGGAATTTGTTGTTGATAAGATCAATTTGTTAAGTTTCTTTGCCTTTTAATTTTTGTTTGACTCTATTTCTGTTAGGTGGAACGAACAAAGTCCCGGCCAATTGCAAGTGGTCTTTTGACACCATTTCAAGGGCTTTGTTTCCTTGGGTTTCAATTGCTTTTAGGTCTTGGAATTCTTCTACAGTTGAATAATTACAGGTTAATCTCACTTTTACGTCCTATTGAGAGACTGTAAGCTTTCACTAGTTTTGCAAGCTCCTTTGAGATTCAAAATTGATATTTTGTGGAGAAGTGGCATGCTCCGGTTGTATGTCGTTGGCCAATAGTTTCCTTTAGAAACAAATAAACTCATGCTTTTAGTTTTTTAAGCAGCCATTGTTAAATTGTCATAAGCACATGTAAGTATGAAACTCTGCTTCTTGGCTAAGTTCATTTGGGTGGGTTTCCATAGTTTCTCTACCACCAAAGTGCCTAACCTTTTCAACTTGTTCCCGCAATTTTCTCTCGTCACTGGTTGAAGTGTTCTGTGAGTTACCTCAAAAGACAGGATGCAAAGCTAAACACAGTATAAAGGTGATTGAGCCTTGAAAACCTAAATAATTTTAGGATCAAGTTGGTAATTGTGAACACTGCCGTCACTATGTTCTACTACTTCTGTAGGATGCCTAGGCTTGGGTTGATTGAAGGCCCTTGCCAGCTTATTCCATTCTGTATGCAAACTCATTATGTTTTATAGCCATTACCGGATGCTTTCTTTTCGGTATAAAAAATTCACCTTTTGTTCCTGCCATAATTTTTTAATCACCTCGCTGCTGTTGACTTTCATCTCACCAGTATACCAGAATTAGGTTCAACATTGAGGAAACTTCTACTGCTCCATCCTTGTTTTAAAGGAACATGGACGTGATAAAGGATCTTGGCCTTTTTTATCTATATAGTTTTCTGATATCAGATTCTTGTATATTCAGAAATAGTTAGTATAAAAGCATGTAGAAGTGGTCATGGTATATGCACAGGTTGTTTTCTTCTTTTCATAATGATTGCAGCTTTATTATCTTTTGACAGCCGTATATTGGGAGCTTCTTCTTTGTTGCTTGTCTTCTCCTATCCGCTGATGAAAAGGTTCACATTTTGGGTAATAAAACTGGATTTCTATTTGTCACAGTGGGCATAATCTTTCTACTGTGCTTTTTATTGACATTGTCTGTTGTCTGACGTCTAGGAAAATTTTTAATGCCAATGCAGCCGCAGGCCTATCTAGGTTTGACTTTCAATTGGGGAGCTTTACTCGGATGGGCTGCTGTTAGAGGAAGTTGGATCCTTATATTGTGCTTCCTCTATACTTTTCTGGAGTTTTTTGGACTCTCGTGTATGACACTATATATGCACACCAGGTTTGTGACCATATCTCGTGAAACTTGTTGAGGAGTTTATATTTTTGGTAAATGTTGAGGATTTTATATTGTGCCTTTTGTTATGCAAATAATACTTAATTTGAGTGCTTTTTCTCAAAAGCAACATATTAGAATCAAAATGGAGAATATATTCATTTTTGACAAATGGATTTGAGTTGCCCAATTTTATTTTAACTCTGAGGAATTTTTGGAAGACATGTATGTTTTTGATGCTCATCTTGAATTTGTTGGATGAAAACTGCTAAGAGGGGACAACTTATTTGGCTTATTGCTGTTCCTCAAACGAGCATGAAATGCGTGGCTGTTTATTTTTACTTAACTCAGATGAATATGCAATTGCTGGATTTACTGTTGAAGTCCCGAATAGTGCTTATTTGAGCATAAAATTATATGCTGCGTCATGTGTCCGTGAATGTAGAAAGTAACTTGCATTTTATTCTCTGGTACTTGCAGTGAACTGGTAATATGTGAGATTATTCAGTTTATGCATGAACAATCCTTTTTTGGCTCTCTTTTTCTGTCTGTTTTTCATAGGCTTTAAAGTTCTTTGTACTTTAGAATTAATCTCCTTCCCAGAAACCCACTCCAGCAGCACGATACAGTGTTTTAGTTAATAGCAATATGCATTTAATTATAACTGATCACCACATTGTTTCCTCCATTTTAAAGGATAAAGAAGATGATGTTAAAGTGGGTGTAAGATCAACGGCATTGAGATTTGGAGATTTGTCGAAGGAATGGATTTCTGCTTTTGGAATTGCTTGCATTAGCAGTCTTGCACTCTGCGGATATAATGCTGATATTGGTATTAGTTCTACCGTCTAAGGATTCTGGCTTTCAATATTAATGGCAAGCTCATTATCTTTTTTGAATGATGCATGTGGAGCAGGATGGCCGTATTATGCATTTCTTACTGCTGCTTCTGGACATATAGCATGGCAAATATTGACAGTTGATCTATCATGCCGTGCCGATTGTAACCAAAAGTATGTATTTTGGATCTAGTCGAGCAATAAACACTTTGCCTTTCAATTTTTTTTGCATAAGTTCTATTGATACTTCTTTCCTTAGTTTACTTCAACATCTTTAGTTTTTTAAAATAATTTCTCGTCGAGCCAAATAGTGACATAGAATCAATATTAAGAACACAGAAAGAGGACAAAGTCATCATATGTAACTCAAATAATCTATCCATGTAAGTTTTTGATTAACTTTCAAATATTATGAATGCCTAGATGGCCATTCGTTTAAGATGATTCCCCCCCTTTAAAGATCTTTCATAACAATTTTTCTTAATAATGAAGTGTTTTGTTTCTTTCCTTTGTAGATAATTTATTTGTTTCTTTCTAGTGATAAAAGGCGATTGACATCTACAATGGCCTTTTTGTGAGAGACATATAGTTCAGTCTAAGTGTGTAATCATCCTAATTCTTTTAGGATCACATGTATGACCATCTTTGGTTGATGGTAATGGGATATATTCTCTGGTTGCTGATGTTTACGGTGATCAAGAGTGGAAGCCTTTGGCTTATTGGCTTCATCACTGAATATTGGATTGTGTGTTCATATTATTCTTTTGCTTTGTCAAAGAATATTATGTAGTTATTTGATGATAGTTATTATCGGCTACCAGAACATAGTTCCTTATGCGGTGTAGGATGTTTTTGCATGTCAACGGAAACCTCTTTATATATTGTTCAAATCATTCAAAATGTAAAATCTCTTCAGAATTTGCCAAATATCTCGTGTCTACATTCCTTTTTATTGAACAAGTCATTGCTATTCAAAAGTCATACTCTGTGAATATCTCTCACGCATTTGAGTGGTGCAGATTTGTGTCCAACAAGTGGTTTGGAGCCCTTGTATTTGGAGGAATTTTGTTTGGAAAGCTTGCAACGTAGAGGCGAGTTTTTTCATGTGGGGCTGTTCCCTAGATTTCTCATCTTCTATTTTTCCTATGATGTAAATGCAACTTACATCACTGTTTTTTGTCTGAAATTATTTGCTTTTGTGGCCACCTGCAGTTTCATGTAACAAGTTTACGACCTTTGAGTAGTGTTTCAGGCAACCTCTTTGATTGGTTCATTGCAACAGATGTGTTAAACTGCTCGAACATTGATGTCTTCGGCTCTTCAAACTTACTGAGATGACTCTGAAGCTAGTCTAGTAAGCTTAAGTACATTTTCTGCGTCAAAAACTTCCATGTAATGCGAAAATCCCCCCACTCCAACCCCAGCTGGGAAGAAGAGGCCGCCGGGGGCGGGGAGGGGGTGGGGGGCAAGAGAGAGAACTAAAATTAAACAAATGCACATTTATCCTCGTTTGTATTTAAGGATATTTAGGGGAACAAATAAAAGATGATCGGGATTTTTTTTAAAAATATGAGACTTGGTTTGCTTTATATAATAGCGTAAACATAAAAATTCTAAACCTTGTATTGTCCTTAGTGTACCGCATGTCAACTTTTGGTGGATCTCTCACAAAGTTCAATGACTCGAAGCAAGAACAACAGAGAGAATCATACAAAAGTAATGGACACTTTAGAGCACATCTAGACAAAATTGAGTTAATTAACAACATATTACAAATAATAAGGAATTGACGTGCTCGATAAAAGAAGTTTAAAAAATTTTGAACAGCGTAATAATATAAAATCCTAAGGACATGATCATCATAAGGCTCGAAATTTTTTTAATTAAGCAATGTTATGAATCTTTTTCACTGTATTTAGAAAAGATCGCTACAACCCTTTTTGTTAGTACCCAATTTTTGCTATTGTGGATTGTCTAACCTAGTGAAAGTGAGGAGGGCCGTGACAATGTTACTATTTTTTCTGATAAAAAGTAAAATTATTTTTTCTTTTTGCCTTTTTTCATTTCTTTCATTTTGGCTTCTTGATATCACTGATATTCATTGAAAATATTCAATTGATTGTCGGAAGCAAAACTAATCTTTCTAAAGAATTTTGAAGTGGCACGTGGCACTTCAACGAATGCACGATTACCGGGCCACAAGAGATTGAGTCTTCGACCATTTTCCCCCTTTTCTCATTGCACTAGATGCTCCATTGTCGAGGTACTCATTGCCAAGCACCATTTTTCAGCTTTCTGATCAAATCGAGCAATAATTGTGAAGATAAAGATATATACATATTTTAAAAGACATTTTGCTCATAAATTAACAACAGAAAGTCAAAACATCACACATCCGGAACATAAGTGATCTTCACCCAATCCAACTACTTACGAGGATCCAATCTGACAAGGGAAATGAAACCAGAAGTGCCGCACAAAACATCATCTCTTAACTAGTCCTAAGAGATTACTTATTTCCAATAAATAAAACATGTTATGAGATTCAAAATACGTAATATAATGTCCCTTTTCCCCAACAAAGCATGGCTTCTGACTTTGGTCGAGTTTCAATGGCAGCATGCTTGAGCAGCAACACTTTCTTCAAAAGAAGCGTCGCTTGAAATCCTCTCGCTTGGTGCCTAATTCTGCAAAGGGCCGCTGTTAAGAATTGCATGACTGTGGAAGGAAAAGTTACATCTTTGTAATTTAAGGAGCGAAGCAATAACGACTATGTTTGGTTAGCTTTAGAAATAAGTTTTGAGAAAATACTAAAAACTAGTAGAACTTGCTTGGTTTAGCTTTAGAAATTAGTTTTGAAAAAATGCTGAAAATTTGCAGAATTTGCTTTTAGCATTCAGCTTTCAATATTTCCAAAATCAAATTTTCACCTCATATCACTTTCGGAAATGAGCGTCAAACATTCCATATTTTCGTTAATTTTTTTTTTGGGAATAATAAACCCAACACATATAAATTAACACATTACCAATGGCAGTTCGAGACCTCCAATCCTTCACTCTTCGTAGATAAGGCTGAAGAACAGCCTGAGCATCGGGACGATCCCACGTCAGCGTCTTCCACGTTTCCTCATCATCCACCCGAATGTACGGAAGGCCCTCAATTTCACGTAATTGCAGCTGCCAAGGAATCCCCTTCAGTTCTGGACAATGGATAACCTCCATATCTTCAATGGAATCGCAAGTTACTGAGACTTCACATATGCTCTTTAGCCGAGGTAGATCATCCAGGTCCAAGCTCTTCAGCTTTGGGAGAGAACTTGAGGACCGGAAGGATGTGTTGGTTACCGGAGTCATTACGCTTCCTTCTTGGCATCGTCCCGCTTCGCTTATCAGGCTTCCATCCTTCTGGCTTTGTCCTGCTCCGCTTATCATCTCCACCATTTCTTTGCAGTTATAGACAACAATACGTTGAAGATGTGGAAGATGGATCAGCAACTCGTGCGTCAACAGCATTCTCATTTTATCGCAACCTCTTACTTGAAGAGATTCGAGAGGAATCTCTTCAACTGTCATGTTAGGGAGAGGGCCTCCAATTATCTCCTCCATGTTCGCACAATTTCGTACTTTGATTTTTCTCAGATTGGGGAAGTGGGGCAGCCACTCGGATTCCACCACTCTCTTCATTTTATCACACTCCATAACATAAATCTCTTCTAGACTAGGGAAGGTTGGGTTATGACATGGCGGTGGTGATGTAACTGTCGCCATTATCCCCACCATTTCCGCACAGTCCCTTATAAGAATCTCTCGTAGATGCGGAAGGGAGAATTTGGACCCATACCCAATGAGAAACTTCAGCTCCGGACATTCATATATGACCAATTTCTTAAGGCTTGGGAAGGGGAGAAGGCTCGGGGTTGTGGCAGGGGGGTCATGGATGTCGATTACTTCTTCATCTTGTCCTCCCCATAGCACTGGTAAGTTTTTCCCTCCTGCTATTGTTAGATGCTCAAGGCATTCAAGCGGACCCATGCCAGCCAAATTTGTTGTACCGTCCCAATTTCCTATATGTAATTGTCGCACATTTTGGGGAATCAAAATAAAAATGCCAGCGCATTCCCCTCCCACGCTCACAATAGCATGACTCCACCCATGAATGCCGACATACCTTCTTGAATCGAAAAATGGAATATCAGCATTTAATTGCGCCTCAAATAATGATTGATTGCATGTCATATTGAGACAGTAATGGCGAGCGTTACTCTGCCCAACAGCCCTCGCACACTTGTTGAAATCATCCGCATCTCCACAGTAGCACTGAAGTGCCTCCAATGCCACCAATTTTGTGATGTCTTCTCCATTTGGTGGCCCAACTCTAAGATACTGCAATTTTAGCAAACCCCCGAGTGTTCCTTTGGGTAATCTCTTTATACGTGTCGCCCATAGGTCAAGGTATCTCAAGTTCACCAACTTTTCCAGACCCTTGATCTCTTCAAGACTTTCACAGCCCCTAGCATCCAACTTTCTTAAACACGTGAGCTTCCCTATACAAGGGATATGGCGTAGTTTACAACACCGACGAAGCAATAGTGCTCTCAAGTTTACCAAGTCTGAGATGGAATTTGGAATTTCTGTTAGACCACACCCACTCAAGTTTAGAACCTCTAGCCCCCATAGCTTTTTTAAGAAAGAATCGGGGATGGCACTAACTCGCCGCAAGCTACCATTCAACAGAAGAGTTGATAGTTTAGGACAATTTGGCGACACGTCCAACGGAAATTCTCCAATGTCATTATCCATGAGGGAAACTTTCTCCAAAGCATCCGTCCAATATTCCTCAGGTGGAATCCCCGTCAACCTCTTTCCTGCTTTTACAAGGGAGGTCGCTCCCATGATGTGCAATGCCATGTCTCTAATCAAATCATGCATCTTCATCTCGATCCCATGAGCTTCCAACAGGCAGACATTTTCCAATTTGGTCAGTATGGTGAGGCCTCTATCATATTGTTTCTCCCTCGTGTCTAATCCACCAATCAATCCTTCGTCAATAAAGAATTCTATCAACTTGAACTTATCCATCAATTCATCTTCTGGATATAGTGCACAAGATAAGAAACATTTTTGAACATTGTGATTGTCAAGGCCATCGAAACTGAATTTTAATTTCATTATGACCTTCTTTTCCATATTTGTTTGCCCCATATCTGATTCTCTCAATTTCTGCAAGGCATCCTTCCATTCGTACTCATTGGTAACTCCTTGCATGCTTCTTGCCATCGTGATGACTGCAAGCGGCAAGCCTGCACATTCTTTAACAATAGACTTCACAATTTCTTGAGTTTTCGAATTAAGGGCTACATTGGATCCAAGCTCCTCCCAAAATAAATTCTCAGCTTCTATTTGAGATAGAGGTTCGATTTTTATCTCGTCTTGACAGTACATCTGGCGGCATACGTCAAGCGATCGTGTAGTTAAGACCAACTTAATTCCATCTGCTCTATCAGGGATTCCCACCTCTCTAAGATCAAAAGGTTCCCACACATCATCAAAGATTATTGTAGACTTCCCTCTTCTAATTAAACAATCATACAACATTGCTGCTCGTTTCTTCGCATCCTCTTCTTCTAGTTTGCACTTATTTAGTGCGTTACAAACTTTGTCCTGCAAACTTCTTGTGTCGACATCTTGTGACACAGTGATCCAGAACACTTCGCCATAGTTTGCTATTTCGAGGAGTCTATTATGGATATGCTCCATAATGGTTGTTTTACCGACACCCCCCATTCCATGAATGCCTAGTCGAGATATTTGATTCTCTACCAGGTACTTCAAAATCTTTGCAGTATTTCTCTGAAATGCCTCTCCCACCATCTTTCCTTCTAACAGTTTACTGACTTTAGTCTCTCTCGCCTCGAATAGTCCTTTGCCTCGTCTCCTAAGGTCTTCTGCTTCTCGCATTAGTACATCCACTTGTTGATGTGGTGGCAAACAATCCTCACGTGCTGCTTCAGTACGATCATTTATAAGCTTCTCCACACCCGTCAACAAATTCACGACTTCCATTCTCACCTTCTTTAAGGATAGAGATTCACCAAATTCTATCTCCTCCCTTATGCTGGCTGCTATGCCAGTGAGCATTTCTAGTTTTCTTTTCAAACCTCTATTCTCTTCAAAGATGTTGCTTGTGTATGGATGACTCGTCATTGACGCACCCTCGTTCATATCTATTTCTGTAATTAAAAAAACTGTCAGTTAGAACCCCATGATAGTATTCTTGCCGCCCTATGATAATGTAACATAGTGATGCATAAGATTAGTCTTTGTAAATAACCATTGACCTGGTACTGACGATGGGCCTATGAGGCCTATTCCACAAGGTGGAACAGCAGGACGTGGAGGAGCATTGATTGGAGCTTGTGATGATGAAGGGATACATGGAGGGTGACATGTGAATGGACCTCCCCATGATGATGATGACACGGTTGGATTCTGATGCGCTGTCATGAGATTCATGGATTGATGTAGAACATTTTGACGTTGTGGGGGCATCGAAGCTGGTTGCAATAAAATATTGTAGTGTAAGATCAATGGACTATGAGACTTTCAAATCAAGCCGTGGGTACAGTAAAACATCTAGAGCCTGACCAAGCAAAGTATCTACAACGGACATCAACATTCGCAAAAATTAAATATTCAATGAAAGAAACAGTGCAGTAAAAAAAATAGTGATATATGGCATACATAATACGATATTATTGTAATTGGGAACCCACGCGATATGAAAATAGATGAATTTGAGTTATTCTAGAGAGTTAATAAAACGATTAAGAGTCACTTCTGTAATGAAAGCATCAATGATCACTTTGTTTATGATAATCTGGGAATGCCTATGAGTCATTCCGCACAACAATATCTACTTAAATAAATCAAGGCATACCTCGTGATGACGATGGGCCGGCCATATTTGCTTCACCCTCCACAGATTGCAAATCGACATGCGTTGCTGTCAGAGAACGTCCGTCCATCAATTCTCGCAGGGGAAATGAACTGGTTTCAGTTTCACGTTCTTCATTGCAGCTTGGAAGCGGTTCGTTAGAATGCTGCACAGCGGTTCGACCATACTGGAACGATGATGCCGTTGTCGGTGCACCTTCCGGCATCCCTTATTTATGAGCGACAACTTCATGCATTAGACCATGATCAAAACATTCTTCCTTCCCATAACAAAAGCAGCATGGGGTTTGCAGAGAGACCAAAAGAATGATAAATTCGGTTTTGATTTTGTTAACGAGTGCCTCGCTAGACTTGTTAAATACCCAATTGGAGAGAGTTTCCGGGGTAATTTGGAATTACATACCTTGTGGAGATTGTAAATTGTTTCCGCCCTCCACATTTGGCGCATGGGATGTACTGGTCGGAGCTGCTCTAACATTTCCTTGGATCCTTTCCTCAGATACTCCTCCGTCGCTAGAGTCTAAGCCATATTAAAAATTTTAAAAAAAGGACGCTTCAGTCTAAGCCATATTAACAGTTTTGCTGGGCAGAGAGACTTTATAATCCCTTTATTCCACCGGGAGCAAAAGCACGAGTGGAGAGATGTACTGCAGTCTACATCTACATAGGGGAAATTAATAAATAGATGGGCCTGTGAGGCCTAATCCACAAGGTGGAACCGGAGGAGGGGGAGGAGCATTATTTGGAGCTTGTGATGATGAGGGGATACCTGGGACCATGTCCAATGGACGTGGGGGGGGACATGGTGATGATAGCACGGTTGGATTCTGATGCTGTGTCTCGAGATTAGTGGATTGATGTGGAATAGTTTGACATTGTGGGGGCACCATAGCTGGTTGCAATAAAATATTCTAGTGTAAGATCAATCAACGGTGACCATGGGTACAGGTAAAAGAACATCTAGAACTTGACCACGCAAGCTATCTACAGCGAAAATCAACATCCGTAAAAATTAAATATTTGATGAAAGAAACGGTGCAGTAAATAGATAGTGATATCTGACATATAGAATATGCAGTGTAATTGGGAATCCATGCAATATGGAAAGAGATGAATTTGAGTTATTCTGAAGAGTTAGTAATTTGATTAAGAATTACTTCACAATATGATTAGGAATCACTTCTGTAACGAAAGCATCAATGATCACTTTCTGCATAATAATCTGGGAATGCCTATGATTCATTTGGCACGACGATATCTATTTAGATAAATCAAGGCATACCTAGTGATGATGATGGGCCGGCGATATTTGCTTCACCCTCCACAGATTGCAAATCGACATGCGTTGCTGTCAGAGAACGTCCGTCCATCGATTCTCGCCGGAGAAATGAACTGGTTTCAGTTTCACGTTCTTCATTGCAGCTTGGAAGCGGTTCGTTAGAATGCTGCACAGCAGTTCGACCATACTGGAACGATGATGCCGTTGTCGGTGCGCCTTCCAGCATCCCTTATTTATGAGCGACAACTTCATGCATTAGACCATGATCAAAACATTCTTCCTTCCCATAACAAAAGCAACATGGGGTTTGCAGAGAGACCAAAAGAATGATAAATTCGGTTTGGATTTTGTTAACGAGTGCCTCACTAGACTTGTTAAATACTCAATTGGAGAGAGTTTGTGATTTCCAATGGACCACCGTTCTTGTATTATGTGTAACCAATGCATCGAGAATGAAAATACTTTCGTATTAAGTATACTTAACAAGCGTGATGGGCACTTGTTAACAACAACTATATAATATAGATCACCTATATAATATAGATTAAGAATTGTATACCTTCCAATGTTGATGGGCCCATTGTGATCATGATGTCTCTCGAAATCAGCAGGGAGGGATCAAATTGTTCGTCAATAGAACGGACTATGTCCATGAGAGCCGAAAGAGAACATAGATCACTGCCATATCCCCATTGGCTGTCGCTTTGAAGTGGTTGACTAGAATGCTGGGGAGTGTTGGCTGTTGCTATGTTACTGACGTCAGTATCTAATGCAATGGGAACATGCGAAATGGACCCTTGTAAGTCATTCTGCAACGTGCTATGAAGGAGCTGGGAGTTCCGTGATGGCAATGGCGCACTTGGATTCTGTTGTTCATTAGGGTGGATTGACATTGGCATGGAAGATTCACTCCTGTAACTGGTGGCGCCATTTAATTCGAGGTCTCTGTTTTCCGGTAGCATCTCTTCCATCCCATCACGAGACTGTGGTTGCGAGGGAGGCATACCTGATGATTGATTGAGACACACAAGGGCATTAGTTGGATTTACATAGCCGGCTTCAGGAACGTTCTGACGTTTAGGGCACTGGGAAACTGGCTGCAGGGCACTGGGAAACTGGCTGCTTTGCCATGCCGTGAAATGGATTTTTAGTTATTGAAAAACAAAAGTAATTTTAAAATCATGCCTCAAATCAGATCAATTACTTTCTCCGATCAGATCATTTATTTTTTACGTTACTAAATTGCCCACTTTCTGGAGTAATTTGGAATTGCATACCTTGTGGAGATTGTAAATTGTTTCCGCCCTCCACATTTGGCGCATGGGATGTACTGGTCGGAGCTGCTCTAACATCTCCTTGGATCCTTTCCTCAGATACTTTCCTCAGGACCTCCTTGGCTTCTGCCTTTACATCACTAGGGACTCTCTCACATCCTGCAATACCAAAGCCTGCGGTTCCAGCCAAGTGAGCCTTGATCCTTGGAACACCTCCACGATACTCATTTCCGCAGTAGTTACACCTCCACGACTTGTTATGATTTTCATTATTCAGGACCGTCACGTGCTTCCAAAATGGACCCTTTTCTTTAGGCATCGCTGCTGGCACTATCCTACAGAAAGTAATCCGCTCACACTAGGATGTTCGGTTGGTAAGCCTTTAGTTGAATCTTACAAATGGATGATTGCAAAGACGAAGATGTAGCAACATACCGGTTAGGGCAGAAAAAGAAAAGGAAGACTCAGATGCATGCAAGTGGCAAAGATGCACATCAAGAAGCAGATCTTAGAAGCTGTGCTTGAAACTCTGAAGCACTGGCCGGCATCCGGGTATCCAGCAAAGGATCTTTCTTTCGCCGAAGCCGGGGATCCAATTCCCAGAGAAGCAAAAGGCATAGGCCTGCTGTTGTGAATGGGATGTGAAGAATCAAGGAGGACTCTGCCACAGAGACGGCGAAACAGTCGCTGAAGACGCAAGCAGGCAAAGTCGTCGTCTTTTCTCAGTCATTTCATTATGTTTTTCTATGAGAGAGAGAGAGAGAAATAAAAAAAAATTTTAAAAAGGACGCTTAAGTCTAAGCCATATTAACAGTTTTGCTGACCAGAGAGACTTTATAATCCCTTGATTCCACCAGGAGCAAAAGCAAGAGTGGAGAGATGCAATGCAGTGTACATCTAGAAAGGGGATTAATAAATAGAAGTTAAACAAAACTTATCGGGAAAAGGAGGGAAAATAATTGAGTTAGGCAAGTGGGAGAAGGACAGTCTGAAAAGGAGTGGCAGGGTGTTGCTCCCGAAAACGCGTCAGCCTCGGCCAATTGCAGTGTGGGTCGTGGGGAAAGAAACTCCTGCACCCTACAAACTTTTGAGCCCACTCTTTTTTACTCATCTTTTCGCCCGAAATAGTATTAATTGTACAAAGATTTTAAAGAATAAGGGTGTGGAACGAGGTGAAAAATTATTATTGAACGTTAAAAGATGAGTTCACTTGATTATCAAAGCTCTGCCAAACAGGCGCCACCGGCGGACTAATTCGGCAATTTGGGCTATAGAGGCCGCAGCAATTGAATGTTCATGAACAAGAAAAAAATAAAAAAATAAAAAAAAATTACTGCATCGTACAAAACACATTTCTTTTCCAAAAACACCTTTTTACCACACAACCTATTTTACTGAAAAATTATTCCAGGTTGTAAAATCAAAAAAAGCGCTTCTTTTTTAAAATTATTCGCTAGAGCAAAAACGTTATCAAATGTGTTCTTACTAGGTTTTAAGAGAAATTACTATTAACACTCATCCACAATTTCTTGAAAAATAGCTATCAAATCAATCGATAATTACATTTGCAATCCCGCGTTCTCCATTTGTATCGCATTCTCTCGCATTTTATATGTAAATTGTCACAAGACTCGACCGTGAACTTTTTTTTTTTTTGCAGTGAATTTAAACAGGAATTTACGAAGGTGTTGGATGGAGCCGGCTCTCCGAACTAAAGTCCTTACCGCTTCCTCCTCCCGGTTGACCCAAAAGGTCGAGTCCATTCCAACTTCAACCCGGCAATCTTGCCCGTGTGAATGGAGGACTTAGCAGGGTGAAAACGCAAGAGGAAATAGAAAGGGAGAATCGGAATGGTGGGCCGACAGATGGTGTAAAACAAATTAAAAAGATAAGGGAAAAAACCATACACTAGATTCGCCGAGAGAGAGAGAGAGAGAGAGAGAGAGAGAGAGAGAGTTAATGCATGATGCATGTGAAGTGAAGAAAAGAAAGGCGCTATGCTTTGACCTCTTTAGAAAGAAGCAGAGGAAACAAATCGAAGACAAATTCCTACCTCGCGCAAGCAAACTTTTTTGGCCTTCATCTCTTGTGACACCTCTCCTTCGGAAACTCATGGTCTCAAAATCACTCTAGTTGTAACTTTGTCATTGAAACGTTGATCATCACCATTTCGGTCGGTGGTGAATTCGTACTTCCACTCCCATCTTGCAGAGCTCATGTTGCTGGATCATATGCTTGTCTCAACCCTCCATTTTATGGTTATTTGGAGAACCATATGAAATTGGCAACTGTACGAATTAATAAGTATATAGTGTAATTTAGGCTTCAAATATATATTGCCCCCAAGTGAGAAAATGAATGCATTTAAAGCTAGTGTTGGCAAACTTCTAATATATTATGGGCTTTGACTATCTAGCATATGCTAAACACTATCTACTTACGAACCAACCTTTATATGGGCTTTGACTATCTAATATATTATGGGCTTCAAAAAGTGTTTCTTTTCAAAAATTGTTCCCTAGAACAAAAATATTACCAAATGCGCCCTTATTAACTTGTAAAAGAAATTACTATTGACAATCATTCATATTTTCTTGAAAATCAGCTATCAAATCAATTGATAATCTGACCCTCCCCATCCTCCATTTGTATTGCATTATCTCGCATTTAAAATGGTGATCCCTTTTTAATTGTCACAAAACTCGACTATGAATCTTTTTTATGAAATGAATTTAAACAGAAATACTTACGAAAGTGTTGGATGGAGCCGGCTCTCCGAACTAGAGTCCTTACCGCTTCCTCCTCTTTGGGTCAACACCAATCCACCTTCAACATGGCAATCTTTCCCGTGTGAATGGAGGAAGGTAGCGGGGTGAAAACGCACGAGGAAACAGAGGAAGAACCGGAAATCGCAGGACGACTCTGGGTCAAAACTCAAAAGTTGGGCCGACAAATGGTGTAAAACAAATTAAAAAGATAAGGGAAAAAACCATATACTAGATTCACTGAGAGAGAGAGAGAGAGAGAGAGAGAGAGAGAGAGAGAGAGAGTTAGGGCCCGTTTGGTTCAGCATTCCAAATGCACTTTGGAGCTCTAAAGGGATTTGGCCAAATGCCGAACCGTTTGGTTCAGCATTTGAAGGACTTTGGTGCAAAGCAATTGCATTTTGAAAGCCCTCCAAAGGGCATTTGCCCACCGCACCCCTGGAGCAGCATTTGGAGATAGCATTTTCGGCATGCTTGGGGCTGGTTTAATGAAATATAGGCTGATTTTCCCATTTTGCCCTCTTTTATTGAGAAACTTCCAATTTTGCCCCCAAAAACCCTAATTTCCAGCACTTTTCCTCTCTTCTCCCCCTGCCTCTCTCTTCCCCACGCCTCTCTCTTCCCCACGCCTCCTCTCTCTTCCCAGCACCTCTCTTCTCTTCTCCGCTCCGGCTCCGGCTCCGGCTTCGGCTCCGGCTCCCGCTCGCGCTCCGGCATTTGCCCACATGCGTGATGCATGTGAAAGTGAAGAAAAGAAAGGCGCTGTGCTTTGACCTCGTTTAAAGCCAAGTCTTTCTTTTCTTTTTTTTTGCCCTTTTTTCTTCTTTTTCTTGATTTTGTCCCATTTGTATTATGGCCAAAGAAAGGGTTGGATGGGAAGGATTCCCTAACACGCGGTCAGGAATCATTTTCCCACTACTTGCTGTTGAAATATTTGGCTTTAAACACTAGCGAAGCACCAATTGTTCATTGGGCAAGTCCGTCACTCCAGCCAAACAAAATGAAATTGAGGAAACTCTAAACAAGTGACACGCCCTCCTTGTTAGAAACTACTTCAGCAAATGTTGTATCCTTTTTTCTATTTAATAGACATAATAGAATCGGGTAGCACGAGAGATGATTGATTTGCATTATGAACTATTTACTGTCTTAGAAAGAAGTAGAGGAAGCAAATCAAAGGACAAACCCTTGCCTCAAGCAAGCAAACTTTTTTGGCCTTCATCTCTTGTGACTCATTGTCTCAAAACCACTCTAGTTGTTACTTTGTCATTGAAACGTTGATCATCACCATTTTTGGTCGGTGGTGAATTCCCCTCAGACAATGAGGTTCTTCCACTCCCATCTTGCAAAGCTCATGTCTCTGGCTCATTTGTTTGTCTCAACCTCACATTTACTCGGTTATTTGGAGAACCATATGAAAATCGGCAACTGTATAAATTAATAAGTATAGTGCAATTTAGGCTTCAAATACTTATTGCCCCCAAGTGAGAAAATGGATGCATTTGAAGCTAGCATTGGCAAACTTCTAATATACTATGGGCTTTGAATATCCGGCATCTGCTAAATAATATTTACTTGCACAAATATAATGCGAATTTAATCAACATGTACCATATACCATTTCCAATAACTTTGCGTATTAGGTTTTTCATTTGGAAACTGCTCTCAGTGCGTGACCAAAGGCTTCTTCAGTACTATTTTTCATGTTCAAATGAAAATGAATACATAAAACGAGAAAAAAGTGTATCTGAAAGTGGAGGGCAACTTGCTTTTTTGACCCGTATGCTTTTGGGGCTTTTTCTCTTCTTTCTTTGGTGCTTTTTCTTTGGAACCCACATGTCTTTCACTTTCACGCCACCTAACATTTGCCGATCTGAGTCCCTGCTCCGCCCATATCGGGGCAGAAAAATTAAAGGAAAAAGTGAAGGCGCGGGGATGTTTCCAGCCTAAGATTTTTATGCAAAATAAACCTAAATGGGTCATCAAATTTAAATATCAACAAAAGGTAAGGGTAAAAAGGAGAGCTAATAAATGGAAATTCAAGTATGGAAGATAAGAAGCACTTGCTAGTCCAAATTCCTTTTAGCCATTAACTAATTTGTGCACCGGATAAAATTAAATATGTATTTTCTTTTGAAAAATGATCTACAAAGTTAGCCTTCATATTTTGTAGGTATGAAGGCTTGTCTCTCTCATTAACGTCAAAATGTCCAGCAGCAGCTCTATGACGTAAACATTACATAGTAAATAATCTAAATCTGACAAGGTAGTAAAAGATGCATAGATTATACCAGATAACATCAATTCAAATTAACCTGAGAAATTCTTGCATCCTTTGGACAAACCCCTACCATTACAAATCTCTTTATGGTTCATCATTCAATTCAACCAAATCATCGCATTTCGAAGATTGCATTGTTTTTTGCAGTTAGTAATATCATTTAGAGGAGTTTGAATAGGTTATTTCACATGATCTTGGGCCCATACCCATACTAGCGCGGGCTCCACTTCTTCTTCCCCTGGGCCCATTGCCCATCTCATCTCATCCTTGGGCCCACGCACCTCAGTCTTCCCTTTTTCCGTTTTGGCCCACCCGTGCAACTCCTTCCCCCTGGGCCGGTTGTGCACAGTCATGCACAAGAAAACTCAAAACAACCAAAAGCCCTTTTTATTTTTAGCTTTCACGAAGCCTCCAAAGAAGCAGCAGGTTACGCTCTGCAAATCAATCTTATACAATTTCCAAATGGACAACTCATTCTATAGAGCTTTCAAATTACATCCGTGAGAATGCCATGTAATCTTTTAGCCAGTATTAGGGTAACATGTGAAACCATGAAAGCGGGAGGATTTCATATTCTCCGATGATTAGAGAAAGATGACAATTTCTGAGCAGAAGCCCGAAATTTGAAATTAAAAGAATTACAAAACCCCTGATGCATTTACCTTGACAAGAAAAAGAAATTGACTCAGTAGCAGCACCAAGCAAAAGAGCAAACGAGCTTATAACAAACATACTTCTGCTCGGAAGAATCATCGCCGAGGGGGTCGGAGAAGTCGATGGGGACGACGGTGTGGTCAGAGCTGATGAGGTCCTTGGTGGTGACGTCGAGGGTCTGGTCGGTCATGCACCGGGCGCAGAGGTCGAACTCGATGGAGCAGAACTCGCACTGGTCGTCGCCGTCGCAGGCGTCGCAGTCGTGGGAGAAGCGCATGGACATGGCGCGCTCGGAGGTGAGGGAGATGAGGCCGAGGCGGTGGGCGATGAACTCGTCGTTGAGGACGGAGGAGATGACCTCGATCTCGACGAGGTCGATGGCGAAGGTGGGGACCTCGACGATCATGACGCGACGGAGGGCGTTGGTGATGCTGGCGTCGGTGTCGCGAAGCTCGAACTTGAGGTAGTCGTCCTTCATCTCCAGGATCTTCACCCTCGGAAACCTCTGGTACGACGCCCCTTCCATGGTCGACAACAAGGAGAGAGCTCGAGCTTTCGCTCTGAAGACAATCTCAGAGCAAGCGTTGCTCCTTTGAGGGGTTTTAGGTGTGTAATGCGAGCGAGAGAGAGAAAGAGAGAGCGTGCGCCTCAATTTAGGTGTGTAATGTGGCAAAATTAACGTTAATTTAATCATCAATTTTTTTGTTATATCAATTTAGCTTTTTTTCTCATATCGATTTAGTCTTGAACTCTCTAAAAAATTAAAATATTAATCATAAACCTATTATTTTGATATTTGGTCAGATAGACTATGTTGATAAATCGTTAAAAAAAGTTCAGAATTAAATTGATAAATTATCAAAAAATTTTAAAGTTTGATTGATATAATTAAAATATTATATAAATAAATTGATAAATTATCAAAATGTTCGAAACTAAACTGATATAACTAAAATATTTAGAGATGAATTAGTTTCTGCATAATAAATTAGAATTTTTCGCAGATAAATTTTGTGTATGATATCGTATCATCTCTATTTATATAATATTGCATCGCTTCGAGATTGATCAGAATATTAAGTTATTCCTCTTGTGTTCAATTTAAGGCTCAATCTATCAAGATGCATTTTGATTCTCAAGTTATGTAGTTCTCCCACTGATTTTATCTCCATTGCATGGTTCAATCATTATATTCACTTTTTTATTTTTGTTTTAATGTATATGGAAGAATTACAAATTTATTGACATGTGACATGTCATATACATTATATTGTTTTAAATGTCACATGTCAACCATCTACATTTTTTACCACTCATGTAGATTATCACAAGTGTACCAGTTTGAAACCTTTTTCTATTTCAATATTTATTTGGGATAAATGGGACAAATATGCATTAGTTTGAATTGTTTTGCAACGAAAATTTAATTTGATCAAGTATTTTTATTTGAGGATTTTTTAATGTAAAAATTAGTTTGAAATAGATGTGACTTCCAATTTTTTATTTATGTGGCAGTCAGCCTTAATTCTTTTTAATCCATGCCCTAGTGCAGAAATTCCATTTAGCAATCCCTACTTGCCTAACTTGCTATTTCAATATTTATTTAGGATAAATGGGACAAATATGTATCGGTTTAAATTTTTTGCAACGAAAATTTAATTTGATCAAGTATTCTTGTTTGAGGAACTTTTAATGTCAAAATTAGTTTGAAATAGATGTGACGTGGATGTTCCAATTTTTTATTTATGTGGCAGTCAGCCTTAATTCTTTTTAATCCATGCCCCAGTACAGAAATTCCATTTAGCAATCCCTGCTTGCCTAACTTGCTTACCATCAGAAAATTCAATAAACAATTATATATATTTTGAGTTTGGACAACTCAAGCACAATTATTACATCATCGAACGTCACTTCTTGGCTGTTCTTGCTCAGAAACAAGAGCCAAGAATGCCGGAACGCAAGCACAAGCCGCTCGAACGGAGGCTATACATGCCGGGAAAAAGAGCATTGCGGTCGTGCGGTTTGGCTCTAGTTCCTTTCGCGCTTTCTCTTGCATCGCAAAACTCATTCCGTCGGCGGGGATCTATGATCTGCGAGTCTCCTTACTCACCGAAAATCCTCCAAGAAACGGCGCGGGATTCTTGAAAGCTTGCTGGGTAATTTCCCTTTGCTGCCGAGAGGATTCTTGTGGGCGGGTTGATATTGCTTGCAATGTACACGAGGAGGTTGAAGAGTAAACTTCAGAAATGGGTGTCGGTTCTTTATCATCGCTGCAATAACGGGGTCGTTGCTCGACGCCAAGACTATCTTCTTCGTGGCTATGTATTGACCCCGGAGGCTTCGGTGGGTAAATTCGCTCCATCGCTCGCTGCTCTGATCGGGAGATGCCTGTTAAGCTCAAACGGTACCGAGCGGCTTCATGTGTCGTCCCACAGTGCCAATTGGGATTTTTCCCAGCGAAATTTAAGGTCGTTTAGGTGTTCGAATGGTGGGTCTTTCGCGGGCTTTTCGAGCGCGGCGGAGAGCGCCAAGAATGATGAGAATGGCAAAGATAACGGTTCATGTGGTGGTGACGAGAAAGTGTCCAAGATGGGGGCGTCTTGGATCGACTTGTATTTGCCAAGAAAGGCGAGGCCTTACGCTCACCTTGCTCGCTTGGATAAGCCTATTGGGACTTGGTTGCTTGCTTGGCCTTGTATGTGGTAAGAGGCTTTACGGTTTTGAGGTGGCTGGTTTCGTTTCTCTTTTTGCAACACTGGAAAAGCCTGAGTAGCTCCGGAGAAATGGATCACTGATGTAGAAATGCTGTGTACTCCAGTTCTTTTACCGGTTTACAAGTCTTATTTGGGGTAGTTCATTTCAATGTGTCTGTATGTGCGTTGTACCGTGATGTGTTTGATAGAATGACTCAAAGAGGAGCAACTGAATTTGTTTCTATTCTTTCCCAACTTGTACTGCCTGTGTGCTGCATTATATCATATATAGGGTTTTGTTTTCTGTATTGTTGTTTGGGAGTTGACATAGGCATCAATAGATCACTATTACAAGGACTCTCAGTGGTAGCGTTAGCTATGGATCTCATACATAGGTGACTTGAACTGCAAGGAGGGAGACCATGGTAATATAAAATTGTGCAGCTGACTCTTTGTTCTGTAAGGGAGATAAATTCTGCAGCTGTCTCTTTGTTTTTAAAGGAAGATATTACGAGATGCTGTTTATATCTGCACCAGTATATTTTTGACAACACTCTGAGGACTGGACTTAGCCACATAAGGAATCTGGAAATGAATGTGGACTCGGGCATTGGCATCATTTCTTAAGGCAAAGGGACCAGTTTGTGGGGCTAAAATATAATTCTCTTCACGAATCAAGACTTTGATGGTTTCAGACTATGTGTGTTCGGAGGGTAGTTACTGACATTTGAACCCATTTTTCATTAAAAAAATTCATATTGGGAGGTATCTCTGATTGATTCTGTCCTAACTCTTTACTATTCTGCTAAGATTTGTGGTTCCTATGGATGACAAGATGGTGTATCATATAGAAAATAAGACCTCCAGTGTTAACTGTGTTTACTTTATTTTGGGGATTTTTTTTGCTCACTCTCTCTCAACAGCAATTTGGCTACCTCATGGTCCCTGTAGAATTTCTTACTTTTGTGGGCTGTAGCTTGGAAAAAGTTCTTTCTATTGAAATTATCAAAAAACAAAATTTCACCCTCACAAACTGGCATTGTATATGCAAGATCAGGATGATTCTGTTAATCATTTTCTTTTGATTCATTTTTATCTTCATTGTAACTTTGGCCACAATGTATGGGATCATATCTTCAGTGCCTCAAGGTGGTCTAGGTCATGCCAAGAAATTCCGCCAGTTATTTAGCTGCTGGAGTGCCTACGTAGGAGACTCAATCTATAAGAAATCTTGAAGCACTGCACTGCACTGCTTTGTCTTGTGTCATGAACTTGGGAAGGACCTAACAGAAGATTATGTGTGGAATCTCGAGCTTCAATTGCTTTTATTTTTCACTCTGCTCTGATTTATTCTTGTCTGGTGATGTTCTACTTTCATCTTTTTTATAAACTTCTCTTCTGTACTTGTCCAGTTCTGATGCACCAGAGTTTTCTTTTAATAAAGTTCTTTATGACACGTCGAAAGAAAATTATCTCTTAGTGTAAAACACTTAGGGTGCAGCTTTAACAATGCCATATGAAACTAAAGGGACAGAAAATGTCACTAATGTTTATAAGCTCCTTTTCAGTTTCGATATTGCTGGGATTTAAAATGGTCCTTAAGGCTAATTAACATGCTACCCAAGACATTAACGCGGAAGGTTATAAAGAGATTGTTGGTCCATACTAGTTGCAAGACAATACCAAGAACATATGGTGTTTGGGGTGTATTCACACCTATGAGTAGTCCAATGGATTTTGCAAAAAAGCTTCAAATGTACTCTTTGGAGCTGTCCACCTAGAACCATTGTAAGCATGTATAGGATGGTTGACTGCTATTGCTGCAGGGCCCCTTTTATATCACTGTTATGAACCTAATCGTTCATATTTAGTTATACTTGCTTCATCTGTTTGTCAGTTTAATGGGAATTTATATACCTTCTATGAACGATGCCTCTCATATTTCTTTTGCCTATGGAATTGGGCTGTGACCAAAAAAAGAAAGATGTTCATGATGCTGTTTTAATATGATATGGATATGCTTGTCGAGTTTCATTGTTGCTTACATCCAACCAATTTTAGGTCAATCACGCTGGCAGCAACCCCCGGAAGTCTTCCTGATCTTAAGATGTTGATGCTTTTTGGTTCTGGAGCTTTGCTGCTGAGAGGTGGTGGATGTACTGTCAATGACCTCCTTGATAGGGACATTGATGTGATGGTAAGCATATTCCTGTGTATGTGTTTTTCTGTCTTTTTTTTGGTTGAATAACTGGAAAGTGCACATCAAATGGTTGAATAATTTTGTTAAACCCTAATGTTATGATGAATAGCATTTTTGACTTCTCCTATCGAATCAAGGTCTTTTGGATTAATTGTTTCCTTGGCACACTTGTTGCTTTGTTATTTGCATTTCGATGAAAAGTTGTAGCCTTCTAAGACTTGAAACTGTTATACGTCTATTGTGTTCATTCTCTGAAATTTCTTTTCTTCTGTTTGTTTAAAATGATTGTTGTGCTCTTCCCCTTTCTAGGTGAATCTTTTCTGAAGTTAACCTCTGACATCTTTTTCTGGTTGTCATCTTGGCAATATTGGGTCAATTAGAAACTTGATAAAAGTTCCTATCTCAATTTTAGCTGCACGCCCTTAAGTTTTAGTCTTTTTAAATGGAACCTGCGATTTCTGAACGGCTGAATAATTTCTATTACAGTTCTCTGGCTTGACCGAGATAAACCTAGTAGCTGCCGCTAAAGTCGAGGGTTTAAATTGACCTTTTCATGAAATTTATTTATAAAGTAAAGCATAAGTTCACCATTCACCTATCATTTAAATTACTTCTTTTTAATGTACTTGGAAACCCCTTTTCATCTTAGAAGTTTAAAGAATTACTCAGTTAATTTGTATTTTTGCGAGCAACCTTTCCTTAATTTCCCTAACTGTTCTGGTTTCTTTAATGTTCTTTATTTTATGCAGCTGAGTAAATTTTTCATGTTCCTCAGAAATAGATCATGGATTGCTAAGAGCCAAAGTTCTTGGAATTAGTTTTTGATAAGATCAATTTGTTAAGTTTCTTTGGCATTTAATTTATGTTTGACTCTATTTCTGTTAGGTGGAACGAACAAAGTCCCGGCCAATCGCAAGTGGTCTTTTGACACCATTTCAAGGGCTTTGTTTCCTTGGGTTTCAATTGCTTTTGGGTCTTGGAATTCTTCTGCAGTTGAATAATTACAGGTTAATCTCACTTTTATGTCCTATTGAGAGACTGTAAGCTTTCACTAGTTTTGCAAGCTCCTTTGAGATTCAAAATTGATTTTTTGTGGAGAAGTGGAATGCTCAGGTTTTATGTCCTTGGCTAATAGTTTCCTTTAAAAAGAAATAAACTCATGCTTTTAGTTCATTAAGCAGTCATTGTTAAATTGTCATAAGCACATGTAAGCATGAAACTGTGCTTCTTGGCGAAGTTCATTTCGGTGGGTTTCCATAATTTCTCTACTGCCAAAGTGCCAACCTTTTCAACTTGGTCCCGCAATTTTCTAAGTAGGAAAGTCTAATGCATCATAGTGATGTCTTGTCACTGGTTGAAGTGTTCTGTGAGTTACCTCAAAAGACTGGATGCAAAGCCAAAAACAGTATAAAGTTGATTGAGCCTTGAAAATCTAATTAATTTTAGGATCAAGTTGGTGACTGTGAACACTGCTGTCACTATGTTCTACTACCTCTGTAAATGCATAGGCTTGGGTTAATTGAAGGCCCTAGCCAGCTTATTCCATTCCCCATGCAAACTCATTACATTTTATGACCATTAGTGGCTGCTTGCTTTTTGGTGTAAAGATATTCACCTTTTGTTTCTGCAATAATTTTGTAATCAACTTGCTGCTGTTGACTTTCATCTCAGTAATATACCAGAATTAGGTTCAACATTGAGAAAACTTCTGCTGTTCCATCCTTGTTTTAAAGGTAGATGGACGTGATAAGGGATCTTGGTCTTTTTAATTTATAAAGTTTTCTGATATCTGATTCTTGTATATTCAGATATAGTTAGTAGAAAAGCATGTAAAAGTGGTCATGGTATATGCACTGGTTGTTTTCTTCTTTTCCTAGTGATTGCAGCTTCATTATCTTTTCACAGCCGTATACTGGGAGCTTCTTCTTTGTTGCTTGTCTTCTCCTATCCGTTGATGAAAAGGTTCACGTTTTGGGTAACAAATCTGGATTTCTATTTGTCAAAGTGAGCATAATCTTTCTACCGTGCTTTTTATTGAAATTATTTGTTGTCTGACGTCTAGGAAAATTTTCAATGCCAATGCAGCCGCAGGCCTATCTAGGTTTGACTTTCAATTGGGGAGCTTTACTCGGATGGGCTGCTGTTAGAGGAAGTTTGGATCCTTATATCGTGCTTCCTCTATATTTTTCTGGAGTTTTTTGGACTCTTGTGTATGACACTATATATGCACACCAGGTTTCTGACTGTATCTCATGAAACTTGTTGAGGAGTTTATATTGTGCCTTATGTTATACAAATCGTACTTAATTTTAGTACCTTTTCTCAAAAGCAACATGGTAGAATCAAAATGGAGAACCTATTCATTTTTGACATATGCATTTGAGTTGCCCAATTTTATTTTAGTTCTGAGAGATTTTTGGAAGACGTATATGTTTTTTATGCTCATCTTGAATTTTTTGGATGAAAACTGCTAAGGGGGGACAAATCGTACTTAATTTTAGGCTCATTGCTCTTGCTCAAATGAGCATGAAATGCGTGGCTGTTTATTTTTCCTTAACTCAGATGAATATGCAATTGCTGGAGTTACTGTTGAAGTCTCAAATAGTGGTTATGTTACTGTTGAATTCTCAAATAGTGGTTATGTGAGCATAAAGATTATATGCTGTGTTATGTGTCCGTGAATGTAGAAACTAACTTGCATTTTATTCTCTGGCACTTGCAATGAACTGGTAATTTTTGAGGTTACTCATTTTATGCACGAACGATTCTTTTTGGGCTCTCTTTTTCTGGCTGTTTTTCATAGGCTTTAAAGTTCTTCTTACTTTAGAATTTCTCTCCCTCCTGGACCCCTACTCCCAGAAAACCCACTCCAGCAGCACCAGTACAATGTTTTAGTTAACAGCAATATGCGTTCAATTATAACTGACCACCACATTGTTTCCTCCTTTTTAAAGGATAAAGAAGATGATGTTAAAGTGGGTGTAAGATCAACGGCATTGAGATTTGGAGATTTGTCGAAGGAATGGATTTCTGGTTTTGGAATCGCTTGCATTAGCGGTCTTGCACTCTGCGGATATAATGCTGATATTGGTATTAGTTTTCTCTTGTCTAAGGACTCTGGCTTTCAATATTACTGGCAAGCTCATTATCTGTTTTCAATAATGCATGTGGAGCAGGATGGCCATACTACGCATTTCTTACTGCTGCTTCTGGACATATAGCATGGCAAATATTGACAGTGGATCTATCATGCCGTGCCGATTGTAACCGAAAGTATGTATATTGGATCGAGTCGAGCAATAAACCCTTTGCCTTTCCATATTTTTTTGCATAAGTTCTAGTGATACTTCTTTCCTTAGTTTACATCAACATCTTTAGTTTTTTGAACTCTTTTCGTCGAGCCAAGTAGTGGCATAGAATCGATATTAAGAACACAGGAGGAGGACAAAGTCATCATATGTAACTTAAATAATCTATCCAAGTAAGTGTTTAATTACTTTCCAAGTGTTATGAATGCCTAGATAAACATTCATTTAAGATGATTTCGCCCCCTTTAAATGTCTTTCACAGCAGTTTTTCATAGTACTGAAGTCTTTTGTTTCTTTCCATTGTATAAAAATCATTTGTTTCTTTCTTGTGATAAAGGCGATTGACATCTAGAATGGCCTTTTTGTGAGAGACATATAGTTCAGTCAAAGTGTGAAATCATTGTAATTCTTTTAGGGATCATATATATAACCATCTTTGGTTGATGGTAATGGGATATTTTCTCTGGTTGCTGATGTTACGGTGATCAAGAGTGGAAGCCTTAGGCTTATTGGCTTGATCACTGAATATGGGATTGCGTGTTGATAGTATTCTTTTGCTTTGTCAAAGAATATCATGTAGTTCTTTGGTAACAGTAATCTCAGCTACCAGAACATAGTTCTTCTGTTGTGTAGGATATTTTTGCATGTCAACAGGAACGTTTTTATATATTGTTTAAATCATTCGACATGTAAAATCTCTTCAGAATCTGCTATATATCTCCTTTGTCTACTTTCCTATATATTGAACAAGTCATTGCTCTTCAAAATTCATGCTATGTGAATCTCTCTCACACATTTGGGTGGTGCAGGTTTGTGTCCAACAAGTGGTTTGGAGCCCTTGTATTTGGAGGAATTTTTTTTGGAAAGCTTGCAACGTAAAGGCGAGATTTTTCATGTGGGGCTGTTCCCTAGATCTCTCTTCTTCTTTTTTTTCCTATGATGTAAATGCAACTTACATCACTGTTTCTTGTCCTGTAAAATGAAAAGGTACATCTTAATGCTATCATCAATACTAATGAGATTAGATTGTCTTTTATCTGGGAAATCCTTTTGAAAATAATAAACAATTTTCCAGCTACCAGACTCGTGAATTTGGATATTTGGAAACTCCTTTGGGTCATTGAATAATTATATTCCCCAACAGAAGAAAACTCACCGTCACTTTTGTGTATTCTCTGTGTACCATCCTGTTAAAGCTTTTTCTAAACCATTTTCTTTTGTGGCTATTGCTTTGAAACTATTTGCTTTTGTAGCCATCTGTAGTTTCATGTAACAATTTTACAACCTTTGAGTAGTGTTTCAGGCAACCTCTTTGATTGGTTCATTAAACTGCTCGAACGTTGATGTCTTCGGCTCTTCAGACTTGTTGAGATGACTCTGAAGCTGGTCTAGTAAGCTTAAGTATATTTTCTGCGTCAAAACTTCCATGTAATGGGAAAATACCCCCACTCCAACCCCAGTTGGGAAGAAAGGCCGACGGGGGTGGGGGACGGGGGAAGAGAGAGAAATAAAATTAAACAAATGCGCATTTATCCTTGGATTACATTTGTATAAAAAGTAATTAAGGATATTTAGGGGAAAAAGAAAGGATGATTGAGATTTCTTTAAAATATGAGGCCTCGTTTGCTTTATATAACAACGTAGACATGAAAAATTTAAATCATACGACTACGTATCACACGTCCACTTGTGGTGAATCTCTCACAAAGTCTAATGACTTGAAGCAAGAACAACGGCGAGAGTTAATTTTACAAAAGTAATGGACACTTTTTAAGCACATCTTGACAAAATTGAGTTAAATAAGAATGGATCGCAAGTAATAAGGAATTGCCATGCTGGATAAAAAAAAAGTTCAAAAAATTTCAAACAACATAATGATTTAAAATTCCAAGGACATGACCATCATAAGGGTCGAAATTTTCTTAATTAAGCAATGTTATGAATCTTTTTTCACTGTAAATGCCTCAACATTTTGAAAAGATCACTACGAGTATTTTTGCTTATAGTACCCAATTTTTGCTATTGTGGATTGTCTAACCAAGTGAAGTGAGGATGTGGCTGTGACGATATTACTATTTTTTCTGATTAAAAGTAAAATTATTATCTTCTTCTTCTTCTTCATTTTGGCTTCTTGATATTATTGATATTCATTGAAATATTCAATTGATTATCATATGGAGGGAAGCAAAACTGATCTTGCTAAAGAGTTTTGAAGTGGCAGGTGGCACTTCAACAAATGCACGTTTGGCCGGCCACAAGAAATTGAGTCTTCGACCATTTTCCCCCCTTTTCTCTTTTCATTGTTTTTAAGTATCTATAATGCACTAGATGCTCTTTTGACGAGATACTCATGGCCAAGCACTGTTTTTCAGCTAATACATGAACGCGCTTCTATTGAAAATCAAAATGCTGTGCAGTTACTTAAGCTGACTATTTCATTTAATAGACAACTTTGATCATCACTAACTTTGTGATTTTCTGATCCAATCGAGCAATAATCGTGAAGACAAAGATGTATAGAGATTTTAAATTAGCAGGAGAAAGACAGAACATCACACTTTTGAAATATGAGTGGTCTTAACCCAAACCAACTAGTTACGAGGATCCAATATGATAAGGAAAATGAAACCAGAAGTGCTGCACAAAATATCATCTCTTAACTAGTCCTGAGAGATTACTTATTTCCAGTAAATAAAACATGCTATGAGATTCAAAATACGCAATGTAATGTCCCTTTTGCCCAACAAAGCATGGCTTCTAACTTTGGTCAGTTTCAATGGCAGCATGCTTGAGCAGCGGCGCTTTCTTCAAAAGCAACGTCACTTGAGATCCTTTCGCTTGGTGCGTAATTCTGCAAAGGGCAATTGTTAAGAATTGCATAATTATAGACGGAAAAGTTACATCTTTGTAATTTAATGAGTGAAGCAATTACGACTACGTTTGGTTTAGCTTTAGAAATAAGTTTTGAGAAAATGCTAAAAACTAGTAAAACTTGCTTGGTTTAGCTTTAGTAATAAGTTTTGAAAAAATGTTGAAAACTTGTAAAATTTGCTTTTAGCATTCAGCTTTCAATATTTCCAAAATCAATTTTTCATCTGCAAACACTTTCGGAAATGAGCGTCAAACACTCCATATTTTCCTCAATTTTTTTTTCTGGGAATAATGAACCCAACACATATAAATTAACACATTACCAATGCCAGTTGGAAACTCCGGATCCTCCAATTTTCGTAGATAAGGCTGAAGAACAGACTGAGCATCGGGACGATCCCACGTCAGCATCTTCCACTTTTCCTCATCTTCCACCCAAATGCACGGAAGGTCCTCAATTTCACGTAATCGCAGCTGCAAAGGTATCCCCTTCAGTTCCGGACATCTGAACACCCTCATTTCTTTAATGGAATCGCAAGTTACTGAGACTTCACATATGCTCTTTAGCCGAGGTAGATCACGCAGGCATAAGTCCTTCAGCTTTGGGAGAGAAATTGAGGACCGGAAGGATGTGTTGGTTAACGGAGTCATTACGCTTCCTTCTTGGCATCGTCCCGCTTCGCTTATCAGGCTTCCTTCTTGGCTTTGTCCTGCTCCGCTTATCATCTCCACCATTTCTTCGCAGCATTGGACACGGATACGTTGAAGATGTGGAAGATGGATCAACAACTCATGCGTTAACAGCATTCTCATTTTACCGCAACCTTCTACTTGAAGATATTCGAGAGGAATCTCTTCAACTGTCATGTTAGGGAGAGGGCCTCCAATTATCTCCTCCACGTTCGCACAATTAAATACTGTGATTTTTCTCAGATTAGGGAAGTGGGGCAGCCACTCAGTTTCCACCACTCTCTTCATTTTATCACAGTTCCAAACAAGAATCTTTTCTAGACTAGGGAAGGTTGGGTTATGACGTGGCGGTGGTGATGTAACTGTCGCCATTATCCCCATCATTTCCTTACAATTCCCTATTCCAATCTCTCGTAGATGTGGAAGGGAGAATCTGGACCCATACCCAATGAGATACTTCAGTTCCGGACATCCATCTATTTCCAAACGCCTAAGGCTTGGGAAGAGGAGATGGCTCGGGGTTGTGGCAGGGGAGTCATGGATGTCGATTGCTTCTTCATCTTGTCCTCCCCAGAGCACTCGTAAGTTTTCCCCTCTCCTTATAAATAGCTCCTCAAGGCATTCAAGCGGACCCATGCCAGACAAATTTGTTGTACTGTCCCAATTTCTTATTCTCAATTGCTGCACATCTTGGGGAATCAAAATAAAAATGCCAGCGCATTCCCCTCCCACGCTCACAATAGCATGACTCCACCCACCAATGAAGACTTTCCTTCCCAAATTTAAAAATGGATCATCATTATTTTCGTCGATTACTCTCTTCTTAATTAATGATTTATAGGATTCCGTCACGATGAGATCGTAACAGCAAGCGTTACTCTGCCCAACAACCCTCGCACAATTGTTGAAATCATCCGCATCTCCACAGTAGCACTCAAGTGCCTCCAACGCCACCAATTTTGTGATGTCTTCTCCATTTGGTGCCCCACCTCTAAGATACTGCAATTTTAGCAAACCCCCGAGTGTTCCTTTGGGTAATCTCTTTATACGTGTCCCCCGTAGGTCAAGGTATCTCAAGTTCACCAACATTTCCAGACCCTTGATCTCTTCAAGACTTCCACAGCTCCTAGCATCCAACTTTCTTAAAGACGTGAGCTTCCCTATACATGGGATATGGCGTAGTTTACAACACCAACGAAGCAATAGCGCTCGCAAGTTTACCAAGTCTGAGATGGAATCTGGAATTTCTGTTAGACCACACCCACTCAAGTTTAGAACCTCTAGCCCCCATAGCTTTTCGAAGAAAGAATCAGGGATGACACTGACTAGCCACAAGCTATCATTCAATAGAAGAGTTGATAGTTTAGGACAATTTGGTGACATGTCTAATTGAAATTCTCCAATGTCATTCTCCATTAGGGAAACTTTCTCCAAACCATCCGTCCAATATTCCTCGGGCAGAATCTTCGTCAACCCCTTTCTTGCTTTTACAAGGGAGGTCACTCCCATGATGTGCAATGCCATGTCTCTAATCAAATCGTGCATCTTCATCCTGTTCTGATGAGCTTCCAATAGGCAGACATTTTCCAATTTGGTCAGGATAGTGAGGCCTCTATTATATAGTTTCTCCCTCATGTCCACTCCACCAATCAATCCTTGGTCAATAAAGAAATCTATTAACTCGAACTTCTCAATCAATCGATCTTCTGGATATAGTGCACAAGATAAGAAACACTGTTGAACAGCATGATTTTCAAGGCCATCGTAGCTGAATTTTAATTTCATTAAAACCTTCTTTTCCATATCTGTTTGCCCCATATCTGATTCTCTCAATTTCTCCAAGGCATCCTTCCATTCAAACACATTGGTAACTCGTTGCATGCTTCTTGCCATCGTGATGACTGCAAGCGGCAAGCCCGCACATTCGTCAACAATAGACTTCACAATTTCTTGAGTTTCCAAATTAAGGGCTACATTGGATCCAAGCTCCTCCAAAAATAAATTCTCAGCTTCTATTTGAGATAGAGGTTCGATTTTTATCTCCTCTTGACAGCACATCTGGCGGCATACGTCAAGCGATCGTGTGGTTAAGACCAACTTAATTCTATCTGCTCTATCAGGGATTCCCACCTCTCTAAGATCAAAAGGTTCCCACACATCATCAAAGATTATTGTAGACTTCCCTCTTCTAATTAAACAATCAGACAACATTGCTGCTCGTTTCTTCACGTCTTTTTCTTCTAGTTTGTCACTATTTAGTGTGTTCCAAATGTCGTCCTGCAAACTTTTTGTGTTGAAATCTTGTGACACAGTGATCCACAACACTTTGCCATAGTTTGCTATTTCGAGGAGTCTATTATGGATATGCTCCATAATGGTTGTTTTACCGACACCCCCCATTCCATGAATTCCTAGTCGAGATATTTGACTCTCTACCAAGCACTTCAAAATCTTTGTAGTATTTCTCTGAAATGCCTCTCCCACCATCTTTCCTACTAACAGTTTATTGACTTTAGTCTCTCTCGCCTCGAATAGTCCTATGCCTCGTCTCCTAAGGTCTTCTGCTTCTTGCATTAGTATATCCGCCTGTTGATGTGGTGGCAAACAATCCTCACGTGCTGCTTCAGTACGATCATTTATAAGCTTCTCCACACCCATCAACAAATTCACGACTTCCATTCTCACCTTCTTTAAATACAGAGATTCACCAAATTCTATCTCCTCCCTTATGCTGGCTGCTGTGCCAGTGAGCATTTCTAGTTTTCTTTTCAAAGCTCTATTCTCTTCAAAGATGTTGCCTGTGTATGGATGACTTGTCATCGGCGCACCCTCGTTCATATCTACTTCTGCAGTTAAAAAAATTCCGTCAGTTAAAGTCCCATGACAGCATTATTGCGGCCCCATGACACTGTAACACGACGATGCATAAGGGATTAGTCTTTGTAGATAACCATAGACCTTGTACTAACGATGGGCCTACGAGGCCTATTCCATAAGTTGGAACCGGAGGACGTGGAGGAGCATTGATCGGAGCTTGTGATGATGAAGGGATACATGGAGGGTGACATGTGAATGGACCTCCCCATGATGATGATGACACGGTTGGATTCTGATGCGCTGTCATGAGATTCATGGATTGATGTAGAACACTTTGACGTTGTGGGGGCATCGAAGCTGGTTGCAATAAAATATTATAGTGTAAGATCAATCGACTATGAGACTTTCAAATTAAGCCGTGGGTATAGTAAAACATCATGAGCTTGACCAAGCAAAGTATCTACAGCGGACATCAACATTCGCAAAAATTAAATATTCAATGAAAGAAACCTTGGAGTAAGAAAAATAGTGATATATGGCGTACATAATATGCAATGATATCATTGTAATTGCAAACCCATGCGATATGAAAATAGATGAATTTGAGTTATTTTAGAGAGTTAATAATATGATTAAGAGTCACTTCTGTAACGAAAGCATCAATGATCACTTTGTTTATGATAATCTGGGAATGGCTATGAGTCATTCGGCACAATAATATCTACTTAGATAAATCAAGGCATACCTTGTGATGATGATGGGCCGGCCATATTTGCTTCACCCTCCACAGATTGCAAATCGACATGTGTTGCTGTCAGAGAACGTCCGTCCATCGATTCTCGCAGGAGAAATGAACTGGTTTCAGTTTCACGTTCTTCATTGCAGCTTGGAAGCGGTTCGTTAGAATGCTGCACAGCGGTTCGACCATACTGGAACCATAATGCCGTTGTCGGTGCGCCTTCCGGCATCCCTTATTTATGAGCGACAACTTCATGCATTAGACCATGATCAAAACATTCTTCCTTCCCATAACAAAAGCAACATGGGGTTTGCAGTGAGACCAAAAGAATGATAAATTCGGTTTTGATTTTGTTAACGAGTGCCTCGCTAGACTTGTTAAATACCCAATTGGAGAGAGTTTCTGGGGTAATTTGGAATTACATACCTTGTGGAGATTGTAAATTGTTTCCGCCCTCCACATTTGGCGCATGGGATGTACTGGTCGGAGCTGCTCTAACATTTCCTTGGATCCTTTCCTCAGATACTCCTCCGTCGCTAGAGTCTAAGCCATATTAAAAATTTAAAAAAAAAGGACGCTTCAGTCAAAGCCATATTAACAGTTTTGCTGGGCAGAGAGACTTTATAATCCCTTTATTCCATAGGGAGCAAAAGCACGAGTGGAGAGATGTACTGCAGTCTACATCTACACAGGGGAAATTAATAAATAGATGGGCCTGTGAGGCCTAATCCACAAGGTGGAACCGGAGGAGGTGGAGGAGCATTATTTGGAGCTTGTGATGATGAGAGGATACCTGGGACCATGTCCAATGGAGGTGGGGGGGCACATGGGACTGGACTTAACTCCACATGGTGATGATGGCACGGTTGGATTCTGATGCTGTGTCTCGAGATTAGTGGATTGATGTGGAATACTTTGACGTTGTGGGGGCATCAAAGCTGGTTGCAATAAATTATTCTAGAGTAAGATCAATCGACTATGAGACTTTCAAATCAAGCCGTGGGTACAGGTAAAAGAACATCTAGAGCTTGACCACGCAAAGTATCTACAACAGACATCAACATTTGCAAAAATTAAATATTCAATGAAAGAAACGGTGCAGTAAAAAAAATAGTGATATATGGCATACAAAATATGCAATGATATCATTGTAATTGGAAACCCATGCGATATGAAAAGAGATGAATTTGAGTTATTTTAGAGAATTAATAGTACGATTAAGAATTGCATCTGTAATGAAAGCATCAATGATCACTTAACAGCGTGATGGACACTAGTTAACAACACCTATATAATATTGATCAGTAATTGTATACCTTCAAATGTTGTGGAAACTGTAGGTGGTTGTGCAATTGATGTCTCATCGTCAAGAGACACGTCAGAAAGAGGCGCCAGTCCATTAAAGGTCGACTCTTCCTCTTCCATCCCATCACGAGGCTGTGGTTGCGAGGGAGGCGTACCTGATGATTGATTGAGATAAACAACAGCATTAGTCGGATTTACATAGATAGCTGGCTTCAGGAACATTCTGACGTTTAGGGCATAGGAAAACTGGCTGCTTTGCCATGCCGTGAAATGGATTTTTAATTATTGAAAAACAAAAGTAATTTTAAAATCATGCCTCACATCAGATCAATTACTTTCTCAGATCAGATCATTTATTTTTTACGTTACTAAATTGCCCACTTTCTGGGGTAATTTGGAATTGCATACCTTGTGGAAATTGAAAGTTGTTTCCGCCCTCCACATTTGGCAGATGTGATGTGCTGGTCGAAGCTGCTCTAACATCTCCTTGGATCCTTTCCTCAGATACTCCTCCGTCGCCAGAGTCCTTCACTTTTTTAGACATCAGGACCTCCGCAGCTTCTGCTTTTACATCTTTAGGGACTTCCTCACATCCTTTAATACCATAGCCTGCGATTCCAGCCAAGTGAGCCTTGATCCTTTGAGCACCTCCATTATACTTGTGTCCGCAGAAGTTACACCTCCACCACTTGCCTTTATTTTCATTATTCAGGAGCGTCACGTGCTTCCGAAATGGATCTTTTTCTTTAGGCATCGCTGCTAGCACTCTCCTACAGAAAGTAATCCACTTACACTAGGATGTTCGGTTGGCAAGTCTTTATTTGATTCTTACAAAAGGGTGATTGCGAAGACGAAGATGTAGCAACATACCGGTTAGGACAGAAAAAGAAGACTCAGATGCATGCAAGTGGCAAAGAAGCACATCAAGAAGCAGATCTCAGAAGCTATGCTTGAAACTCTGAAGCACTGGTCGGCATCCAGGTATCCAGCAAAGGATCTTTCTTTCGCCGAAGGCGGGGATCCAATTCCCAGAGAAGCAAAAGGCATAGGCCTGCTGTTGTGAATGGGATGTGAAGAATCAAGGAGGACTCTGCCACATAGACCGCGGAACAATCGCTGAAGACGCACACAGGGGAAATAATCCCTTTATTCCACCAGGAGCAAAAAGCCCAAGTAGAGAGATTGCTACAGTGTACATCTACGTGGGGGGAAATTAATAAATAGAAGTAAAAAAAAAAAAACGGGAAAGGAGGAAAAATAATTGAGATAGCTGAGCAGGAGTACGTGCCCTGGAAGGACAGTCTCAAAAGGAGTGCGAGGGTGCTGCTCCCGAAAATGCGTTAACCTCAGCCAATTGAGGTTAATGAAAAACGCGTTAACCTCTACTCACCCCACCCCCCCGGCGCGGCGGGGAGTCGTTGCCGGACTGCTGCCGTCGGCCAGACTGACGCCGCCGGCGGACCGATATGGCGGTCTGGGCGGTAGAGGCCGCAGCGGTCGAGCGTTCATGAACAAGAAGAAAAAATGAAAAGAATAAAAAAAAATTGATGCATCATACAAAACACATTTCTATTTGAAAAACATTTTTTTTACCAAACGACCTATTTTACTGAAAAATTGTTCTAGGTTATAAAAAAAAAGCGCTTCTTTTTTAAAATTATTCCTTAGAGCAAAAACGTTACCAAATGCGCCTTTACTAGGTTTTAAGACAAATTACTATTGACGCGCATCCACATTTTCTTGAAAAATAGCTATCAAATCAGTCGATAATTACATTTGCGATCCCACGTTCTCCATTTGTATCGCATTTTCTCACATTTTATATGGTGATCCCTTTGCAATTGTCACAAGACTCGACCGTGAACTTTTTTTTGCAGTGAATTTAAACAGGAATTTACGAAGGTGTTGGATGCAGCCGGCTCTCCGAACTAGAGTCCTTACCGCTTCCTCCTCCGGTTGACCCAAAAGGTCGACTCCATTCCACCTTCAACCCGGCAATCTTGCCCGTGTGAATGGAGTACTTAGCGGGGTGAAAAAGCAAGAGGAAACAGAAAGGGAGAATCGGGAAAAACCATACACTAGATTCACCGAGAGAGAGAGAGAGAGAGAGAGAGAGAGAGAGAGAGAGAGAGAGAGTTAATGCATGATGCATGTGAAGTGAAGAAAAGAAAGGCGCTATGCTTTGACCTCGTTTAGAAAAAAGCAGAGGCAGCAAAATTCGAAGACAAATTCCTACCTCGCGCAAGCAAACTTTTTTGGCCTTCATCTTTGGTGACACCTCTCCTTCGGAAACTCATGGTCTCAAAACCACTCTAGTTGTAACTTGTCATTGAAACGTTGATCATCACCATTTCGGTCGGTGGTGAATTCCCCTCAAACAATGAGATACTTCCACTCCCATCTTGCAGAGCTCATGTTGCTGGATCATATGCTTGTCTCAACCCCCCATTTTATGTTATTTGGAGAACCATATGAACTCGGCAACTGTACGAATTAATAAGTATATAGTGTAATTCAGGCTTCAAATATATATTGCCCTCAAGTGAGAAAATGGATGCATTTGAAGATAATGTTGGCAAACTTCTAATATATTATGGGCTTTGACTATCTAGCATATGCTAAATACTATTTACTTGCACAAATATAATGCGAATTTAATCAACATGTACTATATACCACTTCCAATAACTTTGCGTATTAGGTTTTTCATTTGGAAACTACTCTCAGCGCGTGACCAAAAACTTCTTCAGTACTAGTTTTCATGTTCAAATGAAAATGAATACAGAAAACGAGAAAAGTGCATCTAAAAGTGGAGGGCAATTTGCTTTTTTGACTTGGATGCTTTCGGGGCTTTCTCTCTTTCTTAATTCAGTCCCTTTTCTCTAGACCCCACACGTCTTTCACTTTCACACCACCTAACATTTGCGGATCCGAATTCCTTGCTCCGCCCGTCGGGGCAAGAAAATTAAAGGGAAAAGTGAGGGGGCGGGGGTGTTTCCGTAAATGAGGAGGGGATTTTATTGCGTCGAACGGCTACCAAGGGAAGCAGATCAATCCATTCCCGAACATTTGCACGCGCTAATCTTCTTCATTGACAGTAGTACGAGGATATTCACCGATACACAAAATTCAATAACGTGTTGACACTTAATTTTTTCATGTCCGATAATTATTTAGTTTAATTTTAGAGCAGATTTTCATTAGTTTGAACTAGAAACCGAAAAAAAAAAAGAAGGAAAAAGAAGAAGAAGAAAAATGAAAGTGGCCTCGGACCAGGCCTTTCTCCGCCGGCCCATACCCATACTCGCCCGGGCCCATCGCCCATCTCATCTCATCCTTGGGCCCACGCGCCCCACTCTTCCCTTTTTCCGTTTTGGCCCACCTGAGCAACTCCTTCCCCGTGGGCCGGTTTTGCAGCCTCCTCTCAGGCCTTAGTTCACGAACCCACAACCCCTTCTCCCCCGCCCATCCCTGCAGATGTAGGTTTTCCCCAGCGTGCAACATTCCAGAGCTCGGGATTTCGGCGGCGCTCGCTGGAATTCTCGGAGAGGGGTGCAAATGGCCGACTGGCACACGCCAGAGGCATGGGTAGAGAGAGCGGGTCGGACAGGGAGAAGGCGGAGGAAGGAGCAGAAAAGCGAAGCAGAGAGAGCAGGGGGACGGGAAGAAAACAAAAGAGAAAAAACCATATGGGAAAGGGCGAGACAAAGAGAGAGGTGGGGTGGCTCGGAGAGGAAGAGAGAATGCCCGGGCTGGTTCGCGACGCTTCTTCATTCAAGATCTCCGTCTTCAACGACCCGTCCGCGGCCTTCCCGTGTTACCAGGTAAGCCAACACGACTGGTTTTCTCCCCAAGGATCGCAGCGAGAGCGTCTCGTGGCCTGCTTGGACTTGGCTCGAACCCTCCTTCGAGTGCGTCCGGCGACCACCGCTCTGAACTGAGTAGGGGACCTCCATGTCTTTGTTGCTTTGAGGTTTTTTTGTTCCCCTGTTTTTTGGGTTTCCTCGGATCGCCAGGGTTGTCCGTCGATCCGAGGGACTCTCGGTCCTCGCCATGGCTTTATATGCGTTGTATGCACATCCTGGTTATCCTTTTGCATGCCAGGAGTAGAGATCTGGCGTCGTCTTAGCCCCGCAACCAGGCGCTCTTTAATGCACTATGCCCGTTTGACGATAATGCCTGCATGATCCCGCACTGGTTTGGGTTGTTTTCCGAAGTCTTGGCCGCTCGCTCGAGTGACGTTGTCGCACCGGAGAGTCACCGGCGAGCCGGTCGCATTCAGAGCCCTTCGGCACCGGAGAGCTACCGGCGAGATGGGGTCTGGAATCCTCGTACTGGGCCGGGCCGCCTCAGTCATGAGGCGAAGCGTGGAAAGGGCGGGAGTTTGGGCTGGGCACACTGTTAGCCCAATCCCCTTTCCTCACGGGGCCGCGTCTTCCAAGCGGAAACCGACCCGGATCCCGTTTTATATTATAATATTTTATTAAAAAATAATAATAATTTATTAATAAAATAAATGACAAATTAAAAAATTATTAATAATAAAAAATATATAAGTTTTGCTTAAGAAAGTCAGTCTTGCTTTAAAATAAAAATCAATTTTTTCTTCTTTTCAAAAAGGTTTCTAAGTAATTAATACTTTTTTTTTGGAAAAACAAACAAATTATTCCGTGTGGTCCTAGTTCTTTGCTTTCTATATAGCTTGATTGTGTGACTTAACTTCGCATATGGATGCATAGATGCATGCTTAGGTTTGGTGCAATTTGATACATATAGGATGGATTAGATAGATGTTAGATTGTCGAGATTAATTCCTGATTAAGTGATAGCATGACGATGGCGATTGTGAACATGGCATGTGTAGAACTGATGATGATAGATCGATGTCCCCTTTAATCATACTTTTGTAAATGTCTATTATAAGTTCATTAGGATTATGTTAACTTAGATATATCCAAATCAATTTGCATAGTCTTAGTCTAACTCATTCCACTTAAACTTAACATCATTCCTTTTGTTGAATGATTAGTGCAGTCTAGTTTAGGCTTCACTTATATTAATTTATTAGATTTAAATTCTCTTTTAGCTTTAAATAGCGAGCTTCCTTAGAAATTATGTCTCGAGGCTTATAATGAGGTCATGTTTTTACCCAACGAGTTGTGGGTTTTACATTCTCCTCTTTAGGTAGTCACATCTAATTATGTTAATATTTATTTCGCATTGCATTTCAATATTTATCTAATCGCATTGTCTTTTAATAAATTGTGTGATAATTTATTTTTTAAATTAAGTTAGTCTTGGTTAAGATTTGTTGGAAGTAACCACATAAAAACAATCCCATGGGCACTTGACGGCTTTGAACAATCTTTTAAGGTTTAAAAGACGAGTAAAGAGTGCTTGATCATTATATATTAAATAAACAACTAGTTAGATACCGAAAGGGTGCTAATAAAAATGTTAGTATAAACAAGTCCTCAGGCTTTAGAATCTCTAGTTCCGTAGGGATTGAGATGACACTCTTAATGCCTCCATCTATTCTAGTTGACCCCAATATGCTAATGACGAAATAATCATTAAAAAAGTCACACGAGGTATGGTCTTGGGATGGTCCGTGTTCATAAGTAACGAATCAAATCGAATCGAATTACGATCAGACGTTGTTTTAAGTCATCTTTTAGAGATATCGATTCGATTCTCTTTACGAGCGATGCCTCTAAATCTACCTAGAAACGACCCCCTCATTGGATAAAGTTCAAGTAAGGTGCAACATAATGAAAAAGAGTTGACAGAATAAAGAAATTGTACTCATAATTTATAATAGTTCGACTTAGTACAAGCCTACATCTACTTTCCTACACTAACAACCGATTAGCTAGATTCATTAGTCAATTAATAATAGATTATAGGGTGAGTTGTAGTTAGAGGTGGAAAATAGGTCAAAGACTCATATTTTAACTATCATTGAATAATGTGGATTATAAATAGGTTAGCTTAAAAGGTTAAATGGGTCTCCAATAATATACTATAACCCTGATTAGCTTTGCCTCACACTCACATCAATTTGATGGTGGCTTTAGGTTTGAGACAATTGATGATAATTTTGTGAATAATGATATGCTTCAATGGGAGGAATGTAGTCTGCAAATTAGATCATTGACAGTAGCTTTGGGTTTGAGAAAAGGTCTAGCCAATAATTCAATGAAGACAGTTAGTTTTATGACCCCATTTGAGTTGGAGATGGGGAAACATGGAAGGAAATGATTAACACATGAAGAGGGGAGATTGATGGTCAAAGTCTTAGGCTTCGCTCTTTTCACAGAAAATATAACATGTACGGAATATATATTTCAGGAAATCATTTTCTTGGAAAATGATAATATTTTCGATTATTCGTATGTCAAAGGCCACCGGTTTCTTGGCCTCGAGTAAGATCAAGATAGGCTATTGAAGGTTGCGATATTTAAAGGTAAACAAAGAGCATAGAAAATATATTCCTTTTTGAAAAAAGTGGAAAACATTTAGCCCACTTTTTAATGTGTTTTTTTTTTCCATTAGTGGAAAACATTTGATTATTTTATTTTCCGTGAAATGAATGTCGGAAAATTCAAAAAATATCTTATGATAAGTTATTTTCTATGAAATAAACGGAGCCTTAGAGTCGGTACTTTTTCCTATTAGACAAGATCATTAGCAAATAACCACCTTTAAGTACTTCTGTTGTTGATAGATTACTTACCCAACAAACTATCCCTTTCTCATTCGAGAGTCGAGTTTGGTCGGTTGGATGCAGTCCGTTGATCAGCTCTAGAAGGTTCATATCGAAAGAAAATTCTCCATCAGTTTCTCGCTATTCGCATACTTTGGATCTAGGTAACTGTATCAGTAGACTTACATCAACAAAGAAATGAAATATCAATATATCCTCCAAGTAGAAACATATGAACTCAGTCGTTAATACTTAATTAGATGAACCATATGCATGAGAAATGACCTTACCCAAAAGTTCCCTTTATCATAGTGGATACATGAGACTCTGCATCTAAAGCAAACTTTGCAAGTCCAAAATATGTAATCTAGAATCAGTATGTCAACTTTTATAATTCATATCAAAATAACTTCGCATGATAATAATATATTATGCATTAAATAAAACATCGCGGTTACAAAAAAATAATTGAAGGACGAAAAGTCAATTATTTTGTTGTCTTAATGATTTGATGAAGAAACCAACTTTTGTAGCCCAAGGGTCTTTGCCATTTTTCTTATCTTTGCCTTGTACAAAGTATGTTGGAGGGATGCGAATTGCTTTTTATGATTAACTTAAGGAACTAACTAGATTCAACAAACAGCCTAGATGATCGATAATTTACATACCATACCTTTGCCTCAAAATTGAAGTCCAGAAGCATATTAGAGGCTTTAATGTCTCAGTGAATGATTCTGGGATTACCTGAGAAGTGAAGCCAATTAAGATAAACCCACAAAACTTATTATTTTAATAAGGTTTCGAAAAGCATAGTTACATTTCTTGCGTAGATATGTCAATCCTCTTGCAAAACCTAAAGCAACCTTCATCCTCGTAGGCCAAGCCATAGGTGGACGATCCTTTCTTGCAACGACATTCGTCAATTATAACCATTATAATATGCTCAATTAAATTTTGAGCTCCAAAACAATTAAGCATCCCATGTTGTTTGTGCATGCGTGCCTCAACGGAGATTAAGTTAGATGATTATTATGGTAACACTTATCATGCAATTGAAAGTCCAATGTGCCCCATATGTAGTGTCCAACTAGGGAAATAAGGTTTATATGGCGGACATGTCTTGATGTTCTGAAGTCGTGCTCTCCTTGTTGACTTGCCGCTTACAATTTTGACAACGACAATTTTACCGCCGGGTAGCACTCCTTGGTAGACTTGGCCAAACCCACTTTGGCCAAGGAGGTTAGCCATGGAAAAACTGTCGGTCACTATATCTAGCTCTTCGTATGTATATCGCCAAAGGCTTGCTAGGCCTTTGGATGGTACTTAATCTGTTGTTGACAATTGTTTAGGAGGAATCAGATTTTGGGAACTTGACAAAATTAAAGGCAAAAGAGTAGGAAACATAAGGTACTGTTAACATGATAGCTTATAGTAACTAAACAATCATAACCGAAAAGCAATTTGCATCAAATTATCCGAGAACAAATATTGATATTCCAGGGCTTCATGTGCCAAAGCAAGACTAAGCATTTGGGTTGTTGGAGAATGATAGGAAGTAGAGTGTTACTAGCTTCAACCTTCAGATACTGCAATCCTCATTTGTCATTTGATGGGGAATCAGTGCTTTGTCTTTGTAGATGATAGTGATGTGCAAAGCTCTGAGAAGAGGCTGTAATTTGATGCCAATTGCTTTTCGGTTTATGATTCTTTAGTGTCTATAAACTACAAGGTCATAAGTATGTTATGCTCCATACTCCCCCGCATTTTGTCGAGTTCCAATTGGAATAAATGGTGCATCCTTTCTATTGCTTTTGGGAGGATCGAACTACTACTAGAACAATTGTCAATAAAGATTCAATAACATACAGAGGTCTAGCAGGCCTTTGGAAGTATACACATGAAGAGCTGGATACAACAACTGATGGTTTTTCTAGCTTGGCCACGTCGACCAAGGAGTGCTCCTCAGCGGTACACTTGTCGCTATCAAAATATTGAAAGCGGCAAGTCAACAAGGGGATCGCGAGTTCAAAACATAGATAGAGGTCATTAGCCATGTTCACCATTGAAACCTTGTTTCTTTGGTTGGACATTGCATATGGGGCACTCAATGGGTATCGATGTGCGAGTTTGCTCCTACTAGCGAATTGGACTTTCATCTGCATGGTATGTGCAAGTTTGCTCCTACTAGCGAATTGGACTTTCATCTGCATGGTAAGTGTCAATTCCATAATAATTAATTAACTTGATCTCTGTTAAGGCATGCATTCACAGGAAACATAGCATACTTAATTGTTTAGCTCAAAATCTGATTGAGCACATTATTAATAGTTATAATCAACAAATGTCAATTCAGGAAGGTATCGCCCCACCTATGCCTTGGCCTATGAGAATGAATGTTGCTTTAGGTTCTGCAAAAGTGTTTGGTGTATTTGCACGAGGAATGTAAGTATGCTTTGCAAAACCTTATTAATATAATAAGTTCTGCGGTTCATCTTAATTGGCTGCACTTTTCAGATAATCCCATAATCATTCACCAAGAGATCAAGACCTCTAAACTTCTTCTAGACTCCAATTTTGAGGCAAATGTATGGTGTGCAATTTTTGTTTTCAACCACATGATAATATCGATCATCTAGGCTGTTTATTGAACTTATTACCACAGTTAACTTAGATCCTTAAGTCATTGATGCACTTCATATCATAAAAAACAATTCACATTCCTCCAATGTCCTTTGTGCAAGCCGAAGATAAGAAAATTAGCAAACCAGTTTCTTCATTAAATTATTAAGATAACGAAATAATTGACTTTTCGTCTTGCGGCTATTTTTGGAATCACGATGTTTAATTTAATGCAGAATATATTATTGTCATGCGAAGCTATTTGGATATGAATTACAAAATCTGACATACTGATTTCAGGTTGTGGATTTTGGACTTGCAAAGTTTGATTTTGATACATAATCTCATGTATTCACTCTAGTAAATGGAACTTTTGGGTAAGGTCATTTCTCATGTACACAGTTTGTCTAATTTAGTATTGACGACTGAGTTCATCTGTTTCTATTTTGAAGATATATTGGTCATTTCACTTCTTTGTTGATGGAAGTCTACTAATGCAAATACCTCCATCCATCAAACGCGAACAACGAGAAGCTGACGGATGAATGAGATGTATTTTCTTTGGGTGTGCTCATTCTGAAGCTGATTGGCGGATAGTGTCCAATCGATGAAACTCGACCCTTGGATGAGAAAGGGATAGTTTGTTTGGTGAGCAATCTATCAATGTTAGATGTACTTGATGGTCGTTTTTTGCTAGTGATCTTATGTAAAAGGAAAAAGTAGAAATTTATGTCTATTTCTTCCTTTTTATTGTATAAACATACATTTTCTAAAAATATAGTTGTATTTTTTGATTATTATTTATCTTCTTTGAAACCTTGGTTGGATCAAATTCTTTTCCACATCACATACTTTTTATAATACTAAAACATCCTCTCGCTGTTAAAAGTGTTTGTATACCAAATTCTTACTTATGTCATACCCTAAAACTTGAGAAATTGATAAGAATTCAATTCTTATCCAGCAGCAATTTCCCCTCCCAATCTTCTCAAACAAGCCAAGAATGAAGGTCAAAATGCTGCAACCCCTTCATATGAATTTACACCCATTCCTTTTAAGTTCCATTCAAATCCTCACCAATTCTAGCCCAATTGGAGACCAAGAAATCTCCTTGAATCTACCATAAAATTTCCACCATTTCTCCACCAATTAACTCAATTTGGTAGCCCAAAAATCCAACTAAAGAGGCCTCTCCAAATTTCCAAAACTTCTTTTTGTCCAATTTGAATTTTTCCCGCAAAATTGTTGGAATTTTCCTAAAAAATAAGACGAGGTCCTAAAAATAAATCGTGACACACTCAAATGTTCGATTCTCAAACCCTAGTTCAATTTCATGGTTAAAATCAATTGAACGCGATTCTATCACAATCCAAATTATCATGTAGCTTTTAAGGATTTTATCGTGCCATCCCTTATCGGCTTTACCGGATATGTTATTTAACTCAAGAGTGATCAACTCCTAAAGAAAGGACCATATTTCCTTCTAGAACAGTTAGCTTTTAGGGATTTTATCGTGACATCCCTTATCGGCTTTACTTGATATGTTAGTTAACTCACGAGTGATCAGCTTCGAGAAAAAGGACCATAGGCACGTTAGTAAAAAGCGCATTTCATTTTATCTAGATAGGGTCGAAAATTAGGATGTCACAGGGGTTGTAAGTACATATTTTTTAGTAGATGTCGATATTCAAACCCCATACGTTATTTAGGGCAATATAAATAAGTTAGATATCATTTGCTTGAGTTTCAATGATGTCCTAGATTTATAGGTTATCAAAAAGTATTCAAATGTGACAATTCCTCACTGTGGATATTGAGGGAGCCTTTTTTTTTTTTTGGTAAATGTAAGTATTATATAGATTTTATCATGTCAATCTGTATAAGGCGTGTGTCTTGGTACCGCAAAACTCACACTCAACACTGCAATAGATGTGTGAGTGCAAGGGTACCAAGAGAGCAAAAGTACATCCAAGGGGACAATATATTGAGGAAGCCTTTAATGTATTAAAAGCTAAAAAAAGTGGAAGATTCTAGAGAACATGGCATGATATTTGTCTAAAAAATAAGTGAAAATTGTAGTAGCAACAATGACTACCTACTTCCAAGAGTAGATTCTATTTCATTCCTCCCTTGATGTAAACGAGGGTCAAATTCTTCAAATGATAGCACATTTCCTGATCAAATAGCTATAAGTTCAATGAATAATTAAGATTACTAGTTATTTTTAAGGATAGTATCTTTCCTTCCATGATTTTGTGCGACCATCTTAATTATATCATAACTATTCGCTTTGTAATTGAAAAAGAGTCATACGTGATTATTTTTACATTCATAATACATTGTAATATTTGTTGAATTAATCTTTGAAATATTAAAAAAAGTTCGTTTTTGAAGCTCATAAAATTAAATTAAAAAAAACAAGAAAGTAAAGATCTTAGATTGAACATAAAACACCAAAGGGAATTTGAAATATAGTCTTTTCAAAGCCGCAATTTTGTAAAAAGTCATATGGCAACGTGCTTTTCAATTGCAACTTACTAAATACTGGATGCCTTCTACCCGCTGCGCCTTGACTTAAAACCCTTTTATCTAAAGGTTTCCCCAGCACCCCGTCATGGAGAATGAGATAATACATAATGGAAATGTTCATTAACTGATCACCCCTCAGCTTGTGGAGAAAGGGTGAAAAAGCTCGAGTAGCTTGTGCTTCCCGCGAGAGAAACTGCCATGCAAATGTGTTGGGTTGGAGAAATGGGCTTCGAGTTGAACTTTGTCAAACAAACGTCACGTTTTGTCAATTGTAGGCAGGTTATCTTGAGGAGGTAAAGTGTAATTCTTGAAAACATGATTTTGTAAGAGTGCAAATTGTAGGGATATTTATAAAAGAAGTCATAGATCTATTATACATTGATCAAATCAGTTATAAAATATCTTAATCGAACCGATTTGGTCTCAACATTTTTGATCGTTCACAAATTGATTCTTAATATTTATAACAACTTGCTAATGTAGTGCTTCTGTTTAGCGTTAATTATATGGACATTTTTTTAGAATTTTTTAAAATATTATGTTTTCTTTATTTTTTTTTTATTTTTACGAAGGGTTGGCCTCTAGACACAAGCTGAGGGTGGTGAAGCCCTCGCTAGTCACGTTCAAGAGTTTTGGCCCTCGCTAGCCACAACAAGGGTGGGCAAGGGCTGCAACGCCTCATTGTTCACTTGAGGGCTTGCGAGCCCTTGCTCGCAACCCTTGCCCAGTGGTTGACCAGGTAACCGGCCCTTGGCCCTCACCAGCCTCGTGTAAAAAGAGAGAGAAAACAAATAAAAAATGAAAAATGAAAAAATGGAAAGAAAACAAATTCAGAAAAATTTACCAAAAAACTGCAAAAATCATTCACATTAGTGTTATTTGTGCCGTGTGAGATCAACAAAGCTGATTGGACCATAACGTTAGCGATTTTCGGTCAAACTTAGTCAGAAGAACTATATTGGTAATTCATTAAAAAAAATTAGAATTAAATTAGGAAATCCTCAAAATAGTTAGGACTAAATTGATATGATTAAAAAAAGTGTAAGATTAATTAGCTGTCGTATAATATGTTTAGAACTTTTTGAGCAATTTCCCTTAAAATAATGGAGGATAACTCCAAGCTTAACCAAATATGTGTATTCATCTTCATATTTGAACTTTCTTTTGAATTATAAACCTATTTCATATGCTCAATACATAACTTCTTTATATGCATAGAATTATTCATTTGATTTATGATCAACTGTTGTCTAACAAATAGATGGGATCCTTTGGTTTTCTGGCTGATTTATTTGCGGGGATTAATTAACAATATTGAACGTTGAAAAGTAAAAATTAACATTACGTATTACATATTTATTTCCTTATTTCTTTGTTTTCACAGTAGGCGGAAGATGTCTAAGGAAGTGATTCATGGGTTTGATTGCCCCATTCTCCTGCAAAGTACTCTTACACAGCAAGATTGGCTGGACTTAGTCCACCTTTCACAATCCTATGATGTATATGAATTCTTCCTTCTTGACTTGCAATACGTCATACTGTCTGCTTAACCTTTTATTAATCACATGTAATTTCCTGAACATAAAGATATAAATTCTCGAGAATTCATCGGTCTGGTCCGGGCAGTCTGCTTCCGATCGAATTGAAAAGGTAGAGGAGTCATTCTGACCCTGCATCAATTAAGTCCAACGCGTAAGGTTGTTGGAGAAGAAATAATTATTTTGTTTGCCTAGTTTGATCTTATGTTCTATGTAATAAAAAAAGTATTATCGAGACCCTCATTGGCCTGTTCTGTAGGTGCAGGTTGGGGACATTGTAAAAGAAATTTGACCATCATAGAATCTTTGACTCTTTGAATATTGCAATCACAACATAAATCTACGGTACAATTTAGTATTTACGGGAACCAAATTATCATTTCTCTATCCTTTCCATCTGACTGTCATGCAATTTCTTGCTGTTATTAATTAGTTAAAGTATGTCTTATGAACTTGTTAAGAAAAAATTTGATGGAGACTTGAAACACGCACTACAAAAAAACATCATTTTAGCTACGAGCAATTAGAGACGAAAAATGCACAAATCTCGTCACCAATTACATTTAGAGACCACTTTAGTGACGAGTACTCTAACGTCGCCGCTGGCGTATCGCTAAATTTACCGACCAAATTTGGGAAAACAAATCGTCGTTAATTAGAGACGCAAAACAAACCGTCGGTATTTGGTGACCAAAACCCGACTCCTGTCGCTATGTTTACCCGGCCCGAATTTTATTAAAGTTGTCACCATTTAGAGACAGATATTTAACGACGAGTAAAAGTCGTCAGCAAATACAGATAGGTGAAAACTAATTCATTGCTAAATAGAGACAACATATTGGTCTCTAATTGTGGTCCATTTTCTGCATTGGGCACAAAATAGTGACGTGCTTCATTTAAATTGTCGCAAATTATCGACCACTTATACTGAGATCGTCGCTAAATGGAAACATCCTGTCATTTTCAAATCGACTGTTAGTGACCATTTTAATAAGTCTCATAGCTAAGTAGTGACGTGTTGTACTACTTTTCCGTTGCTAAATAGAGACGATTTGGAAAGAGGCCGTGGCCTTTCTTGCGCAAAACCAGTGTTGACCTTAAAAAGGCTGGTGGCACCTAATTGCAATTGAAACATCATGTATATTAACATAAGCATACGAGATACAAAACGTCGTCATATCATACCAATAGGTCCAGTCAGTACATATAACTAAAAACATGAAAATAAACCTAGGCGTTATATTATATATACATGTTGAACCCAAAAAAACGCCTACACATCCTACACAAGCTGCGAGCCACCATGCCAGCCACCATCAGCTTCACGCCTGCCATCCTCCTCGTACTGTCGCAGCCCTATGTAGCAACATAAATGACAATTACTAAATATTTGTAGTCCATGAACACAATGTTCAATCAAAGTAAAAAATTGACTAACTGTGAAGTCACTCAAAAAGTCGCAGCCCTATCACTTAATTTGCGCTATCCATGCCATTTCCATCACCAGTTGCGCCATCATCCGCTGCCCCATCACCTACCTCGCCTTGAGAATTGACCGGAGGCCAATTACGTGAATCACCAAAGGTGTAAGGGGGCAATGCAATGTTGGTGTCGGTGTTGGTGTTGTTGGTGTGCGAGGGTTGCCCGCCAGTCCATCCCTACATTAGGAAGTCCACCTTCATGTTCACCCTTGCTAACTCCTCAGACTTCTCTGCAAGCTGTGCCTTGAGCTGGGTGAGTTCTTCAGTAACAACTGGATCTGAAGGAGGCCTCCTTGCAGCTTTTGATGATGAGGATGATGTCCCAAACTTCTTCACATATTCTCTTGATTCTGACCCTTTGCCATAAATTTGCCCATTCAGCACCCCTCCCGAAGCCTCCATCCATACCGCGTCCTCATCAATTGACGCACTGGAAGAGCCTTCAGCATTAGCCGAGTGTGCCAACATTAGCTCTTCAAATTTTTCCTACATGTGTTATGATGTCCGGAAAAAATGACTATTCGTCATATATTATTGTCCATAATCAACTACACATTACCTATATGTCAACAACCCACATACCTTCACCAATCTCGCTTTTTCACTAATGAATGTCTTGTCTTTCTTCTGGAATGTTCTCTCAAATGTTGCTAGACATGACGGTTCCCTCCCCATTTCCCGTGCCTGCACATTAGGAGCATAAGTAGCAAAATATGTCATCTAAACTTACAAAAGACAGCACACTACATTTTAGAAATTCATAAACTTACCATTCGTCTTTTATGATCCCCTATGGTGATCGATCCTCCCGCATATGTGGCTGCCTTCCTGCTGGACCCTGCACCTCGATTATGCTTATTTCGTTCACTAATTTGCTTATGCTGCTCACTTGCCCAATGATTCGTTGTTTGCACCCAATCGTCATTCGACACCCAAAGCGGCCTCTCTTGTCTAATCTTAGCTTTGTTCATGACATTTCTAATGTGGTGTCCAGCCTTTTTTCTGAAAATTCTGCGAACGTCATTCTCTTTCGCAGCCTCCCAATAAAATTGTCGCTGCAAAGCAAAGAATAGGACATAGTTAATCATAAGATCTTTAAAAGCCAAGTTAGTGTCTCGAACAACCTAATCATTTTCATAAAAATATGACATAGTACTCTTACCGTGAACTCCTCCCACCAAAGTTCCTTCACGTCCTTCGGAGCGGTGCTCAACAAACAAAAGGGCCCATTCCAATGATCATTCACTATTCGACTAAGCCTCCTTACAATGTAATTTCCATTGATGAATCTGCACGATTGAAGACAAAGTGTCAATAAAACATCATGAATAACTTCGCAACAACCACATATTGTACTTGTTTTTTATAGGTACAAATTAAGTGTACTTACGAATCGCCTTGTGGTTTGATGAACCTCCTACCATGTTCATCAAACACTGGAATTTCTTCATCTTGGATTTCTTGTCCCGCCGACAATGGCGTATCCTGCATTGGAGGACTGAGGTCGTCTGGTGTTCGCATCTCGGACGCTGATCCTAACCCCTCATTCTGCTGTGTATCTTCATTCACCTTGTCGTCATGAGGTGGGGGGTCTACCAGGAGATCAACATTGGCAGGTGATGCCATACCATTACCTCTGCCGGTCCCTTCAGCAGCGGTGGTCGTCATAGCAGCAGCGGTGGTCGTCCCGGCGGCAGCCGTGGTCATCCCGGGAGGAGGGTCATCAGCTTGGGAAGGCGAGTTGAACAGCCGAACTCCACCCCGTTTTCTACCACCACGAGGACCACGCCGACCTCCACGCTTATACTGTCCATTACAAATAAAAATTAGGAAATCAAGTTGTTCATTTTGACAAACGATGGAGATGCTTCACATATTTAAATAACGATACGGATAACTTACCATTCTTGCTCACAGACAGTACCGTCTCACTCGCAAGAACTTCCTGCACAAAATTATCCGTATATATATATGTTAGAACCGAGCAACTTTTTACCAAGCCGATCCACCAATGAAAGACTTACTTGGCAGCAAATATCACAACACGCCTAAGCAGAAACCCTTAAACTCGACCCTTATGGGTGCGATTAAAGTGTTTATGATTGGAGCCCTAAAAACCAAACACATATCGAAACCCTAACCCGTCGGAGCCCTAACCATACCTCGTTGGAGCCCTAACATGTCCTTGTCGGAGCCCTAACCATACCCCATCGGAGCCCTAACCTGTCCTTGTCGGAGCCCTACCCCTAACCCGTCGAAGCCCTAACCCGTCCTTGTCGGAGCCCTACCCCTAACCGGTCGAAGCCCTAAAACATCGCCGGCGACCGTCGATTTTCGAAAGTAGACGGACGCTGAAGTCAACAACGTCGAAAGAATGCAGGTGGGGAATAGATCGAACGCAAAAGGTTTAAAACGAAATGAGAAAAGCAAAAACCAAACGAGGAAAGAAAAAACCATAACCATAACTGTAACCGTAACCCCTAAACGCCGAAACCAAAAACCCTAACTCAATCGACTGTGGAAATTGTTGAAGAAGACCGGAGTACGGAGATGGTTACCTGACTTCAAGTGGGTAGGACGAGCGGAGGAGCGGTGGGTCGACGGCCATCGGCGACGGTTCGGCTTCGATGAGCGGCGCTGTGGGAGATCGGCGATTCGTCTCTCTACACGCGAGAAGGTGGTAAAAAAAGACGGAGTTTTTACTGAAGTGAAATCCGAATGAGACAAATCGGTACATGTATGACAGGTTCAAAAACTCGTCGCCAAATAAGTAAAACCCGTCGCTAAATAATGACTAAATTAGTAAAATTCGTCACTAATTAGAGACCATAATATATATAGTCGTCGCCATTTACAGACCCCAAAACCGTAAACCCCCACAGGCCGAAACCCAATTCATAAACCGTAATCATCTAAAGCCCTAAACTCCTAAACCACTAACTGTAACATAGCATGGATCAGCCAGTATCTACTTGAAGAGAGCGAATTTGGTAATAACAATTACTAAATGAAAATTCATACGTCATAATAAAATTCAATTATAATAACAATTACTACAACAAGCATGTAATAAGCATGGGTAGTCATATATCTTCGTCTTCAGAAGTGGATTCCATCAGGTGGCCTTCATCATCATCCTCATCTTCTTCTTCACTTTCGTTGTAGTCATCGGGTCCGTCTTCTGGTTCAGTCTCATACTCATCATTTGTCCTCCAATCTGCTTCCTCATCGTCTGTCGCAGAATTTTCATCACTTCCTACGATTGATTCGTGGATTTCAGCTGTGTCCACTTCTACTACTGCTCCACATGGATCTCTTAAACTACAAATGTTATATTCCTCAGTATCAACAGTATTCTGAAATTCATCTTGTTGATATGCTGTATCCTTCCAGCCAACCTCCACTTTGCTTCGTGCTTTTATTTTACAAACAGCCCACCAATCGTCTTTGTATCACCTCAAACTAGGATATGATACGTAGTACTCTTGAATTGATTGTTGGGCCAACACAAATGGTTCATACTTCATATATTTTCTTTTGTGATTTATTTCAACCAAATTATATTTCGGATGCACTTTCATTCCTTTGACGGGGTCGAACCAAGTACATTTAAATAACACAACACGCATTTGTGGTCCAGCGTATTCTAACTCTATGATTTCATCCAACAAGTCATATAAATCATCTTCTAAACTTCCATCATTTCCTGACTGCACACACATACCACTATTCATTGTGCCTTCTCCCATTCCATATTGCCGAGTGTGAAAATTGTAACCGTTTATGAAATATGATGGCCAAGAACGTGCTCTTGATTTTGGTCCCATAGACAGATGAAGTATAAATCCACGATCATCATCAGCATCATGATTACTTTGAACCTACTCGATGACAAAATCAATTCAAAACGTGCGTGGATATATGATCAAACGTTTGCTAAATTTATAATATATGAAACGTGTAACAACAAAATTGTTAAGTTACATATGATTTGAGCCAAGCTGCAAAGTGAGAATTGCACAATCGGTCGAACTCATCTCGAGGTATTCCAGAAAGTGAGGTTTGAAATATCCTACAAAAACCATTAGTTTGATCAAAACACAAGTGCCTCCACCCGTCATCATTTATACTAACTATAAGTGGACAATGGGGCACGTATACTTACTCGAAGTACGGTTCCACATCTGGACAATTCAACAAGACATATGTATGCGCTGCATACCAGTCTTCGCCCGTTAAATATCGAAACTTACAAGCACCGCTGGGTCGACCAAGATAATTGAATATTGAGAAAGCTGTGCAATTAGTATCAACGGGGCCCTCATCATTACGTCCGCCCTCCGCCTATTGCATTGGACATGTGACTCAAAGTAGTATGATGCAAATGTCGACACTTCTTCGACAATATATGCCTTACAAATTGAAGCTTCAACATGTGTCTTGTTCTTCACTTTTTTCTTCAAATGATATAAGAACCTAGTAAAATATACATAAGTTGGTGAGAACATATTGCACTAACCCAAGCATGCATAAAACTTAAGAAAGGAAAAACAGAATGGTTCACCTCTCAAATGGGTATATCCAACGAAATTGTACAGGACCCCCAACTTTCGCCTCGTAAGGCAAATGAACTAAGACATGCTCCATTGAATCAAAAAACGACGGAGGAAATATCCTTTCCAAGTTGCAAAGAATAATTGGAATCTCTCTCTCAAGCTTATCCACGTGTGATGCCATCAACATTGTCGATGAAATATCATGAAGGAAATTACTTAAGTCTGTAATGGCCCCCCATACAAAATTTGGTAGAAATTCCTTTGTCGCTACCATAGGCGCTCCATAAATATGTGACAATCATGACTCTTCATTCCAGTCAACTTACATAAATTCATATTAACACATCTATCAATATTCGAAGCATATCCATCAGGAAAGCGCACAGATTGCAACCACTGACAAAGGACACGTCTCTGTTCCTTGTCCAATGTATAAATTGCTTTTGATTTCGGTCCGATGCTAGTAGGATCAACGGCTAATGTGGGCCGATCACAAATATCCCTCATATCTTTTCTTGCATTCAAGTTGTCTTTTGTTTTTCCTCTGATGTCCATAATCGTATTGAAGACATTGTCGAACACATTTTTCTCTATGTGCATGACGTCCAGATTATGATGAAGGAGATTGCTCTTCCAATATAGTAGATCCCAGAAGATACTACGTTTAGTCCACTTATGTGAACTGCCATACGCATAAGTAGTCGCATTAGGGTCGTCTACAACTGATGGATGGTAATGCACACATTCCCAAAGTTGTTCACCGGTCAACCTCAAAGGGGGAGGTGTTCTTTCAATCATATTTTTAACGAAATCTTTCTTATTCCTCCTGAATGCATGATTTGAAGGCAAGAATTGTCGATGACAATCAAAGTAGCTCACCTTCTTACCATGTTTTAGTCTGAACGATTTTGATCTACCCATACATATTGGACATCCTAATAGTCCAGCTGTGCTCCAATCAGATAACATTCCATATGCTGGGAAGTCATTTATTGTCCAAAGAAGCGCCACCTTCATTACAAATGTTTGTGCAGTACAAACATCGTATGTAAGGACACCTTCGTTCCATAGCATTTTTAACTCTTCAATCAAGGGCTACATGTACACATCTATCAACTTTTTCGGGTTTTGCGGACCAGGCACGATCACAGTTAAATACATGTGAGGTGTCTTCATGCACATACCGGGAGGTAGATTGTAAGGAGTTAAAATAACTGGCCAACATGAATAACGTCGTCCTGTTTTCCGGAATGGGGCAAAACCATCTGAACATAAACCTAACCTTATGTTTCGAGTCTCCAACGCAAATGCAGGGTATGTTCTGTCAAAATGTTTCCATGCTTCTGCATCGGAAGGATGACACATTGTATCCCCTTCGGTTTGATATTTTGCATGCCACGTCATGTGTCGTGCTGTTGCTTCACAAGCATAAAGCCTTCGCAGTCTGGGGGTTATCGGTAGATAAAACATTTGCTTGTACGAACGACGTGTCGGGCGACAACTGTTATCCCTCATAACTTTGAATCGTCATGAATTGCAAAATCTACAAATTTTAGTATTCTCATCATCTCTCTAGTATAACATACAACCCTTGCGGCAGACATCGATCACTTCGTAAGGAAGAGATAAGTTGACAACTAGCTTCTTCATTTCATAGAAGTCTGTTGGAAGTACGTTATCACTTGGTAATGATTCTCCCATGACATCAACAAAAGAATTGAAGCAACGCTCTGAAACATTATTCTCTGCCTTGATATTCAACATTTTGGCAGTGACAGATAATCTGCTTTGATTTTCACAACCTACCCATAAAGGTTCACCTGCTGCTTTCAACACATTTCGGAATTGATTACACATGTTTGGATCAAATCTTGTTCCACCCATATCATCCATGTGTGAGTCATGACTAGGACTCCCATGTTCAAATGCAGTAACATGGGTCAATGCTTCAACGAAGTTATGCCCGGCTGCATCAACAACCATCTGCTCGTATGGATTCAGTTGTGTATCATAACCACAATCTTCACTGTGTTGAGCTTGTTCACTAACTCCAACAAATTGTTCAGATATAAATGCTTCTCCGTGACAAGTCCAATTGTAGTAGTTCGGAGTAAACCCAAATCTACATAGATGCTCTCCAACTGTATCAACATTCATAAATTTACCATTTGCGCACTTTTTGCACGGACACCATAATTTATTTCCGTCCATGACCTGAACATTGCTAGTAGCAAATTCCATAAATATTTCCAACCCAGCACGGAACTCATCCGTCAAACCTTGACGATTAGGTAAGTTCTTGTTATACATTCAAGACCTAAAGTTTTGCATTGTCGCTGTATATAAATAAAAAAACGAACTACTGTGTATATGAGGAAACATATTATGTAGTATTAGGTTGAGTAACACTTACTTGGTAATCGGAGGAACGTGGGGATTATAGTATAAAGTTGCTGCCCAAGCCGAGATTAACGTAATACAATTCAATTGTTACAGTTGATAATTGACACGTACCTACAAAAATATGTTGGAGTCACACGTACACACATGTATTTGCTACTTTCAATGGACATTCGAACTAAAAAAAATGTATATTTCATTTTTCGTCTACCCATATTGCAAGAGATAGACCAAAAATAGGTCTACATTGAGATCTAATCATGCACATCGATCCTTTTACGTAGATCTGGGTTTAATCGAGCACCGGCCTCCACTTGACAGCCGCTCATACTCACATCAAACCTGTACAGGTTTGCACACACACTCCGCTTGGCTTGGCCAAGCTACCCACTTACATTTAAAAAAAAAAATGTAAGTGGGTGACACAATACATGTATTATACAAAGAGAAGCAAAGGATAGGAAGAGAAGAAAGCGTACAAATTGACTTACCCAAACTAGGGTTTGCCGCTGCAGAGGAAGAACAGAAGAGGCAAGTCGGGCTTCCAGTAGAAAGTAAATCTGAGGTCGCTGTCACGTCCTTTTTATATTCTGAAATTAGCAACATACTAAATAAGTTGTCGCCAAATTCGAAGCTACTTAGCGACTATAATAATTTTCGTCACTAATTGGCAAGGGATCTACATTACCATATTACAGTAGTCGCTACTTAACTACTGCACATAATAACGTCCCTAATTGGAGACAAAATTACAGACGATAGAGTACATCGTCCAAAATTTGTGACGGATCATAGGAAGCATCGCCAAATAGCGACGCTTTATGTTTTGTCGATAAGGTGGACACTATTTGGCGACGATATTTTAGTTTGGTTGGAAAAATAGCGACAAATTACCGATTCCGTCGCTATTTGCCGACTACATTTGGCTACGAAATAAACTTGGTCGTTAATTAGAGTTTGACTGAAGTTTTGTGTCACAAAAGTCTTCGTTCATTGCGACGAATTTTTTTTTTTGTCTCTATTTGGCGATGATATTTTTGTGTTTGTCAATATTTAGAGACACTTTTATATGATGTCGCTAATATCGTCACTGTTAGAGACTACATTTCGTTTCGTCTCTAATATGTGGTTGCTAAATGGCTGTTTTTTTGTAGTGACGTATTGCTCAGATAACACATTGTTTCCAAGGATTTCACACTTAGCCGTTAAGACCAGGTGGATTTTCCTAAAGAGGATCTGTAAATTTACCAGTCTGAGGATTATAGACGTGCCCGGTCCATACGCACCTCTTCTGCCGTTTTAAGTATTTGACAAATTTATGAAATTTCATTAAAAGCTGCCTCCATCTTGTTGTCATAAGCACCATGAATTTAATACATATACTGAGTTGAGAGGAAAATGAAGAAAAATTTGAGAAATTTCACAAAACATTTCACTTTGTTCCGATTTTTCTTTTTCTTTTTTATTACCCAAAATGGAATAAAATCACACACAGAAAAATCAGAGTTGAATGTCCCGAATGACATATACGCAATTGAGACAAATATTTTCAGAAGTGGGATTAAGTCATAAAGCTTTTTATATTTATGCAATCAATTCTTAACAGAGCGGCGGGTGGATTGAATAGTTTATATAGTTTGAATGTCTACAAAATTAGGCACAACAAAGATCATGTTTATTTAACAAGATATGAGTTTTCTATATTTATTTTCGAGCTCACTTGGACACGTCAACTAGTATTATAAACCAGTGTGTTCATGCATTTGATTCGTGAATCTCTCTCCCCCGTTTCTTCTTCGTCCTTCCCTCCCCTCCCTTTCTCTGTCACCTGCTCTTCTTCCACGAAAAACAACCTCGGCTTCATCTTCATTACCCTCGACGAAACCGGCCATGGCCACGTCAAGAACCTAGCTTCGAAGCTCCACGATCTAACCATCTACTTAGCTTGAAGAACGACAGCCATCACTCACTGCGAAAATGGCGACCATTATGATTCCGGTCCAACTCATCAACTGCTCTCTCCCTCTTGCGGCTTCTTCCTCCTCCTCTCGCCGCCGGAGCCTCCTCCCTGCGCGACCCTGCATGGCGTTACGAACCGCCTGCGGTGACAGAGGAGGGAAGCTCACTGTTCTGGTGGCGGAGGAGTTTGGGCAAGCGGGCCTCAAGCTCCTCAGGAGACACGCCGACATTGTCGACTACTCCGTTGATATCGATCCTGAGGAGCTCAGCCAGAGGGCCGCCCTCTGCGAGGCACTGATCGTGAGCAGCGAGACGAAGGTGGGCAAGGAAGTTTTCCGGTTGTCCCGTGGGCGGTTGAAGGTCGTCGGAATCGCCGGGTTCGGCGTTGACAATGTGGATTTGGAAGTGGCTAATGAGAACCGATGCTTGGTGGTGAACCGCCAAACGCAAGTATGGCGGCGGTTGCTGAGCACGCGATCGCGCTCTTGATGGCCATGGCAATAAACATCGCTCGAGCAACCGTTTCCATCAAGCTCGGTTAGTCCAATTTTTCTTCTTTTCTTTGTTCTTTTCTTAATGGAACTTGATTTCGTGACTTGCATAGGAGATAAGATCAAATTTCATCTGTTATATCAATAAGATTAAGTGCTAATGCTTGTATAAATTTAAGATGAAGATGTGTCCACGCGATTAAGAACACAAAATACTGACTGTTTGTGAAACCATTGTTGGAGATGGGGAGGTTTGATTTAAGAAGAGACTCGAGCAATAATTGTGAGCTTTGCCTTCAATTGACTTCACAATTCTTTATATTGGTGAAGTCGCTGTCAAAGTTGTCGTAACCAAGGAAGTGTCTATACCGTATTAAGAATTTGAAGTCAGGTTTTGCTAACATAATCATTTTGGGTCACTCTGAGTGTAATAGCATGTTGCGAGTCACAAATTCATGAATGAGTAGACCCCATAACAATTTATAATCATAATTTATTTACTTATTTTTGGCTTTGAACAGGCTGTTAAGCTCATTATTGATCAAAGACGGTCACTTAGTTATCTCTCTGAAGTCCATGTGACTCTTTTTAACTTACTCTGTTTGACGTCTTATTTTTCTTCTTAGTCAATGCTAAAAAAAATGCCATTTTTGCTGATGAATCTTTAAGCTGGAATGAGCATCATCTGTTTATCACAATCGTGGAAGATATTGCTATTTTACAGTGTCAAGGCTGACGATCCATCAAGAAATATGTGAATACTAAACTAAGCATAAAAGATTAGTAAATGATATATGATCTAGTCCAATTCATAAAGTCTACCAGCAGATCATGTGCTGTTGCAGCCAATTGTTACCGTTAAAGTCAATGAGGCTGTCTTCTGCAAGTATGATCAAGGCACACTTTGGGCCTAGATCTGACCTTTTTCGCAAGGCTTGAACTTTTGTTTCGTTTTAAAAGACTCATTCATGTGAAGATTCTAGCAGCCACCTGCTACAAGCATCAGTTTCCAATAACGTGATAAGAAAAAGCTTCTCTGTTTTTCAGTTTAATAACATTCAACCTGTTTCTTTAGTCCTCTTTTCCTCTTTTGCCGAACTGTTTTGTAGTTGTTTGATAATCATATTATGTGAAAATTGCTTCTTACCCATATCCTGTAAATTGTCTGTTCATCAATGCACAAGCAATTTAATGCCTATGGAAAAAACATAAGTATTTGAAGGAGCATATTGGGTGCCATTTTCTTTTCCTTAAATCTCTTTTGTCATTTTTGAACGTGAACAATGACAACGTAAAGTTCTTCATATCTCTTTATCTATATAATTGAATAATGGCTTAACATGGTGACCGATGACTAAGGATTTTGACTCGTATCTTCAGACATAATCCTCGAAATTTCTGTAAGGTATATGCTCTGCCAAATGCAGGTAACTGGCAACGAAGGAAATATATGGGCAAATGCCTTTCAGGGAAGACCTTGGCTGTGATGGGTTTTGGAGAGGTTGGATCTGAAGTTGCTCGCCGTGCCAAAGGTCTGGGAATGCACGTAATTGCATATGATCCCTATGCCTCTGAGTATCTTGCCCTCGCAATAGGTGTAGAGTTAGTTAGCTTCGATAAGGCCATAGCAATGGCGGATTTCATCTCTTTACACATGCACCTTACTGCTGCCACAAGAAATATGCTCAATGATGAGACCTTTGCTAAGATGAAAAGAGGAGTTCAAATCCTCAGTGTCACCCATGGAGAATTGATTGATGAAGACTCTGGTGAGGGCACTTGATGCAGGAGCTGTATCTCAGGTACTTTCTTTTAATCTCGAGCCACTGCTATTTGTGCTGCATAGGAATTTGAAGGGGCTCATTGTTAGGCAGCACTCGACATACTTTTGGAGGAGCCTCCAGCACTCGACATACTTTTGTGGTGTTCAGATGCAATCTAGTTCTTGTTTTTGGCCTTCGGCAGAGAAATGGGGAGTCACCATTTCACCTAAGGCAGCTATTAGCCACATTCAACTTTTCTGGACGATGCTTTTACTTTTACATTTCTGATAGTGCTTTTTGAATTTGGATATGCTCGAGTTCTTATATGTAGTTATCTGTGTCCGATACTGATGCATGCTAGCAGGTTGACAATCGATGGCTGTGTGTGTTTTTTATGAGCAAGATTGGTACTGCTAAGTTAGTGCAGTTTTTGTAGAAAATGTTCCTGTGCTTTTAGTATATGTCTAATTTGCCAGAACAATGTTCTCTCTATATTAATAACATCCCAACAATCCTCTTCTGAACGTGAGGTAGATTATGCGAGTCTTCTTTGATAAGTCTGAACGCCACTTGCGTTCCATGGTCAGGCTTTCTGTTTGTCCCGATTAGTCACCTTGCTTCTACAGTACAGTTCTTAAGGATAAACTCTTTGAGTTCCTTTCTTTGTTTGACATGGATCTCATAATGTGTAAGATAATAAGCATCCTAAAAATGTCTATCTTCATTTGATGGCTACCCATTTTAAGTATCTACATTCTGCGGTTTCAAATTTTTCCTTAATATGGTACTTGCCTCACTCTTAGTAATTGCGATTTTTTGTTTCAGGTTCTTGCAGAGTTGAAACCATTCCTTGATCTTGCGAACAAGTTAGGGAGATTCGTTGTTAAATTAATAGCAGGAAGAGGTGGCCTGAAAACTGTGAAAGTTACATATGCTTCTGCTAGGGAGCCTGATCAACTTGACACAAAACTGCTCCGCACGAGGATAATCAAGGGACTGATCGAACCTGTTTCCATTGTTATTGTCAACTGGGTAAATGGAGATTCCATTGCTAAGCAAAGAGGACTAAGAATTACTGAAGAACGAATGACTTTGCATGGCTCACCAGAGTACACTCTTGAGTATATCCAGGTTCAGATTGCCAACGCAGAATCCACATTCGCCAGTGCCTTAGCCAAGTCTGGGGAGATTGAAGTTGAGGGACGGGTAAGAGATGGAGTTTCGTGTTTGACAAAAATAGGGAGTCTCGAAGTAAATGTCGAGTTAGAAGGAAGCATATTGCTTTGCATAGCAGTTGATCAACCGGGTTTGATTGGAAAGATTGGAAGCATTTTGGGAGAGGCCAATGTCAACATCAGTTCCATGAAGGCTGACAGGATCGCTCTACATATGCAGTAGATGATGATTTCAATCAAAGTGGATCAACAGCCCAATGAGGCAACTCTGAAGAAGGTCAAGGATGTTCCGGCTGCTCAGGAACTTGCTTTCTTGATGTTATGATGTGCTGATAGTCATAACCTAGCTCATTTTCACCAGTATGTGTCCATTCATTGTACATACATAACACTGATGCCTTCAGTAAATTGTCTTCAAGCAAATAAAAATCTGAAGTATCTTGCTGTGGCCGAATTATTTACATTTTAAAGAAACAAGTCTCTTTTTATCTCTCCTGAATGTTTTCATCATCTCAGCTTGACATGCCGCCGATCTGTGTTGCACTGGATCATATGTTAGTTGGGATTTGCCAATGCACCAGTTGATCAACTGTTTGAGCATTGTTCTGCAGGAACTTCGGCAACAGATTAACGCACACAAATCTTTAAGTAGTTAATTCGTAAACTAATGATTGGTCAACAATCTGCATAATTAAGTATTTTAGTTTTAATTCTGGTTCACTTAACGAATATTCTTTTTCCACCATCATTCCAAGGAAAAGAGCCATTATCTGTAATGTAGTTGTAACCTGGGCACAGCATGTTATGACAAATTAAATCATCTCTGGCCTTTCTATGACCCAAGTAATTAAACCAATTTATAAATACCATCTTCAGCTATTGTTCGTTTTCCTTCTCCTTCATTTCTCATTAATCCCGCATTCAAATTCACTATAAATGAATTTATTGCTGGAGTTATATACATGAATTTTCCATAGCAAGCAATCGATGTAGCTAGAGTTTTACATGTGATGCTAGCTATATCGATTGCTTGCTGTGGAAAATTCATACAGAACTCCAGCTATACATTCATTTTGGGTGATTTATTCATATAATTGACCAACACGTAGAAAAAAACAAGGATTTTTCGAAATTTCTCTTTTTTGACGAGAACAATTTATATGGAAGTAAACCTAACAGTGGCAAAAATTATATTGCCTTTCAATAATAGAATGGGAATTTTGTCTTTTTACTATCAGAAGCCTACATAAAAACAGAAAGGATTGAAAAAAAGAAGAAGGAAAATCAATAAATTTGGGCTCAATACTTTAAATTACAATAGAACAATGAGGGCAATTTTTATTTTTATTTTTGGGTAAACACGGGGTGGATTTTGTTTTACATTTTGTCTTACCAAATGAAGCACCTTCATCCTCCTCAAATCGCTAGCTCCGCCGTGCTCCGCTGCATTCACATCCCATTACGAAAATGGGCTCGTCGATCGAACTTTTTGTAGTATTCTTAGTGACTCTTGCTTTCCCGCAAGCCAGCTCCAGAGATGAGTGGTATACTGAAGTCTGATTCCACAATGTTTTACCAGGATCTCCGGTACTTGACGTTCGATGTAAGTTTAATGACGCGGATATCGGCCACTACAGCATTCCTGGCAATTCTATTGCGGGATTTCCACTCACCCATCCGGTGAGCACCACGCTATGCTACTGCAGCTTTGAATGGCCTGGGGCATTCCACACTTTCCAGGTGTATAACGGGTCTAGAGATCTCGGCCGGTGCCACTATTGTGATTGGTATATAAACCCTACGAGTCCGTGTCTGCAAATGGACGGGAAGGACGGGAGGGACTGTCAAAGTTGGGGCTCCTAACATCTCCGCCACGGGCGAAAACGCGTGCTGCAAAGGGTTCTAATGATTCGACGTTTGGTCATGGTTAATATGATATTGTAAGCTCCCTGTTTGGATGGAATAAAGATTTTGTTTCAAATTACTGATCCCTTGATGGAAAGTCTTCTTCATCTATCCATGGTTGATTCTGACTTCTGTTATATCTTGAGGATCTTGAGGATTCCGGACTCATGGCCGGACGTGCATTTTTGCGGTTGTTGCATTTGTGTGGTTCTGTGATGATTGGTGGCGTTTCCTGGCGAGGAATACAGCCTGAAATCTTCGATACCGGTGGTGACTTTCTGGCGAAGTTCGGGTTGGTGGATTTGGATCCCTGAAGTCGTCAAAGGATCCAACGGATATGAGGGGAGGGGCTTCCCCCTTCACTAGGGGGCAATTAATGGATGGTCATTAAGGGGCAAGGATCACCTGACATCAGGTGATCCTTTTCCCGTGTTGGTTGCCTTCCGGTTTTCTAATTCAATCGTGTGTCGCGGCAGTGCTTGGCTTTACGTGTGGTTGCACGTGAGGTAATGGCCGTGGACAATGGTGGCAGTCTGGTGACCCGTATCTGAACGACAATGATGCTATGTCTGATGCTTAGACCGTGTCGGTAATTGATGATGGGTTTGAGATTGTCCAATTAGTAAATGGTGGGAGAGGAAAAGCTTGAAAATGAAGAATGAATGAAAGAAAAATAATGATGGGCTTATTATGATTAAAATGGAAAAGGGTCATCATAATAGAAAATGGATCTAATGTGGGCTTAGTGACAAAATTGAGTTGGATTCGGTTATGTAACACCCTGTGTCCAGACTGCTTCTAAAATCGAATTGGATGAGATTACGGGCATAGTCAGTGGCCTGTTAACCCCGAGAATTCTCCAGACTAAACCATGAGAATTAAGTTAGGATGATTCCGGACTTCTGAAATTCACATTATAGGCCTTCGGGACTTGGTTAATTGCATTTTGGCCTTAAAAGGGGTGAATTTTGGGCCTAGGGGTAATTTTGGGAAAAACACAATTTTTGGTCAACGGTCAATGGTTGACCGGTCAACGGTTGACCGGTCAACGGTCAACAGTTGACCAGCCAAGAACCGGACGATTTGTGAGGAGAACCGGTCGATCCTCGCTTGGACCGGTCCGACCGTGAGAAAGACGGTCCAACCGCGAGAGAAACCGGTCCAAATGTAAGGAATCCGGTCTATCCGCGAGAAATACGGTTCGACCGGGAGGAGAGACGGTCCGACCGCGAGAGGAGACGGTTCGACCGCGAGAGGAGCCAGTCCGACCGGGTGAGCCGAGCCACCGGTTGCAGAATTCTCTCTCTCATGCGCTTCGTCGAGCAGGTGGAGGACGCGTGGCCGGAGGGCTGACTCATGGACGGCGAGCGGCCAACAGCTGGGGGGAAAGCTTCCAGCTGTCCCAAGGACCAAGCCCACGTGCTCGTCGGCCAATGGGCGGCCACCGCTTGCGCCGGCCAGCCCCCACATTTCCACCGACCTCGGGTTTTCCCTGTTTTGCGTCCGGGAGAGCACTCCTCCTTGCGGGCCTGATTACGGGCAGCTCCGAGCTCCGTTTAGCTCGAGCTTGGTGTCGTTGGGAAGCTCTCGAAGCCAGCTTTGCGGTGCAGCCAACCTCCGGCGCCGTCTCGGTATGTAGCGTCGCCGGGAGGCCCCGAAAGACCAGCTCAGGGGTCGGGTTTTTCCCTTTTTGGGCCGTGACCCTTGTCCGGCCACGGTCGCCGTGCCAGCGACTTCCAGCCACCACCCTTGGCGCCAATCGACTCGTGGGAGTCTGGTGAGTACAACCCATGCCTTTAATTTGGTTGATTCGGTTTGGACAGAGCGAATCGAACTCCGATTGATTTGAGCCCTAATTTGGGTCGAGCTGACCCCACGCCGTCGACGTCATTCCAGGGCCACCCAGCCGCCGTCCAAGGCCTCGTCGGCCAGCCAAGGAGTCCTCAAGGCGAGCTCGACCACCGTTGAGCAATGGGTGGCCGTCCGATGGCCTGGCCGGCGTCCGACCAGCTTGGCCAGAGCTGGTTTGGGCCTGGGCACGCCTGGCCGGAGCAGGTTCGGCCACCACGGGCCCCCGTGGCCCTACCCATGGGCTGGGCCGGGCTCCCACGGTCACGGCCGACCTCCGGGAGCCCCGCCGGAGCTTTGCCGGCGCCGGCGTCGGCGAGCCCCCGGAGTCCACTAGAGCCGTCGCGACATTCCTCGCGAGCTGAGCAATGCGTAAGTGGTGTTGGATTGGTGATTGGACGACCACGTCAAGTCCGGGCGCGACCGGAAGCACAAGCATCGCGTTGCGGCGACCCGCTGCCATTGACCGTCAGGTGAGTGGACCTTCTAATCCTTAATTGGATATGTTTATCACCTTAGTAGAACTGTTAGATCAATTGTGTGATTTTAGTGGGTAAAATAGCGGTAGGAATTGATTGAGAATGACCAAATATAAGGCCATAGGTCGAGACATGATTAAAGACGACTCATGGGCCTAGATAGAACTTCTGAATAGTCGATAGAGCTAGATAAGTGAAACGTCGAGCTATGTAGAAATAAATTAGTCAATTGGAAGGCAAATGGGTTAAAAGGGAATAAATGCGAAATTGTAAGGTTAGAGATACTGAATTGGACATCGAGGTTCGATGATCGGCTGATAGGGATTGAATCCAACCATGGTAGAGTTGGATTACTGAACTTAAGTTACTGACCGACTTGGAACGGTCTTAATGAGTAAAATAGATGACCTTTTGATGGTTAATTCTTCGACGTGATTAATTAATTTATGCATTTAATTCTACGGTCAATATATTATTATTGAGTTAATCATTGATTGGCTTGGAAGCTTGAATAGGTCTTTGATCGACCTTGAGCGGTCTTATAGAGTGAAATAGACAACTTATTTGATTGCCAATTCGTTTACGCAATTTATTTATTTATTAGCCAGTAAAGTATCTATGCTTCAATAATGGTCGAGATAGAAGAATTAATTAAGTCTCAGACCGAACTTGAACGGTCTTATTGTCTGGAATGGATGATTTACTGATTTATTGACTCTTCTACGCAATTTATTTAATTAATTGCTAGTAAATCGTCTATCAATGTATTTACCAATTTATGTCATTAAACTTGGATTGGTGTTCGGATCTATATGACGAGTAGATCTAGAGTCGGCCGAGATGGTAGATTGGTAGACTCATAGACAGAGAGGGTCCGAAAGAGAGAAAGTCACAACGACGGGTAGCTTATACAAGCGAGAGTGTAAGGACGAAATTTTGTCCTAGGTTTGATAAAAAGGTGGGTCACAAATAAGGACCCTAGGGTGGTCTGCATACCTAGTTTTGGATTAGGAGGTTTACTCACTGAGGTACCCCCCAGTATCTCACCCCACCGCCCAAATCATTTCAGATTGGATTACGAATTCAGAGGAAGAGTCATTGGAGATAAGGGATGGCAGGGGAAGACCGAGTCAACGAGTCGACAGCAATTGGATAGGGACAAAGGAACATCGCCTATGGACTGCGGCTTAGAGGAAGTGGCGTTGAAGTTTTAAATTTTGAAATTAAATTGTAAATGACATTTATGTAAATGAGGAGAGTGAAGTAACGTATTTGATTCACCTCGCTTTTGCTGTAATGATATGGTTATTATGGTAAATAGAGGAAAGAATTACTTAGGTTGGTGACGCACCCCAGAGGTTGGGGCGTGACAGTGGTAAGGAATGATTTGGTATCAGAGCGAGGTTTAGGATTTAACCCCGGTTGAAGCTTGGAGTGATAAGGTTAGATTGTGCTTACCAGGAAGAACAAATTGGATAATTTATTTGGCTAATTGAGCCCACCAGAGGATTAGTGGAGAAAAAGGAAGGAAAATTTTGCTAAGATTTGGAGATTTGAGTACGTGTTCGATTGAATGTTATTGAAAATTCGAGGAATTTAGTGACGATTTAGTGACCTAACTAAGTTGCTGATTGGAAAAGTAAGCCATATATGAAGCCTGGAATGACACGATTGAGATTAAGTACGTGTTTGACTGATGAATACCGAGGTTTGGAGGATGAGTATGATTTAGTAACAGTTTAATGACTTTACTACATGGATTGTTAGAAAGAAATTAGCCCCTATAAGAGCTTAAGTTGATACGGTTGAACGGTATTACCGAGGAGAACAAGTTGGGAAGTTAATTTACTGTCGGAAGGGTTTAGAGTAAATCACTCAGTAGATTGAATTAATAATTGATGACCATTAAGACTAAGAAGTCGAGGTCAAGTTATATTACTTAGCGATACCATTTGATTAGTGTCGTTACCAAATCGTGTTGAAGTCGATGTGGACATACATGACAATGTTGGGTTATCGATTAAAGGATAATTGAAATTTGAGTCTTTGTTTCACCGTGCTAGAGTGTCATGAGGCATGTATAGTAAAGCGAAACGTGGACAGATGATCATGGTGTGGATGGTCCCGTCAGTGCAGTAAAGTCGGGTAATGGACCCCTATGGTGTTGATATTACTAGTGCCACTAGAATAGGGCACTTGAAAAGTATTGTTGTAAACTACGGACTGTAAAGACATTACCGTGTATTGCCCGATAAGCAATGTTGTACGATTCGTCCGGTTTAAAAATCGTCACCGACTGTTAACGTGTATGTATTGCACGTTGGAGGTAAGTATGCGTATCGCTTACCTTGAAAGTTATCAGTATGTGGACGTGTACGTGTATCGCACGTCAGTGGCAAGTAGGCGTATCACTTGCCTTGGTAGCTGCCAGTTTATGAGCGTGTATGTGTTATCGCACGCAGGGGACTTGTAGGTGGTATCGCAGGCCCCGGTATCTTAAATTATGGAATATGCAGTTTGTCTAATGTTAGAGGTTTGTGTATACCTCGCTGACCTCAACAGCTTATTTGTTGAGAAAATTTAACGTGCATCACTCGATCTCCATGTATTGTGAATACTAGTGAGTTTGTAGCCTGACCAATAATATTGGAAGCGTTCGTTGACCACAGGTCACTAATCAGTAACTCGCGGAAGTAGAGGAGCCGAGTATTGTCGGCTAAGATTCATATTAGTCAGGCTTGTGAGTTGGTAGTGTTACCAAAATGTCGAGAGTGTGTGATACCAATGTGGTACCCAGAGTATATACAACGGTCAATAACCTGGCATGGTCTCAGTGGAGATTCGCAAGAATACTTGTATGGTAGTCTGGCCAAAGAATCTGTGTAATGCCAATGTGGCGAAGTGAGATCTTATTAAATATCTAAATTGTGTAGTGCCATGATCGACTAGCTGGTGAACATATGAGAGTGACACCAAGCCTGGCAAAAATTGACAATGGTCGAAATCAAGGATGTCCGAGGGAATAGGGTAATTATTGGAAGTGTCTATATAAGGAAGGCGACACCCAATGGTATATAAAAAGGGGAAATATTTTGTAACCTTGAGGGCCGGAAACCCACTAAGTCAAGAATCATGAGGTCGTTGTAACAACTGACGCTATTATAGCGTGTGCTATTATGAGTGGATCGTCGAATGTTGTTATCGTTCGACAGTTAGATGAGGTAATTTTTGAAAATGAGAGCCCTAGGGGTTATTGAAGGAAGTAATCTAGAAGTTGTTAACGGCTGAAATTACAAAAAAAAAAAATCGAGAATGTGGTGCTGATGATACAGCGCATCGACGTAAGTGATACGACGTCAATGTTAATTGATGAGAGATTATGCCAGGCAATACCAAAAGGGTCGCTGAGAGAATGGTTGTCTCCAGGAAAGTCCAGTGGACTTGAAAAGGCTCTTGTAAAAGCAGGTAGTGGCGATAAATTCTCAAAAATGATAAGAGAATAACAAGAAATTAAACTACTTGGAGGATGGAAGAGAAACTAACAAAGTGCTTTAGGACCGCAGTATAATTGACGAAGGCTCTTGTGACACAGGTATACCGACTTAGAGCTGGACTAAGCCTGGTGTCGACAGTTAATTAACGTTATTAAATAGTTCGCATCTATAAAAAGATGTTATGTTGGGATGCGATGATTGAATGATGAATAAACAAATACGTGGCATAAAAGACGACATGTTGGAACCGCGATTGGTCGCGAGTTGAGATGAGTACTAACAGAGATGCCATTGTCAAGGGCTAAATACGTTACCTCCGACTGAAAACGGTAAAGCTGGGTGATTAACGACATATCTGAATATTAAGGTGGTTAATGATAATGATGCCATAAGTTGGGTTTGTATCTCCAGTAAGCGGAGATCTGCGACAGAAGTAGTCAAAGAGGACCACCGGAGTGAGTTCGAATAATTGTGGTAGTGAGTAAGTCACCTAATAAGGAAGCGTCTTAGGGTGACGTAAACTGACTCGCGTTATACAAAAAGGCATACGTAGTGAATTGAGTCGAAGTTCAAAATGTAAGGTTGTGAGTACCCCCGAATTCACGCATTGTAGTACTTGAGTTAACGCTTGGATTATCTACTAACTAGTGCGGAACAATCCGCTGATTCCTTCGAGTACGTGATGGAATTGCTGAGTTTAATGATTTGTGTATGACTGAATTAGGTGGCCGAGTGACTAATCAAAAAAAATATGAGGAATAAGCAATTTTGACAAGTGAAATGGATATTTGAAAGGAATAGGCTGTAGTAGCTGTTATTGGATTGATATGATGGGATTTGATCACCAGCATGGGCTCCTAGAGAAAGTAGAGAACCACGAGTCTATATGATTTAATCAATATAATGACATAAATTGTGGATCTATGAGAGCATTGAGATTGGTACTCGATACTTTAAAGGGTGTCTCTCGAGGTAGAAATGTCGTCAAGAGGGTTGCTTAATAGTTCGGTACTGATTACGGATAGTGTCGATTGATAGGCGAAAGCTGGAATGAATTGTCATAGTTTATGTAAGACATAGGAAGTGCTTTTTAAAGAATAACTAAGTTGATCTTAAAGGATGGATCACGTTAGTAATTAAATTTATTCCAGCGTGAAATTAAGCTCTAAATTATCTTACTAGAGGTTTTAGTCAAGACTAGAAGGTGTCAAACTTTGACATGTGTGTGTTGACTATCGATAAACGTATTCCTGATATTATTCTGTAATTTCGATAGTCTAAAAGGACATGAACGACACTTAATAGAAGCGGTAATGACTTGAGAGTAAAATTTTGCGCCGAGCATAAATCTTATGCGTACTAGTTAATTATGTATGATCATTAGACGATGAGCTTTAGTGGACTCTATTAAAGTGAAAGTAATTACGAACAAGGCACCTGATGAGAACTAAAGTTTTCATTCTCCAGATGTGATTAGTCATGATTGCTATTTTATATTGGGAACCTGAGAATCAACACGTCAGTGAAGAAGGTCACTGGGAGAAGACGTGAAGCCTGAGTAGATTAAATTATGGGAAGGAATTTGGGAACTAAAGCTAGGGTTGGCTACTGCTTCGATATCGATAACTCTGTTAAATTCTTATGAGTACGATTTCTTCAGTAATGCACTAACCAGAAACCATGGTGCGCCTTAGGGTTGTTGGAATGGACTTTGGCATCTGTGTATTGGACGGTTGAAGTCTCGAGAAAAATAGTTTGGAAGGTATCGAGCACAATTTAAAAGTGCACTGAAGTCATGAATTACCCTGATGGTTAGGACTATAATCTGGATTAAAGAAAAGTTGGCGATTCTCGCTCTACACTTATAGAACTATATGTGATTATTGATGAGAGAGACTATGAATTCGAGTACTAATGACAGAAGACATAGTACTAAAGACCCAAGAAAGGATTGTCCTCTCCACGGTGTCAGTTATCACAAGAACATCTTGCCCTAAAAGGAATAGAAACGGTGCAAAGGTTATAATGATTGAAGTACATGACTACAAGTCATAGTAGTATCAAGAAAAGGGTTCGAGGAGACTAGAAAATTGAGTGATATCTCAAAACACATTAAGGAGAAATTAGGGGCAAAGTTATCTGGAGGCCTGAAAGTAAGAGACAGCCGGTGTTGCTGATGGTGTCGTTGTGACCGCGGCAAATGTCACCAACTGAGAGCTTAAGGGACCCTGTCCTAGTTGTGTTTCGATCCCTGACAACAGGAAGGAGCAAAATAGGACACATAATTGGGTTAAGGAAGTTTGGGAATTTAAACCTCCTTAAGGTTTGAAAAATATGAATAGAGATTGCCATTGGTCAATTTGGAGGATTGAAGAGAAAATTTGTTTATGAAGAATCGAAGCAAATTTAGAACGACGTTGCACACGTGACTAAGTTTGTAAAATTCTACCGAAGATGATTCCTAGTGAGGACAAGTAGAGCTGGGTGGTCAGATGATCCTATTTAGACGATGGATCGGAATGATATGGAGACCGATCAAGATAGCCAATTGAAATAGTTAAATATTTAAAGACTGGATTGGATGAATTTCGAGGACGAAATTCTTTTAAGGGGGGAAGAACTGTAACACCCTGTGTCCAGACTGCTTCTAAAATCGAATTGGATGAGATTACGGGCATAGTCAGTGGCCCGTTAACCCCGAGAATTCTCCGGACTAAACCATGAGAATTAAGTTAGGATGATTCCGGACTTCTGAAATTCACATTATAGGCCTTCGGGACTTGGTTAATTGCATTTTGGCCTTAAAAGGGGTGAATTTTGGGCCTAGGGATAATTTTGGGAAAAAGTCAATTTTTGGTCAACGGTCTACAGTTGACCGGCCAAGAACCGGACAATTTGTGAGGAGAACCGGTCGATCCTCGCTTGGACCGGTCCGACCGTGAGAAAGACGATCCAACCGCGAGAGAAACCGGTCCAAATGTAAGGAATCCGGTCTGTCCGCGAGAAATACGGTTCGACCGGGAGGAGAGACGGTCCGACCGCGAGAGGAGACGGTCCGACCGCGAGAGGAGCCAGTCCGACTGGGTGAGCCGGGCCACCGATTGCAGAATTCTCTCTCTCACGCGCTTTGTCGAGCAGGTGGAGGACGCGTGGCCGGAGGGCTGACTCATGGACGGCGAGCGGCCAACAGCTGGGGGGAAAGCTTCCAGCTGTCCCAAGGACCAAGCCCACGTGCTCGTCGGCCAATGGGCGGCCACCGCTTGCGCCGGCCAGCCCCCACATTTCCACCGACCTCGGGTTTTCCCTGTTTTGCATCCGGGAGAGCACTCCTCCTTGCGGGCCTGATTACGGGCAGCTCCGAGCTCCGTTTAGCTCGAGCTTGGTGTCGTTGGGAAGCTCTCGAAGCCAGCTTTGCGATGAAGCCAACCTCCGGCACCGTCTCGGTATGTAGCGTCGCCGAGAGCCCCCGAAAGACCAGCTCAGGGGTCGGGTTTTTCCCTTTTTGGGTCGTGACCCTTGTCCGGCCACGGTCGCCGTGCCGGCGACTTCCAGCCACCACCCTTGGCGCCAATCGACTCGTGGGAGTCTGGTGAGTACAACCCATGCCTTTAATTTGGTTGATTCGATCTGGACGGAGCGAATCAAACTCCTATTGATTTGAGCCCTAAAATGGGTCGAGCTGACCCCACGCCGTCGACGTCATTCCAGGGCCACCCAGCTGCCGTCCAAGGCCTCGTCGGCCAGCTAAGGAGTCCTCGAGTCGAGCTCGACCACCGCTGAGCAACGGGTGGCCGTCCGATGGCCTGGCCGGCGTCCGACCAGCTTGGCCAGAGCTGGTTCGAGCCTGGGCACGCCTGGCCACCATGGGCCCCCGTGGCCCTACCCATGGGCTGGGCCGGGCTCCCACGGTCACGGCCGACCTCCGGGAGCCCCGCCGGAGCTTCGCCGGAGCTTTGCTGGCGCCGGCGAGCCCCCAGAGTCCACTAGAGCCGTCCCGACATTCCTCGCGAGCTGAGCAATGCGTAAGTGGTGTCGGATTGGTGATTGGACGACCACGTCAAGTCCGGGCGCGACCGGAAGCACCAGCATCGCGTCGCGGCGACCCGCTGCCATTGACCGTCTGGTGAGTAGACCTTCTAATCCTTAATTGGATATGTTTATCACCTTAGTAGAACTGTTAGATCAATTGTGTGATTTTAGTGGGTAAAATAGCGGTAGGAATTGATTGAGAATGACCAAATATAAGGCCATAGGTCGAGACATGATTAAAGACGACTCATGGGCCTAGATAGAACTTCTGAATAGTCGATAGAGCTAGATAAGTGAAACGTCGAGCTATGTAGAAATAAATTAGTCAATTGGAAGGCAAATGGGTTAAAAGGGAATAAATGCGAAATTGTAAGGTTAGAGATACTGAATTGGACATCGAGGTTCGATGATCGGCTGATAGGGATTGAATCCAACCATGGTAGAGTTGGATTACTGAACTTAAGTTACTGACCGACCTGGAACGGTCTTAATGAGTAAAATAGATGATCTTTTGATGGTTAATTCTTCGACGTGATTAATTAATTTATGCATTTAATTCTACGGTCAATATATTATTATTGAGTTAATCATTGATTGGCTTGGAAGCTTGAATAGGTCTCTGATCGACCTTGAGCGTTCTTACCGAGTGAAATAGACAACTTATTTGATTGTCAATTCGTTTACGCAATTTATTTATTTATTAGCCAGTAAAGTATCTATGCTTCAATAATGGTCGAGATAGAAGAATTAATTAAGTCTCAGACCGAACTTGAACGGTCTTATTGTCTGGAATGGATGATTTACTGATTTATTGACTCTTCTACGCAATTTATTTAATTAATTGCTAGTAAATCGTCTCAATTTATTTACCAATTTATGTCATTAAACTTGGATTGGTGTTCGGATCTATATGACGAGTAGATCTAGAGTCGGCCGAGATGGTAGATTGGTAGACTCATAGACAGAGAGGGTCCGAAAGAGAGAAAGTCACAACGACGGGTAACTTATACAAGCGAGAGAGTAAGGACGAACTTTTGTCCTAGGTTTGATAAAAAGGTGGGTCACAAATAAGGACCCTAGGGTGGTCTGCGTACCTAGTTTTGGATTAGGAGGTTTACTCACTGAGGTAACCCCCAGTATCTCACCCCACCACCCAAATCATTTCAGATTGGATTACGAATTCAGAGGAAGAGTCATTGGAGATAAGGGATGGCAGGGGAAGACCGAGTCAACGAGTCGACATCAATTGGATAGGGACAAAGGAACATCGCCTATGGACTGCGGCTTAGAGGAAGTGGCGTTGAAGTTTTAAATTTTGAAATGAAATTGTAAATGACATTTATGTAAATGAGGAGAGTGAAGTAACGTATTTGATTCACCTTGCTTTTGCTGTAATGATATGGTTATTATGGTAAATAGAGGAAAGAATTACTTAGGTTGGTGACGCACCCCAGAAGTTGGGGCGTGACAGGTTATGATAAAGAGCTGGGCTTAGAAATGGGTCATGATTCAGTCGTGTGATCTTAGCACTGGATTTGGCCTAGTTTCATTTAGTTTAGTATGCTTACAGTTTAGGGATTTTAGTTGTTGCCTTTGATAATGGCATAGGTTTAGGTATATTAATCTTTTAGAAAGAGAAGTTGGACTCCTTTGGAATGTGGCTCATGGGAGTTACCATCTTGAGGCTTAACAAGGCCATGATATATTTTTAACCTACTGTTTTAGTGAATTGATCTTGATTATTTTATGTTGTTTTTGCATACCGATTTACTTATTACAGTTACATGGTTAAGTTACACTTTTAGGATCATAAAAGAGACAAAAAGACAAATATAAATGATCGTAGGGACACTTAGTAGAAGAGAATTTTAGGACTCATAAATAAATAAAATGACCGCATGTGACACTTAGTTGACAGTCAATCAAGTTAGGGACCAAAAGGACATTAGTTTGAACAACTAGAGTTGTCACAGCAGCTTTTGGCCCCACTTTCGAGGTCCAATTGAGTGAATTTACAAGTTTAATTAGAGATCCGTTAGCCTTGGGAGTGCCCCAGATCAAACTGTGCAAATTCATCTCAGGCGATTCCGAATTTTCGAAAATTTCGTTTTGGTCCCCCAACTTTTGGATAATTGCATTTTGGCCCCAAAAGAAGTAAAATTTGGGACTAGGGGCATTTTTGGAAGGATTTTAGAAATGTTGACTTTTGGTCAACGTTGACCGTTGACGGGTCAACGAACCGGTCAGTCCTCGCGTAGACCGGTGACCGGTCCCAACCGCGGGTCGGACCGGTCCCAACCGCGGGTCGGACCGGTCCAACCGCGAACCAACTCGGTTCTTCTCTCTCTCTCTCTCTCTCTATCCTTTTTCCCCCTCTTTTCCCATTATTTTTTTCCCCACATGGTTGACTTTGACAAGAGATTGGACATCTCTCTTTCTCTCTCCTCTGGTTGGCGTGTAGCAGCACAAAAGGACGCCTCTTGAGAGACAACCGGTCCCATCTCTCTCTCTCTCTCTCACTCTCTCTTTTTCCCGCTTCTTCTTCTTCGTTTCTGCTGCTCACGAGCCCTCCTTCTCGGGATGGTAACTTCTTTCTCCGACCTTCGTTTCGGCCGCCGTTGGTGTCTTGGCTTCCTCGTGACACCTACTTTCCATCCTGCTCAGCCGTCACCTCCGTCTCAGCCTACATCTCCGCCGGGAGGCCCCGAAAGAAGCCTTCGCGGACAGCTCCGCCTCTGTTTTTCCAGAATTGCTGCCAGAGCTTCAAGTCGCGAGATCTCCCAAACCTTTGATCTTCAGCTCTTGCCGTCGCTTCCAATGGATTCCTAGGTACCCCTTTACCCTAATGTAGGCTTTGGTTGGGATTAATTTCGTCTAGAATCGCCAAATTTTCACCCAAACCGTCGATGGCCCCTGTTTTAGCCGGAGCAGCTGTTCGTGGCCGCCGCACCTCCTCCGGTGAGACCCATCCCTCGCCACCACCTCCAAATGATAGCTGGGTGTCCTACGATCACAACGGCACCGGTCTTGGCCTCTGAAGTTACACCATTTGGGAGAAATCGACCCCGAAGCGCCTCTACCTCCATCTGGAGCCCTAATTCCGGCCAGCAACTTCAAGGAGCGATTACTCGCCGCTCCGGCCACCTCAGGCGACGCCACCACCACCAACGGACTCGTATGAGTCCCCTCTTCAAAGCCCAATAGGTCTCCTTCTCCAATTTTATGCCATTTGCTCGAATTTGGTCCCGAACCGACTGGTGCTCCTCGGACCCGATTTTTGGGTAAGCTGGTCGCGCGACTCTGGCGTGTCTTGGAGCCATTCCGCCGCCACCCACGACCACCCATGAGCCCCTCAACCTTCCAAGACCACCAAGGAACGTCTCCGGCCGCTGTCAAGGGTCGAGCCACCGCCCGATCGCCGGAAAACGGCTCCGACCAGCACTGTTTGTGCTTTAGGCCGGCTGTTTGGGCTTCGCCGGAGTTGTCCGGGCCCTCCTCTCGCCTCACCGCCTCACCCATGGGTCTTGGCCACTCACCCACAGCCAAGGGCTGCCTCGGGAGGCTCGCCGGAGCCTCGCCGGAGCTTCGCCGGAGCTTCGCTAGAGGATCGCCGGAGGTCCCGGAGGTGTCCAGAAGCTGCTCCCGACCTTGTTCATCCCTCCCGTGGTGTCAGATCAACGATTGGAAAGTCGTAGCAAGCCCGAGCGCGATTGGAAGTACGAGGATTGCGTCGCCGCGAACCGCTGATTTGCGAGAAAAATGCCAAGTGAGTGGACTTTAATCCTCTATTAGGCGTACTATTGCTTTAGTAGACTTATAGGAGTGAGTGGATGGGCTCGATGAAGTAGTTGGGTGACTGGATTGCGTGTTTGGATGATTTAGTCCAATGTGACTAGGATTTAAGGTCCCGTGGATTTGAAGTTTGAATCGGTTGGGTGTAATACAATGGGAGGTCCAATAATGGCTTGGATGTGTAATTGGAGAGTATTGACACATGGTTGGACTAATTAGGCGGCCATGGTGCCCTAATTACTATTTGGATCGATTAAGTGGCCATGATGCCCAAATTGTTGTTTTGGGACCGATTAGGTGGCTATGGACCCTAATCACTATTTTTGAGGTTAATAGGAATTATTGGGATCAATTGGACGTTGATGGGATCTAATGGGTACGTTGATGGTTTAAAAGGACGATTTGGCCAATTATGGCCGGGTATACAGTATTGGCATGGCTTGGTGAAAAAGGAGTTAATTAGATGGATGATATGTCATGGATTTGACATCGATTGATTGGAGGATCGATTGGGTAAATGGGAGGCCTAATTGTAATTCGGATTAGAATGCCGAGGGTTTGGCATTAAAATGGGTCGATTACATGCCCAAGGGGCCTAATCAAAGGTCATTGGTCAACGAGACCGTTATTAGTGGTAGCTGAGCTGCGAGAGTAACGATGAGAAATTATCGAGGATTTATGGATATTATTATATTTATTTTGATGTTTATTAGGCCGATTATGAGACAAATATGCCCTAATTTAAATTGGAAGTCGATGAGATTAAATTGGGTGTCGACAGGACTGCGTTGAGCTGAGTCGATTTCACAGGTCGACCGAGGAGGTCGTGGACCCCGGTTCACTTTGATTTTGGCTTTTAGCCAAGAAAATAGGGCAATGGGCCCAGTGATCGCTTGATGGGACGACTTGAGCCGACTATGGTTCGATATGTTGTGCCTTGGAATTTGGCGATCTAATAGGTGCCATGGGATTGGCGAATTGAATAGTGCCATAGATTTGGCGACTTAACGGATCGATAGACGGGATAACAATGTGCCATGAATTTGGCGATTGATGATTTAGACCAATTGTGGCTGGATTTAGGACGCCATGGATTTGGCGTTGATGGATTGGAGGGTCGACTGAGTCGATGGGAAGCCTAATTATGGCTTGAATTGTGCCATGGATTTGGCGGTTGACGATTTAGGCCAATTGTGGCTTGATTTAGGACGCCATGGATCTGGCGTTGATGGATTGGAGGGTCGACTGAGTAAATGGGAGGCCTAATTATGGCTTGAATAGTGCCATGGATTTGGCAGATGGAACGAACGATAATGACACGCCATGGACTTGGCGACGACCAATAAGCCGATTTAATGGAAAAAGATCAATTGGGGCAATTGAACGTGGGAATTGACCATGAGTCGAGAAGGCTTGATCAGGGTCACAAATCGATTACGAACGGTCTTAATTATTTAATTACTACACAATTTATTCATTTGTTATTTATTTTATTATCGTTCTTTATTCCTTTAAATCGCAATTTATTTATTTAATTATGGTTGTTAATTATTTTATTTGTAATTTATTTCTTCACGAATAAATCGAATGGTCGAATGGATTGTGCGAATGGTGGATCGAAATGGCGTGCCATGGACTTGGCATTGGCTTGATTGGAGAATTGAATGGTTAAGATTGGTATTGTATCAACCAATTAGGCCATGGAGTTGGCACTGGAACGGATAGATGGGTGGTCGATGAGCCGAACGATGGTTAGGGGAAATCGAGGAAACGATTGAATTGAAAATTTGCAATGAGCCGGATGGGCTGAGTTAAGGTGTAGACCGGTCGTGAACGGTCTTATTACTTATTTAATTATGTAATTTACTTGTTTATTTATGTATTTATTTGATTGTGTAACGTATGAGGATCGTGACTGACTGGTTTGTTGGGCTTAGTGCCAAGTCCCGGTCACGAGCCGGTGAAAACTAGAGAGTTTTCAGTTTAGTCAAAGAAGGGTTAGAACAGTTGAACTATAGGCGAGAGTCGAACAATGGAAGGGAAATTGAGATGATCATTGATGGTGGGAACGGACGATAGGGGCCCTAGGGCAGTGGTATGCCTAGTTTTGGGTTAGGGATCACTCACTGAGATATTCCCATATCTCACCCCACCACAGGTTCATTGCAGGAGCCAAGCTTGGAGCCAAAGGAGGAGCCGATCGAGCAAGAGTAGATCGAGATGGGATCGATAGGGGAAGAAGTAATACGAGTTGTGAAACCCTCCTAGACTTGTATTGAGGTTGTTTAGAGTTGACTGTGTATTGTACCTGAACTGCTGTTTGTAAATATTGAGGTGTGGTTCGAAGGGTTGTAAGTGTTAATAATTATATCGCTTCCGCATAGCATTGTGATTCTGATGTTTGAGAGGGCCAGCGACCTACCTGGGACGTCGCAATCAAATTGGCCAGAAGAGAAAGAAATCGGGAACCGTCACATGCCCAAGGGCGGGGCATGGCGGGTCCTGACAAGTGTAACCAACACCTTGACCTTAGATCTCTAGATGCTTAGATAATGAGATATACTCCCAGATCTCACTTAAGTCCTAGCCGACCTAATAGTCTTGTCACAGCCCGCTTTTGGCCCCACTTTCGAGGTCCAATTGAGCAAATTTACGGGTCTAATTAGTGGCCCGTCGACCCCGAGAGTGCCTTGGATTAAACCGTAAAAATTCATCACGGGTGATTTCGGACTTTCGAAAATTTCGTTTTAGTCCCCCGACTTTTGGGTAATTGCATTTTGACCCCAAAAGAAGTGAATTTTGGGCCTAGGGGTGTTTTTGAAAAAATTCCCAAAAAGTTGACTTTTTGGTCAACGGTCAACCGTGACCGGTCGGACCAGTTAGACCGGTCTGGGGCACGCGCGAACTGGCCCAGACCAGCCCGAACCCGGCCCGGCCCACGCGAGAGCCCATCCTTCCCTTCTCTTCTTCTTCGGCCTTTTAGACATTTCAGCGAGCACGTGGGAGACACGCGCGCGTAGGCCGTCCCATCGGCGAGCTACAGCCAGCTAGTCGCCGGCAAGGACAGCCCCTAGCCTAGGCATCCCCTCCGAGCAGGCCTCGGTCATTGGTGGGCCGTTGGATACCGACGACGACTCGGTTTCTCTCCCCCACCGTTGGATCTCTCCCTGCACCCGAGCTACCCGCGAAGCCTCCTGTAACGCGAGATATCTTTCTGCTCCAAGATCCATTTCACACGATTCAAGCTCTCACGGCTTCCTCTCGGCTCCTAGTTTGAGCTCCAACCGACCGCCGCCTCCACCTTTGCCTGTAGCGCGACCAGCGGCCCCCGAAAGAGAGCTTCGCGGTCAGCCTTGCCCCTGTTCACGGTAAGCTGAACCGAGCTTCTTCTTGGCAAATTCTCCCAAATCTTCCACCTAAGGCTCAAACCATTGCATGTAATTTGTCCTTGGGAGTTCCTAGAACTCATTTATGGCTTTTGTTCGGATTAATTTCACTTAGATTGGACGATTTTTGGTCTAGATCGGGATTTGCCCCAAACAGAACCCTAGAACCCTAGATCTGAAATTCCGGCCACTCCGGCCTTGTCCACTTGAAATTGTTGGCACCAATAGATTCCTGGGTGTCCCCTTGAGTTAGATCTAGGCTTGGTTTCAATTAATTCGGTCAAGAACTCACGGATTGAGGCTCGATCTTTTCTCCCCCTTTTCCCGAAATTCCTACATTCCGACCGCCATCTTCGAGGACCGATTTCTCCCAGCTCCGGCCACCGTTGACGATGCCACCACCACCGTTAGAACCGTTTCTGAGTCCTCTTAGAAGCCCAGCCGGTCTCGAGCTCCAATTTGGCCTGAGGAGGGAGAATCGAGTGCCTAAGCGACGAGTGGTCAGCCGGTCCAAAAAACCTGACCGGGGAACCCGGCCCCGACCCGACCCGAACCCGGTCTGGACCCGACCCGGACCCGGACCCGAACCCGGTCCGGACCCGACCCGGACCCGATTCAGACCCGACCCGGCCCGACCAGCAAGCCGGTCCTGTTCCCGCGATCGCCCGTGCAATCGAAGCCGCCTTGTCGCCCTTCATCGCTACTCGCGGACCCGACCCGCTTCGATTCGGGAACCCAAACAGTGAGTGGGCTTTAACCCTCTATTAGGCGTATTATTGCTTTGGTAGATTTATAGGAATGAATAGATGAGCTCGATGAAATAGTTGGGTGGCTGGATTGCGTGTTTGGACTAGTATTTAAGGTCCCGTGGATTGGACGTTTGGATCGGTTGGGTGTTGAAATACAATGGGAGGTCCGATAATGGCTTGGGTGTGTAATTGGAGAATATTGACACATGATTGGATCAATTAGGCGGCCCTGGTGCCCTAATTACTGTTTTGGATCGATTAAGTGGCCATGATGCCCAATTCGTTGTTTTGGGACCGATTAGGTGGCCATGGGGCCCTAATCACTATTTTGAGGTTAATAGGACTTATTGTGACAAATTAGACGTGGATGGAATCCAACGGGCACCCTGATGGTGTGAACGGACGGTAGGGCCAATTATGGCGGGGTACATAATATTGACATGTCTTGGTGAAAAATGAGTCGATTAGATGGATGATATGTCATGGATTTGACGTCGATTGATTTGAGGATCGATCGGACAAATGGGAGGCATGATTGTAGCTCGGATTAGAATGCCGAGAATTTGGTGTTAAAATGGATCGATTATGTGCCCAAAAAGGCCTAATCTGAGAGTAATGGTCAATGGGATAGTAATTGGTGTCAATGATGTTTATTACGAATCTCAGAAATTATCATTTATTAATGTTTATTCAATCGATCAGGAGGCAAATGTGCCCTAAGTTGAACTTGGAAGTCGACGGGACTCGAATGAGTGTCGACGGGTTGAGACGAACCGTTTGACCTCCCGAGTTGACTGGAGTGACAGTTGATCTCGATCCGCTTGATTTTGGCATTTAGCCGAGAAATAGGGCAGTGGGCCCTGATTACCAATCAAGTAAATTAAGCCAAGTGAGGCTTGAATTAGAATGCCATGGACTTGGCATTTAAATGGATTGATTGATGGGATAACTAGAACCAACTATGGTCGATATGTCGTGCTTTGGATTTGACGACTGAACGATGCCATGAAATTGGCGAATTGAACAGTGCCATGGATTTGGCGACTTAACGGACCGATAGACGGGATGACAACGTGCCATGGATTTGGCGGTTGACGATTTAGGCCAATTGTGGCTTGATATAGGACGCCATGGATTTGGCGTCGATTGATTGGAGGGTCGATTGAGTAAATGGGAGGCCTAATTATGGCTTGAATAGTGCCATGGACTTGGCGGGTTGAATGAACAGATAGAAGGGATAGTAACGTGCCATGGATTTGGTGACGGTATATGAATGAATGGTTGGCCAATAAGCCAATTTAATGGTGATATGACAATGAGGACCATTGAATGTGGAAAACGACAACGAGCCGAGAAGGCTTAATTAGGGTCTTAGGTTGGTCGTGGACGGCCTTAAGCTTTTAATTACGCAATTTATTTATTTAATACTACATTTATTTAGTTGTTCTGCAATTTATTTATTTGTATATTTAATGTTATATGCTAGATGGTTGTGATTGGCTTGCTTTGGCTTAGTGCCAAGTCTCGGTCATTGACCGATTGACTTATAGGTAAATTTGATTAGTTACGCGATAGACTAGTGATGGGTCATGTGATAAAAAGATAAAGTCGTTGGATGAATTGGAAGCCAAGTCAATTGAGGGTTGGTAAGTAACTATGGTAACACTGGAAACATTTATTGATCGTCGTCATGAAGTGACGTAATTGAACGGCTTTGGGCTGAGTCCCGATCGGAGATCGGTGATTAACAGGTTTTGTCATGTTGGTGAATGATCTGACGATGCGGTCCGAATTCGAGGCTAAGCGTGGGATTAATTGATGATATGATGGAATAGGAAGTTGACTAAATTCCAGGTAAGAGAGATATGTGATAATTGACGGAAGAGACGCAATAGGGACCCTAGGGCAGTGGTTTTCCTAATTTTGGGTTAGGGTCAATTCACTGAGATATCCCCATATCTCACCCCACCACAGGTTCATTGCAGGAGCCAAGCCTGGAGCCAAAGGAGGAGCCGATCAAGCAAGAGTAAATCGAGGCGTGATCGATAGAAGAAGAATCATTAAGTGTAGTGGACCCCTCCTAGGCTGGTATTGAGGTTGTTTGAAGTTGGTTGTAATTAATTGCACATGACTTGGTGACGGCAAATATGCAGGTGTTTATACATGGCATGTGTTAATGTTAATGGCATAAATTTGAAGGAGCTATAAGAGCTGATTTTGTATCGCTTCCGCATAGCCTTGTGAATATGAGGTTTTAAAACGGCCGCGACCTATCTGGGATGTCGCAAATTAATTGGCCAGAAAAGAAAGAAATCGGGAACCACCGCGTGCCCAGGGGCGGGGCGCAGCGGGTCCTGACAAGTCTAGTGGGGACACCTTCACATAATAGAATTCCCTTAGGATTAATCAAATCTCTATGAATTTTCCGACATCAAGTGAGGGAAGGGTCTTGCAAAATTTTGTAGATTGAGGACAATTCGGCCCCAACTAAATATTACCTCTAAATCAATCGTTTCCTAATTCGTTGGGAAATTTGCGACAATCTATAGGTTGAAATGGCTGGTAATCTATTGAAGTGGAAGAAGTGGACAATTACAAATGAATTGCAGACTTGATAAAGAAACGGTTTACTCTAAGAGCGAGCAGCAGATTACTGGACTTACGTTGAATGTTCCGGTGGTAGACACCATCTTTAAAAATTGACTACATGAGTTAGTATAGGTCACATAGCACTATCTAAAAGGGGAAATTTAGTTCAAGATGGGTGGTTCCCATCCTAGAATTGAAAACTGCCCACTAAGGACTGATTCTGTAAAATGGGAACCGAGAACCGTCCACTAGTTATTGGACTCAAACGGGAACCGGATTACTGATTTGGTTCGATTCCCTAGTGGGTCCATTGAACCAACCATGTCCTAAGAGATTGAGAATGGAAAAATACATCTTATATTTCAAAAGTGCCACATGGAATAGATTTTAAATTTTTATCTTTTTGAATACTGACTTTGAACTTCTAGCAAGTCATGTCATTTTTTGGCCGGAGTTAGCACTTAAGTGATCATTTTTTCCTCCGATTTAGCACTTAAGTGATCGAGCGGAAAGTTTTGGCACTAAAGTGAGTGTCACACACAAATTATGACACTTGTAGTGTCCTTTTCCCTAATTACGGTAACTAGGCTGTGATTTGCTTAGGAGGTTTCATATTTGCAAGATCAACATTGACTAGTTATGATGAAGCCGACCTGGAAAAAGAAAAATACCAATAATCGGGGCTTCAAAACAGGACATTTGATACTTCGTAATTTTAGGGCCATTTTATGCTTGTCCCCCCGAACTCCAACTCCCTCGTCCTCTGGTTGTTGCATAAATACAAAATATTTTCAGCTAAAAATGATACAACTTCACTTTGTCTTCAGAGAATTTTACTTGATATAATTGTATGTATTACTATCGTGTTTGTCCTCGTGACAAAGACACATGCATTGACTGCCAGTCAATCCATTAAAATTCCCAGCCGAATGGTGGATAATAAGTTCAGCATCAGAAGTTGAACCTCGATGCAGTTGAGGGCGGCATTCCTCATATCGTTAAAGTTGGAAGTGCCGGTACTTATAATCAATAACGTAAGACAAAAGAAAAGGGCAGCAGAGCCGACTAACCTCATCTGGAATTTTACGGAGATAACTTCAAGGACAATCCCTTTATATAGCCAAGCTGATTTTTACAGATTTATCAAATAGACGTATTATGTTCCGTTCCGCAACTTCCCTTCCGTTCCTTTCCCCGTTTTTTCATCGAAAATGTTGAAAATTCTTTCAGTTAAGTCCTTGGAGTGCAATTTGCACAAATTCTTTCTAATTAAAAGCTGGTATTCAGCCAAGCTCTCTCCTTGAGTAAGCTAGCCGGAATTCTTAGTCTTTAAGGCTAAAAATTCGTAGGCCTCAACCTATTTCCAGGTTTATTCTAATTATTTCAAAGGTTTAAAAAATTAATGGGCTAAATTTACTTCAATTAATGACCAAATCATCCTAAATTAGGGGCTGAAAAATTCAGTCAACTGTTTCTAAGTCTAGTTGAAAATCCCTAGGATGTGAGTTAGATCTGCACAACTGATTTCAGTTCACGCTATCGCCAATTCGATGCTAAATGCTATAAAAATGCTTAAATTACATGTTATGCAATGTTAAAAAAATAATTTTACTTAGGAATTAAATAATTCATACCTAAGATTTTTATGCAATGTAAACCTAAATGAGTCATCAAAATTTAAGTGTCAACAAATTGTAAGGATAAAAAGGAGAGCTAATAATTGGAAATTCAAGTATGGAAGATAAGAAGCACCTGCTAGTCCAAATTCCTATTAGCCATTAACTAATTTGTGCACCGGATAAAATTAAATATGTATTTTCTTTTGAAAAATGATCTACAAAGTTAGCCTTCATATTTAGTAGGTAGTAAGGCTTGGCTCTCTCGTAAATGCTTAATAAAATAATGTCAAGATGCCCAGCAGCAGCTCTATGATGTGAACATTAAGCGGTATGTAATCTTCTGACAAGGTAGTAAAAGATGCATAGATAATACCCATAACATCAATTCAAATTAAGCTGAGAAATTCCTGCATCCTCTGGACAAGTGTCTAAGGTTCCACGAGAACCCCCTACCATTACAAATCTCTTTATGGTTCATCATTCAATTCAATAAAATAATCACATTTCGAAGATTGCATTGCAATATCATCTAGAGGAGCGTGAATAGATTATTTCACATGATCTTGACAAAACTATTGCAAGATCAAGACAATTTAGTTGAGTATTACCTAATTCGAGTAAAGTGAGAGTTTGAATATTGACAGTACTATGAGGATATTAACCGATACACAAAATTCAATAACATGTCGCCCCTTAATTTTTGCTTGTCCGATAATCTATTTAGTTTAATTCTTGCGGATGGACGATTGGCTTGGCTCGGGTTTGTTTGAGTACGCCCGTTCGCCGCTCTCCGGTTTGTGTAGAGATTTTGTTTTTGTTTTTTTTCCCCTCGTGACTTCCGTGATTAGCTAAATTGTGTTCATCGAGCCCGTGCCTATTTTTGCTGATTTTGCTGGTTTGATAATCTCCCAAGCTTCCATCGCATTGGTGTCTTTTGTTAGTTTTAATGCATGGAAGGTTAGATCTCTCAATCTTTGAACCTGCGAGTGAACACTTCTTTTACGCCTTACCTGTTTGATCAATTGCCAGAACAAAGCTATCTTGATTCATGTTTGCTTTGAGAGTTTCTTTTTGTTGCTTGGTTGATGCTTTGATAAGTCACTGGGCAGCTAGTCTTTCACCGTGGTTTTGTCGAGAGGAGCTAGGACGCCGGAGAGCCGCTCGGGGAAGCTTCTGGTTGTAGGTGTGCACGCAAGGAAGAAGACCCCACGTGGGGCTGGGCCGAAATTGGACTAAAATTTGCCTTGAGGCCGAGTTCTTTTTTTCTGCGCGGGCTGGACGATTTTTTTTTCTTCGCACAGGGGATGGGCCGCGAGCTGCTGGGCATGTTTGGTTTGTTCGTGGGCTGCTAAGGAGTCGGGCTGACCTTCGTCCAAAAAAAAAAAGAGTCGGGCCGATATTGGGGCCGAATCTGGCCCGTTCGCGTGGAGGTGGAGCGAAGCAAGGAAAATTGGACTGAACCCATCGCGAGCCCAGTCCAATCTCCTCTGACTTCGTCCGCTTTCAGGCGCTCGGGTCGGATCCGAACCGACCCGGTCCCCTTTATTTTAATAATTCCCTTTAAAAATAAAAAAAATAAAAAAAATCTTTTTCTTTCAGAATTTAATTTTTGAGTGTTTGATTTATCCTTTTTATTTAATTTTCTTTTTGTGGGTGAATTTAGTTAATTTTGCATGTTTGAATTGATTTTGTTGCATGCATATTAGATTAATTGCATATTTAGGTTAGTGGCATAATCATGATATTTGCATGTTTAGGTTTAAAATTGCATCTTTAGATTAATTTCATGTTTAAATTGAAAATTGCATGTTAGACTTAGAATTGCACGTTTATTTTAATAATCGCATGTTTAGATTACTTGCACGATTAGGTAAAATTAGCATAATTAGTTTAGATTGCATATTAGATATTGTTGTTAGGATATTTTTTTAGCTAGATTGCATTATAGGACATTATCTTTGGTTGAGTAAGATTTAGTTTAAATTAGGAATTGATATATTTGGTTTCCTAATTTAGATTAGGTAATATTTAGCTATGGATAATTAGGCTAATTAATTCATAAAAATTCCAAAAAAATTGCATTTCATATATTGCATTAGATTTGTTGATTTTCATGCATATCTTATTTTATTTTGTTAGATTTTATTAGATTCTTTGATATTTTATTAGATTAGATTTTATTTGATTTCGTTAGATTAGAAATTAGATTTTTATTTGACTTTGTTAGATTAGATTTTATTTGATACTTTATTAGATCAGATTTTATTTGATCTTGTTAGATTATATTTTATTTGGTATTTTATTAGATTAGATTTTATTTTATTTTGTTAGATTAGATTTTATTCGATACTTTATTAGATTAGATTTTGTTTGATTTTGTTAGATTATATTTTATTTGGTATTTTATTAGATTAGATTTTATTTGATTTTGTTAGATTAGAGTTTATTTGATTTTTTTTAGATTAGATTTGATTAGATGTGATTTGATTTTATTTTATTTTATTCGATTTTGGTTAGATTTTATTTGATTTGATTTGTTTTATTATTTCATTCCATTCTTGAATTAACATTCGTGTGGTCACTATTGCATGTTAGGAGTAGAATTAAAATGAATCCAAACTGCCTGCGAAGTTTTGAAAATAATGAAAAGGTACCGAAAGGGCGTTAGAGTAATTTAGCGTAACCAAGTCCCCGAGTCCTAGATCTTTGGTTCGTAGGAGTAAGGCATGACTCCCGATGCCTTACATGGGTTTCTAACCAACCCACCATAAATATGTTAGTGGCGACTCCAAATTGAATATCTTGCATGTTTAAAGAAAGTGAAACCAAAGTCGTGAATTGGTCCGAGTTTGGGAGAACTCAAGTTAAGTCATACTTAACAAACCATTAGCCGAACCCTAGGTGGTGCACCTTCGGGGAGGTCGCGACAGTGTCGCAGAGGAAGCGCTGCTCCTTGGAGGGGTTTTAGGTGTATAATGTGAGAGAAAGAGAGAGAGAGAGGGGGCGCGCCGTGGCAAATTTAACGTTAATTCAATCCTCAATATTTTAATTATATCAATTAAATTTTAAATTTTTTATATCGATTTAGCCTTGAACTTTCTACAAAATTAAAAAATTAATCCTAATTATTATTTTGATATTTGGTTAGGTAGACTACGTTGATAATTGTTAAAAAGGTTTGGGATTAAATTAATAAATCATCAAAAATTTTAAAGTTTGATTGATATAATTAAAATATTATATAAATAAATTGATAAATTATCAAAAGGCTCAAAACTAAATTGATATAACTAAAATATTTAGAAATGAATTAGTTTCTACATAATAAATTAAAAATTTTTGTGGATAATTTTTGTGTGTAATATCGTATCATCCCTATTTATACAACATTGTGTTGTTTCAAGATTGATAAGAATGGCAAATCGTTCCTCTTGTGTTCAATTTAAGGCTCAATCTATGAAGATGCATTTTGATTCTCAAGTTATATAGTTCTCCCACAGTTTTAATCTCCATTGCATGGTTTAATTACCTATGTTCACTTTTTTTTTTGTTTTTGTTTTAATGCCATATAAATGTCCCGATCTCAAATTGATTTATGTATCTCGAAGAATTACAAATTGGGATATCCTGACACGCTTAAGGATTTTAGCAAATTTTTGAAACATAAGAGTGCCCTTATGATAATATTTGATTGTACAAGAAATCCTAAGTGTGTTGAAATCATTGTTTAGGAAATCCTTTAATGGTGAATTTTCACGTTAAATATACGTCACTTGTTAATCGTTTAAATTGTTTGTCACACATGTAGATTATCAAAGTGTATCAGTTTGAAACTTTTTGCTATTTCGATATTACTTGAGGGTAAATGCGACAAATATGTATTGATTTGAATTTTTTTCGCGACAAAATTTTAATTTGATCAAATATTCCTAGTTGATATTCGTTTAATGTAAAAATTTAATTAAGATAGGTGAGATGTGGACGTACCGATTTTAAATTTTTTTTAGGTGGCGGTCAGCCTTAATTCTTTTTAATCCATGTCGTAGTACAGAAATTCCATATAGCAATCCCTTCTTGCCTAACTTGCTTACCATCAAAAAATTCAATAAAACATTTATAATTGTTTTAACTCATAAGTATTTAAGTTCTTGGCTGTTCTTGCTCAGAAACAAGAGCCAAGGATGCCGGAGCGCGAACAAAAACCGGAACTCGAACGGAGGCTATACATGCCGGGATAAAGAGTATTTGGATCGTGCGGTTTGGCTCTAGTTCCTGTAGCGCTCTCTCCTGCATCGTAAACTCATTCCGTCGGCGGGGATCTATGCTCTGCGAGTCTTGAAAGTATACTGGGTAATTTCCCTTTGCTGCTGAGAGGATTCTTGTGGGCAGGTTGACATTGCTTGCAATGTACACGAGGAGGTTGAAGAGTAAACTTCAGAAATGGGGATCGGTTCTTTATCATCGCTGCAATAACGGGGACGGTGCTCGATGCCAAGATGGCTATGTATTTGTTGAGATTACTTCAATGACAAAAGCAGAGGAGTATATTGATGGTCACAAGAGTGGCAGTAATTGTCACACCCCAAATTCCACAAGAAGGGTAATGACATTGTTGATGATTGTCTATATAGTTTTGACGATGACAAAACTTTACCAAAGTCTGAGGTGTTCAGACTTTACCAAAATCTGAGATGGTCAGACTTTTCCAAAGTCTAGGGAAGATAGACTTAAATTCTTATGGTTACACACTTTGTTGATCTTATTCTTTTCCCACGAAGATCTGATGTAGAAAGTATGGATTGATATTTATCTTCGACAGCTTATTGATTGATTGGATTTAATAATTGCATTTATGGAAACAATCAATTATTTGGAGCAAGTATTCACTTAAGGAAACTGAAGATCCTAATTAAATAGGAGATCGGGATTAACAGATTCTCTATTGTTTCTATCTATAGCTTGAGATCTCTTGATTGATTCTGTCTAATGGGTAGATTGGAAGAATTCATTTGGAAAGTGTCAACGGTCATGAAGGCATGAAGGAGTATTTATGAGAGATATTTAAGTTGTGTGGTACGAACGTAAGAGAGCATTTCCTAAGTCTGAATCTGTAAAGAGCTTTAATTGTACTCAAAAGAGTTGACACACGAACTTTGTGAGTGTTGAGCTGAGAAGCGTAGATCTTGAAATTTTAGCTCTTTTGATTCATAGTGGACTCCGGCTAATAGGCTGTCACCGTAGGAGAGTGGACGTAGGCTTGATCTAAGCCAAACTGCTATACATCTTGTGTTCAATTCTCATTACTCCCTTACTCTGTTTATTATTCTAAAAGCTTAATTGTTTATATTTTCGCATTAATTGAAAGCACTAGCACTCTCAATTGGTATCAAAGCCATGTTGCTTGTTTTTGAAGTGTTTTTTATTTCTGAGCTAACGATCTATGGCTAATGCAAGTGGTTCAGGTGTTGTGGAAAGACAACATTTCCTTAGACCTCCTTATTTTGATGGAAAAGACTACTGTGTCTGGAAGAACAAAATGAAAGTCTTCTTGAAGTCAAAAGATTCTCTGATGGGAGATAATCGAACAAAGAGTTATCCCTACTGCCAACTCTGGAGAAACTAGAGTGCTACCTCAAGCAGAAATCATCAAGAGACAACACATTGATTTCAGGGCTACTCATTCTTTTTATTGTGCTCTATCTCTTACTAAATATAACAGAATTTCTTCTTGTGAATCAGCAAAAGAAATCTGGGAGAGACTCAATGTCACTTACGAAGGAACTGATCGTGTCAAGGAGCCCAAATTAAATATCTTGCTTGGACAATATGAAGCCTTCAAAATGAGAAATGATGAATCAATAGCTGACATGTTCAGCAGGTTCACAGAGATTGTCAATGGCCTTGCAAATCAAGGACAACCAATTACTGGACCTATGAAAGTCAACAAGCTTTTATGAGGATTATCACAGGAATGGAATCACATCAAGACCTCAATTAGAGAAACACAAATGATTCAGCCTTTATCAGTGGATGAACTAGTTGGAACACTTTAATCCTATGAAGTGGAAAATCTTAATCAAGATAAAGAGTCCAAAGGTAAAAAATCAATTGCTTTAAAATTTAACACTGTTTCTAATGATGCAAGTTCAGATGATTATCTTGATGAAGAAGAAATGACTCTTTTCATTAAGAAGTTCAAGAAGTTTAATAGGAATGGGAGGAAATCAAACTGGAAGGGCTCTAATTCTTGGAAGAATTCAAATTCTCAGAAGAGACAATCTGATGAAAGAAATATTTATGCTGAAATTACTTGTTACAATTGTCAAAAGAAAGGACATATTAAGCCAGATTGTCCTTTTCTCAAAGAAAAGAGTGGAAGGTACGAGAAGAACAAAAAGGCACTAAAGGCTGAAACTCGAAGTGATACAGAATATGAAGATAGTGATGAAGAGTTTACAAATATTTGTTTAATGGCTCATTCTGATTCTGATTCAGACAAAGACTCAGACTCAGAGGATCTTGACAATCAGATAAATAATTATAGAGTTCCCATTAAAATAGCTAGATATATAAATGATCTATGTTCCAAGTTGGACTCCTCTTTCAAGGAGATTTCTGAGCTAAGAAAGAAAACCTGTTACTCAAATAACAAGAGATTTCTTTGAAAGAAAAATTTGATTGTTTAAATAATGATTTATTGATTTCAAAAGATAAATTTAGTTCTCTTGAAAGAGAGAATGTTTGTTTAAAATCAGAAATTTCTTGTATTACAAAGAATTTTTCTCTCGGATCTAAAAAATTAGAGAAAATTCTTTCGATTCAAAGACTTTATTTTAAAAATGAAGGTTTAGGAATGTCTCCTGAGACAGCTCCTTTGATAAATTTTCCTAAAGTTAAAGAGAGATTGGAGAAAATGCCTTCAAAAAGTACTTACGAAAATCATTTTCGAAAAATGTTTATTAAACATGTTGGAAGAGATTCTCTTAAGTGTTCTGTTTGCAATTGCTCCAGTCACCTTGAAAGAGATTGTTCAAAGTTTAAGAAATCTATAAACAAGAGATAGGAAACATCATTATTTTGTTTTAACACAAAAGGACCCAAGATGATTTGGGTACCTAAAAAGAAAAAAGGTTCTTGTTTTGCAGGGAATGTCGAAAATCAAATCAAAGTGATATTTGGACAGTGGATGTTCGAGGCACATGACTGGAGATCTAAGTTGTTTTGTTAGTTTAGAAAGTTTTGATAGAGGAAAAGTGGCTTTTGGAGGAGACAGCAAAGGGAAAATTATTGACTGTGGAACTGTGAAAATTGGAAAGCTATCCATTAACAACGTCTCTCTGGTTAAAGGATTGAAGTATAATCTGTTAAGTATCAGTCAACTTTGTGATACAGGTTATAAAATTCAATTTCAGGAAGGAGTTTGTCTTGTTTCAAGTAAAGACAGTTCTCAGACTTTCAGTGGATGAAGACATGGTAATATCTATCTATTAGATATGGATGTTGAAAAACCTAAATGTCTTATCTATGTACAGAAAGAAGCAGACTTATGGCACAAAAGGCTTGGTCATGCACATTTGAAGCAAATCACCAAGATTTCTTCAAAACAGCTTGTTCGAGGACTACCGAAAATGAAATTTCTTAAGGATGAGGATTGCATATCTTGTACTTTAGGAAAACAGATCAATGATTCTTTCAAGTCTATCAATCAAGTTACCACTGTAAGAGTTCTACAGCTTCTTCATATGGATTTGTTTGGACCAAACCGAACAAAAAGTATTGGTGGTAAAAGTTATTGTCTGGTAATAGTTGATGATTTTTTTAGATATACTTGGGTATTGTTCTTAGCAAATAAGTTTGATACTTTTTCATATTTTGTCAAGTTTGCTAAGAAAGTACAAAATGAGAAAGGATATGTGATTTCAAGTATACGATCTGATCATGGTGGTAAATTTGAGAATGCAGAGTTTGCTAAATTCTGTGATGATTTTGGAATACAGCATATGTTCTCTTCTCCATATACACCACAGCAGAATGGTGTTGTAGAAAGGAAAAACATATCTCTGCAAGCAATGGCTAGAACTCTAATGATTGACAGCAAAGTGAGCTCCAGATTTTGGGCTAAAGCTGTTTCCACTGCTTGTTATATTATTAACAAGGTATTTTTAAGACCTTTGATGAAGAAAACATCATATGAGATCTACAAAGATAAGAAGCCAAATGTCTCTTATTTTCATGTTTTTGGTTGTAATTGTTTTATTCTCAAGAATTCTGCTGACAATGTTGGAAAGTTTGATAGTAGATCTGATGAAGGAATTTTCCTTAGATATTCTTCAATAAGCAAATCTTATAGAGTTTATAACAAGAGAACTCAAACAATGGAAAAATCTATACATGTTAAATTTCATGAAACAGATTCGGAGTTTTCACAACAAGTTGGTTTTGAGGAACTTAATGTTCCTCTAAAAGTTATTGAATCTACAAAAGGCAATTATGTGCCTATACAGAATTTGGATTATGAAGTCTCAAATTTTAGAGGTCAAAGAAATTGGAAGCACAAGTCGAGTCATCCTTTGGATAACGTTATTGGTAACATTGAGGATGGTTTACAAACCAGATCAAAAGTTAGAGTGCCTATTATTCCTGAAAAGCTAGAGGAGTCACGTGCAATTGCTTTAATTTCAGAAATTGAGCCCAAGAAAGTTGAAGAAGCTTTGACAGACGATAGGTGGATAGAAGTAATGCATGATGAGTTGAGACAGATTGCAATAAATGATGTTTGGGAGCTAGTTCCTAAGCCTAAAGGAAAGTTTGTAATTGGAACAAAATGAGTTTTTAGGAATAAATTAGATGAAGAAGGATTGATTACAAGGAACAAGGCTTGACTGTTAGCCAAAGGATACACTCAAGAGGAATGAATTGATTATGATGAAACGTATGCCTCTGTTGCCAGGTTAGAAACCATCAGATTATTACTTGCCTTTGTTTGTTTCCATAATTTCAGGTTATATCAGATGTATGTCAAAAGTGCGTTCCTAAATGGAGGAATCCAGGAAGAAGTCTATGTTGAACAACCCCCTAATTTTGAAGATCCTAAGAATCCTCATCATGTTTACAAGTTAAAGAAGGCTCTCTATGGCTTTAAACAAGCTCCTCGAGCTTGGAATGAAAGGTTGAGTTCTTTTCTTATTCAAACGGGATTTGAGAAAGGAAAAGTAGATACTACGCTTTTTATTAAAAGGACTAGTAACAACTTTCTGTTAGTACAAATATATGTTGATGATATTATTTTTGGCTCTCCTAATGAGATTTTTTGTGAGAATTTTGCTAAGGACATGTGGAAGGAATTCGAGATGAGCATGATTGGTGAACTAATCTTCTTTCTTGGATTGCAAGTGAAACAAACTTCTGAATGTACCTTTGTTCATCAAGAAAAATATGCAAAGGACCTTGTCAAAAAGTTTGGAATGGAGAACTGCAAAAAGGTTGAAACTCAAATGGCAATAACTTCAAAACTTGAAAAGGATTCAGAAGGAGAAAAAGTTGAGCAAAAGTTATATAGAAGCATGATTGGATCTTTACTATATCTCACTATTTCTAGACTAGATATCCTATTTAGTGTATGCTTATGTGCAAGATTTCAATCAGATCCTAGAGAATTGCATCAAACTGCTGTCAAACGTATTATCAAGTATATTTCAACAACCATGAAGTTTGGTCTTTAGTATCCGAAGGAAAGTAATTTCATTCTTTTAGGGTACTCCGATGCAGACATGACAGGTTGTCGAGTGAATAGAAAAAGTATCACTGGAAACTGTCAACTTCTTGGAAATATGTTGGTTTCATGGTTATCAAGAAAGCAACATATTGTCGCAATGTCAACAGCAGAATCTAAGTATGTAGCTCTTGGGAGTTGTTGCTCACAAATTCTATGGATGCGTCAACAACTACAAGACTTTGGAATTAGGAAGTATTATGTTGAAATCCGTTGTGATAGCACAAGTGCTATGGATCTGACCAAGAATCCGATTCTACACTCTAGAGCAAAACATATTGCAATTCGACATCATTTTATCAGAGATCGTGCACAAAAGAAAGATGTAAAGATTACCTTTGTTGATTCTCAAAATCAACTAGTAGACATATTTACCAAGCCTTTGGATAAATGTTCCTTTGAGTTCATTAGAAGCAAGTTAAATATTCTCTCTTCTTAGACTCAGACTCAGACTCAGACCTAGATTTAGACTCAAACTCAGACTCAGACTCAGACTCAGACGCAAACTCAGACGCAGACTCAGACTCAGACTCATACTCAAACTTAGACGTAAATAAATCAAACTTGATTTATATTTAGTAAGTGTTCTCTCTCTGATCTCATGTTTCCCGCCAATCGACACTTATGGTAAGTTATCGAAAAGGTACGATCTTTGAACCATTACATCTTTTCTCTTATTTGTTTCCTTTTTTAAATAAACTTACTGTTTGATTGAGAATTTTATTTTCAGCAATTTTCAAAATTTCCATTTATACTGACGTTATCGCTTATATGATTCGAACCGTTTCAAGAAAAACCCTAGCCCTCTTCTTCTCCTTCAAAAGTTCTTATCTTTCAAAGAAATAGAAAATTTCCTCCAAAATGCACAATGTCTGCTTCACGGAAATCCTCTCGTCTCGCGAGTAAACACTTCGGCACAAGTTCTGGACCGACTCATTTTGATCTGACAGAGGGAGAAGGATTACATGATGTTTCTACTACCATTTCAATGGAAACAGGACAGGAGTTACCACAGGATTCTGCCGAACCAGTAAGTACCGCTGCTCCTCTTAAAAAACGCAATCCCAAGTTTATTTACAAGCTGTATCAGACTCTGGTGAAAAGTGGTAGTGCTATGACCACCATTGATGAATTTCTCAGAGATAGTGGTTTTAATAATCAGCTAGTTTTTCTGAAAGAAATGGAACGACTTTCGATTGCTCCTCTTGGCACTGCAGATGAAGCAAGGAGAAATTTTCCTCTTAATCCTCGTTTTGGTGTTTCTTATGCTCATGAACCAAGGGATGAGGATGAAAAATTGTTTTTACAGTTTAAGCCGTTTCAGAGGTTTGATGTTCATCGGTCAGAGAAAAGTGATCCTCCTTTTTGTTCTAAAGAACATCAAAAGGTATATAAGGGGTTATTGAAACGAGGGGTGATGAATCCGCGCTTGTTGACTTTGATTATTTGAATTCTATTAATGTCAACCTTGGGGTCCACTTTGTGCGACTTGGTCTTGACAAGTTCTGTTCAACAACTGCTCCAAGTTATGCTGAATTAACTACATACTTTTATTCCAACTTGTCCTTTCTTGATCGACATACATTGAGATTCTTGGTTTTTAACAAAGAGTATTCTATCAATGTGGATGTTATTGCTAACATTCTTGGAGTTTCCCGAACTGGCTTTGTTCCAATAACAGTGACAGACAAGGAAATAACCGCAGCACTTGCAACAGATCAGTCTGGCGAAGGTAATCTTACCTATTCACGATTATCTCCTCTGAATGCCATCCTGCACAAGATAATCATCAGTCCCTAGAAGCCTAAAGCTGCTTTTAAAGCTGATATATCCAAATCTGAGCCACGTCTGATGTATGGAATCATTCAATCACCAATAATCTCTATGACATATGTGATTCTGTATCAGATGTACATGGTGATGCAAAAGGATAAATGATAGTTGCCTTATGCCTCTCCGATAACTCAGATATTTAATCATCTGAATATTACAATTTCTTCTCCTCTTTGCGAGACATTACTCATATCTCTCACTATTGGGAAGAACATAATTGCCAAAATGAAACTGAAAAATCTGACTTCTTAAGTGAGTCCCTCCAAATCAGTTTCTTCTGGAGTGAAGAGAAAGGGCAAAGAGCCATCGTAGGAATCTGCTCAGATGATGAAACGCAAGAAACATTCCTTGATTCTTCAAGATGAAGAGGAAGAAGTTGAAGAAGAAAGAGATGAGGAAGCGATTAATGAGGAAGTAGAAACTGAAAAGACAGAATCTGAGAAGGAAGCAGAAGAAGAAGTGCACAGTCCTCCTGTGGACAATATTGATGTTCCCATAATTTCAGCCACTGAGGGTGTATTTGTTGAGTCTCCTCCTCAAGAGTAGGGTGTTCCTTAGCCTTCTGAGGCTACTGGTTTAGAGATAGGGGGAGTTGGTGTGGAACAAAGAGAAGAGGGTGGTCCATCCAAAACTGCAGAGCCTGAACAATTGCTTCTGCTGACCATTTTGAAGAGATTATTGCCTTACTAACTGGTCTTCAAGCTCAATATTCGTCTTTGGAACAAATTGTTGAGCAGCTTAAGCAATCAGTCACTCAGCGGTTGGATCAAATGCCTACTACTGCTGTCATCACCCAGTTACAACATGATATGGCTCGCGTGGAGCAGACTGTGCGCTCGATGGATAATTTTCAACTTGTTCGTGTTTCCCGTTCTAATTAAATTTTTGTCGATGACAAAAAGGGGGAGAAATAGGCAGATTTTTGATGTTTGAAGCTGATTTTTGTTTTTGAACATTGCTTTTTGGTTGTTTTGTTCTTTGTGATTGAGGTTTTTGATTAACCTTGTTTATGAATTGATTGGCATGATGTTTATTACTACCTTGATGGCTTATTATGTCCCTAATGCAGGATATATTTTGTATTCTTAATGATTTTTGTTGCAGCATGTGATAAATTTGCAAAAAGGTTTTGTCATCATCAAAAAGGGGGAGATTGTTGATGATTGTCTATATAGTTTTGACGATGACAAAATTTTACCAAAGTTTGAGGTGTTCAGACTTTACCAAAATTTGAGGTGTTCAGACTTTACCAAAATCTGAGGTGGTCAGACTTTTCCAAAGTCTGGGGAAGACAGACTTAAGTTCTTATGGTTATAGACTTTGTTGATCTTATTCTTTTCCTACGAAGATCTGATGCAGAAAGTATGGATTGATATTTATTTTCGACAGCTTATTGATTGATTTGATTTGATTATTGCATTTATGGAAACAATCAATTATTTGGAGCAAGTATTCACTTAAGGAAACTGAAGATCCTGATTGAATAAGAAATCGGGATTAACAAATTCTTTATTGTTTATATCTATAGCTTGAGATCTCCTGATTGATTCTAACCAACGGGAGATTGGAAGAATTCCTTTGGAAAGTGCTAACGGTCATGAAGGCATGAAGGAGTATTTAAGGGAGATATTTTAAATTGTGTGGTACGAACGTAAGAGAGCATTTCCTAAGTCTAAATCTATAAAGAGCTTTAATTGTACTCAAAAGAGTTGACACACGAACTTTGTGAGTGTTGAGCTGAGAAGCGTAGATCTTGAGATTGTAACTCTTTTGATTCATAGTGGACTCCAGCCAATAGGCTGTCACCGTGGGAGAGTGGACGTAGGCTTGATCTAACCGAACCACTATACATCTTGTGTTCAATCCTCCTTACTCCCTTACTCTGTTTATTATTTTGAAAGCTTAATTGTTTATATTTTCGCATTAATTGAAAGCACTAGCACTCTCAGACACAGCCGTCCTTTCTCAAGAAGGACGCAGCCTCATACAAAATTAAATATAGTCCTCCAAAATATATACAAAATAAACTAGGAGATTGTTTTCAACATTAAAGTTTTCTCCAATACACTAAAAACAACAAGTACTGCTTTGAGTTTAGCCAACCCAAAAACTGTCCAAAATCTCGTAATAAACAACCAACTAAATATACCCAAAGTTTCTACTCTCAAAAGTCATTCTCAACATCGCTCTCTCCTACTATTGGCCTCTGGCCGAGGAAGCCGAAAAATAGTAAATATGAATGGAATGAGCAACCACAGCTCAGTGAGTAGAACATATTTTCTAAGCAGATCGAGCACCCACTATGCATACATATAAAGCCAATCAAAAATTCATATTTTCGTTTCAACGTATAAAATCATATCAAATCAAATATACGTCAAGAATAACAAATCTTTAAACATCTCAGAAAAACATAGTTAAACCACATCAATGGTCAAACCCACTGATTAATCTCCGTCAAACAATATCGATGGTCAATCCCATCGATTAATCTTCATAAAACCATATCGGTGGTCCATTTCACTGATTAATCTATTGCTCAATGCATTACCATGGTCACAACACAACGCCTGGTGACAAGACGACCAAGATTCCTCCCTTGGCAAGGTCTCCACCTACAAAGCCGGTGGCTTGGCCTAGAAGGATATCCTAACCCGTATGCATACTCATATTGCCTCTTCCTTAGGCACACAACTATATTGAGCATCAACAATCCACAATGACACTTTCGTAATTCATAAAGTCAATCCAAAATCTTTATCATAAAATAATTTCATAAACCCAAACACATCTTTCATTTCAATCCAAGATCAATAAAGTATTTCGGAAAACAACACATATGATTTCAACATTTCAACTCATTTGTTAGAAACATTTTTCCGAACACACTTTCAAAACATTCGTAATGATCAAAAGGCAGTAAATGATCAATCCAACTTTTATGCAATAATCATGCCATTTTGTAATTCATAATATACATATGTATTTCATATTACGTTCAAAATATGAATTTTACAAAATCAAAGAAGATATAGAACCACTCACCTAGTACGTCCTAAACCAAACAATAATTTTGACTCACTTTTCAACTTGCAATCCTATCAAATAAATGGAATGTAACGTCAAAATCTAGTGAAATATTCCTCAACGACGAATTGACTAAACTATGGAAAATAACTCATATATACTAAGGGAATTCTCGTCCGAAGAGAATTTTCAAGTTTTCCACAAGAGTGAAATTTTAGCGCGAAACTTGATTATGTCATAACTTTTTCCACAAACCTCTGTTTATCATGATCTTATATTCAATAAAAAGCTCTTTCGACGTACTACAAGATTCCCAAATCAACCAACACAAACTATGGCCGAAAATCAATAGAAACGGCCCACGAAGTTACTGTTCACGCACTATTCACTGCGTGCGACAAATTTATAAATTCCGTTTTGGACAAATCGTAAGCCTAAATTGAATTCCGTAAAATCCTATAGTTTCTCAACACCCCAAAGTATCATAACAAAAAATATTCTCAGCCTTATTTCTCCATTCAAATTTCACAAAATCCAATTTTTTTGAACCTTAATGCTAGAAACCGTTCTGCTTAAACGAATTATGAGCATCTCTACTTACCGAGCGTCGCAATTTCAAGTCGGATTGACTCTACGAAATCCTCGTGGCAAGAAAACCCGCTTTTCTCTTTATCTCTCTTTCTTTTTTCTTTCTCTTCTTTTTCTTTTTCTTGCGCGAGTCCTTTTGCCGAGCCTCCCCCTTTTTTTCTCTTTGTTCTAACTGTCCACCTTCTTCTGATTGTACACCTTCCGATACTTTTCCTTTCTATTTCTTTTCTTTATTATATGGGCCCACCACCTTTTATTAGCCTAATAAAGAAAGATGAGTTGTTACAATAGATGAATCGTTTCAATCTACCCTCCTTAAAAAAATTTTGTCATCGAAATTTGTAGTTAAATGTGAACTTTTCGTCCTCGTAATTTGCAGTTAAATATGAACTTACCTCAACTTTCAAACAAATGAGGTTATTTGCATCTTGCATCTTCCTCAAGTTCCCAAGTGGCTTCTCTCTCTGTATGATTTTACCGTTGAATTTTCACATAAGGAATGGTTCGACGTCGCAATACTTTATGCTTCTTATCACAATGCGAATGGGTTGTTTGTCATAAGTTAGGTTCTCCCTTAACCTCAATGGTGTAAAATCCATCACATGTTTAGGATTTGGCACATATTTATGTAATAAAGAGACATGGAACACATTATGTACGCTAGCTAGAGTCGGTGGTAAAGCCAATTTGAAAGCTACTTCACCAATCTTTTCTAAAATCAAGAATGGTCCTATGTATCTTGGACTTAATTTGCCAATTGTGCCAAACCTCATAATACCTTTTGTCGGAGAGACTTTCAAAAATACGTGATCTCCCATAGTAAATTCCACCTTGCGTCTTTTAAGGTCCGCATAACTTTTCTGACGACTTTGTGCTATTTTAATACGTTCCCGAATTAACTTGACTTTTTCTTCTGACCGTTGAATGAATTCAAGTCCAGTCAGTCTTTTCTCACCAACATGATCCCAACAAATTGGACTTCTACATTTCCGACCATATATAACTTCAAAATGTGCCGTCTTAATGCTGGAATTATAGTTGTTGTTATAAGAAAACTCTGCCAAGTGTAAATGTTCATATCAAGAACCGCCAAAATCAAGAACACAAGATCTTAACATATCTTCTAATGTTTGGATCGTTCTCTCTGATTGTTCGTCTGTTTGCGGATGGAAAGATGTACTAAAGTTGAGTTTAGTGCCCAACGCTCCTTGTAAACTTCTCCAAAAATTAGACACGAATTTGGGATCCCTATCAGAAACAATGCTTATTGGAACCCCATGAAGTTTTACTATCTCATTGACATACCTCTTTGCCATGTCTTCCGATGAAAGAACAAATCGATATGACAAAAAGTGTGCAGACTTAGTCAGTCGATCAACAATTACCCATATAGCATTCTTACCACTAGGCGTCCTCGGTAGACCAACTGCGAAATCCATAGTAACATGCTCCCACTTCCACTTAGGTATCTCAGACTGCAATTGTCCACTTGGTCTTTAGTGTTCAACTTTTACTTGTTGACAAATCAAACATTGGTCAACAAATTTTACAATATCTTTCTTCATGTTGATTCACCAGAAATTTTCTCTCAAGTCTCTATACATTTTCACGCTTCCTGGATGAACGGAAAATCTGGTGCTATGAGCTTCTTGCAATATTTCTTTTTTCAGCTCTGAGTCATCAGGAACACATAAGCGACCACGAAACCTCAGAGACCCATCGACATATACACTAAAATCTACTTGTCCTCCAGCTTCCACACCTTCTCTAATTTTCTGCAATTGAGGATCTTTAGCCTGAGTAAACTTAATTTTATCTATCAATGTTGGTTGTACTTGGAGATTAGCCAACCGAGCATCAAGCTGATGTGCCAATACCTCCAAGTCCAACTTTCTCATATCTTCAAGAATATACTTTTGAGAAGTGAGCAAAGTTGCCATGTTTCCAAAGGATTTACGGCTCAAAGCATCCGCCACCACATTCGCCTTACCCGAATGGTAGTTAATGGAAATGCCATAATCTTTTAAAAGTTCCAGCCATCTTCTATGCCGCATATTCAACTCTTTTTGAGTAGAAATATACTTTAGACTCTTATGATTAGCGAAGACTTCACATTTTTCACCATATAAATAATGCCGCCATATTTTTAAGGTAAACACAACTGCTACTAATTCAATATCATGAGTAGGATAGTTCATCTCATGTATTTTTAGTTGTCTAGAAGCATATACAATAACTTTATCATTCTGCATAAAAACATAACCTAAACCTTCTTTAGATGCATCACAATAAACTATAAAGCCACCAGTTCCTGAAGGCAATGTTAATATTGGAGCCGATACTAATCACTTCTTCAACTCTTGAAAACTGTGCTCACACCGATCTGTCCATATAAATTTAACTCCTTTCTGAGTCAAGCGAGTAAGCAGAGTAGCAATGTTGGAGAATCATTCTACAAACCTTCTACAGTAACCCGCTAATCCAAGAAAGCTTCTCACCTTTGTAACACTAGTAGGCTGATTCCATTGAACAACTGCTTTAACCTTCTTTGGATCAACTGAAATGTCATCTTTCAAGATACATGGTCCAAGAATTCTATGTGATCAAGCCAAAAGTCACACTTACTGAATTTAGCAAACAATTTCTTCTCTTGCAAAGTCTGCAAGACAACCCTCAAGTGTTGCTCGTGTTCCTCCAAATTATTTGAATACACTAAAATGCCATCAATGATTACAACAATGAATTTATTTATATATTCCATGAACACCCTATTCATCAAATCCATGAAAGCAGCAGGTGCATTCGTTAAACCAAAAGGCATGACGAGGAATTCATAATGTCGCACCCCAATTCCACAAGAAGGGTAATGACACAGATGTCCTTTCTCAAGAAGGACACAACCTCAAACAAAATTAAAAATATAGTCTTCCAAAATATATATAAAATAAACTAGGAGATTGTTTTTAACATTAAAGTTTTCTCCAATCCACTAAAAACAACAAGTACTGCTTTGAGTTTAGCCAACCCAAAAACTGTCCAAAATCTCGTAATAAACAACAAACTAAATATACCCAAAGTTTCTACTCCCAAAAGTCATTCTCAATAGCGCTCTCTCCTACTATTGGCCTCTGGCCGAGGAACCTAAAAAATAGTAACTATGAATGGAATGAGCAACCACAGCTCAGTGAGTAGAACATATTTTCTAAGCAAATGAGCACCCACCATGCATACATATAAAGCCAATCAAAAATTCATATTTTTATTTCAACGTATAAAATACATATCAAATAAAATATACGTCAATAATAACAAGTCTTTAAACATTTGAGAAAAACATAGTTAAACCACATCAATGGTCAAATCCATTGATTAATCTCCGTCAAATAATATCGATGGTCAACCCCATCGATTAATCTTCATAAAAGCATATCAGTGGTCCATTCCACTGATTAATCTATTGCTCAATGCATTACCATGGTCACGACACAATGCCTGGTGACAATGCGACCAAGATTCCCTCCTTAGCAATCTCTCCACCTACAAAGCCGATGGCTCGGCCCATAAGGATACCCTAACCCGTATGCATACTCATATTGCCTCTTCCTTGGGCACACAACTATATGAGCATCAACAATCCACAATAGCACTTTTGTAATTCATAAAGTCAATCCAAAATATTTATCATAAAATAATTTCATAAACCCAAACACATCTTTCTTTTCAATCCAAAACCAGTAAAGTATTTTGGAAATCAACACATATGATTTCAACATTTCAACTTATTTGATAGAAACGTTTTTCCGAACACACTTTCGAAACATTCGTAATGATCAAAAGAAAGTAAATGCTCGATCAAACTTTTATGCAATAATCATGTCATTTTATAATTCATAATATACATATATTTCACATTACGTTCCAAATATGAATTTTATGAAATCAAATAAGATATAGAACCACTCATCTAGTTCGTTTTGAACCAAGTAATAATTTTGACTCACTTTTCAACTTGCAATCCTATCAAATAAATGGAATGTAACGTCAAAATCTAATGAAATATTCCTCAACGACAAATTGACTAAACTATGAAAAATAACTCATATATACTAAGGGAACTCTCGTCCGAAGAGAATTTTCAAGTTTTCCACAAGAGTGAAATTTCAGCATGAATTAGCGCGAAACTTGATTATGCCATAACTTTTTCCCCAAACCCCTGTTTATCATGATCTTATATTCAATACGTATTACAAGATTCCCAAATCGGCCAACCCAAACTATGGTCGAAAACCAATAGAAACGGCCCACGAAGTTACTGTTCACGCACTATTCACTACGCGCGACAAATTTCTAAATTCCGTTTCGGACAAACCGTAAGCCTAAATTGAATTCTGTAAAATCCTATAGTTTCTCAACACCCCAAAGTATCATAATCTAAAATATTCTCAGCCTTATTTATCCATTCAAATTTCACAAAATCCAATTTTTTTGAACCTTAATCCTAGAAACCGTTATGTTTAAACGAATTATGAGCATGAGTACTTACCGAGCGATGCAATTTCAAGTCGGATCGACTCTATGAAATCCTCGTGGCAAGAAAACCCACTTTTCTCTTTATCTCTCTTTCTTTTCTCTTTCTCTTCTTTTTCTTTATCTTCCGCGACTCCTTCTGCCAAGCCTCCCCTTTTTTTCTGTTTGTTCTAACTGTCCACCTTCTTTTGATTGTACACCTTTCGATACATTTCCTTTCCGTTTCGTTTCTTTATTATATGGGTCCACCATCTTTTACTAGCCTAATAAAGAAAGATGAGTCGTCACAATAGATGAATCGTTACAATCTACCCTCCTTTAAAAAAATTCGCCCTCGAAATTTTTAGTTAAATGTGAACTTACCTCAACTTTCAAACAAATGAGGATATTTGCATCATGCATCTACCCCAAATTCCACAAGAAGGGTAATGACACTGACGTCCTTTCTCAAGAAGGACGCAGCCTCAAACAAAATTAAATATAGTCTTCCAAAATATATATAAAATAAACTAGGAGATTGTTTTTAACATTAAAGTTTTCTCCAATCCACTAAAAACAACAAGTACTGCTTTGAGTTTAGCCAACCCAAAAACTGTCCAAAATCTCGTAATAAACAACAAACTAAATATACCCAAAGTTTCTACTCCCAAAAGTCATTCTCAATAGCACTCTCTCCTACTATTGGCCTCTGGCCGGGGAACCTGAAAAATAGTAAATATGAATGGAATGAGCAACCACAGTTCAGTGAGTAGAACATATCTTCTAAGCAGATCGAGCACCCATTATGCATACATATAAAGCTAATCAAAAATTCGTATTTTCATTTTAACGTATAAAATACATATCAAATCAAATATACGTCAACAATAACAAGTCTTTAAACATTTCAGAAAAATATAGTTAAACCGCATCAATGGTCAAATCCATTGATTAATCTCCGTCAAACAATATCGATGGTCAATCCCATCGATTAATCTTCATAAAACCATATCAATGGTCCATTTCACTAATTAATCTATTTCTCAATGCATTACGCCTGGTGACAAGGCGATCAAGATTTCCTCATTGGCATGGTCTCCACCTACAAAGCCGGCGGCTCAGCCCATAAGGATATCCTAACCCGTATGCATACTCATATTGCCTCTTCCTTGGGCACACTACTATATTGAGCATCATCAATCCACAATAACACTTTCGTAATTCATAAAGTCAATCCAAAATGTTTATCATAAAATAATTTCATAAACCCAAACATATCTTTCGTTTCAATCCAAGACCAGTAAAGTATTTCGGAAATCAACACATATGATTTCAACATTTCAACTCATTTGATAGAAACGTTTTTCCGAACACACTTTTGAAACATTCGTAATGATCAAAATGCAGTAAATGCTCGATCCAACTTTTATGTAATAATCATGTCATTTTGTAATTCATAATATACATATATTTCATATTACGTTCAAAATATGAATTTTACAAAATCAAAGAAGACATGAAACCACTCACCTGGCCAAACAATGATTTTGACTCACTTTTCAACTTGCAATCCTATCAAATAAATGGAATGTAACGTCAAAATCTAGTGAAATATTCATCGACGACGAATTGACTAAACTATGGAAAATAACTCATATATACTAAGGGAACTCTCATCCGAAAAGAATTTTCAAGTTTTCCACACGAGTGAAATTTTAGCGTGAATTAGCGCAAAACTTGATTATGCCATAAGTTTTTCCACAAACCTCTGTTTATTATAATATTATATTCAATAGAACGCCCTTCCGACGTATTACAAGATTCTCAAATCAGCCAACCCAAACTATGGCCAAAAACCAACAAAAATGGCCCATGAAGTTACCGTTCACGCACTATTCACTGCGCGCGACAAATTTCTAAATTCCGTTTCAGATATACGTAAGCCTAAATTGAATTCCGTCAAATCCTATAATTTCTCAACACCCCAAAGTATCATAATCTAAAATATTCTCAGCCTTATTTCTCCATTCAAATTTCACAAAATCCAATTTTTTTAACCTTAATTCTAGAAACCGTTCTGCTTAAACGAATTATGAGCATGAGTACTTACCGAGCGTCGCAATTTCAAGTCGGATTGACTCTACGAAATCCTCGTGGTAAGAAAACCTGCTTTTCTCTTTATCTCTCTTTCTTTTCTCTTTCTCTTATTTTTCTTTTTCTTGCGCGAGTCCTTCTGCGGAGCCTCCCCTTTTTTTTTTCTCTTTGTTCTAACTGTCAACCTTCTTCTAACTGTACACCTTCCGATACATTTCCTTTATGTTTCTTTTCTTTATTATATGGGTCCATGACCTTTTGTTAGCCTAATAAAGAAAGATGAATCGTTACAGTAATGATACTAATTCAGTGCTTGGAAGTCGACAGACTAATTTGAAGTTAAACAAAGTTAACTCTGAGCGGGGCATTTCTCTCCAAAATCAATTTGACGCATTGAGGAATGATGGAGTGGACGAGACAGAGAAGTGGTCGAGCTGAAGAACTATTAGTTAATCAGAGTCATTTGACCAGAGTTTCATTAACTAAAGTAAGTACTTAGTTTTCAGTTAGACTCTGGTTAAGCTTTCCTCTTGTAACAAACAACTGAATATATATAGTAGTGACGAGAGTCGTGGTTTACAAGTTTGAAGAATACAATACGAAAAGCTCTGTAAAAGCAGTTCAACTTCATCAATGGAAGCGATGTTTCTTTGATTGTCTTCTTCAATCTGCTTAGCTCAACTTCTTCGATCTACTGTTCTTAGTAACTTTCTTAGTATTCGCTCCATCGCTCGCTGCTCTGATCGGGGGATGCCTGTTAAGCTCAAACGGTGCCAATTGGGATTTTTCCCAGCGAAATTTAAGGTCTTTTAGATGTTCGAATGGTGGGTCTTTCGCGGGCTTTTCGATCGTGGCGGAGAGCGCCAAGAATGATGAGAATGGCAAAGATAACGGTTCATGTGGTGGTGACGAGAAAGTGTCCAAGATGGGGCCATCTTGGATCGACTTGTATTTGCCAAGAAAGGCGAGGCCTTACGCTCACCTTGTTGCTTGCTTGGCCTTGTATGTGGTAAGAGGCTTTACGGTTTTGAGGTGGCTGTTTTGGTTTCTCTTTTTGCAACACTGAAAAAGCCTGAGTAGCTTCAGAGAAATGGATCACTGATGTAGAAATGCTGTTTTTGCTAGTTCTTTTACCGGTTTACAATTCTTGTTTGGGGTAGTTCATTTCAATGTGTTTGTATGTGGGATGTACTGTGATGTGTTTGATAGAATGACTGAAAGAGGAGCAACTGAATTTGTTTCTATTCTTTCCCAACTTGTACTGCCTGTGTGCTGAATTATTCGTATATAGGGTTTTGATTTCTGCATTGTCATTTGGGAGTTGACATAGGCAATAATAGATCACTATTACAAGGATTATCAGTGGTAGCGTTAGCTATGGATCTCATACATCGGTGACTTGAACTGCAAGTAGGGTGACCATGGTATTATAAAATTGTGCAGCTGACTCTTTGTTCTGTAAGGGAGATAAATTCTGCAGCCCTCTCTTTGTTTTTAGGGGAAGATATTACAAGATGCTGTTTATATCTGAACCAATATATTTTTGACAACACTCTGAGGAATGGACTTAGCCACCGAAGGAATCTGGAAATGAATGTGGACTCGGGGAATGGCATCATTTCTTAAGGCAAAGGGACCAGTTTGTGGGGCTAAAACATAATCCTCTTTACGAAACAAGACTTTGATGGTTTCAGACTGTGTTTGGAGGGTAGTTACTGACATTTGAACCAATTTTTCATAAAAGACAAAAAAAAAAATCATATTGGGAGGTATCTCTTATTGATTCTGTCCTAACTCTTTTCTATTCTGCTAAGATTTGTGGTTTCTACTCTCTGGATGACAAGATGGTGTACCATATAGAAAATAAGACCTCCACTGTTAACTATGTTTACTATATTTTGGGGATTTCTTTCCTCACTCTCTCTCAACAGCAATTTGGCTACCTCATGGTCCCTGCAGAATTTTTTACTTTTGTAGGCTGTAGCTTGGAAAAAATTCTTTCTATTGAAATTATCAAAAAACAAAATTTCACCTGCACAAACTGGCATTGTATGTGCAAAATCTGGATGATTCTGCTAATCATTTTCTCTTGATTCATCTTTTTCTTCGTTGTAACTTTGGCCACAACCTATGGGATCATATCTCAGTGCCTCAAAGTTGGTCTAGGTCATGCCAAGAAATTCCGCCAGTTATTTAGCTGCTGGAGTGCCTACGTAGGAGACTTAATCTATAAGAAATCTTGAAGCACTGCAGTGCACTGCTTTGTCTTGTGTCATGAACTTGGGAAGGACCTAACAGAAGATTATTTGTGTAATCTCAAGCTTCGATTGCTTTTATTTTGCACTCTGCTCTGATTTATTCTTGTCTAGTGATGTTCTACTTTCATTTTTTTTTTATAAACTTCTCTTCTGTGCTTGTCCAGTTCTGATGCACCAGATTTTTTCTTTTAATAAAGTTCTGTATGATACATCGAAAGAAAATTATCTCTTAGTGTAAAACACTTAGGCTGCAGCTTTCACAATGCCACATGAAACTAAGGGACAGAAAATGTCACTAATGTTTATAAGCTCCTTTTCAGTTGCGAAATTGCTGGGATTTAAAATGGTCCTTAAGGCTAATTGACATGCTACCCAAGACATTAACGTGGATGATTATAAAGAGATTGTTGGTCCATACTAGTTGCAAGACAATGCCAAGAACATATGGTGTTTGGGGTGCATTCACGCCAATGAGTGGTCCAATGGATTCTGCAAAAAAGCTTCAAATGTACTCTTTGGAGCTATCCACCATATGTTGTTTGGGGTGTATTCACGCCAATGAGTGGTCTAACAGATTCTGCAATAAAGCTTCAAATGTACTCTTTGGAGCTATCCACCTAGAACCATTGTAAGCATGTATAGGATGTTTGACTGCTATTGCTGCAGGGCCCCTTTCATATCACTGTTTTGAACCTAAAGTTCATATTCAGTTATACTTGCTTCCTCTGTTTGTCAGTATAATGGGAATTTATATACCTTCTATTAACTATGCCTCTCATATTTCTTTTGCCTATGGAATTGGGCTGGAAAACAAAAAAAGAAAGATGTTCATAATGCTGTTTTAATGTGATATGGATATGCTTATCGAGATTTATTGTTGCTTACATCCAACCAATTCTAGGTCAATCACGCTGGCAGCAACCCTGGGAAACCTTCCTGATCTTAAGATGTTGATGCTTTTTGGTTCTGGAGCTTTGCTGCTGAGAGGTGCCGGATGCACTGTCAATGACCTCCTTGATAGGGACATTGATGTGATGGTAAGCATATTCCTATGTATGTGTTTTTCTGTCTTTTTTTTTTTGGTTGAATAACTGGAAAGTGCACATGAAATGGTCGACTAATTCGGTTGAACCCTAATGTTACGATGAATAGCATTTTTGACTTCTCCTATCAAATCATGGTCTTTTGGATTAATTGTTTCCTTGGCACACTTGTTGCTTTGTAGCAATTATTTGCATTTCTATGAAAAGTTGTAGCCTTCTAAAACTTGAAACTGTTATACGTCTAGTGTGTTTATTCTCTAAAATTTCTTTTCTTCTGTTTGTTTAAAATGATTGTTGTGCTCTTCCCCTTTCTATGTGAATATTTTCTGAAGTTAACCTCTCACATCTTTTTCTGGTTGTCATCTTGGCAATATTGGGTCGATTGGAAACTTAATAAAAGTTCCTACTCAATTTTAGTTGTATGCCCTTAAGTTTTTGTCTGTTTAAGTGGAACCTGCAATTTCTCCACGGCTGAATAATATTTATTACAGTTCTCTGGCTTGACCGAGATAGTTACCTAGTAGCTGCTGCTAAAGTCGAGGGTTTAAATCGACCTTTTCATGAAATTGATTTATAAAGTAACTCATAAGTTCACTATTCACCTATCAATTAAAAATTACTTCTTTTTAATGTACTTGGAAACCCCTTTTCATCTTAGAAGTCTAAAGAATGACTCAGTCAATTTGTACTTTTCCGAGCAACTCCTTAATTTCCCTAACTGTTCTGGTTGCTTTAATGTTTCTTTATCTTATGCTGCTGAATAAATTTTTCATGTTCCTCAGAAATAGATCATGCATTGTTAAGAGCCAAAGTTCTTGGAATTTGTTTTTGATAAGATCAATTTGTTAAGTTTCTTTGGCATTTGATTTATGTTTGACTCTATTTCTGTTAGGTGGAACGAACAAAGTCCCGGCCAATCGCGAGTGGTCTTTTGACACCATTTCAAGGGCTTTGTTTCCTTGGGTTTCAATTGCTTCTAGGTCTTGGAATTCTTCTACAGTTGAATAATTACAGGTTAATTTCACTTTTATGTCCTATTGAGAGACTGTAAGCTTTCGCTAGTTTTGCAAGCTCCTTTAAGATTCAAAATTGATATTTTGTGGAAAAGTGGAATGCTCTGGTTGTATGTCCTTGGCTAATAGTTTCCTTTAAAAACAAATAAAATCGTGCTTATAGTTTTTTAAGCAGTCATTGTTAAATTGTCGTAAGCACATGTAAGCATGAAGCTATGCTTCTTGGCAAAGTTCATTTGGGTGGGTTTCCATAATTTCTCTACTACCAAAGTGCCAACCTTTTCAACTTGGTCCTGCAATTTTCTAAGTAGGAAAGTCTAATGCATCATAGCAATGTATTGTCACTGGTTGAAGTGTTCTGTGAGTTACCTCAAAGGACAGGATGCAAAGCCAAAAATAGTATAAAGGTTATTGAGCCTTGAAAACCTAAACAATTTTAGGATCAAGTTGGTGATTGTGAACACTGCTGTCACTATGTTCTGCTACCTCTGTAGGATGCATAGGCTTGGGTTAATTGAAGGTCCTAGCCAGCTTATTTCATTCCCTAGGCAAACTCATTACGTTTATAGCCATTAGCAGCTGCTTGCTTTTCGGAGTAAAGATATTCGCCTTTTGTTTCTGCAATAATTTTGTAATCACCTTGCTGACTTTCATCTCAGTAGTATACCAGAATTAGGTTCAACATTGAGAAAACTTCTGCTGTTCCATCCTTGTTTTAAAGGAAGATGGACATGATAAGGGATCTTGGTCTTTTTAATTTATATAGTTTTCTGATACCTGATTCTTGTATATTCAGATATAGTTAGTAGAAAAGCATGTAAAAGTGATCATGGTATATGCACTGGTTGTTTTCTTCTTTTCCTAATGATTGCAGCTTCATTTTTTTGACAGCCGTATACTGGGAGCTTCTTCTTTGTTGCTTGTCTTCTCCTATCCATTGATGAGAAGGTTCACGTTTTGGGTAATAAAACTGGATTTCTATTTGTCACAGTGGGCATAATCTTTGTCCTGTGCTTTTTATTGACATTATTTGTTGTCTGACGTCTAGGAAAATTTTCAATGCCAATGCAGCCGCAGGCCTATGTAGGTTTGTCTTTCAATTGGGGAGCTTTACTTGGATGGGCTGCTGTTAGAGGAAGTTTGGATCCTTATATCGTGCTTCCTCTATATTTTTCTGGAGTTTTTTGGACTCTTGTGTATGACACTATAAATGCACACCAGGTTTCCGACCATATCTCATGAAACTTGTTGAGGAGTTCATATTATGCCTTTTGTGATGCAAATTATACTTAATTTGAGTACCTTTTCTCAAAAGCAACATGGTAGAATCAAAATGGAGAACCTATTCATTTTTGACATATGGATTTGAGTTGCCCAATTTTATTTTAATTCTGAGAGATCTTTAGAAGACATGTATGTTTTTTATGCTCATCTTAAATTTTTTGGATGAACATTGCTAAGAGGGGACAACTCATTAGGTTCATTGCTGTCGCTCAAATGAGCATGAAATGCGTGGCTGTTTATTTTTCCTTAACTCAGATGAATATGCAATTGCTGGAGTTACTGTTGAAGTCTCAAACAGTGGTTATGTTACTGTTGAAGTCTCAATATGGTGGTTATGTGAGCATAAGATTATATGCTGTGTTATGTGTCAGTGAATGTAGAAACTAACTTGCATTTGATTCTCTGGCACTTGCAATGAACTGGTAATTTGTGAGGTTATTCAGTTTATGCACGAATGATCCTTTTTGGGCTCTCTTTTTCTGTCTGTTTTTCGTAGGCTTTAAAGTTCTTTGTACTTTAGAATTTCTCTCCCTCCTGGACCCTACTCCCAGAAAACCCACTCCAGCAGCACCAGTACAATGTTTTAGTTAATAGCAATATGCATTCAATTACAACTGATCACCACATTGTTTCCTCCTTTTTAAAGGATAAAGAAGATGATGTTAAAGTGGGTGTAAGATCAACGGCATTGAGATTTGGAGACTTGTCAAAGGAATGGATTTCTGGTTATAGAATCGCTTGCATTAGCAGTCTTGCACTCTGCGGATATAATGCTGATATCTGTATTAGTTTTCTCCCATCTAAGGACTCTGGCTTTCAATATTACTGGCAAGCTCATTATCTATTTTCAATAATGCATGTGGAGCAGGATGGCCATACTACGCATTTCTTACTGCTGCTTCTGGATATATAGCATGGCAAATATTGACAGTTGATCTATCATGCCGTGCCGATTGTAACCGGAAGTATGTATATTGGATTGAGTCGAGCAATAAACCCTTTGCCTTTCCAATTTTTTTGCATAAGTTCTAGTGATACTTCTTTCCTTAGTTTACTTCAACGTCTTTAGGTTTTTTAACTCTTTTCGTCGAGCCAAATAGTGGCATAGGATCAATATTAAGAACACAGAAGGAGGACAAAGTCATCATATGTAACTCAAATAATCTATCCAAGTAAGTGTTTAATTACTTTCCAAGTGTTATGAATGCCTAGACAGACATTCATTTAAGATTATTTCACCCCCTTTAAATGTCTTTCATGACAACTGAAGTCTTTTTTTGTCTTTCCATTGTATAAAGATAATTTGTTTCTTTCTTGTGATAAAGGCGATTGACATCTAGAATGGCCTTTTTGTGAGAGACATGTAGTTCAGTCGAAGTGTGAAATCATTGTAATTCTTTTAGGGATCACATATACACCCATCTTTGGTTGATGGTAACGGGATATTTTCTCTGGTTGCTGATGTTATGGTGATCAAGAGTGGAAGCCTTAGGCTTATTGGCTTGATCACTGAATATGGGATTGCGTGTTCATAGTATTCTTTTGCTTTGTCAAAGATTATCATGTAGTTCTTTGGTGACAGTAATTCTCAGCTACCAGAACATAGTCATTTTGTTGTGTAGGATATTTTTGCATGTCAACAGGTACCTCTTTATTTATTGTTTAAATCATTCAACATGTAAATTCTCTTCAGAATCTGCTATATGTTTACTGTGTCTACTTTCCTTTATATTGAACAAGTCATTGCTTTTCAAAATTCATGCTATGTGAATCTCTCTCACACATTTGGGTGGTGCAGATTTGTGTCCAACAAGTGGTTTGGAGCCTTTGTATTTGGAGGAATTTTGTTTGGAAAGCTTTCGATGTAGAGGCGAGATTTTTCATGTGGGGCTGTTCCCTAGATTTCTCGTTTTCTTTTTTTTTTTTTTTTCCTATGATGCAAATGCAACTTACATCACTGTTTCTTGTCCAGTAAAAAGAAAGGATACATCTTAATGCTATCATCAATACTAATGGGATTAGATGGCTTTTTATTTGGTAAATCCTTTTGAAAGTAATAAACAATTTTCCAGCTACCAGACTCACGAATTTGGATGTCTGAAAACTCCTTTTGGTCATTGAATAATTATATTCCCCAACAGAAGAAAACTCACTGTCACTTCTGTGGATTCTCTGTGTATCATCCTGTTAAAGCTTTTTCTAAACCATTTTCTTTTGTTGCTATTGGTCTGAAACTATTTGCTTTTGTAGCCACCTGCAGTTTCATGTAACAAGTTTACGTCCTTTGAGTAGTGTTTCGGGCAACCTCTTTGATTGATTCATTACAACACAGGTGTTAAACTGCTCGATCATTAATGCCGTCAGCTCTTCAGACTTGCTGAGATGATTCTGAAGCTGGTCTAGTAAGCTTAAGTTCATTTTCTGCATCAAAAACTTCCATGTACTACGAAAATACTCCCACTCCAACCCCAGATGGGAAGAAGAGGCCGCGAGGCCGGGGGTTGGGGTGGGGAGAGAGAGAGAGATAAATAAAATGAAACAAAATGTGCATTTATCCTTGGACACAACATTTGTATAAAAAGTAATAAAGGATATTTAGGGGAAAAAAAGATAGATTGAGAATTCTTAAAAATAAGAGGCCTTGTTTGCTTTATATAGTAGCATAGATATAAAAATCTAAACCATGTGTTATCCTTACGACCATGTACCACGCGTCAAGTTGTGGTGGATCTCTCACAAAGTCCAATGACTCAAAGTAAGAACAACAGAGAGAATTAATCATATAAAAGTAATGGACACTTTAAAGCAGATCTAGACAAAATGGAGTTAAATAAGGGCAGTTAATCATACAAAAGTAATCCGATAAAAAAAATCATACAAAAGTAATGGACACTTTGAAGCACATCTAGACAAAATGGAGTTAAATAAGAAATAGGGAATTGCCGCGCTCGATAAAAGAAGTTTAAAAAATTTCGAACAACGAAATGATATAAAATCCCAAGGACATGACCATCATAAGGGTCGAAATTTTCTCAATTAAGCAATGTTGTGAATCTTTTTCACTGTAAATGCCTCAACATTTCGAAAAGATCACTACGAGGCTTTTTGCTTATAGTACCCAATTTTTGCTATTGTGGATTGTTTAACCAAGGGAACGTGAGGACGTGGCCGTGACGATGTTACTATTTTTTTATTAAAAGTAAAATTGTTATTTTTTCTTTTTTCTTTTCTTTCATTTTGACTTTTTGATATCATTGGTATTCATTGAAACATGCAATTGATTGTCATATGGAAGGAAGCAAAACTGATCTTTCTAAAGAGTTTTGAAGTGGCATGTGGTACTCCAACTAATGCACAATTAGCGGGCCACAAGAAATTGAGTCTTCGACCATTTTTCCCCCCTTTTCTCATTCCACTAGATGCTCCTTTGACGAGATACTCATTGCCAAGCACCATTTTTCAGCTAATACATCAACGCACTTCTATCGAAAACCAAAATGCTTTGCCGTTACTTAATGCTCTTTCATTTGATAGACAACTTTGACCGCTAACTTTGTGATTTTCTGATCCAATCGAGCAATAATCGTGAAGATAAAGATGTATACATATTTTAAAAGACATTTGGCTCATAAATTAGCTGCAGAAAGTCATAAATCACACTTTTGGAATATAAGTGGTCTTCACCTAAACCAACTACTTATGAGGATCCAATCTAATAAGGAAAATGAAACCAGAAGTGCTGCACAAAACATCATCTCTTACCTAGTCCTGAGAGATTACTTATTTCCAGTAAATAAAACATGCTATGAGATTCAAAATATGCAACGTAATATCCCTTTTGCCCAACAAAGTATGGCTTATGACTTTGGTCGAGTTTCAATGGCAACACACCTGAACAGAAGCGCTTCCTTCAAAAGCAATGTCACTTTGAGATCCTTTCGCTTGCTGGGTAATTCTGCAAATGGCCGTTGTTAAAAATTGCATGACTATAAACAGAAAAGTTGCATCTTTGTAATTTAAGGAGTGAAGCAATTATGACTACGTTTGGTTTAGCTTTAAAAATAAGTCTTTAGAAAATGCTAAAATAGTATAACTTGCTTGGTTTAGCTTTAGAAATAAATTTTGAGAAAATGCTGAAAACTTGTAAATTTTGCTTTTAGCATTCAGCTTTCAATATTTCCGAAATCATTTTTTCACCTCCAAATCCTTTCAAAATGATTGTCAAACACCCTATATTTTCCTCAATTTTTCTTGAGAATAATGAACCCGACACATATAAATTAACACATTACCAACGGCAGTTGGAAACTCCGGATCCTCCCCTTTTCGTAGATAAGGCTGAAGAACAGCCTGAGCATCGGGATGATCCCAAGTCAGCGTCTTCCACTTTTCCTCATCATCCACCCAAATGTGCGGAAGGTCCTCAATTTCGCGTAATCGCAGCTGCAAAGGAATCCCCTTCAATTCTGGACATCTGTACACCGTCATATCTTCAATGGAATCGCAAGTTACTGAGACTTCGCATATGCTCTTTAGCTGAGGTAGATCGAACAGGAACAAGCGCGTCAGCTTTGGGAGAGAAATTGAGGACCGGAAGAATGGGTTGGTTACCGGAGTCATTATGCTTCCTTCTTTGCATCGTTCCGCTTCGCTTATCAGGCTTCCTCCTTGGCTTTGTCCTGCTCCGCTTATCATCTCCACCATTTCTTCGCAGCAATCGACACGTATACGTTGAAGATGTCGAAGATGGATCAGCCACTCATGCGTTAACAGCGTTCTCATTTTACCGCAACCTCTTACTTTAAGAGATTCGAGAGGAATCTCTTCAACTGTCATTTTAGGGAGAGGGCCTCCAATTATCTCCTCCATGATCGCACAATCTTCTACTGTGATTTTTCTCAGATTAGGGAAGTGGGGCAGCCACTCAGATTCCACCACTCTCTTCATTTTATCACACTTCCGAACATGAATCTTTTCTAGACTAGGGAAGGTTGGGTTATGACATGGTGGTGGTGATGTGACTGTCGCCATTATCCCCACCATTTCCTCACAATTCCTTATATCAATCTCTCGTAGATGCAGAAGGGAGAATTTGGACCCATACCCAAAGAGATACTTCAGTTCCGGACATCCATATATTTCCAAACGCCTAAGGCTTGGGAAGAGGAGAAGACTCGGGGTTGTGGCAGGGGAGTCATGGATGTCGATTACTTCTTCATCGTGTCCTCCCCAGAGCACTGGTAAGTTTTTTGCTCTTACTATTTCTAGCTCCTCAAGGCATTCGAGCGGACCCATGCCAGCCAAATTTGTTGTACCGTCCCATTTCCTTATTTTCAATTTCTGCACATCTTGGGGAATCAAAATAAAAATGCCAGCGCATTCCCCTCCCACGCTCACAATAGCATGACTCCACCCATCAATGATGACTCTCCTTCCCAAATTTAAAAATGGAGCATGCCAGCCAAATTTGTTGTAACGTCCCAATTGCTCATTGTCAATTAGTTCCACTTCAAATAATGATTTATCGGATTCCGTCATGATGAGATCGTAACGGCAAGTGCTACTCTGCCCAACAACCCTCGCACAATTGTTGAAATCATCCGCATCTCCACAGTAGAATCGAAGTGCCTCCAATGCCACCAATTTTGTGATGTCTTCTCCATTTGGTGCCCCGACACTAAGATACTGCAATTTTAGCAAATCCCCAAGTGTTCCTTTGGGTAATCTCTTTATACATGTCCTCCATAGGTCAAGGTATCTCAAGTTCACCAACATTTCCAGCCCCTTGATCTCTTCAAGACTTTGACAGCCTCTAGCATCCAACTTTCTTAAAGACGTGAGCTTCCCTATACATGGGATATGGCGTAGTTTACGACACCGACTAAGCAATAGTGCTCTCAAGTTTACCAAGTCTGAGATGAAATTTGGAATTTCCATTAGACCACACCCACTCAAGTTTAAAACCTCTAGCCCCCATAGCTTTTTGAAGAAAGAATCAGGGATGGCACTCATATGCCTCAAGCTATTATTCAACAGAAGAGTTGATAGTTTAGGACAATTTGGTGACTTGTCCAACGGGAATTCTCCAATGTCATTCTCCATTAGGGAAACTTTCTCCAAAGCATCCGTCCAATATTCCTCGGGTGGAATCCCCGTTAACCCTTTTCCTGCTTTTACAATGGAGGTCGCTCCCATGATGTGCAATGCCATGTCTCTAATCAAATCGTGCATCTTCATCTTGTTCCGATGAGCTTCCAATAGGCAAACATTTTCCAATTTGGTCAGTATGGTGAGGCCTCTATCATATTGTTTCTCCCTTGTGTCCAATCCACCAATCAATCCTTGGTCAATAAAGAATTCTATCAACTCAAACTTCTCAATCAATCGGTCTTCTGGATATAGTGCACAAGATAAGAAACATTGTTGAACATCATGATTGTCAAGGCCATCGTAACTGAACTTTAATTTCATTAATACCTTCTTTTCCATATCTGTTTGTCCCATATCTGATTCTCTCAATTTCACCAAGGCATCCTTCCATTCAAATGGATTGTCAACTCCTTGCATGCTTCTTGCCATCGTGATGACCGCAAGCGGCAAGCCTGCACATTCTTCAACAATAGACTTCGCAAATTCTTGAGTTTCCGAATTAAGGGCTTCATCGGATCCAAGCTCCTCCAAAAATAAATTCGCGGCTTCTATTGGAGATAGAGGTTCGATTTTTATCTTCTCTTGACAGTGCATCTGGCGGCATACGTCAAGTGATCGTGTGGTTAAGACCAACTTAATTCCATTTGCTCTAACAGGGATTCCCACCTCTTTAAGATCAAAAGGTGCCCACACATCATCAAAGATTATTGTAGACTTCCCTCTTCTAATTAGACAATCATACAACATTGCTGCTCGTTTCCTCACATCCTCTTCTTCTAGTTTGCACCCATTTAGTGCATCCCAAACTTTGTCCTGCAAACTTTTTGTGTTGACATCTTTTGACACAGTGATCCAGAACACATTGCCATAGTTTGCTATTTCGAGGAGTCTATTATGGATGTGCTCCATAATAGTTGTTTTACCGACACCCCCCATTCCATGAATGCCTAGTCGAGATATTTGATTGTCTACCAAGTACTTCAAAATTGCTGTAGTATTTCTCTGAAATGCCTCTCCCACCATCTTTCCTTCTAACAGTTTACCGACTTTAGTCTCTCTCTCCTCGAATAGTCCTATGCCTCGTCTCCTAAGGTCTTCTGCTTCTCGCATCAGTAAATCCACCTGTTGATGTGGTGGCAAACATTCCTCACGTGCTGCTTCAGTACGATCATTTATAAGCTTCTCTACACCCGTCAACCATTTCGCGAATTCCATTCTCACCTTCTTTAGGGATAGAGATGCCCCAAATTTTATCTCATCCATTATGCTGGCTGCTGTGCCAGTGAGCACTTCCAGTTTTCTTTTCAAAGTTCTATTCTCTTCAAAGTTGTTGCCTGTGTATGGATGACTCGTCATTGGCGCACCCTCGTTCATGGTTAGTTCTGTAATTAAAAAAATTCCGTCAATTAGAGTCCCACGATAGCATTCTTGCCGCCCCATGACAATGTAACATGGAGATGCATAAGGGATTAGTCTTTGTAAATAACCATTGACCTGGTACTGACGATGGGCCTATGAGGCCTATTCCACAAGGTGGAACAGGAGGACGTGGAGGAGCATTGATTGGAGCTTGTGATGATGAAGGGATACATGGAGGGTGACATGTGAATGGACCTCCCCATGATGATGATGACACGGTCGGATTCTGATGCGCTGTCATGAGATTCATGGATTGATGCAGAACACTTTGACGTTGTGGGGGCATCAAAGCTGGTTGCAATAAAATATTAGAGTAAGATCAATCGACTATGAGACTTTCAAATCAAGCCGTGGGTACAGTAAAACATCTAGAGCTTAACCAAGCAAAGTATCTACAGCGGACATCAACATTCACAAAAATTAAATATTCAATGAAAAAAACGGTGCAGTAAAAAAAATAGTGATATATGGCATACAAAATATGCAATGATATCATTGTAATTGGGAACCCATGCGATATGAAAATAGATAAATTTGAGTTATTCTAGAGAGTTAATAATATGATTAAGAGTCACTTCTGTAATGAAAGCATCAATGATCACTTTGTGTATGATAATTTGGGAATGCCTATGAGTCATTCCGCACAACAATATCTACTTAGATAAATCAAAGCATACCTTGTGATGATGATGGGCCGGGCATATTTGCTTCACCCTCCACAGATTGCAAATTGACATGCGTTGCTGTCAGAGAACGTCCGTCCATCGATTCTCGCAGGGGAAATGAATTGGTTTCAGTTTCACGTTCTTCATTGCAGCTTGGAAATGGTTCGTTAGAATGCTGGACAGCGGTTTGACCATACTGGAACGATGATGCCGTTGTCGGTGCGCCTTCCAGCATCCCTTATTTATGAGCGACAACTTCATGCATTAGACCATGATCAAAACATTCTTCCTTCCCATAACAAAAGCAACATGGGGTTTGCAGAGAGACCAAAAGAATGATAAATTCGGTTTGGATTTTGTTAACGAGTGCCTCACTACACTTGTTAAATGCCCAATTGGAGAGAGTTTGTGATTTCCAATGGACCGCCGTTCTTGTATTATGTGTAACCAATGCATCGAGAATGAAAATACTTTCGTATAAAGTATACTTAACAAGCATGATGGGCACTTGTTAACAACACCTATATAATATAGATCAAGAATTGTATACCTTCCGATGTTGATGGGCCCATTGTGCTTATGATGTCGCTCGAAATCTGCAGGAGGGAATCAAGTTGTTCAGCAATAAAAGGCTCTATGTCCATGGGAGCCGAAAGAGAATATAGATCACTGCCATATCCCCATTGGCTGTCGCTTTGAAGTGGTTGACTAGAATGCTGGGGAGTGTTGGCCGTTGCTATGTTACTGAGGTCAGTATCTGATGCAATGGGAACATGCAAAATGGACCCTTGTAAGTCATCCTGCAACGTGCTACGAAGAAGCTGGGGGTTCCGTGATGGCAATGGCGCACTTGGATTATGTTGTGCAATTGATGTCCCATGGTCAATTGCAAGGTCTCTCTCCTCCTGCAACATCTCTTCCATCCAACCACGAGGCTGTGGTTGCAAAGGAGGCATACCTGGTAATTGATTGAGATACACAATGGCATTAGTCGGCTTTATATTGTTAGCTTCAGGAACATTCTGACGTTTAGGGCATAGGGAAACTGATTGCTTTGCCATGCCGTTAAATGGATTTTTAGTTATTGACAAACAAAAATAATCTTAAAATGATGCCTCAGATCAGATCAAATAGTACGTCAAATCAAATCATTTATTTTTTACGATTACTAAATTGCCCACTTTTTGGGGTAACTTGGAATTGCATACCTTGTGGAAATTGTAAATTGTTTCCGACCTCTACAATTGGCGGATGGGATGTGCTGGTCAGAGCTGTTCTATCATCTCCTTGGATCCTTTGCCCATATACTCCTCCGTCGCCAGAGTCGTTTACTTTTTTAGGCATCAGGACCTCCCTGGCTTCTGCTTTTACATCACTACGGACTCTCTCACATTCTTTAATACCGCGGAGTGCGATTCCAGCCAAGTGAGCCTTGATCCTTGTAGCACCTCCAGCATACTCCTGCCCGCAGAAGTTACACCTCCACTTGCCTTTATTTTCATTATTCTGGAGCGTCACGTGCTGCCAAAATGGATCCTTTTCCTTAGGCATCGCCGCTAGCACTCTCCTACAGAAAGTAATCCACTTACACTAGGATGTTCGGTTGGTAAGTCTTTATTTGATTCTTACAAATGGGTGATTGCAAAGACGAAGATGTAGCAACATACCGGCTAGGACAGAAAAAGAAGACTCAGATGCATGCAAGTGGCAAAGAAGCACATCAAGAAGCAGATCTTAGAAGCTGTGCTTAAAACTCTGAAGCACTGGCCAGCATCCAGGTATCCAGCAAAGGATCTTTCTTTCGCCGAAGGCGGGGATCCAATTCCCAGAGAAGCAAAAGGCATATGCCTGCTGTTGTGAATGGGATGTGAAGAATCAAGGAGGACTCTGCCACAGAGACGGCGAAATAGTCGCTGAAGACGCACGCAGGCAAAGTCTTCGTCTTTTCTTAATCATTTCGTTATGTATTTCTATGTGCGAGAGAGAAAGAAAAAGTTTTTTAAAAAAGGACGCTTAAGTGTAAGCCATATTAACAGTTTTGATGACCAGAGAGACTTATAATCTCTTTATTCCACCAGGAGCAAAAGCACAAGTAGAGAGATGCAATGCAGTCTACATCTACATAGGGGAAATTAATAAATAGAAGTTAAACAAAACTTATCGGGAAAGGGGGAGATTGAGTTAGCTGAGTCGGATAACGTGCCCTGGAAGAACACGTTAGCCTCAGCCAATTGCAGTTTCGGTCGTGGGGAAAGAAACTCCTATGAATGTACACAAGAATGGACCATGATTTTTTTTTTTTTTTGCAGTGAATTTAAACAGGAATACTTATAAAAGTGTTGGATTCAGCCGGCTCTCCGAACTAAAGTCCTTAAAATAATCAGGGGTTCAAAGATGATTTAACATAAACGACTGTACAGGAAGTTTGACTTCTATTGCTGCAGGGTCCCTTTTATATCACTGTTTTAACATAATCGTTCATATTCAGTTATACTTGCTTCCTCTGTTTGTTGTTATAATGGGAATTTATATACCTTCTATGAACTATGCCTCTTCTATTACTTTTGTCTATGGAATTGGGCTGTAAACCAATATAAGAAAGATGTTCATTATGCTGTTTTAATGTGATATGGATATGCTTATGGAGTTTTTTATTGCTTACATCCAACCAATTCTAGGTCAATCACACTGGCAACAAACCCAGGAAGCCTTCCTGATCTTAAGATGTCGATGCTATTCGGTTCTAGAGCTTTGCTGCTGAGAGGTGCAGGATGCACTGTCAACGACCTCCTTGACAGAGACATTGATGTGATGGTAAGCATATTCCTGTGTATGTGTTTTCTTGTCTTTTTTGATTTCAATAAAAAAATCAAAAAAAGAAGAAGAGAGAAACGAGATACATAAACAGAAAAAAAAATAAAAAGAAGGAAAAAGAAGAAGAAGAAAAAAAATGGGGTTTTGAGTAACCTAAGACGCCAGATGTGCACCCTATGTTGATCTAGTTTTGAACAATTGAACACGACCTAAGGATGTTGGGATCTTTATCTTGAGGAGGTAAAGTGTAATTCTTGAAAATGTGATTTTGTAAGAGTGCAAATTGTAGGGAAATTTAAAAAAGAAGTCATAAATTTGTTATACGGTGAGCAAATAAATTATAAAATATTTTAATTGAACCAATTTGGTCTCAAAATTTTTTATTGTTTACAAATTTATTCTTAAAAATTATAACAACTTGCTAATGTAGTCCTTCTAGTTAGCGTTAATATGGACATTTTTGCACAATTTTTTGTTTTCTTTTTTATTTTTACTTTTACAAAGGGTTGGCAAGACTTCTGGACACGAGCTAAGGGCAGTGAGGCTCTCGCCAATCACGTTCAAGTTTTGGCCCTCACTAGCCACAACAAGGGTGGGCAAGGGCTACAACGCCTTGCTGGCCACTCGAGGGCTTGCAAGCCCTTGCCTAGTAGTTGACAAGGTAACCGGCCCTTAGCCCTCACCAGCCTTATGTAAAAAGGAAGAGAAAACAAATAAGAAAAATAAACAAGAAAAAATGGAAAGAAAACAAGTTTAGAAAAGTTTACAAAAAAAAACTACAAAAATCATCCACTTTAATGATGCTCGTGCCATGTGAGATCAACAAAGCTGACGTTATCGATTTTCGGTCAAACTTACTTGGAAGAAATATATTGGTAATTCATTAAAAAATTTTAGAATTAAATTAAGAAATCCTCGAAAGGGTTAGGACTAAATTGACACAATTAAAAAGTTTAAGACTTAATTAGCCATTATATAATATGTTTAGAACTTTTTGAATTTCCTTAATTTTATGGAGGACGACTCCAAGCTTAACTAAATATGTGTATTCATCTTCATATTTGAACTTTCTTTTGAATTATAAACCTATTTTGTATGCTCAATACATAACTTCTTTATATGGATAGAAGTATTCAGTTGATTTATGATAAACCATTGTCTATCAAATAGATGGGATCCTTTGGTTTTTTGGCTGATTTATGTGCGGGATTAATTAAACAATATTGAATGTTGGAAAGTAAAAATTAACATTATGTATTAGAGATTTATTCCCTTATTTCTTTGTTTTACAGATTTATCAAATAGATGTATTATGTTCTGTTCCGCAACTTCCGTTTCGTTCCTTTCCCCATTTTTTCATCGAAGGTCGAAAATTCTTTCAATTAAGTCCTAGAGTGCAATTTGCACAAATTCTTTCTAATTAAAAGCTGGAATTCAGCCAAGCTCTCTCCTAGAGTAAGCTAGCTGGAATTCTTAGTCTTTAAGGCTAAAAATCCGTAGGCCTCAACCTATTTCTAGGTTTATTCTAACTATTTCAAAGGTTTAAAGAATTAAGGGGCTAAATTTTACTTCAATTACTGCCCAAATCATCCTAAATTAGGGGCTGAAAAATTCGGTCAACTTTCCCTCCCTAGGATGCGGCTTAGATCTGCATAACTGATTTTAGTTCACACTATTGCCAATTCGATGCTAGATGCTATAAAAATGATTAAATTATATGTTATGCAATGTTAAAAAAATAATTTTACTTAGGAATTACCTAAGATTTTTATGCAAAGTAAACTAAATGGGTCGTCAAATTTAAGTGTCAACAAAAGGTAAGGGTAAAAAGGAGAGCTAATAAATGGAAATTCAAGTATGGAAGATAAGAAGCACTTGCTAGTCCAAATCCCGATAACATCAATTCAAATTAAGCTGAGAAATTCCTGCATCCTCTGGACAAGTGTCTGAGGTTCCACGACAAACCCCTACCATTACAAATCTCTTTATGGTTCATCATTCAATTCAATAAAATCATCACATTTCGAAGATTGCATTGTTTTTTTGTAGTTAGTAATATCATTTAGAGGAGGGTGAATAGATTATTTCACATGATCTTGCCAAAATATTGCATGATCAAGACAATTTAGTTACGTATTACTGAATTCGAGTAAAGTGAGAGTTTGAATATTGACAGTAGTATGAGGATATTTACCGATACACAAAATTCAATAACGTGTTGACACTTAATTTTTGCCCATCCGATAATCTATTTAGTTTAATTTTAGAGAAGATTGTCATTAGTTTATACTAGCATTATCTTTTTATTTTCAATAAAAAAATAAAAAAAGAGGCAGAGAGAAACGAGATACATAAACAGAAAATCAATCTTTATACAGTTTCCAAATATACAACTCATTCTATGGAGCTTTCAAATAAATCCGCGAGAATGCCATGTAATCTTCTAGCCATTATTAGGGTAACATGTGAAGCCATGAAAGCGGGAGGATTTCATATTCTCCGATGACTAGAGAAAGAGGACATTTCCGAGCAGAAGCCCAAAATTTAAAATTAAAAGAATTACAAAAACCCCTGTCCCATTTACCTTGACGAGAAAAAGTAATTGACTCAGTAGCAGCGCCAAGCAAAAGAGCAAACGAGCTTATGACAAACGTACTTCTGCTTGGAAGAATCGTCGCCGAGGGTGTTGGAGAAGTCGACGGGGACGACGGTGTGGTCGGAGCTGATGAGGTCCTTGCTGGTGACGTCGAGGGTCTGGTCGGTCATGCACCGGGCGCGGAGGTGGAACTTGACGGAGCAGAACTCGCACTGGCCGTCGCCGTCGCAGGCGTCGCAGTCGCGGGAGAAGCGCATGGACATGGCGCGCTCGGAGGTGAGGGGGATGAGGCCGAGGCGGTGGGCGACGAACTCGTCGTTGAGGACGGAGGAGTTGACCTCGATCTCGACGAGGTCGATGGCAATGGTGGGGACCTCGGCGATCATGACGCTGCGAAGGGCGTTGGCGACGCTGCCGTCGGTGTCGCGGAGCTCGAACTTGAGGTAGTCGTCCTTCATCTCCTGGATCTTCACCCTCGGGAACCTCTGGTACGATGCCCCTTCCATGGTCGACAACGAGGAGAGAGCTCGAGCTTTCGCTCTGAAGACAATCGCAGAGCAAGCGCTGCTCCTTTGAGGGGTTTTAGGTGTGTAATGAGAGAGAGAGAGAGAGAGAGAGAGAGAGAGAGAGAGAGAGAGCCTTAATTTAGGTGTGTAATGTGGCAAAATTAACGTTAATTCAATCCTCAATTTTTATATTATATCAATTTAACTTTTTTTTTCTCATATCGATTTAGTCTTGAACTCTCTAAAAAATTAAAATATTAATCATAAATCTATTATTTTGATATTTAGTCAGATAGACTACGTTGATAAATCGTTAAAAAAGTTCAGAATTAAATTGATAAATTATCAAAAAATTTTAAAGTTTGATTGATATAATTAAAATATTATATCAATAAATAGATAAATTATTAAAATTTTCAAAACTAAACTGATATAACTAAAATATTTAGAGATGAATTAGCTTCTGCATAATAAATTAGAACTTTTCGAAGATAAATTTTGTGTATGATGTCGTATCATTTTTATTTATATAACATTGCATTGTTTCGAGATTAACTAGAATGGCAAGTTATTCCTTTTGTGTTCAATTTAAGGCTCAGTCTATCAAGATGCATTTTGATTCTCAAGTTATGTAGTTCTCCCACTGATTTTATCTCCACTACATGGTTCAATCATTATATTCACTTTTTTGCTTTACAAATTGGTTGACATGTGACATGTCATATACATTATATTGTTTTAAATGTCACATGCCAACCATCTACATTTTTTACCACTCATGTAGATTATCACAGGTGTACCGGTTTGAAACCTTTTGCTATTTCAATATTTATTTGGGATAAATGGGACAAATATGCATCGGTTTGATTTTTTTGCAACGAAAATTTAATTTGATCCAGTATTCTTGTTTGAGGATCTTTTAATGTAAAAATTAGTTTGAAATAGATGTGACGTGGATGTTCCAATTTTTTATTTACGTGGCAGTCAGCCTTAATTCTTTTTAATCCATGCCCTGGTACAGAAATTCCATTTAGCAATCCCTGCTTGCCTAACTTGCTTACCATCAGAAAATTCAATAAACAATTATATATATTTTAAGTTTGGACAAGTCAAGCATAATTATTACATCATCGAACGTCACTTCTTGGCTGTTCTTGCTCAGAAACAAGAGCCAAGAATGCCGGAACGCAAGCACAAGCCGCTCGAACGGAGGCTATACATGCCGGGAAAAAGGGCATTGCGGTCGTGCGGTTTGGCTCTAGTTCCTATCGCGCTTTCTCTTGCATCGCAAAACTCATTCCGTCGGCGGGGATCTATGATCTGCGAGTCTCCTTACTCACCGAAAATCCTCCAAGAAACGGCGCGGGATTCTTGAAAGCTTGCTGGGTAATTTCCCTTTGCTGCCGAGAGGATTCTTGTGGGCGGGTTGATATTGCTTGCAATGTACACGAGGAGGTTGAAGAGTAAACTTCAGAAATGGGTGTCGGTTTTTTATCATCGCTGCAATAACGGGGTCGTTGCTCGACGCCAAGACTATCTTCTTCATGGCTATGTATTGACCCCGGAGGCTTCGGTGGGTAAATTCGCTCCATCGCTCGCTGCTCTGCTCGGGAGATGCCTGTTAAGCTCAAACGGTACCGAGCGGCTTCATGTGTCGTCCCACAGTGCCAATTGGGATTTTTCCCAGCGAAATTTAAGGTCCTTTAGGTGTTCGAATGGTGGGTCTTTCGCTGGCTTTTCGAGCGTGGCGGAGAGCGCCAAGAATGATGAGAATGGCAAAGATAACGGTTGATGTGGTGGTGACGAGAAAGTGTCCAAGATGGGGGCGTCTTGGATCGACTTGTATTTGCCAAGAAAGGCGAGGCCTTACGCTCACCTTGCTCGCTTGGATAAGCCTATTGGGACTTGGTTGCTTGCTTGGCCTTGTATGTGGTAAGAGGCTTTACGGTTTTGAGGTGGCTGGTTTCGTTTCTCTTTTTGCAACACTGGAAAAGCCTGAGTAGCTCCGGAGAAATGGATCACTGATGTAGAAATGCTGTGTACTCCAGTTCTTTTACCGGTTTACAATTCTTATTTGGGGTAGTTCATTTCAATGTGTTTGTATGTGCGTTGTACTGCGATGTGTTTGATAGAATGACTCAAAGAGGAGCAACTGAATTTGTTTCTATTCTTTCCCAACGTGTACTGCCTGTGTGCTGCATTAATCATATATAGGGTTTTGTTTTCTGTATTGTTGTTTGGGAGTTGACATAGGCATCAATAGATCACTATTACAAGGACTCTCAGTGGTAGCGTTAGCTATGGATCTCATACATAAGTGACTTGAACTGCAAGGAGGGAGACCATGGTAATATAAAATTGTGCAGCTGATTCTTTATTCTGTAAGGGAAATAAATTCTGCAGCTGTCTCTTTGTTTTTAAAGGAAGATATTACGAGATGCTGTATATATCTGCACCAGTATATTTTTGACAACACTCTGAGGACTGGACTTAGCCACATAAGGAATCTGGAAATGAATGTGGACTCGGGCATTGGCATCATTCTTAAGGCAAAGGGACCAGTTTGTGGGGCTAAAACACAATTCTCTTCACGAATCAAGACTTTGACGGTTTCAGACTGTGTTCGGAGGGTAGTTACTGACATTTGAACCCATTTTTCATTAAAAAAATTCATATTGGGAGGTATCTCTGATTGATGCTGTCATAACTATTTACTATTCTGCTAAGATTTGTGGTTTCTACGAATGACAAGATGGTGTACCATATAGAAAATAAGACCTCTAGTGTTAACTGTGTTTACTTTATTTTGGGGATTTCTTTCCTCACTCTCTCTCAACAGCAATTTGGCTACCTCATGGTCCCTGTAGAATTTCTTACTTTTGTGGGCTGTAGCTTGGAAAAAGTTCTTTCTATTGAAATTATCAAAAAACAAAATTTCACCCTCACAAACTGGCATTATATGTGCAAAATCTGGATGATTCTGTTAATCATTATCTTTTGATTCATGTTTTTCTTCATTGTAACTTTGGCCACAATGTATGGGATCATATCTTCAGTACCTCAAAGGTGGTCTAGGTCATGCCAAGAAATTCCGCCAGTTATTTAGCTGCTGGAGTGCCTACGTAGGAGACTCAATCTATAAGAAATCTTGAAGCACTGCACTGCACTGCTTTGTCTTGTGTCATGAACTTGGGAAGGACCTAACAGAAGATTATGCGTGGAATCTCGAGCTTCGATTGCTTTTATTTGGCACTCTGCTCTGATTTATTCTTGTCTGGTGATGTTCTACTTTCATCTTTTTATAAACTTCTCTTCTGTACTTGTCCAGTTCTGATGCACCAGATTTTTCTTTTAATAAAGTTCTTTATGACACGTAGAAAGAAAATTATCTCTTAGTGTAAAACACTTAGGGTGCAGCTTTAACAATGCCATATGAAACTAAAGGGACAGAAAATGTCACTAATGTTTATAAGCTCCTTTTCAGTTTCGATATTGCTGGGATTTAAAATGGTCCTTAAGGCTAATTAACATGCTACCCAAGACATTAACGTGGATGGTTATAAAGAGATTGTTGGTCCATACTAGTTGCAAGACAATGCCAAGAACATATGGTGTTTGGGGTGTATTCACACCTATGAGTAGTCCAATGGATTTTGCAAAAAAGCTTCAAATGTACTCTTTGGAGCTATCCACCTAGAACCATTGTAAGCATGTATAGGATGCTTGACTGCTATTGCTGCAGGGCCCCTTTTATATCACTGTTATGAACCTAATTGTTCATATTTAGTTATACTTGCTTCATCTGTTTGTCACTTTAATGGGAATTTATATACCTTCTATGAACGATGCCTCTCATATTTCTTTTGCCTATGGAATTGGGCTGTAACCAAAAAAAGAAAGATGTTCATGATGCTGTTTTAATATGATATGGATATGCTTGTCAAGTTTCATTGTTGCTTACATCCAACCAATTTTAGGTCAATCACGCTGGCAGCAACCCCCGGAAGTCTTCCTGATCTTAAGATGTTGATGCTTTTTGGTTCTGGAGCTTTGCTGCTGAGAGGTGCTGGATGCACTGTCAATGACCTCCTTGATAGGGACATTGATGTGATGGTAAGCATATTCCTGTGTATGTGTTTTTCTGTCTTTTTTTTGGTTGAATAACTGGAAAGTGCACATCAAATGGTTGAATGATTTGGTTAAACCCTAATGTTATGATGAATAGCATTTTTTACTTCTCCTATCGAATCAAGGTCTTTTGGATTAATTGTTTCCTTGGCACACTTGTTGCTTTGTTATTTGCATTTAGATGAAAAGTTGTAGCCTTCTAAGACTTGAAACTGTTATACGTCTAGTGTGTTCATTCTCTGAAATTTCTTTTCTTCTGTTTGTTTAAAATGATTGTTGTGCTCTTCCCCTTTCTAGGTGAATCTTTTCTGTAGTTAACCTCTGACATCTTTTTCTGGTAGTCATCTTGGCAATATTGGGTCAATTAGAAACTTGATAAAAGTTCCTATCTCAATTTTAGCTGCACGCCCTTAAGTTTTAGTCTTTTTAAACGGAACCTGCGATTTCTGAACGGCTGAATAATTTTTATTACAGTTCTCTGGCTTGACCGAGATAAACCTAGTAGCTGCTGCTAAAGTTGAGGGTTTAAATCAACCTTTTCCTGAAATTTATTTATAAAGTAAAGCATAAGTTCACCATTCACCTATCATTTAAAATTTCTTCTTTTTAATGTACTTGGAAACCCCTTTTCATCTTAGAAGTTTAAAGAATGACTCAGTTAATTTGTATTTTTGCGAGCAACCTTTCCTTAATTTCCCTAACTGTTCTGGTTGCTTTAATGTTTCTTTATTTTATGCAGCTGAGTAAATTTTTCATGTTCCTCAGAAATAGATCATGGATTGCTAAGAGCCAAAGTTCTTGGAATTAGTTTTTGATAAGATCAATTTGTTAAGTTTCTTTGGCATTTAATTTATGTTTGACTCTATTTCTGTTAGGTGGAACGAACAAAGTCCCGGCCAATCGCAAGTGGTCTTTTGACACCATTTCAAGGGCTTTGTTTCCTTGGGTTTCAATTGCTTTTGGGTCTTGGAATTCTTCTACAGTTGAATAATTACAGGTTAATCTCACTTTTATGTCCTATTGAGAGACTGTAAGCTTTCACTAGTTTTGCAAGCTCCTTTGAGATTCAAAATTGATTTTTTGTGGAGAAGTGGAATGCTCAGGTTTTATGTCCTTGGCTAATAGTTTCCTTTAAAAAGAAATAAACTCATGCTTTTAGTTCTTTAAGCAGTCATTGTTAAATTGTCATATAAGCACGTGTAAGCATGAAAATGTGCTTCTTGGCGAAGTTCATTTGGGTGGGTTTCCATAATTTCTTTACTGCCAAAGTGCCAACCTTTTCAACTTGGTCCCGCAATTTTCTAAGTAGGAAAGTCTAATGCATCATAGTGATGTCTTGTCACTGGTTGAAGTGTTCTGTGAGTTACCTCAAAAGACAGGATGCAAAGCCAAAAACAGTATAAAGTTGATTGAGCCTTGAAAATCTAATTAATTTTAGGATCAAGTTGGTGATTGTGAACACTGCTGTCACTATGTTCTGCTACCTCTGTAAATGCATAGGCTTGGGTTAATTGAAGGCCCTAGTCAGCTTATTCCATTCCCCATGCAAACTCATTACATTTTATGACCATTAGTGGCTGCTTGCTTTTTGGTGTAAAGATATTCACCTTTTGTTTCTGCAATAATTTTGTAATCACCTTGCTGCTGTTGACTTTCATCTCAGCAATATACCAGAATTAGGTTCAACATTGAGAAAACTTCTGCTGTTCCATCCTTGTTTTAAAGGTAGATGGACGTGATAAGGGATCTTGGTCTTTTTAATTTATAAAGTTTTCTAATATCTGATTCTTGTATATTCAGATATAGTTAGTAGAAAAGCATGTAAAAGTGGTCATGGTATATGCACTGGTTGTTTTCTTCTTTTCCTAATGATTACAGCTTCCTTATCTTTTCACAGCCGTATACTGGGAGCTTCTTCTTTGTTGCTTGTCTTCTCCTATCCGTTGATGAAAAGGTTCACGTTTTGGGTAGCAAATCTGGATTTCTATTTGTCACAGTGGGCATAATCTTTCTACCGTGCTTTTTATTGACATTATTTGTTGTCTGACGTCTAGGAAAATTTTCAATGCCAATGCAGCCGCAGGCCTATCTAGGTTTGACTTTCAATTGGGGAGCTTTACTCGGATGGGCTGCTGTTAGAGGAAGTTTGGATCCTTATATCGTGCTTCCTCTATATTTTTCTGGAGTTTTTTGGACTCTTGTGTATGACACTATATATGAACACCAGGTTTCTGACTGTATCTCATGAAACTTGTTGAGGAGTTTATATTGTGCCTTATGTTATACAAATCGTACTTAATTTTAGTAACTTTTCTCAAAAGCAACATGGTAGAATCAAAATGGAGAACCTATTCATTTTTGACATATGCATTTGAGTTGCCCGATTTTATATTAGTTCTGAGAGATTTTTGGAAGACGTATATGTTTTTTATGCTCATCTTGAATTTGTTGGATGAAAACTGCTCAGGGGGGACAACTTATTAGGCTCATTGCTCTTGCTCAAATGAGCATGAAATGCGTGGCTGTTTATTTTTCCTTAACTCAGATGAATATGCAATTGCTGGAGTTACTGTTGAAGTCTCAAATAGTGGTTATGTTACTGTTGAATTCTCAAATAGTGGTTATGTGAGCATAAAGATTATATGTGTCCGTGAATGTAGAAACTAACTTGCATTTTATTCTCTGGCACTTGCAATGAACTGGTAATTTTTGAGGTTACTCATTTTATGCACGAACGATTCTTTTTGGGCTCTCTTTTTCTGGCTGTTTTTCATAGGCTTCAAAGTTCTTCATACTTTAGAATTTCTCTCCCTCCTGGACCCCTACTCCCAGAAAACCCACTCCAGCAGCACCAGTACAATGTTTTAGTTAACAGCAATATGTGTTCAATTATAACTGACCACCACATTGTTTCCTCCTTTTTAAAGGATAAAGAAGATGATGTTAAAGTGGGTGTAAGATCAACGGCATTGAGATTTGGAGGTTTGTCGAAGGAATGGATTTCTGGTTTTGGAATCGCTTGCATTAGCGGTCTTGCACTCTGCGGATATAATGCTGATATTGGTATTAGTTTTCTCCTGTCTAAGGACTCTGGCTTTCAATATTACTGGCAAGCTCATTATCTGTTTTCAATAATGCATGTGGAGCAGGATGGCCATACTACGCATTTCTTACTGCTGCTTCTGGACATATAGCATGGCAAATATTGACAGTTGATCTATCATGCCGTGCCGATTGTAACCGAAAGTATGTATATTGGATCGAGTCGAGCAATAAACCCTTTGCCTTTCCATATTAATTGCATAAGTTCTAGTGCTACTTCTTTCCTTAGTTGACATCAACATCTTTAGTTTTTTGAACTCTTTTCGTCGAGCCAAGTAGTGGCATAGAATCGATATTAAGAACACAGGAGGAGGACAAAGTCATCATATGCAACTTAAATAATCTATCCAAGTAAGTGTTTAATTACTTTCCAAGTGTTATGAATGCCTAGATAAACATTCATTTAAGATGATTTCGCCCCCTTTAAATGTCTTTCACCGCAGTTTTTCATAATACTGAAGTCTTTTGTTTCTTTCCATTGTATAAAAATCATTTGTTTCTTTCTTGTGATAAAGGCGATTGACATCTAGAATGGCCTTTTTGTGAGAGACATATAGTTCAGTCTAAGTGTGAAATCATTGTAATTCTTTTAGGAATCACATATATAACCATCTTTGGTTGATGGTAATGGGATATTTTCTCTGGTTGCTGATGTTACGGTGATCAAGAGTGGAAGCCTTAGGCTTATTGGCTTGTTCACTGAATGTGGGATTGCGTGTTGATAGTATTCTTTTGCTGTGTCAAAAAATATCATGTAGTTCTTTGATAACAGTAATCTCAGCTACCAGAACATAGTTCTTCTGTTGTGTAGGATATTTTTACATGTCAACAGGAATGTTTTTATATATTGTTTAAATCATTTGACATATAAAATCTCTTCAGAATCTGCTATATGTCTCCTTTGTCTACTTTCCTTTATATTGAACAAGTCATTGCTCTTCAACTATGTGAATCTCTCTCACACATTTGGGTGATGCAGATTTGTGTCCAACAAGTGGTTTGGTGCCCTTGTATTTGGAGGAATTTTTTTTGGAAAGCTTGCGACGTAAAGGCGAGATTTTTCATGTGGGGCTGTTCCCTAGATCTCTCATTTTCTTTTTTTCCTATGTTGTAAATGCAACTTACATCATTGTTTCTTGTCCTGTAAAATGAAAAAGTACATCTTAATGCTATCATCAATACTAATGAGATTAGATTGTCTTTTATTTGGGAAATCCTTCTGAAAATAATAAACAATTTTCCAGCTACCAGACTTGTGAATTTGGATATCTGGAAACTCCTTTGGGTCATTGAATAATTATATTCCCCAACAGAAGAAAACTCGCCACTTTTGTGGATTCTCTGTGTATCATCCTATTAAAGCTTTTTCTAAACCATTTTCTTTTGTGGCTATTGCTCTGAAACTATTTGCTTTTGTAGCCACCTGCAATTTCATGTAACAATTTTACAACCTTTGAGTAGTGTTTCAGGCAACCTCTTTGATTGGTTCATTAAACTGCTCGAACGTTGATGTCTTCGGCTCTTCAGACTTGTTGAGATGACTCTGAAGCTGGTCTAGTAAGCTTAAGTATATTTTCTGCGTTAAAACTTCCATGTAATGGGAAAATACCCCCACTCCAACCCCAGTTGGGAAGAAAGGCCGACGAGGGTGGGGGGCGGGAGGAAGAGAGAGAAATAAAATTAAACAAATGCGCATTTATCCTTGGATTACATTTGTATAAAAAGTGATTAAGGATATTTAGGGGAAAAGAAAGGATGATTGAGATTTCTTTAAAATATGAGGCCTCGTTTGCTTTATATAACAATATAGACATGAAAAATTTAAATCATGTGTTGTCCTTATGACTACGTATCACACGTCCACTTGTGGTGAATCTCTCACAAAGTCTAATGACTCGAAGCAAGAACAACAGAGAGAGTTAATTTTACAAAAGTAATGGACACTTTTTAAGCACATCTTGACAAAATTGAGTTAAATAAGAATGGATTGCAAGTAATAAGGAATAGCCGTGCTGGATAAAAAAAAGTTCAAAAAATTTCGAACAGCATAATGATTTAAAATTCCAAGGACACGACCATCGTAAGGGTTGAAATTTTCTTAATTAAGCAATGTTATGAATCTTTTTTCACTGTAAATGCCTCAACATTTTGATAAGATCACTACGAGTATTTTTGCTTATGGTACCCAATTTTTGCTATTGTGGATTGTCTAAACAAGTGAAAGTGAGGACGTGGCCGTGACGATATTACTATTTTTTCTGATTAAAAGTAAAATTATTATTATTATTATTATTATTATTATTATTATTATTATTCATTTTGGCTTCTTGATATCATTGATATTCATTGAAATATTCAACTGATTATCATGTGGAAGGAAGCAAAATTGATCTTGCTAAAGAGTTTTGAAGTGGTAGGTGGCACTTCAACAAATGCACGTTTAGCGGGCCACAAGAAATTGAGTCTTCAACCATTTTCCCCCCTTTTCTCTCTTCATTGTTTTTAAGTATCTATAATGCACTAGATGCTCTTTTGACGAGATACTCATGGCTAAGCACCATTTTTCAGCTAATACATGAACGCGCTTCTATTGAAAATCAAAATGCTTTGCAGTTACTTAAGTTGGCTATTTCATTTAATAGACAACTTTGATCATCACTAACTTTGTGATTTTCTGATCCAATCGAGCAATAATCGTGAAGACAAAGATGTATACAGATTTTAAATTAACAGTAGAAAGACAAAACATCACACTTTCGAAATATAAGTGGTCTTAACCCAAACCAACTAGTTACGAGGATCCAATCTGATAAGGAAAATGAAACCAGAAGTGCTGCACAAAATATTATCTCTTAACTAGTCCTGAGAGATTAATTATTTTCAGTAAATAAAACATGCTATGAGATTCAAAATACGCAATGTAATGTCCCTTTTGCCCAACAAAGCATGGCTTCTGACTTTGGTCGAGTTTCAATGGCAGCATGCTTGAGCAACAGCGCTTTCTTCAAAAGCAACGTCACTTGAGATCCTTTCACTTGGTGCATAATGCTGCAAAGGGCAATTGTTAAGAATTGCATGATTGTAGACGGAAAAGTTACATCTTTGTAATTTAAGGAGTGAAGCATTTACAACTACGTTTGATTTAGCTTTAGAAATAACTTTTGAGAAAATGCTAAAAATTAGTAGAACTTGCTTGGTTTAGCTTTAGAAATTAGTTTTGAAAAAATGCTGAAAATTTGCAGAATTTGCTTTTAGCATTTAGCTTTCAATATTTCCAAAATCAATTTTCACCTCAAAGCACTTTCGGAAATGAGTGTCAAACACTCCATATTTTCGTCAATTTTTTTTTTCGAATAATGAACCCAACACATATAAATTAACACATTACCAATGCTAGCTGGAAACCCCAGATACACTCCTTTTCGTAGATAAGGCTGAAGAACAGCCTGAGCATCGGGACGATCCCACGTCAGCGTCTTCCACTTTTCCTCATCATCCACCCCAATGTACGGAAGGTCCTCAATTTCACGTAATTGTAGCTGCAATGGGATCCCCTTCAGTTCCGGACATCTGTACACCTTCATGTCTTCAATTGAATCGCAAGTTATTGAGACTTCGCATATGCTGTTTAGCCGAGGTAGATGGTGCAGGAACAAGCTCTTCAGCTTTGGGAGAGAAATTGAGGACCGGAAGGATGTGTTGGTTACCGGAGTCATTATGCTTCCTTCTTGGCATCGTCCCACCTCGCTTATCAGGCTTCCTTCTTGGCTTTGTCCTGCTCCGCTTATCATCTCCACCATTTCTAAGCAGCCATCGACTTCGATACGTTGAAGATGTCGAAGATGGATCAGCCACTCGTGCGTTAACAGCATTCTCATTTTACCGCAACCAAATACTTTAAGAGATTCGAGAGGAATCTCTTCAACTGTCATGTTAGGGAGAGGGCCTCCAATTATCTCCTCCATGTTCGCACAAGAAAATACTGCGATTTCTCTCAGATTGGGGAAGTGGGGCAGCCACTCAGATTCCACCACTCTCTTCATTTTATCACACTTCAAAACATAAATCTTTTCTAGACTAGGGAAGGTTGGGTTATGACGTGGCGGTGGTGATGTAACTGTCGCCATCATCCCCACCATTTCCTCACAATATCTTATATCAATCTCTCGTAGATGCGGAAAGGAGAATTTGGACCCATACCCAATGAGATACTTCAGTTCCGGACATCCATATATGAACAAACGCCTAAGGCTTGGGAAGAGGAGATGGCTCGGGGTTGTGGCAGGGGAGTCATGGATGTCGATTACTTCTTCATCTTGTCCTCCCCAGAGCACTCGTAAGTTTTTCGCTGTTTCTATATCTAGCTCCTCAAGGCATTCAAGCGGACCCATGCCAGCCAAATTTGTTGTACCGTCACAATTCCTTATTTTCAATTTCTGCACATTTTGGGGAATCAAAATAAAAATGCCAGCGCATTCCCCTCCCACGCTCACAATAGCATGACTCCACCCATCAATGACGACTCTCCTTTCCAGCGCATCATAACGTATTCCCCACGCAAATAATGATTTATCGGATTCCGTCACGAAGAGATCGTAACGGCAAGCCTTACTCTGCCCAACAACCCTTGCAAGCTCGTTGAAATCATCCGCATCTCCACAGTAGCACTCAAGTGCCTCCAACGCCACCAATTTTGTGATGTCTTCTCCATTTGGTGCCCCAACACTAAGATACTGCAATTTTAGCAAACCCCCGAGTGTTCCTTTGGGTAATCTCTTTATACGTGTCCCCTGTAGGTCAAGGTATCTCAAGTTCACCAATGTTTCCAGCCCCTTGATCTCTTCAAGACTTTCACAATTCCTGGCGTCCAACTTTCTTAAACACTTGAGCTTCCCTATATATGGGATATGGCGTAGTTTACGACACCAATGAAGCAATAGTGCTCTCAAGTTTACCAAGTCTGAGATGGAATTTGGAATTTCTGTTAGACCACACCCACTCAAGTTTAGTACCTCTAGCCCCCATAGCTTTTGTAAGAAAGAATCAGGGATGTCACTCACATGCCTCAAGCTATTATTCAACAAAAGAGTTGATAGTTTAGGACAATTTGGTGACATGTGCAACGGAAATTCTCCAATGACATTGTTCATTAGGGAAACTTTCTCCAAAGCATCCATCCAATATTCCTCCGGTGGAATTCCCGTTAACCCCTTTCCTGCTTTTACAATGGAAGTTGCTTCCATGATGTGCAATGCCATGTCTCTAATCAAATCGTGCATCTTCATCGCGTAGAAATCACCTTTCAATAGGCAGACATTTTCCAGTTTGGTCAGTATGGTGAGGCCTCTATCATATTGTTTCTCCCTCGTGTCCAATCCACCAATCAATCCTTGGTCAATAAAAAATTCTATCAACTCGAACTTCCCAATCAATTGATCCTCTGGATAAAGTGCACAAGATAAGAAACATTTTTGAACTTGAGGATCATAAAGGCGATCGTAACTGATTTGTAGATTCATTAAGACCTTCTTTGCCATATCTGTTTGCCCCATATCTGATTCTCTCAATCTCTCCAAGGTATCCTTCCATTCAAACAAATTGGTAACTCCTTGCATGCTTCTTGCCATCGTGGTGATTGCAAGCGGCAAGCCTGCACATTCTTTAACAATAGACTTCACAATTTTTTGAGTTTCCAAATTAAGAGCTACATCGGATCCAAGCTCCTCCAAAAATAATTCCTCGGCTTCTATTTGAGATAGAGGTTCAATTTTTATCTTCTCTTGACAGTGCATCTGGCGGCATACGTCAAGCGATCGTGTGGTTAATACCAACTTAATTCCATCTGCTCCAACAGGGATTCCCACCTCTTTAAGATCAAAAGGTGCCCACACATCATCAAAGATTATTGTAGACTTCCCTCTTCTAATTAGACAATTATACAACATGGCTGCTCGTTTCCTCACATCCTTTTCTTCTAGTTTGCACTTATTTAGTGTGTCCCAAATGTCGTCCTGCAAACCTTCTGTGTTGAAATCTTGTGACACAGTGATCCACAACACTTTGCCACAGTCTGCTATTTTGAGGAGTTCATTATGGATGTGCTCCATAATAGTTGTTTTACCGACACCCCCCATTCCATGAATTCCGAGTCGAGATATTTGGTTCTCTACTAGATACTCCAAAATCTTTTTAGTATTTCTCTGAAATGCCTCTCCCACCATCTTTCCTTCTAACAGTACAGTCTCTCTCGCCTCGAATAGTCCTTTGCCTTGTCTCCTAAGTTCTTCTGCTTCTCGCATCAGTAAATCCACCTGTTGATGTGGTGGCAAACAATCCTCACGTGCTGCTTCACTACAATGATTTCCAAGCTTCTCCACACCCGTCAACCAATTCGCGACTTCTGTCCTCACCTTCTTTAGGGATAGAGATGCACCATATTCTATCTCATCCCTTATGCTGGCTGCTATGCTAGCGAGCCCATCTAGTTTTCTTTTCAAAGTTCTATTCTCTTCAAAGCTGTTGCATGTGCATGGATGACTCATCATTGGCGCACCATCGTTCATATTTAGTTCTGTAATTAAAAATTCCATCGGTTAGAGTCTCATGATAGCATTCTTGCTGGCCCATGATAATGTAACATGGTGATGCACAAGGATTAGTCTTTTTAAATAATCAGACCTGGTAGTGACGATGGGCCTGTGAGGCCTAATCCACAAGGGGGAACCGGAGGAGGCGGAGGAGCATTATTTGGAGCTTGTGATGATGAGGGGATACATAGAACCTTGTCCAATGGAGGTGGGGGGTGACATGGGACTGGACTCACTCCACATGATGATGATAGCACGGTTGGATTCTGATGCTGTGACTCGAGATTAGTGGATTGATGTGGAATACTTTGACATTGTGGGGGCACCATAGCTGGTTGCAATAAAATATTCTAGTGTAAGATCAATCAACGGTGAGACTTTCAAATCAAAGCCATGGGTACAGGTAAAAGAACATCTAGAGCTTGACCACGCAAGCTATCTACAGCGAAAATCAACATCTTCGATGAAAGAAACGGTACAGTAAAAAAATAGTGATATATGGCATACAAAATATGCAATGATATACTTACCAAAAAAAAAAAATATGCAATGATATCATTGTAATGGGAACCCATGCGATATGAAAAGAGATGAATTTGAGTTTTCTAGAGAGTTAATAATACGATTAAGAATCGCGTCTGTAATGAAAGCATCAATGATCACTTAACAGCGTGATGGACACTAGTTAACAACACCTATATAATATTGATCAGTAATTGTATACCTTCAAATGTTGTGGAAACTGTAGGTGGTTGTGCAATTGATGTCTCATCGTCAAGAGACACGTCAGAAAGAGACGCCAGTCCATCAAAGGTCGACTCTTCCTCTTCCATCCCATCACGAGGCTGTGGTCGCGAGGGAGGCGTACCTGATGATTGATTGAGATAAACAACAGCATTAGTCGGATTTACATAGCTGGCTTCAGGAACATTCTGACGTTTAGGGCATAGGAAAACTGGCTGCTTTGCCATGCCGTGAAATGGATTTTTAATTATTGAAAAACAAAAGTAATTTTAAAATCATGCCTCACATCAGATCAATTACTTTCTCAGATCAGATCATTTATTTTTTACGTTACTAAATTGCCCACTTTCTGGAGTAATTTGGAATTGCATACCTTGTGGAGGTTCTAAATTGTTTCCACCCTCCATATTTGGCAGATGTGAGGTGCTGGTCGAAGCTGCTCTAACATCTCCTTGGATCCTTTTCTCAGATACTTTCCTCAGGACCTCCGCGGCTTCTGCTTTTACATCAGCATGGACTCTCTCACATCCTTTAATACCAAAGCCTGCGATTCCAGCCAAGTGAGCCTTGATCCTTTGAGCACCTCCATTATACTTGTGTCCGCAGAAGTTACACGTCCACCAGTTGCCTTTATTTTCATTATTCAGGAGCGTCACGTGCTTCCGAAATGGATCTTTTTCTTTAGGCATCGATGCTAGCACTATCCTACAGAAAGTAATCCACTTACACAAGGATGTTCGGTTGGCAAGTCTTTATTTGATTCTTACAAATGGGCGATTGCGAAGACGAAGATGTAGCAACATACCGGTTAGGACAGAAAAAGAAGACTCAGATGCATGCAAGTGGCAAAGAAGCACATCAAGAAGCAGATCTCAGAAGCTGCGCTTGAAACTCTGAAGCACTGGCCGGCATCCAGGTATCCAGCAAAGGATCTTTCTTTCGCCGAAGGCGGGGATCCAATACCCAGAGAAGCAAAAGGCATAGGCCTGCTGTCGTGAATGGGATGTGAAGAATCAAGGAGGACTCTGCCACAGAGACGGCGAAACAGTCGCTGAAGACGCAAGCAGGTAAAGTCTTCGTCTTTTCTCAATCATTTCATTATGTTTTTCTATGTGAGAGAGAGAGAAATAAATTTTTTTTTTAAAAGGACGCTTCAGTCTAAGCCATGTTAACAGTTTGCTGACCAGAGAGACTTAATAATCCCTTTATTCCCCCAGGAGCAAAAGCACGAGTAGAGAATTTACTGCAGTCTACATCTACATAGAGGAAATTAATAAATAAAAGTTAAACAAAACGCGTCAAAAAGAGGGAAAATGATTGAGTTAGCTGAGTAGGAGAAGGACAGTCTCAACAGGAGTGGCAGGGTGTTGCTCCCGAAAACGCGTCAGCCTCTGCCAATTGCAGTTTGGGTCCTGGGGAAAGAAACTCCTGCACCCTAGAAACTTTTGAGCCCACTCTTTTTTACTCATCTTTTCGCACGAAATAGTATTAATTGGACAAAGATTTTAAAGAATAAGGGTGTGGAACGAGGTGAAAAATTATTATTGAACGCTAAAAGATGAGTTCACTTGATTATCAAAGCTCTGTCACTCCCCCCCCCCCAGCCGTCGCCGGACCGCCGCCATCGGCCAGATTGACGCCACCGGCGGACCAATTCGGCAGTCTGGGCGATAGAGGCCGCAGCGGTCGAACGTTCATGAACAAGAAGAAAAAATGAAAAGAATAAAAAAAATTAGTGCATCATACAAAACACATTTCTTTTCTAAAAACACCTTTTTACCACACAACCTATTTTACTGAAAATTGATTCCAGGTTGTAAAATTAAAAAAAGTGCTTCTTTTTTAAAATTATTCTCTAAAGCAAAAACGTTACCAAATGTGCTCTTACTAGGTTTTAAGAGAAATTACTATTAACACTCATCCACAATTTCTTGAAAAATAGCTATCAAATCAGTCGATAATTACATTTGCAATCCCGCGTTCTACATTTGTATTGCATTTTCTCGCATTTTATATGTAAATTGTCACAAGACTCGATCGTGAACTTTTTTTTTTTGCAGTGAATTTAAACAGGAATTTACGAAGGTGTTGGATGGAGCTGGCTCTCCGAACTAGAGTCCTTACCGCTTCCTCCTCCCGGTTGACCCAAAAGGTCGGGTCCACTCCACCTTCAACCCGGCAATCTTGCCCGTGTGAATGGAGGACTTAGCGGGGTGAAAACGCAAGAGGAAATAGAAAGGGAGAATCGGAATGGTGGGCCGACAGATGGTGTAAAACAAATTAAAAAGATAAGGGAAAAAACCATACACTAGATTCACCGAGAGAGAGAGAGAGAGAGAGAGAGAGAGAGAGAGTTAATGCATGATGCATGTGAAGTGAAGAAAAGAAAGGCGCTATGCTTTGACCTCTTAGAAAGAAGCAGAGGAAACAAATCGAAGACAAATTCCTACCTCGCGCAAGCAAACTTTTTTGGCCTTCATCTCTTGTGACACCTCTCCTTCGGAAACTCATGGTCTCAAAACCACTCTAATTGTAACTTTGTCATTGAAACGTTGATCATCACCATTTCGGTCGGTGATGAATTCGTACTTCCACTCCCATCTTGCAGAGCTCGTGTTGCTAGATCATATGCTTGTCTCAACCCCCTATTTTATGGTTATTTGGATAACCATATGAAATCGGCAACTGTACGAATTAATAAGCATATAGTGTAATTTAGGCTTTAAATATATATTGCCCCCAAATGAGAAAAATAGATGCATTTGAAGATAGTGTTGGCAAACTTCTAATATATTATGGGCTTTGACTATTTAGCATTTGCTAAATACTATTTACTTGCACAAATATAATGCGAATTTAATCAACATGTACTATATACCACGTCCAATAACTTTGCGTATTAGGTTTTTCATTTGGAAACTACTCTCAGCGCATGACCAAAGACTTCTTCAGTACTAGTTTTCATGTTCAAATGAAAATGAATATAGAAAACGAGAAAAGTGCATCTAAAAGTGGAGGGCAATGTGCTTTTTTTTCACTCGGATGCTTTTGGGGCTTTCTCTCTTTCTTTCTTTAGTCCCTTTTCTCTAGACCCCACACGTCTTTCACTTTCACACCACCTAACATGTGCGGATCCGGATTCCTTGCTCCGCCCGTCGGGGCAAGAAAATTAGAGGGAAAAGTGAGGGGGCGGGGGTATTTCCGTAAATGAGGAGGGGATTTTATTGCATCGAACGGCTACCAAGGGAAGCATATCAATCCATTCCCGAACATTTGCACGCGCTAATCTTCCTCATTGACAGTAGTACGAGGATATTCACCGATACGCAAAATTCAATAACGTGTTGACACTTAATTTTTTCATGTCCGATATTTATTTAGTTTAATTTTAGAGAAGATTCAATAAAAAAAATCAAAAAAAGAAGTAGAGAGAAACGAGATACAGAAACCGAAAAAAAAAAAGGAAAAAGAAGAAGAAGAAAAATGAAAGTGGCCTCGGACCAGGCCTTTCTTCGCCGGCCCAAACCCATACTCGCCCAGGCTCCACTTCTTCTTCCCCCGGGCCCATCGCCCATCTCATCTCATCCTTGGGCCCACGTGCCCCACTTCCCTTTTTCCGTTTTGGCCCACCTGAGCAACTCCTTCCCCGTGGGCCGGTTTTGCAGCCTCCTCTCAGGCCTCAGTTCGTGAACCCACAGCCCCTTCTCCCCCGCCCATCCCTGCAGATGTCGCTTTTCCCCAGCGTGCCACATTCCAGAGCTCGGGATTTCGGCCGCGCTCGTTGGAATTCTTGGAGAGGGGTGCAAATGGCCGACTGGCACATGCCAGAGGCAGGGGTAGAGAGAGCGGGTCGGACAGGGAGAAGGCGGAGGAAGGAGCAGAAAAGCGAAGCAGAGAGAGCAGGGGGACGGGAGGAAAACAGAAGAGAAAAAACCATATGGGAAAGGGCGAGAAAAAGAGAGAGGTGGGGTGGTTCGGAGAGGAAGAGAGAATGCCCGGGCTGGTCCGCGACGCTTCTTCATTCAAGATCTCCGTCTTCAACGACCCGTCCGCGGGCTTCCCGTGTTACCAGGTAAGCCGACACAACTGGTTTTCTCCCCAAGGATCGCGGCGAGAGTGTCTCGCGGCCTGGCTTGGACTTGGCTCGAACCCTCCTTCGAGTGCGCCCGGCGACCACCGCTCTGAACTGAGTAGGGGACCTCCATGTCTTTGTTGCCTTGAGATTTTTTTTGTTCCCCTGTTTTTTCGGTTTCCTCGGATCGCCAGGGTTGTCCGTCGATCCGAAGGACTCTCGGTCCTCGTCATGGCTTTATATGCGTTGTATGCACATCCTGGTTATCCCTTTGCATGCCATGAGTAGAGATCTGGCGTCGTCTTAGCCCCGCAGCCAGGCGCTCTTTAATGCACTATGCCCGTTTGACGATAATGCCTGCATGATCCCGCACTGGTTTGAGTTGTTTTCCGAAGTCTTGGCCGCTCGCTCGAGTGACGTTTTCGCACCGGAGAGTCACCGGCGAGCTGGTCGCATAATGAGCCTTTCGGCATTGGAGAGTTACCGGCGAGCCGGGGTCTTGAATCCTCGTACTGGGCCGGGCCGTCTCAGTCATGAGGCGACGCGTGGAATGGGCAGGAGTTTGGGCTGGGCACATTGTTAGCCCAATCCCCTTTCCTCACGGGGCCGCGTCTTCCAAGCGGAAACCGACCCGGATCCCGTTTTATATTATAATATTTTAATAATATAATATTTTATTAATAAAATAAATAACAAATTAAAAAATTATTAATAAAAAAATATATGAGTTTTGCTTAAGAAAGTCAGTCTGGCTTTAAAATAAAAATCAATTTTTTTCTTTTTTTTTTTGAAAAAGCTTTCTAAGTAATTAATACTTTTTTTTTTTGGAAAAACAAACAAATTATCATGTGTGGTCCTAGTTCTTTGCTTTTCTATATAGCTTGATTGCAAGACTTACTTAACTTCGCATAAGGATGCGTAGATGCATGCTTAGGTTTGGTGCAGTTTGATACATATAGGATGGATTAGATAGATGTTAGACTGTCGAGATTGGTTCTTGATTAAGTGATAGCATGACGATGGCGATTGTGAACATGGCATGTGTAGAACTGATGATGATAGAGTGATGTCCCCTTTAATCATACTTTTATAAAAGTTTATTATAAGTTCATTAGGATTATGTTAACTTAGATATATCCAAATCAATTTGCATAGTCTTAGTCTAACTCACTCCACTTAAACTTAGCATCATTCCTTTTGTTGAATGATTAGTGCAGTCTAGTTTAGGCTTCATTTATATTAATTTATTAGATTTAAGTTCACTTTTAGCTTTAAATAGCGAGCTTCCCTAGAAATTATGTCTCGAGGCTTACCCAACGAGTTGTGGGTTTTACATTCTCTTCTTTAGGTAGTCACATCTAATTATGTTAACTTTTATTTGGCATTGCATTTCAATATATTGACCGTTTATCTAATCGCATTGTCTTTTAATAAATTGTGTGATAATTTCTTTTTTAAATTAAGTTAGTTTTGGTTTAGATTTGTTTGAAAATAACCACATAAAAACAATCCCATGGGCACTTGACGGCTTTGAACAATCTTTTAAGGTTTAAAAGACGAGTAAAGAGTGCTTGATCTTTATAAATAAACAACTAGTTAGGTACCAAAATGGTGTTAATAAAAATGTTAGCATAAATAAGTCCTTAGGCTTTAGAATCTCTGGTTCGGTAAGGATTGAGATGACACTCTTAACGCCTCCATCTATTCTAGTTGACCCCAATATGCTAATGATGAAATAACCATCAAAAAAGTCACGCGAGGTATGGACTTGGGATGGTCCGTGTTCATAAATAACGAATCGAATCGAATCGAATTATGACATTATATTGTAACTATTCGCTTTGTAATTGAAAAAGAATCATACGTGACTATTTTTACATTCATAAATTTTTATAATACATTGTAATATTTGTTGAATTTAATCTTTATAATATTAAAAAAAGTTCGTTTTTGAAGCTCATGAAATTAAATTTAAAAAAAAAACAGAAAAGTAAAAATCTTAGATTGATTACATAAAACACCAAAGGGAATTTGAAATATAGTCTTTTCAAAGCCGCAATTTTGTAAAAAGTCATATGGCAACGCGCTTTTCAACTGCAACTTACTAAATATTGGATGCCTTCTACCCGCTGCGCCTTGACTTAAAGACCCTTTTATCTAAATGAGCGTCGAAGATGCTAAGGTTTCCCCAGCACCCTGTCATGGAGAATGAGATAGTACATAATGGAAATGTTCATTAACTCACCCCTCAGCTTGTGGAGAAAGGGTGAAAAAGCTCGAGCTGCTTGTGCTTCCCTCCAGAGAAACTGCCATGCAAATGTGTTGGGTTGGAGAAATGGGCTTCGAGTTGAACTTTGTCAAACAAACGCCACATTTCGTCAATTGTAGGCAGGTTATTTTGAGGAGGTAAAGTGTAATTCTTGAAAATGTGATTTTTTAAGAGTGCAAATTGTAGGGATATTTATAAAAGAAGTCATAGATCTATTATACATTCATCAAATCAGTTATAAAATATCTTAATCGAACCGATTTGGTCTCAACATTTTTGATTGTTCACGAATTGATTCTTAATATTTATAACAACTTGCTAATGTAGTGCTTCTGGTTAGCATTAATATGGACATTTTTTGAAAATTTTTTATAATATTTTGTTTTCTTTATTTTTTTATTTTTACGAAGGGTTGGCCTCTGGACGCAAGCTGAGGGCGATGAAGCCCTCGCCAATCACTTTCAAGAGTTTTGGCCCTCGCTAGCCACAACAAGGGTGGGCAAGGGCTGCAACGCCTCATTGGCCACTCGAGGGCTTGCGAGCCCTTGCTCACAACCCTTGCCCAGTGATTGACAAGGTAACCGGCGCTTGGCCCTCACCAGCCTCATGTAAAAAGGGAGATAAAACAAATAAAAAAAGAAAAAGGAAAAAATGGAAAGAAAACAAATTCAGAAAAATTTACCAAAAAACTACAAAAATCATTCACATTAGTGTTATTTGTGCCATGTGAGATCGACAAAGCTAATTGGACCTTAACGTTAGCGATTTTCGGTCAAACTTAGTCAGAAGAACTATATTGGTAATTCATTAAAAAACTTAGAATTAAATTATGAAATCCTCAAAATAGTTAGGACTAAATTGATATAATTAAAAAAAGTCTAAGATTAATTAGCCGTTGTATAATATGTTTAGAACTTTTTGAGCAATTTCCCTTAAGATAATGGAGGATAACTCCAAGCTTAACCAAATATGTGTGTTCATCTTCATATTTGAACTTTCTTTTGAATTATAAACCTATTTCATATGCTCAATACATAACTTCTTTATACGCATAGAATTATTCAGTTGATTTATGATCAACCGTTGTCTATCAAATAGATGGGATCCTTTGGTTTTCTGGCTGATTTACTTGCAGGGATTAATTTAACAATATTGAATGTTGAAAAGTAAAAATTAACATTACGTATTACATATTTATTCCCTTATTTTTTTTTTGTTTTCACGCAGGTGGAAAATGTCTAAGGAAGTGATTATTGGGTTTGATTGCCCCATTTTCCTGCAAAGTATTCTTACACAGCAAGATTGGCTGGACTCAGTCCATCTTTCACGATCCTATGATGTATTCAAAGCGATGAACTCTTCCATCTTGACTTGCAATACGTCATATTATCTGCTTAAAACCTTTTATTAATCACATGTAACTTCCCGAACATAAATATATAAATTCTCGAGAATTCGTCGGCCTGGTCCAAGCAGTTTGCTTTCCATCGATTGAAAAGGAAGAGAAGTCGTTCTCGCTCCTTTCATTCTCCAAATCATTTTTCATACATCTGACCCCGCATCAATTAAGTCTGACACGTAAGGTTGTTGGAGAAGAAATAATAATTTTCTTAGCCTAGTTTGATCTTACTTTCTATGTAATAAAAAAAATAATTAAGACCGTCATTGGCATGTTCTGTGGGTGCAGGTTGGGGACATTGTACAAGAAATTTGACCATCATAGAGTCTTTGACTCTTTGAATATTGCAATCCCAAAATAGATCTACGGCACAATTTACGGGGACCAAATTATCATTTCTCTGTCCTTTCCATCTGACTGTCATACAATTTCTTGCTGGTATCAATTAGTTAAAATATGTCTTATGAACTTGTTAAGAAAAAATTTGATGGAGACTTGAAACACGTGTTGCTCAGATAACACATTGTTTCCAAGGATTTCAGTACTTGGCCGTTAACACCATGTGAATTTTCCTAAAGGGGATCTGTAAATTTACCGGTCTGAGGACTATAGACGTGCCCGGTCCATACGCATCCCTTTTGCAGTTTTAAATATTTGACAGATTTATGAAAATTTCATTAGAAGCTGCCTCCATCTTGTTGTCATAAGTGCCATGAATTTAATACATACACTGAATTGAGAGGAAAATAAAGAAAAAGTTGAGAAATTTCAAAAAACATTTCGCTTTGTACTGATTTTTCTTTTTCTTTTTCTTTTTCGTTACCTGAAAGAAATAAAATCACGCACAGAAAAATAAGAGTTGAATGTCCCGAATGACATATGTGCAATTGAGACACTAAATATTTTCAGAAGTAGGATTTACGCTCCGTTCGTTTCAGAGAAAATAAAGTATTTGTAGAAATGTTTTTCAAGAAGTCATTTTTCCGGAAAATGACAATATTTTTCGATATTTGTTTAAAAATTTAAAATTTTATGGAAAATATTTTACGTTCTTTTTCTTGTTCATGGATGCCCAATTACCGTTGCCACCGTTCGATTGGGGGTTTGCGGTCCGGCGGCTTGCGGTGGGTCTATTGGTAGTTTAATCGACATCGATGATCGGTTGGCTTCCGAAATTTTTTTTTCTCTTTTCAAAAATGGAAAATGTTTTCCTTAGTTCATTAATTGGAAAATATTTTTTATGGTAAAAAATTTTCCTCCCCTAAATACCACAATTTCCGGACAACATTTTTCAGAAGAATATTTTCTGTGAAACGAACGGAACCCATTTATAAAGCTTTTTATATTTATGCAATCAATTCTTAACAGAGCGGTGGGTGGAGTGAATAGTTTACACAGTTTAAATGTCTGCAAAATTAGGCACAACAAAGATCATGTTTATATAATAAGATATGAGTTTTCTATATTTATTTTCGAGCTCACTTGGACACGTCAACTAGTATTGTAAGCCAGTGTGTTCATGCATTTGATTCGTGAATCTCTCTCCCCCGTTTCTTCTTCGTCCTTCCCTCCCCTCCCTTTCTCTGTCACCTGCTCTTCTTCCACGAAAAACAACCTCGGCTTCATCTTCATTACCCTCGACGAAACCGGCCATGGCCACGTTAAGAACCTAGCTTCGAAGCTCCACGGTCTAACCATCTACTTAGCTTGAAGAACGACAGCCATCACTCACTGCGAAAATGGCCACCATTATGATTCCGATCCAACTCATCAACCGCTCTCTCCCTCTCGCGGCTTCTTCCTCCTCCTCTCGCCGCCGGAGCCTCCTCCCTGCGCGAGATGGCGTTACCAACTGCCTGTGGTGACGGAGGTGGGAAGCTCACTGTTATGGTGGCGGAGGAGTTTGGGCAAAAGGGACTCGAGCTCCTCCGGAGACACGCTGACATTGTTGACTACTCCGTCGATCTCGATCCTGAGGAGCTCAGCCAGAGGGCCGCGCTCTGTGAGGCGCTGATCGTGAGCAGCTGGACGAAGGTGGGCAAGGAAGTTTTCCGGTTGTCCCGTGGGAGGTTGAAGGTCGTCGGAATCGCTGGGTTTGGCATTGACAATGTGGATTTGGAAGCGGCTAATGAGAACCGATGCTTAGTGGTGAACGCGCCAAACGCAAGTACGGCGGCGGTTGCTGAGCACGCGATCGCGCTCTTGATGGCCATGGCAAGAAACATCGCTCGGGCAACCGTTTCCATCAAGCTCGGTTAGTCCAATTTTTCTTCTTTTCTTTGTTCTTTTCTTAATGGAACTTGATTTCGTGACTTGCATAGGAGATAAGATCAAATTTCATCTGTTATATCAATAAGATTAAGTGCTAATGCTTGTATAAATTTAAGATGAAGATGTGTCCACGCGATTAAGAACACTAAATACCGACTGTATGTGAAACCATTGTTGGAGATGAGTAAGTTTGATTTAAGAAGAGACTCGAGCAATAATTGTGAGCTTTGCCTTCAATTGACTTCACAATTCTTTTTATTAGTGAAGTCACTGCAAAGCTGTCGTAACCAAGGAAGCGTCTATACCGTATTAAGAATTTGAAGTCTGGTTTTGCTAACATAATCATTTTGGGTCACTATGAGTGTAATAGCATGTTGCGAGTCACAAATTCATGAATGAATAGACCCCATAACAATTTATTAGCATAATTTATTTACTTATTTTTGGCTTTGAACAGGCTGTTAACCTCATTATTGATTAAAGACAGTCACTTAAATATCTCTCTGAAGTCCATGCGACTCTTTTTAACTTACTCTGTTTGACGTCTTATTTTTATTCTTAGTCAATGCTAAAAAAAATGCCATTTTTGGTGATGAATCTTTAAGCAGGAATGAGCATCATCTGTTTATCACAATCGTGGAAGATATTGCTATTTTACAGTGTCAAGGCCGACGATCCATCAATAAATATGTGGATACTAAACTAAGCATAAAAGATTAGTATATGATATATGATCTAGTCCAATTCATAAAGCCTACCAGCAGATCATGTGCTGTTGCAGCCATTCGTTATCGTTAAAGTCAATGAGGCTGTCTTCTGCAAGTATGATCAAGGCACACTTTGGGCCTAGATCTGACCTTTTTCGCAAGGCTTGAACTTTTGTTTCGTTTTAAAAGGCTCATTCATGTGAAGATTCTAGCAGCCACCGGCTACAAGCATCAGTTTCCAATAACGTGATATGAAAAAGCTTCTCTGTTTTTCAGTTTAATAACATTCAACCTGTTTCTTTAGTCCTCTTTTCCTCTTTTGCCAAACTGTTTTGTAGTTGTTTGATAATCACATTACGTGAAAATTGCTTATTACCCATATCCTGTAAATTGTCTGTTCATCAATGCACAAGCAATTTAATGCCTATGGAAAAAACATAAGTATTTGAAGGAGCATATTGGGTGCCATTATCTTTTCCTTAAATCTCTTTTGTCACTTTTGAACATGAACAATGACAACGTAAAGTTCTTCATATCTCTGTATCTATATAATTGAATAATGGCTTAACATGGTGACCGATGACTAAGGATTTTTGACTCGTATCTTCAGACATAATCCTCGAAATTTCTGTAAGGTATATGCTCTGCCAAATGCAGGTAACTGGCAACGAAGGAAATATATGGGCAAATGCCTTTCAGGGAAGACCTTGGCTGTGATGGGTTTTGGAGAGGTTGGATCTGAAGTTGCTCGCCATGCCAAAGGTCTGGGAATGCACGTAATTGCATATGATCCCTATGCCTCTGAGTATCTTGCCCTCGCAATAGGTGTAGAGTTAGTTAGCTTCGATAAGGCCATAGCAATAGCGGATTTCATCTCTTTACACATGCACCTTACTCCTGCCACAAGAAAGATGCTCAATGATGAGACCTTTGCTAAGATGAAAAGAGGAGTTCAAATCCTCAATGTCACCCATGGAGAATTGATTGATGAAGACTCTCTGGTGAGGGCACTTGATGCAGGAGCTGTATCTCAGGTACTTTCTTTTAATCTCGAGTCACTGCTATTTGTGCTGCATAGGAATTTGAAGGGGCTCATTGTTAGGCAGCACTTGACATACTTTTGGAGGAGCCTCCAGCAAGATCCAGCAAGTTGATTTATCATGAAAATGTTATTGTAACCCCTAACCTTGGAGCAAGCACTTTGGAAGCTCAGGTCAGTCAAATAGGTGCAGTTTATTTATGTATGAGCATTTGGTTTATGCTATTGACTAACAATGGCGACAAAACACAGGAAGAAGTCGGGATTGAAATTGCAGAAGCGGTTATTAAAGCTTTAAAAGGAAACCTTCCTACTACTGTAGTCAATGAACCGATGGTTGCTATAGAGGTATCACTAAAGCATTTGTTATCTACTTGCCTTCGCATGGTCCATGGTTTTCCAACTGCCTCTTTCTCCCCCTCCCTCTTTGTGGTGTTCAGATGCAATCTAGTTCTTGTTTTTGGCCTTCGGCAGAGAAATGGGGAGTCACCATTTCACCTAAGGCAGCTATTAGCCGCATTCAACTTTTCTGGATGATGCTTTTACTTTTACATTTGTGATAGCGCTTTTTGAATTTGGATATGCTTGAGTTCTTATATGTAGTTATCTGTGTCAGATACTGATACATGCCTAGCAGGTTGACAATCGATGGCTGTGTGTGTTTTTTATGAGCAAGATTGGTACCGCTAACTTAGTGCAGTTTTTGTGGAAAATGTTCCTGCGCTTTTAGTATATGTCTAATTTGCCAGAACAATGTTCTCTCTATATTTCCCAACAATCCTCTTCTGAACTTGAGGTAGATTACGCGAGTCTCTCTTTGATAACTCTGAACGCCACTTCCCTACCATGGTCAGGCTTTCTGTTTGTCCCGATTAGTCACCTTGCTTCTACAGTTCTTAAGGATAAACTCTTTGAGTTCCTTTCTTTGTTTGACATTGATCTCATAATGTGTAAGATAATAAGCATCCTGAAAATGTCTATCTTCATTTGATGGCTACCCATTTTAAGTATCTACATTCTGCGGTTTCAAATTTTTCCTTAATATGGTACTTGCCTCACTCTTAGTAATTGCGATTTTTTGTTTCAGGTTCTTGCAGAGTTGAAAACATTTCTCGATCTTGCGAACAAGTTAGGGAGATTCGTTGTTAAATTAATAGCAGGAAGAGGTGGCCTGAAAACTGTAAAAGTTACATATGCTTCTGCTAGGGAGCCTGATCAACTTGACACAAAACTGCTCCGCACGAGGATAATCAGGGGTCTGATTGAACCTGTTTCCAGTGTTATTGTCAACTGGGTAAATGGAGATTCCATTGCTAAGCAAAGAGGACTAAGAATTACTGAAGAACGAATGACTTTGCATGGCTCACCAGAGTACCCTCTTGAGTATATCCAGGTTCAGATTGCCAACGCAGAATCCACATTTGCCAGTGCCTTAGCCAAGTCTGGGGAGATTGAAGTTGAGGGACGGGTAAGAGATGGAGTTTCGTGTTTGACAAAAATAGGGAGTCTCGAAGTAAATGTCGAGTTAGAAGGAAGCATATTGCTTGGCCTAGCAGCTGATCAACCGGGTTTGATTGGGAAGATTGGAAGCATTTCGGGAGAGGCCAATGTCAACATCAGTTCCATGAAGGCTGACAGGATCGCTCTACATATGCAGTCGATGATAATTTCAATCAAAGTGGATCAACAGCCTAATGAGGCAACTCTGAAGAAGGTCAAGGATGTTCCGGCTGTTCAAGAACTTGCTTTCTTGATGTTATGATGTGCTGATAGTCATAATCTATCTCATTTTCACCAGTATGTGTCCATTCATTGTACATACATAACACTGAAGCCTTCAGTAAATTGTCTTCAAGCAATTATAAAAATCTCAAGTATCTTGCTGTGGCCGAAATATTTACATTTTAAAGAAACAAGTCTCTATCCATCTCTCCTAAATGTTTTCATCATCGCAGCTCGACATGCCGCCGATCTGTGTTGCACTGGATCATATGATAGTTGGGATTTGACATTGCACCAGTTGATCAACTGTTTGAGCATTGTTCTACAGGAACTTTGGCAGAAGATTAATGCACACAAATCATAAAGTATTTAATTCGTAAACTAATGATTGGTCAACAATCTGCATAATTAAGTATTATAGTTTTAATTCTTGTTCATTTAACGAATATTCTGTTTCCACCTTCATTCCAAGCAAGAAAAAAGCCATAGTCTGTAACGTTGATGTTACCTAGGCACAACATGTTATAACAAATCAAATCATCTCTGGCCTTTCTATGATCCAAGTAATTAAACCAATTTATAGAAACCAGCTTCAGCTATTGTTCGTTTTCCTTCTCCTTCATTTCTCATTAATCTTGCATTCAAATTCACTATAAATACCCAACATTGGGTAGCTGTGTTGGTTTAGAACTTTTTCCTCATCGCTGAGGTCGATGGTTTGAAACCCGCAGTTATGGGGGGTCATGATGTTAGGATCCCGTACTAGTCTCTCCCGAGGTATAGGGCCCGGCCCTTTGGTGCCGTCCGGGCATGAGGGGCACGTGGTTGATTCCTCAGCTGTTAAAAAAGTTCACTATAAATGAATGTATAGCTGGAGTTCTACATGAATTTTGCCAAAGCAAGCAATCGATGTAGCTGGAGTTCTGCATGTGATGCTAGCTATATCGATAGCTAGCTGTGGAAAGTTCATGTAGAGCTCCAGCTATACATTCATTTTGGATGCTTTATTCATAAAATTGACCGAAAAAATAACAAGGGTTTTTCGAAATTTTCTTTTTGACAAGATCAATTTTTATGGAAGTAAACCCAACAGTAACAAATATTACATTGCCTTTGCATAATAGCATGGGAGTTTTATCTTTTTTAGTAACTGAAGCCTACATAAAAACAGAAACATCGAAAAAAAAAAGGAAAATCAATGAATTCGGGCTCACCACTATAAATTGCAATAGAACAATGAGGGCCCTTTTTTTTTTTTTTGGTAAACACTGGGGGGATTTTGTTGTACATTCTGTCCAACCAAATGAAGCAACTTGATCCTCCTTAAATCGCTTGCTCCGCCGTGCTCCGCTGCATTCGCATTCCATTACGAAAGTGGGCTCGTCGACCGAACTTTTCTTAGTTCTCTTAGCGATTCTTGCTTTCCCGCAAGCCAGCTCCAAAAGTGAGTGGTGGACTGAAAGTCAGATTCCAAAATGCTATACCAGGAACTCCGGTGCTTGACGTTCGATGTATTTCTGATGACCATGAACTCGGCCACTACAGAATTTCTGGCAATTCTATTGCGGGATTTCAGCTCCCCCATCCGGTGAACTCCAGGTATGCGACTGCAGCTTTGCATGGCTTAAGGCAAGACACATTTTCCAGGTGTATAACGGGTCAAGAGATCTCATCCGGTGCCGCTATTGTGATTGGTATATAGCACCTGATGGTCTGTGCCTGCAAATGGACGGGGGCTACGAGAAGGCCTGTCAAGGTTGGGGGAACTCCTCAGATCTCCGCCACGGGCGAAAACGCGTGCTGCAAAGGTTATCGAATGATTCGAAGGTTTGGTCATGGTTAACATGATATTTGTAAGCTCCCTGTTTAGATGGAATAAAGGTTCTGTTCAAAACACTGATCCCTTGATCGGAAGTCTTCTTCATCTATCCATGGTTTGATTCTGACTTCTGTTGTATCTTGAGGATTCCGGACTCATGGCCGGACGTGCGTTTCGGGGGTTGTTGCATTCGTGTGGTTCTCTGATGATTGGCGGTGTTTCCTGGCGAGGAATACAGCCTGAAATCTTCGATACCTGTGGTGATGATTGATGATGGGTCTGAGATTGTCCAATTAGTAAATGGTGGGAGAGGAAATGCTTGAAAATAGAGATTGAATGAAAGAAAAATAATGATGAGCTTCTTATGATTAAAATGGAAAAGGGTCATAATAGAAAATGGATCTAATGTGGGCTTAGTGACAAAATTGAGCTATATTCGGTTATGATAAGAGTCGGGCTTAGAAATGGGTCATGATTCAGTTTTATGATCTTAGCACTGGATTTGGCCTAGTTTCATTTAGTTTATTATGCTTATAGTTTAGGGATTTTAGTTGTTCCTTTTAAATAATGGCACAGGTTTAAGTATATTAATCATTTGGAAAGAGAAATTGGACTCCTTTGGATTGTGGCTCATGGGAGTTACCATCTTGAGGCTTAATAAGGCCATCATATAATTTAACCAACCCGCATTAGATTACTTGGGTGCACTATCTTTTTTAATTGTTCTTTTATCGTTGTTTAGGCTTAATTGTCACGATTTACTTATTCTAGTTACATGGTTAAGTTACGCTTCTAGGATCATAAAAAGGACCAAAAGGCAAAATAAATCGTAGGGAGACTTGGTAGAAGAGAATGTTAGGACTCATCAATAAATAAAATGATTGCATGTGACACTTACTTGACAATTTATCAAGTGAGGGTACCAAAAGGACATTAGTTCAAACAACAAGTGTAACCAACACCCTGACCTAAGATCTCTAGATGCTTAGATAATGAGATATATATACTCCCAGATCTCGCTTAAGTCCTAGCCAACATAATAGTCTAGTGGGGACACTTTCACATAATAGAATTCTCTTAGGATTAATCAAATCTAAATGAATTTTCCAACATCAAGCGAGGTAAGGGTCTTGAAGAATTTTGCTCATTTTTTTTTGTTAGAGTAGGCACTTAACTGATCATGTTTTCTCCGATTTAGCACTTAAATGATCTAGCAGAAAGTTTTGGTACTAAAATAAGCGCCGTACACAAATTATGGTACTTGTAGTGTCCTTTTGCCTAATTATGGTAATTGGGCTGTGATTTGCATAGGAGGTTTCATATTTGCAAGATCAACATTGATTAGTTATGATGAAGCCAACCTGAAAATCGAAAAATACAAACAATCGAGAACGCAAAACAGGATATTTGATACTTCGTGATTTTAGGGCCATTTTATGCTTGTCCCCCCGAACTCGAACTCCCTCGGCCTCTTGAGAGCAAAGTATGTAACAAAGCAACTTACCCACCAGGTGGTGACTACGATCATAACATCCAGGAAGTTATGACCTGTTTGTTCAAATATACTGCAGATAGGGGTTACGATATGTACTGCCACTCGACGGGTGGAGGAGAAGACTGTTATGGCCATGCGGCATGCAATGGAGTGATTTCCAATCCGGATTGCACCGGATGCTTGAATCAAGCTATAAACGTGATTGAGGAGGTCTATCCGAATAGCATTGGGGCTCAAGTCCAGTTGAAAGATTGTAGAATTCGATATGAAAATTATGAGTAGTTGTCTGTACTTTTTTGTAACGAGCTAGGAGCTCCTCTTATTGAAATTTCATCCTCTCGGGTGTGGACGACTATGTCTTCCCTTTGAAATAAGTGAAGGACTTCAGTGTGGCTTTATTTTAAAAAGCAATACTTGGTAAACGTACCATTTCAATAAAAATATAAGGAAACCGGCCATTCTGGTTCTTTCTCTTGGGGTTTCAAAGCAAAATTCTTGGTGGTGAAAAATAGTATTAACAAAATTTTACTGCTCCAAATCCCTGACAATCCAAAAATGGTTTCGGAAAGTGATTTAGAACTACACAACTCAAAATGGTCTTCGTATTACCTGATGAACACTTAGATACTTTTTTTGATTGATTGGTCCATGTGAATCGAGCCTAATCGTTTCAATAATAGATCATGAAACTTTTCCTTGATGAATTAACTTTTATAATAAGGGTACGTCAAGTTAGTCAAAAGTATTTTTTTGAAAGTATGTCATAGTTGATTTTTAGTATTTGGTGTATGGAAAATAAATAAACCGTCCGCCGTGGCTGCACGGTTGAACTTTGCTCTTCCGTTTTTAGTTTATTTTCTATATGGAATGGTTATTTTTGTCAAATACGTTGGATCTCTTGAACCCACTTTGGAATTTGGCCCTCCTCCCTAAAGCTTGTTAAATATTGTTGTATCAAACCAATAAGATTCATCTCGCTATTGAAAGGTAACATTATCAATGACTACTTACCCTATAATTTAAACTTTAGATTGACCTGTTGAATTTATTCAATACAATCACAATATTAAAATCTCTTGAGTAGTATAAGATATCTTGAACGTGAATAATAAAAGATGAATATTTTTTCAAGAGCTTTGGATTTGATGATAGTCCAAAAGACGCGCCGCACAATGTTGAAGTATTCTTCCACTTTAACTGGAAAATTGAGCTTCCTTCGTCAGTACAAAGGCCCTGGGAAAAAGAGAAAATATATGGGTTTGTCGCATTAGATAAAAATTTTCCCTCATCTTACTCATTCAGTTCATAATGTTAGGTAAGGTTGAAGTGAATATTTCGAGAGAGCGCAAGAAATTCCCAAAGTTGTAGATTATATTTTTTAAATAGATAATATTTGTAACTTCAAATCATTTTCGTCCAGCTTGGGCGGGGCCGCCCTCGCTGGCCGTAGGGGAGGGCCATAGCGGCCTCCCTAGGCTAGACGGCCCTCACTCATCGCCGGCAAGGGCTTTGTCCCCTTTCGGCGAGCTCCGCCGGCCGCCGGAGCTTGCCAATAGTATTTTTTACCAAAAAAAAATGAAAAAAAAGGTTGGGGTAAATGTGTCATATGGGCAAAGTTTGGGGTTTTTGATATCACAAAAAAAGTTTAGGGTAAATGTGTCACAACGGGAAAAGTTTGGGGTTTTTCATGTCACAAAAAAAATTTGGGGTAAATGTGTCATAATAGGCAAAATTTTGGGATTTTTCGTGATATTAACCTTCAAATTTATAACAACTTGCTAATGTAGCCCTTCTGGTTAGCGTTAATATGGACATTTTTTTTTATATTTTTTGTTTTCTTTATTTTTTTTATTTTTACACAGGGTTGACAAGACCTCTGGACACTAATTGAGGGCGGTGAAGCCCCCACCAATCACGTTCAAGAGTTTTGGCTCTCCCCAGCCACAACAAAAGGTGGGCAAGGGCTACGACGCCTTGCTGGCCACTCGAGGGCTTGCCAGCCCTTGCTCGCAGACCTTGCCCAGTAGTTGACAAGGTAACCAGCCCTTGGCCCTCACCAGTCTTGTGTAAAAATGAAGAGAAATCAAATTAAAAAAATAGGAAAAAATGGAAAAAAACAAGTTTAGAAAAATTTACAAAAAAACTGACGTTAATGCTACTCGTGCCATGTATGATTAACAAAACTGACGTTATCGATTTTCGGTCAAACTTACTCGGAAGAACTATATTCGTAATTCATTAAAAATTTGAGAATTAAATTAAGAAATCCTCGCACGGGTTAGGACTAAATTGACAGAATTAAAAATGTTAAGACTTAATTAGTCGTCGTATAATATATTTAGAACTTTTTGAATAATTTTTCTTATTTTATGAAGGATGACTCCAAGCTTAACTAAATATGTGTATTCATCTTCATAGTTAAACTTTCTTTTGAATTATAAACCTATTTCGTATGCTCAATACATAACTTCTTTATACGCATAGAATATTCAGTTGATTTATGTTAAACCATTGTCGAACAAATTAATGGGATCCTTTGGTTTTCAGGCTGACTTATTTTGCGGGATTAATTAAACAATATTGAATGTTGGAAAGTAAAAATTAACATTACGAATTAAAGATTTATTCCCTTATTTCTTTGTTTTACAGATTTATCAAATAGACGTATTATGTTCCGTTCCGCAACTTCCCTTCCGTTGCTTTCCCCATTTTTTCATCGAATATGTTGAAAATTCTTTCAGTTAAGTCCTTGGAGTGCAATTTGCACAAATTCTTTCTAATTAAAAGCTGGTATTCGGCCAAGCTCTCTCCTTGAGTAAGCTAGCCGGAATTCTTAGTCTATAAGGCTAAAAATTCGTAGGCCTCAACCTATTTCCAGGTTTATTCTAATTATTTCAAAGGTTTAAAAAATTAATGGGCTAAATTTACTTCAAGTAATGCCCAAATCATCCTAAATTAGGGGCTGAAAAATTCAATCAACTGTTTCTAAGTCTAGTTGAAAATCCCTAGGAGGTGGGTTAGATCTGCACAACCGATTTCAGTTCACGCTATCGCCAATTCGATACTAGATGCTATAAAAATGCTTAAATTACATGTTATACAATGTTAAAAAAATAACTTCACTTAGGAATTAAATAATTCATACCTAAGATTTTTATGCAATGTAAACCTAAATGAGTCATCAAAATTTAAGTGTCAACAAATTGTAAGGATAAAAAGGAGAGCTAATAATTGGAAATTCAAGTATGGAAGATAAGAAGCACCTGCTAGTCCAAATTCCCGTTAGCCATTAACTAATTTGTGCACCGGATAAAATTAAATATGTATTTTCTTCTGAAAAATGATCTACAAAGTTGGCCTTCATATTTAGTAGGTATTAAGGCTTGTCTCTCTCATAAATGCTTAATAAACTAATGTCAAGATGCCCAGCAGCAGCTATATGATGTGAACATTAAGCGGTAGTAATCTTTTGACAAGGTAGTAAAAGATGCATAGATAATACCAGACAACATCAATTCAAATTAAGCTGAGAAATTCCTGCATCCTCTGGACAAGTGTCTAAGGTTCCACGACAACCCCCTACGATTACAAATCTCTTTATGGGTCACCATTCAATTCAATAAAATCATCACATTTCGAAGATTGCATTGTAATGTCATCTAGAGGAGGGTGAATAGGTTATTTCACATGATCTTGACAAAAATATTGCAAGATCAAGACAATTTAGTTGAGTATTACCTAATTCAAATAAAGTGAGAGTTTGAATATTGACAGTAGTATGAGGATATTAATTGATACACAAAATTCAATAACGTGTCGACACTTACTTTTTGCTTGTCCGATAATCTATTTAGTTTAATTTTAGAGAACATTGGCATTAGTTTCAACTAGCATTATCTTTTTATTTTCAACAAAAAATAAAAAAAAAGAGGTAGAGAGAAACGAGATACATAAACAGAAAATCAATCTTACACAATTTCCAAATGTACAACTCATTCTATAGAGCTTTCAAATTACATCCGTGAGAATGCCATGTAATCTTTAGCCAGTGTTAGGGTAACATATGAAACCATGAAAGCGAGACGATTTCATATTTTCCGATGACTAGAGAAAGATGACAATTTCCGAGTAGAAGCCCAAAATTTAAAATTAAAAGAATTACAAAAACCCCTGACCCATTTACCTTGACGAGAAACAGTAATTGACTCAGTAGCAGCGCCAAGCAAAAGGGCAAACGAGCTTATAACAAACATACTTCTGCTCGGAAGAATCGTTGCCAAGGGCGTCGGAGAAGTCGACGGGGAAAGCGGTGTGGTCGGAGCTGATGAGGTCCTTGCTGGTGACTTCGAGGGTCTGGTTGGTCATGCACTGAGCATGGAGGTGGAACTCGACGGAGTAGAACTCGTACTGGCTATCACTATCGCAGGTGTCGCAATCGCAAGAGAAGCGCATGGACATGGCGTGCTCGGAGGTGAGGGGGATGAGGCCGAGGCGGTGGGCGATGAACTCGTCGTTGAGGACAGAGGAGTTGACCTCGATCTCGATGAGGTCAATGGCAATGGTGGGCACCTTGGCGATCATGACGCAGCGAAGAGCGTTGGCGACGTTGGTGTCGGTGTCGCGGAGCTCGAACTTGAGGTAGTCATCATTCATCTCCCGGATCTTCACCCTCGGGAACCTCTGGTATGACGCCCCGTCCATGGTCAACAACGAGGAGAGCAGAGGAGAGAACTCGAGCTTTCGCACTGAAGACAATCGTAGAGGATCAACAGTGGGGATGATATTTTGAGGTGAGGGTTTTCCCCTCTACTTGAGGGGGCAAGAGATTTTGAGGGTGGGGATTTGCAGATCATATCTGCTTTAAAAGCAGAGGATCCACTTCGCTCCTTTGTGGGGTTTTAGGTGTGTAACGCGAGAGAGAGCGGGCGCGCCGTGGCAAAATTAACGTTAATTCAATCCTCAATTTTTTTATTATATCAATTTAATTTTTTTATATCGATTTAGTCTTGAACTCTCTAAAAAATTAAAATATTAATCATAAACCTATTATTTTGATATTTGGTCAGATAGACTACGTTGATAAATCATTAAAAAGGTTCAGGATTAAATTGGTAAATCATCAAAAAATTTTAAAGTTTGATTGATATAATTAAAATATTATATAAATAAATTGATAAATTATCAAAATGTTCAAAACTAAACTGATATAACTAAAATATTTAGAGATGAGTTAGTTTCTGCATAATGAATTAGAACTTTTAGTAGATAAATTTTGTGTATGATGTCGTATCATCTCTATTTATACAACATTGCATTGTTTTGAGATTGACCAGAATGGCAAGTTATTCCTCTTGTGTTCAATTTAAGGCTCAGTCTATCAATATGCATTTTGATTCTCAAGTTATGTAGTCCTCCCACTGATTTTATCTCCACTGCATGGTTCAAACATTATATTCACTTTTTTGTTTTTGTTTTAATGTATATGGAAGAATCACAAATTGGGATATCCTAACATACTTACTAAAATCTTAACCAAAAAATAGGAGAAAATTAAGAGTTTTAGCAAACTTTGAAACATAAGAGAGCCCTTAGGGTAATATTTGATTGTTTAAGAAACCAAAATCGCATTAAAGCCATTATTTAGGTAACCCTTTTTTGGTGAGTTTTCATTACGTTAATGTCACATGTCAACCATTTACATTTTTTGCCACTCATGTAGATTATCACATGTGTATCGATTTGAAACATTTTGCTATTTCAATATTTATTTGGGATAAATGGGACAAATATGTATCGGTTTGAATTTTTTTACAATGAAAATTTAATTGATCAAGTATTTTTGTTTGAGGATCTTTTAATGTAAAAATTAGTTTGAAATAGATGTGATGTGGATGTACCAATTTTTTATTTATGTGGCAGTCAGCCTTAATTCTTTTTAACCCATGCCCTAGTACAGAAATTCCATTTAGCAATCACTGCTTGCCTAACTTGCTTACCATCAGAAAATTCAATAAACAATTATATATATTTTAAGTTTGGACAACTCAAGCATAATTATTACATCATCGAACGTCACTCTTCTTGGCTGTTCTTGCCCAGAAACAAGAGCCAAGAATGCCGGTACGCAAGCACAAGCCGCTCGAACGGAGGCTATACATGCCGGGAAAAAGAGCATTGCGGTCGGGCGGTTTGGCTCTAGTTCCTATCGCGCTTTCTCTTCCATCGCAAAACTCATTCCGTCGGCGGGGATCTATGATCTGCGAGTCTCCTTACTCACCGAAAATCCTCCAAGAAACTGCGCGGGATTCTTGAAAGCTTGCTGGGTAATTTCCCTTTGCTGCCGAGTGGATTCTTGTGGGCGGGTTGATATTGCTTGCAATGTACACGAGGAGGTTGAAGAGTAAACTTCAGAAATGGGTGTCGGTTCTTTATCATCGCTGCAATAACGGGGTCGTTGCTCGACGCCAAGACTATCTTCTTCGTGGCTATGTATTGACCCCGGAAGCTTCGGTGGGTAAATTCGCTCCATCGCTCGCTGCTCTGATCAGGAGATGCCTGTTAAGCTCAAACGGTACCGAGCGGCTTCATTTGTCGTCCCGCAGTGCCAATTGGGATTTTTCCCTGCGAAATTTAAGGTCTTTTAGGTGTTCGAATGGTCGGTCTTTCGCGGGCTTTTCGAGCTTGGCGGAGAGCGCCAAGAATGACGAGAATGGCAAAGATAACGGTTCTTGTGGTGGTGACGAGAAAGTGTCCAAGATGGGGGCTTCTTGGATCGACTTGTATTTGCCAAGAAAGGCGAGGCCTTACGCTTACCTTGCTCGCTTGGATAAGCCTATTGGGACTTGGTTGCTTGCTTGGCCTTGTATGTGGTAAGAGGCTTTACGGTTTTGAGGTGGCTGGTTTCGTTTCTCTTTTTGCAACGCTGGAAAAGCCTGAGTAGCTCCGGAGAAATGGATCACTGATGTAGAAATGCTGTGTACTCCAGTTCTTTTACCGGTTTACAATTCTTATTTGGGGCAATTCATTTCAATGTGTTTGTATGCGCGTTGTACTGTGATGTGTTTGATAGAATGACTCAAAGAGGAGCAACTGATTTTGTTTCTATTCTTTCCCAACTTGTACTGCCAGTGTGCTGCATTAATCATATATAGGGTTTTGTTTTCTGTATTGTTGTTTGGGAGTTGACATAGGCATCAATAGATCACTATTACAAGGACTCTCAGTGGTAGCGTTAGCTATGGATCTCATACATAGGTGACTTGAACTGCAAGGAGGGAGACCATGGTAATATAAAATTGTGCAGCTGACTCTTTGTTCTGTAAGGGAAATAAATTATGCAGCTGTCTCTTTGTTTTTAAAGGAAAATATTACGAGATGCTGTTTATATCTGCACCAGTATATTTTTGAAAACACTCTGAGGACTGGACTTAGCCACATAAGGAATCTGGAAATGAATGTGGACTCGGGCATTGGCATCATTTCTTAAGGCAAAGGGACCAGTTTGTGGGCTAAAACACAATTCTCTTCACGAATCAAGACTTTGACGGTTTCAGACTATGTGTGTTCTGAGGGTAGTTACTGACATTTGAACCCATTTTTCATTAAAAAAATTCATATTGGGAGGTGTCTCTGATTGATGCTGTCCTAACTATTTACTATTCTGCTAAGATTTGTGGTTTCTACGAATGACAAGATGATGTACTATATAGAAAATAAGACCTCCAGTATTAACTGTGTTTACTTTATTTTGGGGATTTCTTTCCTCACTCTCTCTCAACAGCAATTTGGCTACCTCATGGTCCCTGTAGAATTTCTTACTTTTGTGGGCTGTAGCTTGGAAAAAGTTCTTTCTATTGAAATTATCAAAAAACAAAATTTCACCCTCACAAACTGGCATTATATGTGCAAAATCTGGATGATTCTGTTAATCATTATCTTTTGATTCATGTTTTTCTTCATTGTAACTTTGGCCACAATGTATGGGATCATATCTTCAGTACCTCAAAGGTGGTCTAGGTCATGCCAAGAAATTCCGCCAGTTATTTAGCTGCTGGAGTGCCTATGTAGGAGACTCAATCTATAAGAAATCTTGAAGCACTGCACTGCACTGCACTGCTTTGTCTTGTGTCGTGAACTTGGGAAGGACCTAATAGAAGATTATGTGTGGAATCTCGAGCTTCGATTGCTTTTATTTTGCACTCTGCTCTGATTTATTCTTGTCTGGTGATGTTCTACTTTCATCTTTTTTATAAACTTCTCTTCTGTACTTGTCCAGTTCTGATGCACCAGATTTTTCCTTTAATAAAGTTCGTTATGACACGTCGAAAGAAAATTATCTCTTAGTGTAAAACACTTAGGGTGCAGCTTTAACAATGCCATATGAAATTAAAGGGACAGAAAATGTCACTAATGTTTATAAGCTCCTTTTCAGTTTCGATATTGCTGGGATTTAAAATGGTCCTTAAGGCTAATTAACATGCTACCCAAGACATTAACGTGGATGGTTATAAAGAGATTGTTGGTCCATACTAGTTGCAAGACAATGCCAAGAACATATGGTGTTTGGGGTGTATTCACACCTATGAGTAGTCCAATGGATTTTGCAAAAAAGCTTCAAATGTACTCTTTGGAGCTATCCACCTAGAACCATTGTAAGCATGTATAGGATGCTTGACTGCTATTGCTGCAGGGACCCTTTTACATCACTGTTATGAACCTAATCGTTCATATTTAGTTATACTTGCTTCATCTGTTTGTCAGTTTAATGGGAATTTATATACCTTCTATGAACGATGCCTCTCATATTTCTTTTGCCTATGGAATTGGGCTGTAACCAAAAAAAGAAAGATGTTCATGATGCTGTTTTAATATGATATGGATATGCTTGTCGAGTTTCATTGTTGCTTACATCCAACCAATTTTAGGTCAATCATGCTGACAGCAACCCCCGGAAGTCTTCCTGATCTTAAGATGTTGATGCTTTTTGGTTCTGGAGCTTTGCTGCTGAGAGGTGCTGGATGCACTGTCAATGACCTCCTTGATAGGGACATTGATGTGATGGTAAGCATATTCCTGTGTATGTGTTTTTCTGTCTTTTTTTTGGTTGAATAACTGGAAAGTGCACATCAAATGGTTGAATGATTTGGTTAAACCCTAATGTTATGATGAATAGCATTTTTGACTTCTCCTATCGAATCAAGGTCTTTTGGATTAATTGTTTACTTGGCACACTTGTTGCTTTGTTATTTGCATTTTGATGAAAGTTTGTAGCCTTCTAAGACTTGAAACTGTTATATGTCGTGTGTTCATTCTCTGATATTTCTTTTCTTCTGTCTGTTTAAAATGATTGTTGTGCTCTTCCCCTTTCTGGGTGAATCTTTTCTGTAGTTAACCTCTGACATCTTTTTCTGGTTGTCATCTTGGCAATATTGGGTCAATTAGAAACTTGATAAAAGTTCCTTTCTCAATTTTAGCTGCACGCCCTTAAGTTTTAGTCTTTTTAAATGGAACCTGCGATTTCTGAACGGCTGAATAATTTTTATTACAGTTCTCTGGCTTGACCGAGATAAACCTAGTAGCTGCTGCTAAAGTCGAGGGTTTAAATCAACCTTTTCATGAAATTTATTTATAAAGTAACGCATAAGTTCACCATTCACCTATCATTTACAATTACTTCTTTTTAATGTACTTGGAAACCCCTTTTCATCTTAGAAGTTTAAAGAATGACTCAGTTAATTTGTATTTTTGCGAGCAACCTTTCCTTAATTTCCCTAACTGTTCTGGTTGCTTTAATGTTTCTTTATTTTATGCAGCTGAGTAAATTTTTCATGTTCCTCAGAAATAGATCATGGATTGCTAAGAGCCAAAGTTCTTGGAATTAGTTTTTGATAAGATCAATTTGTTAAGTTTCTTTGGCATTTAATTTATGTTGGACTCTATTTCTGTTAGGTGGAACGAACAAAGTCCCGGCCAATCGCAAGTGGTCTTTTGACACCATTTCAAGGGCTTTGTTTCCTTGGGTTTCAATTGCTTTTGGGTCTTGGAATTCTTCTACAGTTGAATAATTACAGGTTAATCTCACTTTTATGTCCTATTGAGAGACTGTAAGCTTTCACTAGTTTTGCAAGCTCCTTGGAGATTCAAAATTGATTTTTTGTGGAGAAGTGGAATGCTCAGGTTTTATGTCCTTGGCTAATAGTTTCCTTTAAAAAGAAATAAACTCATGCTTTTAGTTCTTTAAGCAGTCATTGTTAAATTGTCATAAGCACATGTAAGCATGAAACTGTGCTTCTTGGCGAAGTTCATTTGGGTGGGTTTCCATAATTTCTTTACTGCCAAAGTGCCAACCTTTTCAACTTGGTCCCGCAATTTTCTAAGTAGGAAAGTCTAATGCATCATAGTGATGTCTTGTCACTGGTTGAAGTGTTCTGTGAGTTACCTCAAAAGACAGGATGCAAAGCCACAAACAGTATAAAGTTGATTGAGCCTTGAAAATCTAATTAATTTTAGGATCAAGTTGGTGATTGTGAACACTGCTGTCACTATGTTCTACTACCTCTGTAAATGCATAGGCTTGGGTTAATTGAAGGCCCTAGCCAGCTTATTCCATTCCCCATGCAAACTCATTACATTTTATGACCATTAGTGGCTGCTTGCTTTTTGGTGTAAAGATATTCACCTTTTGTTTCTGCAATAATTTTGTAATCACCTTGCTGCTGTTGACTTTCATCTCAGTAATATACCAGAATTAGGTTCGACATTGACAAAACTTCTGCTGTTCCATCCTTGTTTTAAAGGTAGATGGACGTGATAAGGGATCTTGGTCTTTTTAATTTATAATGTTTTATGATATCTGATTCTTGTATATTCAGATATAGTTAGTAGAAAAGCATGTAAAAGTGGTCATGGTATATGCACTGGTTGTTTTCTTCTTTTCCTAATGATTGCAGCTTCCTTATCTTTTCACAGCCATATACTGGGAGCTTCTTCTTTGTTGCTTGTCTTCTCCCATCCGTTGATGAAAAGGTTCACGTTTTGGGTAACAAATCTGGATTTCTATTTGTCACAGTGGGCATAATCTTTCTACCGTGCTTTTTATTGACATTATTTGTTAGTGTGACGTCTTGGAAAATTTTCAATGCCAATGCAGCCACAGGCCTATCTAGGTTTGACTTTCAATTGGGGAGCTTTACTCGGATGGGCTGCTGTTAGAGGAAGTTTGGATCCTTATATCGTGCTTCCTCTATATTTTTCTGGAGTTTTTTGGACTCTTGTGTATGACACTATATATGCACACCAGGTTTCTGACTGTATCTCATGAAACTTGTTGAGGAGTTTATATTGTGCCTTATGTTATACAAATCGTACTTAATTTTAGTAACTTTTCTCAAAAGCAACATGGTAGAATCAAAATGGAGAACCTATTCATTTTTGACATATGCATTTGAGTTGCCCAATTTTATATTAGTTCTGAGAGATTTTTGGAAGACGTATATGTTTTTTATGCTCATCTTGAATTTTTTGGATGAAAACTGCTCAGGGGGGACAACTTATTAGGCTCATTGCTCTTGCTCAAATGAGCATGAAATGCGTGGCTGTTTATTTTTCCTTAACTCAGATGAATATGCAATTGTTGGAGTTACTGTTGAAGTCTCAAATAGTGGTTATGTTACTGTTGAATTCTCAAATAGTGGTTATGTGAGCATAAAGATTATACGCTGGGTTATGTGTCCGTGAATGTAGAAACTAACTTGCATTTTATTCTCTGGCACTTGCAATGAACTGGTCATTTTTGAGGTTACTCATTTTATGCACGAACGATTCTTTTTGGGCTCTCTTTTTCTGGCTGTTTTTCATAGGCTTTAAAGTTCTTCATACTTTAGAATTTCTCTCCCTCCTGGACCCCTACTCCCAGAAAACCCACTCCAGCAGCACCAGTACAATGTTTTAGTTAACAGCAATATGCGTTCAATTATAACTGACCACCACATTGTTTCCTCCTTTTTAAAGGATAAAGAAGATGATGCTAAAGTGGGTGTAAGATCAACGGCATTGAGATTTGGAGATTTGTCGAAGGAATGGATTTCTGGTTTTGGAATCGCTTGCATTAGCGGTCTTGCACTCTGCGGATATAATGCTGATATTGGTATTAGTTTTCTTCTGTCTAAGGACTCTGGCTTTCAATATTACTGGCAAGCTCATTATCTGTTTTCAATAATGCATGTGGAGCTGGATGGCCATACTACGCATTTCTTACTGCTGCTTCTGGACATATAGCATGGCAAATATTGACAGTTGATCTATCATGCCGTGCCGATTGTAACCGAAAGTATGTATATTGGATCGAGTCGAGCAATAAACCCTTTGCCTTCCCATATTTTTTGCATAAGTTCTGGTGATACTTCTTTCCTTAGTTTACTTCAACATCTTTAGTTTTTTGAACTCTTTTCGTCGAGCCAAGTAGTGGCATAGAATCGATATTAAGAACACGGGAGGAGGACAAAGTCATCATATGTAACTTAAATAATCTATCCAAGTAAGCGTTTAATTACTTTCCAAGTGTTATGAATGCCTAGATAAACATTCATTTAAGATGATTTCGCCCCCTTTAAATGTCTTTCACAGCTGTTTTTCATAATACTGAAGTCTTTTGTTTCTTTCCATTGTATAAAAATCATTTGTTTCTTTCTTGTGATAAAGGCGATTGACATCTAGAATGCCCTTTTTATGAGAGACATATAGTTCAGTCGAAGTGTAAAATCATTGTAATTCTTTTAGGGATCACATATATAACCATCTTTGGTTGATGGTAATGGGATATTTTCTCTGGTTGCTGATGTTATGGTGATCAAGAGTGGAAGCCTTAGGCTTATTGGCTCGATCAGTGAATATGGGATTGCGTGTTGATAGTATTCTTTTGCTTTGTCAAAGAATATCATGTAGTTCTTTGGTAACAGTGATTTCAGCTACCAGAACATAGTTCTTCTGTTGTGTAGGATATTTTTGCATGTCAACAGGAACGTTTTTATATATTGTTTAAATCATTTGACATGTAAAATCTCTTCAGAATTTGCTATGTATCTCCTTTGTCTACTTTCCTTTATATTGAACAAGTCATTGCTCTTCAAAATTAATGCTATGTGAATCTCTCTCATACATTTGGGTGGTGCAGATTTGTGTCCAACAAGTGGTTTGGAGCCCTTGTATTTGGAGGAATTTTGTTTGGAAAGCTTGCGATGTAAAGGCGAGATTTTTCATGTGGGGCTGTTCCCTAGATCTCTCATCTTCTTTTTTCCTATGATGTAAATGCAACTTACATCATTGTTTCTTGTCCTGTAAAATGAAAAGGTACATCTTAATGCTATCATCAATACTACTGAGATTAGATTGTCTTTTATCTGGGAAATCCTTCTGAAATTAATAAACAATTTTCTAGTTACCAGACTCGTGAATTTGGATATCTGGAAACTCCTTTGGGTCATTGAATAATTATATTCCCCAATAGAAGAAAACTCACCACTTTTGTGGATTCTCTGTGTATCATCCTATTAAAGCTTTTTCTAAACCATTTTCTTTTGTGGCTATTGCTCTGAAACTATTTGCTTTTGTAGCCACCTGCAGTTTCATGTAACAAGTTTACAACCTTTGAGTAGTGTTTCAGGCAACCTCTTTGATTGGTTCATTAAACTGCTCGAACGTTGATGTCTTTGGCTCTTCAGACTTGCTGAGATGACTCTGAAGCTGGTCTAGTAAGCTTAAGTACATTTTCTGCATCAAAACTTCCTTATAAGGGGAAAATACCCCCACTCCAACCCCAGTTGGGAAGAAGAGGCTGACGGGGGCGAGGGGCGGGGGAAGAGAGAGAAATAAAATTAAACAAATGCGCATTTATCCTTGGATTACATTTGTATAAAAAGTAATTAAGGATATTTAGGGGAAAAAAAGGATGATTGAGATTTCTTTAAAATATGAGGCCTCGTTTGCTTTATATAACAACGTAGACATGAAAAATTTAAATCATGTGTTGTCTTTACGACTACGTATCACACGTCCACTTGTGGTGAATCTCTCACAAAGTCTAATGACTCGAAGCAAGAACAACAGAGAGAGTTAATTTTACAAAAGTAATGGACACTTTTTAAGCACATCTCGACAAAATTGAGTTAAATAAGAATGGATTGCAAGTAATAAGGAATTGTTGTGCTGGATAAAAAAAAGTTCAAAAAATTGCGAACATAATGATTTAAAATTCCAAGGACATGACCATCATAAGGGTTGAATTTTTCTTAATTAAGCAATGTTATGAATCTTTTTTCACTATAAATGCCTCAACATTTTGAAAAAATCACTGAGTATTTTTGCTTATAGTACCCAATTTTTGCTATTGTGGATTGTCTAACCAAGTGAAAGTGAGGACGTGGCCGTGACGATATTACTATTTTTTCTGATTAAAAGTAAAATAATAATAATAATAATAATTATTATTATTATTCATTTTGGCTTCTTGATATCATTGATATCCATTGAAATATTCAATTGATTATCATATGGAAGGAAGCAAAACTGATCTTGCTAAAGAGTTTTGAAGTGGTAGGTGGCACTGCAAAAATGCACGTTTAGCGGGCCACAAGAAATTGAGTCTTCGACCATTTTCCCCCCCTTTTCTCTTTTCATTGTTTTTAAGTATCTATAATGCGCTAGATGCTCTTTTGACGAGATACTCATGGCCAAGCATCGTTTTTCAGCTAATACATGAACGCGCTTCTATTGAAAATCAAAATGCTTTGCAGTTACTTAAGCTGGCTTTTTCATTTAATAGACAACTTTGATCATCACTAACTTTGTGATTTTCTGATCCAATCGAGCAATAATCGTGAAGACAAAGATGTATACAGATTTTAAATTAGCAGTAGAAAGTTAGAACATCACACTTTCGAAATATAAGTGGTCTTAACCCAAATCAACTAGTTACGAGGATCCAATCCGATAAGGAAAATGAAACCAGAAGTGCTGCACAAAACATCATCTCTTAACTAGTCTTGAGAGATTACTTATTTCTAGTAAATAAAACATGCTATGAGATTCAAAATACGCAATGTAATGTCCCTTTTGCCCAACAAAGCATGGCTTCTGACTTTGGTCGAGTTTCAACGGCAGCATGCTTGAGCAGCAGTGCTTTCTTCAAAAACAACGTCACTTGAGATCCTTTCGCTTGGTGGATAATACTGCAAAGGGCCGCTGTTAAGAATTGCATGACTGTAGAGGGAAAAGTTACATCTTTGTAATTTAAGGAGTGAAGCATTTACGACTATGTTTGACCGCTGTTAAGAATTGCATGACTGTAGAGGGAAAAGTTACATCTTTGTAATTTAAGGAGTGAAGCATTTACGACTATGTTTGACTTAGTTTTAGAAATAAGTTTTGAGCAAATGCTAAAAACTAGTAAAACTTGCTTGGTTTAGCTTTAGAAATAAGTTTTGAAAAAATGCTGAAAACTTGTAGAATTTGCTTTTAGCATTCAGCTTTCAATATTTCCAAAATTAATTTTTCACCTCAAAGCACTTTTAGAAATGAGCGTCAAACCCTCCATATTTTCGTCAATTTTTTTTTTTTTGGAATAATGAACCCAACACATATAAATTAAGACATTACCAATGCCAGTTGGAAACGGCGGATACTCCCCTTTTCGTAGATAAGGCTGAAGAACAGCCTGAGCATCGGGACGATCCCACGTCAGTATCTTCCACTTTTCCTCATCATCCACCCGAATGTACGGAAGGTCCTCAATTTCACGTAATCGCAGTTGCAAAGGAATCCCCTTCAGTTCTGGACAATGCATAACCCTTATATATTCAATGGAATCGCAAGTTACTGAGACTTCACATATGCTCTTTAGCCGAGGTAGATCGCCCAAGGACAAGCTCTTCAGCTTTGGGAGAGAAATTGAGGACCGGAAGGATGTGTTGGTTACCGGAGTCATTATGCTTCCTTCTTGGCATCGTCCCGCTTCGCTTATCAGGCTTCCTTCTTGGCTTTGTCCTGCTCCGCTTATCATCTCCACCATTTCTTTGCAGCGATCGACATAAATACTTTGAAGATGTCGAAGATGGATCAGCCACTCATGCGTTAACAGCATTCTCATATTACCGCAACCTCTTACTTCAAGAGATTCGAGAGGAATCTCTTCAACTGTCATGTTAGGGAGAGGGCCTCCAATTATCTCCTCCATGTTCGCACAATTACCTACTCTGATTTCTCTCAGATTAGGGAAGTGGGGCAGCCACTCGGATTCCACCACTCTCTTCATTTTATCACACTGCTCAACAAGAATCTCTTCTAGACTAGGGAAGGTTGGGTTATGACGTGGCGGTGGTGATGTAACTGTCGCCATTATCCCCACCATTTCCTCACATTTGATTATTTCAATCTCTCGTAGATGCGGAAGGGAGAATTTGGACCCATACCCAAAGAGATACTTCAGTTCCGGACATCCAATTATTTCCAAACGCCAAAGGCTTGGGAAGAGGAGAAGGCTCGGGGTTGTGGCAGGGGAGTCATGGATGTCGATTACTTCTTCATCTTGTCCTCCCCAGAGCACTCGTAAGTTCTTCGCTGTTTCAATTTTTAGCTCCTCAAGGCATTTAAGCGGACCCATGCCAGCCAAATTTGTTGTACCATCCCAATCGAATATTTGCAATTTCTGCACATCTTGGGGAATCAAAATAAAAATGCCAGCGCATTCCCCTCCCACGCTCACAATAGCATGACTCCACCCATCAATGACGACTCTCCTTCCCAAATAAAATAAAGGACCATCATCATCGTCGATTACTCCCTCCTCAATTAATGATTCATCAGATTCCGTCACGATGAGATCGTAACGGCGAGCGTTACTCTGCCCAACAGCCCTCGCACAATTGTTGAAATCATCCGCATCTCCACAGTAGCACTGAAGTGCCTCCAACGCCACCAATTTTGTGATGTCTTCTCCATTTGGTGCCCCACCTCTAAGATACTGCAATTTTAGCAAACCGCCCAGCGTTCCTTTGGGTAATCTCTTTATACGTGTCTCCCATAGGTCAAGGTATCTCAAGTTCACCAACATTTCCAGCCCCTTGATCTCTTCAAGACTTTCACAGCCCCTAGCATCCAACTTTCTTAAACACTTGAGCTTCCCTAAACATGGGATATGGCGTAGTTCAAGACAATCACAAAGCAACAGCGCTCTCAAGTTTACCAAGTCTGAGATGGATTCTGGAATTTCTGTTAGACCACACCCACTCAAGTTTAGAACCTCTAGCCCCCATAGCTTTTCGAAGAAAGAATCGGGGATGACACTGACTCGCTCCAAGCTATCATTCAACAGAAGAGTTGATAGTTTAGGACAATTTGGTGACATGTCCAACGGAAATTCTCTAATGTCATTCTCCATTAGGGAAACTTTCTCCAAAGCATCCGTCCAATATTCCTCGGGCAAAATACCCGTCAACTTCTTTCTTGCTTTTACAATGGAGGTCGCTCCCATGATGTGCAATGCCATGTCTCTAATCAAATCGTGCATCTTCATCTGGTTCCCATGAGCTTCCAATAGGTAAACATTTTCCAATTTGGTCAGTATGGTGAGGCCTCTATTATATTGTTTCTCCCTTGTGTCCAATCGACCAATCAATCCTTGGTCAATAAAGAATTCTATCAACTCGGACTTCTCAATCAATCGGTCCTCTGGATATAGTGCACAAGATAAGAAACAATGTTGAACATCATGATTGTCAAGGCCATCATAACTGAATTTTAATTTCATTAAGACCTTCTTTTCCATATTTGTTTGCCCCATATCTGATTCTCTCAATTTCTCCAAGGCATCTTTCCATTCAAACACATTGGTAACTCCTTGCATGCTTCTTGCCATCGTGATGACTGCAAGCGGCAAGCCTGCACATTCTTTAACAATAGACTCGACAATTTCTCGAGTTTTCAAATTAAGGGTTACATCGGATCCAAGCTCCTCCAAAAATAAATTCTTGGCTTCTATTTGAGATAGAGGTTCAATTTTTATCTTCTCTTGACAATCCATCTGGCGGCATACCTCAAGTGATCGTGTGGTTAAGACCAACTTAATTCCATCTGCTCTAACAGGGATTCCCACCTCTTTAAGATCAAAAGGTACCCACACATCATCAAGGATTATTGTAGACTTCCCTCTTCTAATTAAACAATCGGACAACTTTGCTGCTCGTTTCCTCACATCCTTTTCTTCTAGTTTGATACTATTTAGTGTGTCCCAAATGTCGTCCTGCAAACTTTTTGTGTTGAAATCTTGTGACACAGTGATCCACAACACATTGCCATAGTTTGCTATTTCCAGGATTTTATTATGGATGTGCTCCATAATAGTTGTTTTACCGACACCCCCCATTCCATGAATTCCTAGTCGAGATATTTGATTCTCTACTAGGTACTTCAAAATCTTTGTAGTATTTCTCTGAAATGCCTCTCCCACCATCTTTCGTTCTAACAGTTTACTGACTTTAGTCTCTCTCGCCTCGAATAGTCCTTTGTCTCGTCTCCTAAGGTCTTCTGCTTCTCGCATCAGTACATCCACTTGTTGATGTGGTGGCAAACAATCCTCATCTGCTGCTTCAGTACAATCATTTCTAAGTTTCTCCACACCTGTCAACCAATTCGCAACTTCCGTTCTCACCTTCTTTAGGGATAGAGATGCACCATATTCTATCTCATCCCTTATGCTAGCTGCTGTGCTAGTAAGTACTTCTAGTTTTCTTTTCAAAGCTCTATTCTCCTCAAAGATGTTGCCTGTGTATGGATGACTCGTCATTGGCGCACCCTCATTCATATCTACTTCTGTAATTAAAAAATATTATGTTGGTTAGAGTCTCATGACAGCATTCTTGCCGCCCCATGATATTGTAACATGGTGATGCATAAGGATTAGTCTTTGTAAATAACCATAGACCTGGTACTGACGATGGGCCTATGAGGCCTGTTCCACAAGGTGGAACAGCAGGACGTGGAGGAGCATTATTTGGAGCTTGCGATGATGAAGGGATACATTGAATCATGTCCAATGGAGGCGAGGGGTGACCTGTGAATGGACTTACTCCCCATGATGATGATGACACGGTTGGATTCTGATGTTGTGTCTTGAGATTAGTGGATTGATGTGGAACACTTTGACGTTGTGGGGGCACTGAAGATGGTTGCAATAAAATATTCTAGTATAAGATCAATCGACTATGTGACTTTCAAAACAAGCCGTTGGTACATGTAAAACATCTAGAGCTTGACTGCGCAAAGTATCTACAAAGGAAATCAACATTCGCAAAAATCAAAGATTTTATGAAAGAAATGGTGCAATAAATAAATAGTGATATCTAGCTTACAGAATATGCAATGATACCATTGTAATTGGGAACCCACGCGATATGAAAAGAGATGAATCTGAGTTATTCTAGAGAGTTAATAATACGATTAAGAATCACTTTTGTAATGAAAGCATCAATGATCACTTTGTGTACGATCATCTAGGAATGCCTATTAGTCATTCGACATGACAATATCTATTTAGATAAATCAAGGCATACCTTGTGATGATGATGGGCCGGCCATATTTGCTTCACCTTCCACAAATTGCAAATCGATATGCATTGCTGTCAGAGAACGTCCGTCCATCGATTCTCGTAGGGGAAATGAGCTGGTTTCAGTTTCACGTTCTTCGCTGCAGCTTGGAAGTGGTTCCTTAGAATGCGGGACATCGGTTCGACCATAGTGGAATGATGATGCCCCTGTTGGTGCGCCTTCCGGCATCCCTAATTTATAAGCGACAACATCATGCATTAGACCGTAACGAAAACATTCTTATATCCCATAACAAAAGTAATATGGGGTTTACAGAGACCAGGTGAATGATAAATTCGGTTTGGATTTTATTAACGAGTGCCTCGCTAGACTTGTTAAATACCCAATTGGAGAGAATTTGTGATTTCTAATGGACCACCGTTCTCGTATTATGCGTAACCAATGCATTGAGAATGAAAATAGTTTCGTATTAAGCATACTTAACAAGCATCATGGGCACTTGTTAACAACACCTACATAATATAGATCAATAATTGTATACCTTCCAATGTTGATGGGCCCATTCTGTTTATGACGTCGCTCGAAGTCTGCAGGGGGCAGTCAAGTGGCTCGACAATAAGAGGCTCATTAATCGCACTTGGATTTGGCTGTGCGATTAATGTCTCAGGGTCAAGAGACCCGTTTAAATAAGTCGACAGATCAGCAAAGAATGAATCTGGCAGGGGAGATTCACTAAAGCAACTAATAGCGCCATTTTCTCCCTCGTCCTGCTGCATCTCTTCCATCCCATCACGAGGCTGTGGTTGCAAGGGAGGCGTACCTGATGATTGATTGAGATACACAATGACATTAGTCGGATTTACATAGCTGGCTTCAGGAACATTCTGATGTTGAGGGCACATGGAAACTGGCTGCTTTGCCATGCCGTGAAATGGATTTTCAGTTATTGAAAAATAACAGTGATCTTAAAAAATCATGCCTCAGATCAGATCAATTAGTACCTCTAATCAGACCATTTATTTTTACGCTACTAAATTGCCCATTTATTTCAGGGTAACTTGGATACCTTGTGGAAATTGTAAATTGTTTCCGCCCTCCATATTTGGCAGATGTGATGTACTGGTCGGAGCTGCTCTAACATCTCCTTGGATCCTTTCCTCAGATACTCCTCCGTCGCCAGAGTCCTTCACTTTTTTAGACATCAGGACCTCCGCAGCTTCTGCTTTTACATCTTTAGGGACTTCCTCACATCCTTTAATACCATAGCCTGCGATTCCAGCCAAGTGAGCCTTGATCCTTTGAGCACCTCCATTATACTTGTGTCCGCAGAAGTTACACCTCCACCAGTTGCCTTTATTTTCATTATTCAGGAGCGTCACGTGCTTCCGAAATGGATCTTTTTCTTTAGGCATCGCTGCTAGCACTATCCTACAGAAAGTAATCCGCTCACACTAGGATGTTCGGTTGGTAAGCCTTTAGTTGAATCTTACAAATGGATGATTGCAAAGACGAAGATGTAGCAACATACCAGTTAGGGCAGAAAAAGAAAAGGAAGACTCAGATGCATGCAAGTGGCAAAGAAGCACATCAAGAAGCAGATCTTAGAAGATGTGCTTGAAACTCTGAAGCACTGGTCGGCATCCAGGTATCCAGCAAAGGATCTTTCTTTCGCCTAAGCCGGGGATCCAATTCCCAGAGAAGCAAAAGGCATAGGCCTGCTGTTGTGAATAGGATGTGAAGAATCAAAGGAGGATTATGCCACAGAGACGGCGAAACAGTCGCTGAAGACGCACGCAGGCAAAGTCTTCGTCTTTTCTTAATCATTCATTATGTTTTTCCATGTGAGAGAAAGAGAAAGAAAAAGTTAAAAAAAAAAAGGACGCATAAGTCTAAGCCATATTAACAGTTTTGCTGACGACAGAGACTTATAATCCCTTATCGGGAAATTAATAAATAGAAGTCAAACAAAACTTATTGGGAAAGGAGGAGAAATAATTGAGTTAGGTGAGTAGGAGAAGGTACCCTGGAAGGACAGTCTGAAAAGGAGTGGCAGGGTGTTGCTCCCGAAAACGCGTTAGCCTCAGCCAATCGCACCTTTCGGTCGTTGGGGAAAGAAATTCCTACGAATGTGCAGAAGAATCGACTGTGAATTTTTTTTTTTTTGGCAGTGAATTTAAACAGGAACACTTAAATTAGTAGGGCTCCGAATTAGTAGGGCTTCCTCCTGCTGGTTGACCCAAAGGGTCGACCCCAAATCCACCTTCAGCACAGCAACCTTGCCCGTGTGAATGGAGGAAGATAGCGGCGTGAAAACGCAAGAGGAAACAGAGAGGAAGAACCGGAAATCGCAAGACGATCTGGGTCAAAACTAAAATGGTGGGCTGACAAATGGTGTAAAATAAATTATAAGGATAAGGGAAAAAACCATAAACTAGATTCACCGATAGAGAGAGAGAGAGAGAGAGAGAGAGAGTTAATGCATGATGCGTGTGAAGTGAAGAAAAGAAAGGCGCTGTGCTTTGACCTCGTTTAAAGCCAAGTCTTCCTTTTCTTTTTTTGCCCTTTTTTCTTCTTTTTATTGATTTTGTCCCATTTGTATTAGGAATGGGAAGGGTTCCGTGACACGTAATTAGGAATTCTTTTCCCACTACCTACTGTTGAAATATTTGGCTTTAAACATTCGTAAAGCACCAATTGTTCGTTGGGCAAGTCTGTCGCTTCAGCCAAACCAAGTGAGAATGAGGAAACTCTAAACGAGTGACACGCCCTCCTCATTAGAAACTACTTCAGCAGACGTTGTATCCATCTTTCTATTCAACGGACATGATAGAATCTTGTAGCATGAGAGACGATTGATTTGCATTATGAACTTTTTACTATCTTAGAAAGAAGCACAGGAAGCAAATCGAAGGACAAACCCCTGCCTCACGCAAGCAAACTTTTTTGTCGTTCATCTCTCGTGAGACCTCTCCTTCGGGAACTCGTGGTCTCAAAACCACTCTTGTTGTAACTTTGTCATTGAAACATTGATCATCACCATTTTCGGTCAGTGGTGAATTCCCCTTAGACAATGAGGTTCTTCCACTCCCATCTTGTAGAGCTCATGTCGCTGGCTCATATGCTTGTCTCAACCCCCCATTTACTCGGTTATTTGGAGAACCATATGAAAATCGACAACTGTACGAATTAATAAGTACATAGTGTAATTCAGGCTTCAAATATATATTGCCCCCAAGTGAGAAAATGGATGCATTAAAGCTAGCGTTGGCAAACTTCTAATATATTGTGGGCTTTGAATATTCAACATTTGCTAAATACTATTTACTTTGCATAAATATAATGTGAATTTAATCAACATGTACCATATGCCATTTACAATGACTTTGCATATTAGGTTTTTCATTTGGAAACTACTCGTGGCGCATGACCAAAGGCTTCTTCAGTACTATTTTTCATGTTCAAATGACAATGAATACAGAAAACGAGAAAAGTGAAACTGAAAGTGGAGGGGGGCAACTTGCTTTTTTGACCCGTATGTTTTGGAGCCTTTTCTTCTTCTTTCTTTAGTCCCTTTTCTTTGGACTCCGCACGTCTTTCGCTTTCACACCAACTAACATTTACGGATCCGGATTCCCTGCTCCGTCCATTGGGACAGGAAAATTAAAGGGAAATGTGAGGAGGCGGGGGTGTTTCCGTAAATGAGGGGGATTTTATTGCATCGGATGGCTACCAAGGGAAGCAAATCAATCCAATCCCAACATTTGCACACACTTATCTTCTTCATTGACAGTAGTACGAGGATATTCACCGATACACAAAATTCAATAACTTGCTGACACTTAATTTTTGCCTGTCCGATAATTTATTTAGTTTAATTTTAGGGAAGATTGTCATTAGTTTGAACTAGCATTATCTTTCTATTTTCAATAAAAAAAAGAAGAAGAGAGAAACGAGATACAGAAACAGAAAAAAAAAAAAGAAAGAAAGAAGGAAAAAGAAGAAGAAGAAAATGGAAGTGGCCTCGGACCAGGCCTTTCTCCACCGGCCCATAACCATACTCGCGCGGGCTTCACTTCTTCTTCCCCTGGGCCCATTGCCCATTTCATCTCATCCTTGGGCCCATGCGCTCCAGTCTTCCCTTTTTCCGTTTTGGCCCACCTGCGCAACTCCTCCTTCCCCCTGGGTCGGTTGTGCAGCCTCCTCTTCAGGCCTAGTTCGCGAACCCACAGCCCCTTCTCCGCGGCCCATCCCTGCAGATCTAGGTTTTTCCCAGCTTGCGACATTCTAGATCTCGGGATTTCGGCGGTGCTCGCTGAGATTCTAGGAGAGAGGTGCACACGCCCGACTGGCACACGCCAGAGGCAGGGGCAGAGAGAGCAGGTCGAACGGGGACAAGGCGGAGGAAGGAGCAGAAAAGCGAAGCAGAGAGAACAGGAAAGGGGCGAAAACAGAAGAGAAAAAACCATAGGGAAAAGGGCGAGAAAAAGAGAGAGGTGGGGTGGTTCGGAGAGGAAGCGGGCAGAAAGGAGGAGAGGAAAAGAGAAAAAAAGAAGAAGGCGACCCGCCCGGGCTGGTTCGCGACGCTTCCCCGTTCAAGATCTCCGTCTTCAACGACTTGTCCGCGGCCTTCCCCTGTTATTCGGTAAGCCAACACGACTACTTTCTCCCCAGTGATCGCGGCGAGAGCGTCCCGCGGCCTGGCTTGGACTTGGCTCGAACTCCCCTTCGAGTGCGTCCGGCAACCACTGCTCTGAACTGAGTAGGGGACCTCCATGTCTTTGTTGCTTCGAGATTTTTTTTATTCCCCTGTTTTTTTGGTTTCCTCGGATCGCCAGGTTTGTCCGTCGATACGAGGGACTCTCGGTCCTCGCCATGACTTTATATGCATTGTATGCACATCCAGTCGCCTTAGCATGCCTTGGGCAGAGATCTGGCGTCGTCTTAGCCCCGCAACCGGTCGCCCTTTAATGCACACCGCCTGTTTGACGATAATGCCTGAATGATCCCGCACTGGTTTGAGTTGTTTTCCGAAGTCTTGGCCGCTCGCTCGAGTGACGTTTTGGCACTGGAGAGTCACCGGCGGGCCGGTCGCGTTCTGAGCCCTTCGGCACCGGAGAGTCACCGGCGAGCCATCGTCTTGACTCCTCGTACTGGGCCGGGCCGCCGCAGTCATGAGGAGAAGCGTGGAGAGGGTGGCAGTTTGGGCTGGGCTCATTGTGAGCCCAGTCTCCTTTCCTCAGGGGGCCCGCGTCTTCCAGACTTCAGGTCGGTTCGGATCCCGACCCGGATCCCGACTCGGATCCCGTTTATATTATATTTGTTATAATATTATATTATTAAAAGATAATTTTTATTAACAAAATAAATAAAATAAAGAATTATTAAAAGTAAAAAATTTAGTAAAAATAAAAAATATATAAGTTTTGCTTAAGAAAGTCAGTCTTGCTTTAAAATAAAAATCAAATTCCATCTTTTTTTTTTTTGAAAAAGGCTTTTAAGAAATTAACACATTTTTGGAAAATCAAACAAATTGTCCAGTGTGGTCCTTGTTCTTTGCTTTATGTATAGGTTGATTGTGTGACTCACTTAACTTCACATATGGATACTTAGATGCATGCTAAGGTTTGGTGCGATTTGATACTTATATGGAATAGATTAGATGGATGTTAGATTGTCGAGATTGATTCGTGACAAGTGATAGCATGACGATGACGATCGTGAATATGGCATGTGTAGCCCTTTAATTATACTTTTGTAAAGGTTTATTATCAGTTCATTAGGATTATGTTAACTTAGATATATCCGAATCAATTTCCAATTTCTTAGTCTAACTCACTCCACTTAAACTTAACATCATTCCTTTTGTTGAAGGATTAGTGTAGTCTAGTTTAGGCTTTACTTGAATTAATTTATTAGATTTAAGTTCACTTTTAGCTTTAAATAGCGAGCTTCCCTAGGAATTATGTCTCGAGGCTTCTAATGAGGTCATGTTTTTACCCGACAAGTTGCGATTTACATTCTCTTCTTTAGGTAGTCACATCTAATTATGTGAATATTTATTTCACATTGCATTTCAATATATTGACTATTTATCTTCTTGCATTTTTTAAATAAATTATGTGTTAATTTCTTTTTTAAATTAAGTTAGTATTGGTTTAGATTTGTATGAAAATGACCACATAAAAATAATCGCATGGACACTTAGTGGCTTTAAATGATCTTTTAGGGTTTAAAAGACAAGTAAGAGTGCTTACTCATTTTAGATTAAATAACCAAATAGTTAGATACCGAAATGATGCTAATAGAAATGTTAATATAAATAAGTTTTCAGATTTTAGAATCTATGGTTCCGTAGTGATCGAGATGACTCTCACATCTCAATCGATTTCTAAACGACCCCAACATGCTAGTGGCGAAATAACCATTAAAAAAGGAAGTCACGGGAGGTATGGACCTGGGAGGATCTGTGGTCATAAGGAACAACGAATCAAATTACAATAAGACGTTGCTCTTAAGTCATATTTTAGGGATATATATTTGAATCTCTTTACGAGTGATACCTCTAAATCTACTTAAAAATGTCATCTCATCATGGAAAGTTTAGGTATGTCACGATATAGCAAAAAGAGTTGAGAGATCAAAGAAATTGTATACATAATTTATAATAGTTCGGCTTAGTACAAGCTAATATTCACTTTCCTACACTAACAACTTATAGCCACTAGTCAATTAATAATAGATTGCAGGGTGATTTGTAGTTAGATGTGGCAAATTAGGTCAAAGACCCATATTTAACTCATTAGATAATGTAGGTTATAAATTAGTTAGTTTAAAATGTTAAATGAGTCTCAAATGATGTGCTATAACCCTGATCAGCTTTGCCTCACATCTAAATCAGTTTTAACAGTAGCTTTAGGTTTGAGATAATTGATAATAATTTTGTGAATAATGATATGCTTCAATGAGAGGAAATTGTAGTCTACGAATTACACCATTGACAGTAGTATTGGGTCTGAGAAAAGTCCTAGCCCAAAATTCAATGAAGACGTTCAGTTCTATAACCCCATTTAAGTTGGCGAGGGGGAATCATAGAAGGAAATGATTAACACACGAAGAGGGGGATGGATACTCAAAGTTTTAGGCTCCGCTCATTTCGCAGAAAATATAACATTTATACAAAATATTTTTCGATAAATCATTTTTCCTGGAAAATGAAAATTTTTTCAAGTGTTCGTTTGTCAAAAGCCGCCAAATTGTTGGACTTGAGTGAGGCCAAGTTAGCCTATTAAAGGCTACGATATTTAGAAGTAAACAAAGAACACATAACATATTTTCCTCTTATAAAAAGAAAAAAACATATTCCCCACTTTTGCTAGTAATCTTATTTTATTTTCTATGAAACGAATGAAATCTTAAAGACGATATTTTTTTTCTTATTAGATAAGATCACTAGCAAATAGCCACCCTTAAGTACGTCTGTTGTTAATAGATTGCTCATCCAACAAATTATCCCTTTCTCATTTGAGGGTTGAGTTTGGTCAATTGGACGCAGTCTGCTGATCAGCTTTATAAGGTGTATGTTGAAAGAAAGTACATCTAATTTCTTCGTCAGCTTCCCGCTGTTTGCGCACTTTGGATCAAGGTATCTGCATTAGTAGACTTACATTAGCAAAGAAGTGGAATAATCAATATATCCTCAAAGTGGAAACAGATAAACTCAGTCGTCAATACTTAATTAGATAAATCGTATGCATAAGAAATGGCCTTACTCAAAAGTTCCCTTTATTAGGGTGGATAAGTGAGACTTTGTATCTAAAGAAAACTTTGCAAGTCCAAAATATATAATCTGGAACCATTATGTCAACTTTTATAATCTATATCCAAATAACTTCGCATCATAATAATAAATTATATATTAAATAAAACATTGCGATTACAAAAATAACTATAGGACAAAAAGTCAATTATTTTGTTATCTTAATGATTTGATGAAGAAATCGACATTTGTAGCCCTAGGGTCTTTTCCATTTTTCTTATCTTCAACTTGTACAAAGGATGTTGGAGGGATACGAATTGCTTTTTATGATATTAAGTGCATCAATAACTTAAGGAACTAAGTAGATACCGCCCTAATAAATTCAATAATTAGCATAGATGACTGATATTATAATGCGATTGAAAAAAAATTACATACCATACCTTTACTTCAAATTTGAAGTCTAGAAGAATATTAGAGGCCCTAATGCCTCGGTGAATGATTCTAGGATTACCTGAGAAGTGAACCCAATTAAGATAAACCGTATAACTTATTATCTTAATAAGATTTTAAAAAGCATACTTACATTTCTCGTGCAGATATGTCAATTCTCTTGCAAAGCCTAAAGCGACCTTCGTCCTCATAGGCCAAGCCATAGGTGGGTGATCCTATCCTGCAATGACATTTGTCGATTATAACCAATATAATGTGCTCAATTAAATTTTTAGTTTCAAAACAATTAAGCATCCCATGTTGTTTGTGCATGCGTGCCTCAATGGAGATCAAGTTAGCTAATTATTATGGCAACACTTATCATGCATATGAAAGTCCAATGCCCTATTGGGAGCAAACTCGTAAACCAATATGCGTCGAGTGCCCTAAATGTAGCGTCCAACCAGAGAAACAAGGTTTCTACGGTGGACATGGCCTGATGACCTCCATCTCTATTCTGAACTCGCACTCCCCTTGTTGACTTGCTGCTTGCAATATTTTGATAGCGACAAGTCTATCGCTGGGGAGCACTCTTAGGTAAAAGTCGCCAAACCCACTTTGGCCAAGGAGGTTGGCAATGAAAAAACCATCAATTACTATATCTAGCTTTTCATATGTATATCGCCAAAGGTTTGCTGGGCCTCTAGAGTATTGAATCTGTTGTTGACAATTGTTCAAGAGGAGTTAGATCTTGGGAAGAACTCAACAAAATTAGTGGCAAAAGAGTATGGAACATAAGGTACTTTTAACATGATAGCTTACAACTAAACAATCATAATCCGAAAAGCAATTTGCATTAAATTATCCTGGAACACATACATATTTTCCAAAACTTAATGTGCTAAAGTAAGACTAAGCATTTGAGTTGTTGGGGAATTATAGGAAGTAGAGTGTTAATAGCTTCAACCTTCAACTACTGCAATACTCATTTGTCATTTGATGGGGAATCAGTGCTTTGTCTTTGTAGATGATAATGATGCGAAATGCTCTAAGAAGAAGCTATAATTTGATGCCAATTGCTTTTTGGGTCATGATTTTTTAGTGCCTATAAATTATCAAGTCAGAAGTATGTTATGTTCCCTACTCTCCTACCACGCATTTTGTCAAGTTCTGATTGGAATAAATGGTGCATCCTTTCTATTGCTTTTGGGAGGATCAAACTACTACTAGAAGTTTGCCAATCGGGTCACATGATTTTTGATAATTCTAAGAATGCTTCTTTAATAATGTTAAGCCTTGTAGAACAGGGCAAGATGAGGTAATAGATACATAAAGCATAGTGGTTGGTTCCTTGCTAGATATAAGAGAGCTCCCTAGCAAAGGATGTGGATTTGCTTTCACGTGGTTGTTCATGCATTCTCAATCTGCTTTCTAGCTTCAGTGCTTTTTACATTACTATAATTTGTGGAGACAAAGTATACATTTCCCATCAAATAACAACTAAGAAATGCATTAGCTTTACCAACACAAATGATTAGCAATGCTTTAGCACATTAAGCTATGGAATATCTGTATGTGTTCTAGGATAATTTGATGCTAATTGCTTTTCGGTTTATGATTGTTTAGTTACCATAAGTTATCATGCTAAAAATATCATATGTTTCTTACTCTTCTGCCATTAATTTTGTCGAGTTCCCAAGATTTGACTCATAAACAATTGTCAACAACAGATTCAACACCATCCAGAGGCCCAGCAAGCCTTTGGCAGTATATAGACGAAGAGCTAGATATAGTGATAGACGGTTTTTCCAACTTGGCCATGTCGACTAATGAGTGCTCCCCAGTGGTAGACTCGTCGCTATCAAAATATTGAAAGTGGCAAGTCAACAAGGGGAGCACCAGTTCAAAGTAGAGACAGAGGTCATTAGCTGTGTCCACCAAAGAAACCTTGTTTCTCTAGTTGGACATTGCATATGGGGCACTCAACGTATATTGGTGTATGAGTTTACACCCAATAGCACATTAGACTTTCATTTGCATGGTAAGTGTCAATCCCATAATAATCAGCTAACTTGATCTCCGTTAAGGCATGCATTCACAGGCAACATAGGATATGTAATTGTTTTGGAGCTCAAAATCTGATTAAGCACATTTATAATCGACAAATGCGATTTTAGGAAAGTATCACCCCACCTATGCCTTGGCCTACAAGAATGAATGTCGCTTTAGGTTCTGCAAAAGGGTTGGCGTGTCAGCATGAGGAATGTAAGTATGCTTTGTGAAACCTTATTAATATAATAAATTCCGCGATTCATCTTAATTGACTTCACTTCTCAAGTAATCCCATAATCATTCATCGAGACATCAAGACCACTAAAATTCTTCTAGACTTCAATTTTAAGGCAAATGTATGGTGTGCAATTTTTTTCAATTGCATGATAATATCGGTCATCTAGGTTATTTATTGAACTCACTACTGCATTATCTACTTAGTTCCTTAAGTTATTGATGCACTTCATATCATGAAAAGCAATTCGCATTCCTCTGACATCCTTTGTACAAGCCAAAGATAAGAAAAATGGCAAGTCGGTTTCTTCATTAAATCATTAAGATAACGAAATAATAGACTTTTCGTCTTGCAGTTATTTTTGGAATTGTGATGATTAATTTAATGCAAAATATATTACTGTTACGTGAAGCTATTTAAATATGGACTATGAAAGCTGACATATTGATTCAAGGTTGTAGATTTTGGACTTGCAAAGCCTACTTTTGATATAGAGTCTCATGTATCCACTCTGGTAAAGGGAACTTTTGGGTAAGGTCATTTTTCATGTATATGGTTTGTCTAATATAGTATTGACAGCTGAGTTCATATGTTTCTATTTTGAGGATATATTGGCCATTTCATTTCTTTGCTGATGTAAGTCTACAAATGCAAATACCTCGATCCATAGTACACAAACAATGAGAAGTTGACGGAGAAATCAGATATATTTTCATTTGGTGTGCTCCTTGAGTTGATTAGCGGACAGTGCGCAATCGATGAAACCCGACCCTCTAATGAGGGGATAGTTTGTTAGGTGAGCAATCTATCAACATCATATGTACTTGAGGGTCATTATTTGCTAATGATCTTATTTAACTGGAAAAAGTACCGATTTATGTCTATTTCTTCCTTTTTATTGTATAAACACACATTCTCTAAAAATATAATTATAATTTTCGATTAGTCTTGATCTTCTTTGAAACCATGGTTGGATCAAATTCTTTTCCACGTCACATATTTTTTTTAATACTAAAACATCCTGTCAGTGTTAAAAAGTATTTGTATACTAAATTCTTACTTATATCACGCCCTAAAACTTGAGAATTTGATAAGTCTTCAACTCTTATCAAGCAGCAATTTCCCCTTCCATTCTTCTCAAACAAGCCAAGAATGAAGGCCAAAATGCAGCAGTCCCTTCTTTCGAGGAATTTACACCCATTCCCATCAAGTTCTATTCAAATCCTCACAAATTCAAGCCTAATTGGTGACCAAGAAATCTCCTTGAAGCTACCATAAAATTTCCACCATTTCTCCACCAATTAACTCAATTCGGTAGCCAAAAAATTCCAACGAAAGAGCCCTCTCCGAATTTCCAAAAATTCTTTTTGTCCAATTTGAATTTTTTTCTGTAAAATTCCTGGCTCAATGGGATTTTCCTAAAAGATTAGATGAGATCCTAAAAATAAATCGTGACACACTCAAACATTTAATTCTCGAATCTGAGTTCAATTTCGTGGTTAAAATCAACCGAACGCTATTCTAGCACAATCCGACTTACTGGGTAGCTTTTAGGGATTTTATTGCACTGATATCCCTTAACAGTTTCACCTGATAGGTTAGTTAACTTACGAGTGATCACCTCCGAGAAAAAGGACCATAGGCACGTCAGTGAAAAGTCAATTTCATTTAATGGAGACAAGGTCAAAAATTAGGATGTCACAGGGGTTGTAAGTACATATTTTTTTAGTAGACGTCGATATTCAAACCCCATAAATTGGACATCCTTTGCTTGAGTTTCAATGAGGTCCTAGATTTATAGGTTATCAAAAAATGTTCAAATGTGACCATTCCTCACTAGGGATATTGAGTGAGCCTTTAACGTATTAAAAGCAAAAAAAAAAAAAAAAGTGGAAGATTTAGAGAACATGGCATGTTATTTGTCTAAAAATTAAGTGAAAATTTTTGGTGGCAACAATGACTACCTACTTCATGAAAGTAGATTCTGTTCCTTATTATGCATAAATATCTGACCTCCCCCCCCCCTCTTGATGTAATTGAGGGTCAAATTCTTCAAATGGTAGTGCATTTCCTGATCTAATAGCTATAAGTTCAATGAATAATTAAGATTACTAGTATTTCAACAACAAAAAAAAAGATTACTAGTAATTTTTAAGTATAGTATCTTTCCTTCCATCTTCATTATATCGTAACTATTCGCTTTGTAATTGAAAAAAGTCATACGTGACTATTTTTACATTCATAAATTTTTGTAATACATTGTAATATATGTTGAATTTGATCTTTGAAATATTAAAAAAGTATGCTTTTGAAGCTCATAAAATTAAAATTAAAAAAAACTAAAAAGTAAAAATCTTAGATTGATTACATAAAACACCAAAGGGAATTCGAAATATAGTGTTTTCAAAGCCGCAATTTTATAAAAAGTCATATAACAACGTGCTTTTCAATTGCAATTTACTAATTACCGCATGGCTTCTACGCGCTGCACCTTGCCTTAAAACCCTTTTATCTAAATGAGCTTTGAAGATGCTAAGGTTTCCCCAGCTCCACCGTCATGGAGAATGAGATGTACATAATGGAAATGTTCATTAACTCACCTCTCAGCTTGTGGAGAAAAGCTGAAAAAGCTCAGGCAGCTTGTGCTTCCCTAGAGAGAAACTGCCATGCGAATGTGTTGTGTTGGAGAAATGGGCTTCGAATTGAACTTTATCAAAGACATGGCACGTTTCATCAAATGTCTTTATGGGGCTCAAAGTGCATTGTCAATGCTTGGCCGGATGGATTGCCTTTCATGTACCGTGGCACTCGGAACAAGTGATGGCATTTAGGACATCTTACTCTAGGATGCCAGATGTGTACCCTATGTTGATCTAGTCCCGGACAATTGAACACGTCCTAAGGATGTCGGGGTCTCAATCTGAGGGAGGTTATCTTGAGGAGGTAAAGTGTAATTCTTGAATAAATGATTTTGTAAGAGTGCAAATTGTAGGGGAATTTATAAAAGAAGTCATAAATTTGTTACATGGTGATCAAATCAGTTATAAAATATTTTAATTGAACCAATTTGGTCTCAAAATTTTTGATCGTTTATGAATTTATTCTTAAAATATAACAACTTGCCAATGTAGTCCTTCTGGTTAGCGTTAATAGAGACTTTTTTTTTGAGCATTTTTATAATATTTTGTTTTCTTTATTTTTTTTATTTTTACATAGGGTTGGCAAGACCTCTGGACACAAGCCGAGGGCAGTGAAGCCCTCGCCAATCACATTCAAGAGTTTTGGCCCTCGCTAGCCACAACAAGGGTGGGCAAGGACTGTAATGCCTTGTTGGCCACTCGAGGGCTTGCAAGCCCTTGCTCACAGCTCTTGCCCAATGGTTGACAAGGTAACCAGCTCTTGGCCCTCACTAGCCTGGTGTAAAAAGGAAGAGAAAATAAATAAAAAGAGAAAAAGAAAAAGAAAACAAATTCAAAAAAAAATTACCAAAAAACTACAAAAATCATTCACATTAGTACTATTCGTGCCATATAAGATCAACAAAGCTGATTAGACCATAACGTTAGCGATTTTTGGTTAAACTTATTCAGAAGAACTATATTGGTAATTCATTAAAAAATTATAATTAAATTAGGAAATCCTTGAAATAGTTAGGACTAAATTGATATAATTAAAGAGTTTAAGACTTAATTAGCTATCATATAATAGGTTCAGAACTTTTTGAGCAATTTCCCTTAAAATTATAGAGGATGACTCCAAGCTTAACTAAATATGTGTATTCATCTTCATATTTGAACTTTCTTTTGAATTATAAACCTATTTCGTATGCTCAATACATAACTTCTTTATACGCATAGAATTATTCGGTTGATTTATGATCAACCGTTGTCTATCAAATAGATGGGACCCTTTGGTTTTCTGGCTGATTTATTTGCGGGGATCAATTTAACAATATTGAATGTTGAAAAGTAAAAATTAACATTACCTATTACAGATTTATTCCCTTATTTCTTTGTTTTCACGGTAGGCGGAAGATGTCTAAGGAAGTGATTCTTGGGTTTGATTGCCCCATTTTCCTGCAAAATATTCTTACACAGCAAGATTGGCTGGACTTAGTCCACCTTTCACGATCCTATGATGTATTCAAAGCGATGAATTCTTCATTCTTGACTTGCAATACATCATACTGTCTGCTTAAATCTTTTATTAATCACATGTAATTTCCCGAACATAAAGATATAAATTCTCGAGAATTCATCGGTCTAGTCTGGGCAGTCTGCTTCCGATCGAATTGAAAAGGTAGAGGAGTCGTTCTGACCCCGCATCAATTAAGTCCAATGCGTAAGGTTGTTGGAGAAGAAATAATTATTTTCTTTGCCTAGTTTGATCGTATGTTCTATGTAATAAAAAAAAGTATTATCAAGACCCTCATTGGCCTGTTCTGTGGGTGCAGGTTGGGGACATTGTAAAAGAAATTTGACCATCATAGAGTCTTTGACTCTTTGAATATTGCAATCCCAACATAGATCTACGGTACAATTTAGTATTTACGGGGACCAAATTATCATTTCTCTATCCTTTCCATCTGACTGTCATGCAATTTCTTGCTGTTATTAATAAGTTAAAATATGTCTTATGAACTTGTTAAGAAAAAATTTGATGGAGACCTGAAACACGTATGGCTCAGATAACACATTGTTTCCAAGGATTTCACACTTAGCCGTTAAGACCAGGTGAATTTTCCTAAAGAGGATCTGTAAATTTATCAGTCTGAGGATTATAGACGTGCCCGGTCCATACGCACCTCTTCTGCCGTTTTAAGTATTTGACAAATTTATGAAATTTCATTAGAAGCTGCCTCCATCTTGTTGTCATAAGCACCATGAATTTAATACATATACTGAATTGAGAGGAAAATGAAGAAAAACTTGAGAAATTTCACGAAACATTTCACTTTGTACCGATTTTTCTTTTTCTTTTTCATTACCCAAAATGGAATAAAATCACGCACAGAAAAATCAGAGTTGAATGTCCCGAATGACATATACACAATTGAGACACAAATTATTTTCAGAAGTGGGATTAAGTCATAAAGCTTTTTATATTTGTGCAATCAATTCTTAACAGAGCGGCGGGTGGATTGAATAGTTTATATAGTTTGAATGTCTACAAAATTAGGCACAACAAAGATCATGTTTATATAATAAGATATGAGTTTTCTATATTTATTTTCGAGCTCACTTGGACACGTCAACTAGTATTATAAACCAGTGTGTTCATGCATTTGATTCGTGAATCTCTCTCCCCCGTTTCTTCTTCGTCCTTCCCTCCCCTCCCTTTCTCTGTCACCTGCTCTTCTTCCACGAAAAACAACCTCGGCTTCATCTTCATTACCCTCGACGAAACCGGCCATGGCCACGTTAAGAACCTAGCTTCGAAGCTCCACGATCTAACCATCTACTTAGCTTGAAGAACGACAGCCATCACCTTACTGCGAAAATGGCGACCATTATGATTCCAATCGAACTCATCAACCGCTCTCTCCCTCTCGCGTCTTCTTGTCCCTCCCCTTCCTCCTCCTCTCGCCGCCGGAGCCTTCTCCCTGTGCGTCCCCGCATGGCATTACGAACCGCCTGCGGTGACGGAGGTGGGAAGCTCACTGTTCTGGTGGCGGAGGAGTTTGGGCAAGCGGGCCTCGAGCTCCTCCGGAGACACGCCGACATTGTCGACTACTCCGTTGATCTCGATCCTGAGGAGCTCAGCCAGAGGGCCGCCCTCTGCGAGGCACTGATCGTGAGCAGCGAGACGAAGGTGGGCAAGGAAGTTTTCCGGTTGTCCCGTGGGAGATTGAAGGTCGTCGGAATCGCTGGGTTCGGCGTTGACAATGTGGATTTGGAAGCGGCTAATGAGAACCGATGCTTGGTGGTGAACGCGCCAAACGCGAGTACGGCGGCGGTTGCTGAGCACGCGATCGCGCTCTTGATGGCCATGGCAAGAAACATCGCTCGAGCAACCGTTTCCATCAAGCTCGGTTAGTCCAATTTTTCTTCTTTTCTTTGTTCTTTTCTTAATGGAACTTGATTTCGTGACTTGCATAGGAGATAATATCAAATTTCATCTGTTATATCAATAAGATTAAGTGCTAATGCTTGTATAAATTTAAGATGAAGATGTGTCCACGCGATTAAGAACACTGAATATCGACTGTTTGTAAAACCATTGTTGGAGATGGGTAAGTTTGATTTAAGAAGAGACTCGAGCAATAATTGTGAGCTTTGCCTTCAATTGACTTCAAAATTCTTTATATTAGTGAAGTCACTGCAAAGTTGTCGTAACCAAGGAAGCGTCTATACCGTATTAAGAATTTGAAGTGTGGTTTTGCTAACATAATCATTTTGGGTCACTGTGAGTGTAATAGCATGTTGTGAGTCACAAATTCATGAATGAGTAGACCCCATAACAATTTATTAGCATAATTTATTTACTTATTTTTGGCTTTGAACAGGCTGTTAACCTCATTATTGATTAAAGATGGTCACTTAATTATCTTTCTGAAGTCCATGTGACTCTTTTTAACTTACTCTGTTTGACGTCTTATTTTTATTCTTAGTCAATGCTAAAAAAAATGCCATTTTTGCTGATGAATCTTTAAGCTGGAATGAGCATCATCTGTTTATCACAATCGTGGAAGATATTGCTATTTTACAGTGTCAAGGCCGACGATCCATCAAGAAATATGTGAATACTAAAGTAAGCATAAAAGATTAGTATATGATATATGATCTCGTCCAATTCATAAAGCCTACCAGCAGATCATGTGCTGTTGCAGCCATTCGTTATCGTTAAAGTCGATGAGGCTGTCTTCTGCAAGTATGATCAAGGCACACTTTGGGCCTAGATCTGACCTTTTTAGCAAGGCTTGAACTTTTGTTTCGTTTTAAAAGACTCATTCATGTGAAGATTCTAGCAGCCACCGGCTACAAGCGTCAGTTTCCAATAAGTGATATGAAAAAGCTTCTCTGTTTTTCAGTTTAATAACATTCAACCAGTTTCTTTAGTCCTCTTTTCCTCTTTTGCCGAACTCTTTTGTAGTTGTTTGATAATCACATTATGTGAAAATTGCTTCTTACCCATATCCTGTAAATTGTCTGTTCATCAATACACGAGCAATTTAATGCCTATGGTAAAAACATAAGTATTTGAAGGTGCATATTGGGTGCCATTTTTCTTTTCCTTAAGTCTCTTTTGTCACTTTTGAACATGAACAATGACAATGTAAAGTTCTTCATATCTCTGTATCTATATAATTGAATAATGGCTTAACATGGTGACCGATGACTAAGGATTTTGACTTGTATCTTCAGACATAATCCTCGAAATTTCTGTAAGGTATGCTCTGCCAAATGCAGGTAACTGGCAACGAAGGAAATATATGGGCAAATGCCTTTCAGGGAAGACCTTGGCTGTGATGGGTTTTGGAGAGGTTGGATCTGAAGTTGCTCGCCGTGCCAAAGGTCTGGGAATGCATGTAATTGCATATGATCCCTATGCCTCTGAGTATCTTGCCCTCGCAATAGGTGTAGAGTTAGTTAGCTTCGATAAGGCCATAGCAATAGCGGATTTCATCTCTTTACACATGCACCTTACTCCTGCCACAAGAAAGATGCTCAATGATGAGACCTTTGCTAAGATGAAAAGAGGAGTTCAAATCCTCAATGTCACCCATGGAGAATTGATTGATGAAGACTCTCTGGTGAGGGCACTTGATGCAGGAGCTGTATCTCAGGTACTTTCTTTTAATCTCGAGTCACTGCTATTTGTGCTGCATAGGAATTTGAAGGGGCTCATTGTTAGGCAGCACTTGACATACTTTTGGAGGAGCCTCCGGCAAGATCCAGCAAGTTGATTTATCATGAAAATGTTATTGTAACCCCTAACCTTGGAGCAAGCACTTTGGAAGCTCAGGTCAGTCAAATAGGTGGAGTTTATGTATGTATGAGCATTTGGTTTATGCATTGACTAACAATGGCGACAAAACACAGGAAGAAGTCGGGATTGAAATTGCAGAAGCGGTTATTAAAGCTTTAAAAGGAAACCTTCCTACTACTGTAGTCAATGAACCGATGGTTGCAATTGAGGTATCACTACAGCATTTGTTATCTACTTGCCTTCGCATGGTCCATGGTTTTCCAACTGCCTCTTTCTCCCCCTCCCTCTTTGTGGTGTACAGATGCAATCTAGTTCTTGTTTTTGGCCATCGGCAGAGAAATGGGGAGTCACCATTTCACCTAAGGCAGCTATTAGCCGCATTCAACTTTTCTTGATGATGCTTTTACTTTTACATTTCTGATAGCGCTTTTTGAATTTGGATATGCTTGAATTCTTATATGTAGTTATCTGTGTCCGATACTGATGCATGCCTAGCAGGTTGACAATCGATGGCTGTGTGTGTTTTTTATGAGCAAGATTGGTACTGCTAACTTAGTGCAGTTTTTGTAGAAAATGTTCCTGCGCTTTTAGTATATGTCTAATTTGCCAGAACAATGTTCTCTCTATATTAATAACATCCCAACGATCCTCTTCTGAACGTGAGGTAGATTATGCGAGTCTCTCTTTGATAAGTCTGAACGCCACTTCCCTTCCATGGTCAGGCTTTCTGTTTGTCCCGATTAGTCACCTTGCTTCTACAGTTCTTAAGGATAAACTCTTTGAGTTCCTTTCTTTGTTTTACATTGATCTCATAATGTGTAAGATAATAAGCATCCTGAAAATGTCTATCTTCATTTGATGGCTACCCATTTTAAGTATCTACATTCTGCGGTTTCAAATTTTTCCTTAATATGGTACTTGCCTCACTCTTAGTAATTGCGATTTTTTGTTTCAGGTTCTTGCAGAGTTGAAACCATTTCTTGATCTTGCGAACAAGTTAGGGAGATTCGTTGTTAAATTAATAGCAGGAAGAGGTGGCCTGAAAACTGTAAAAGTTACATATGCTTCTGCTAGGGAGCCTGATCAACTTGACACAAAACTGCTCCGCACGAGGATAATCAAGGGCCTGATGGAACCTGTTTCCAGTGTTATTGTCAACTGGGTAAATGGAGATTCCATTGCTAAGCAAAGAGGACTAAAAATTACTGAAGAACGAATGACTTTGCATGGCTCACCAGAGTACCCTCTTGAGTATATCCAGGTTCAGATTGCCAACGCAGAATCCACATTTGCCAGTGCCTTAGCCAAGTCTGGGGAGATTGAAGTTGAGGGACGGGTAAGAGATGGAGTTTCGTGTTTGACAAAAATAGGGAGTCTGGAAGTAAATGTCGAGTTAGAAGGAAGCATATTGCTTTGCATAGCAGTTGATCAACCGGGTTTGATTGGAAAGATTGGAAGCATTTTGGGAGAGGCCAATGTCAACATCAGTTCCATGAAGGCTGACAGGATCGCTCTACATATGCAGTTGATGATGATTTCAATCAAAGTGGATCAACAGCCCAATGAGGCAACTCTGAAGAAGGTCAAGGATGTTCCGGCTGTTCAGGAACTTGCTTTCTTGATTTTATGATGTGCTGATAGTCATAATCTAGCTCATTTTCACCAGTATGTGTCCATTCATTGTACATACATAACACTGATGCCTTCGGTAAATTGTCTTCAAGCAATTATAAAAATCTGAAGTATCTTGCTGTGGCCGAATTATTTACATTTTAAAGAAACAAGTCTCTTTTGATCTCTCCTGAATGTTTTCATCATCTCAGCTTGACATGCCGCCGATCTGTGTTGCACTGGATCATATGCTAGTTGGGATTTGACAATGCACCGGTTGATCAACGGTTTGAGCATTGTTCTGCAAGAACTTCGGCAACAGATCAACGCACGCAAATCATTAAGTAGTTAATTCGTAAACTATTGATTGGTCAACAATCTGCATAATTAAGTATTTTAGTTTTAATTCTGATTCACTTAAGGAATATTCTGTTTCCACCTTCATTCCAAGGAAAAGAGCCATTATCTGTAACGTTGTTGTAACCTGGGCACAGAATGTTATGAGAAATCAAATCATCTCTGGCCTTTCTATGATCCAAGTAATTAAACCAATTTATAAATACCATCTTCAGCTATTGTTCCTTTTCCTTCTCCTTCATTTCTCATTAATCCCGCATTCAAATTCACTATAAATGAATTTATTGCTGGAGTTATACATGAATTTTCCATAGCAAGCAATCGATGTAGCTGGAGTTCTACATGTGATGCTAGCTATATCGATTGCTTGCTGTGAAAAATTCATGCAGAACTCCAGCTATACATTCATTTTGGGTGATTCATTCATATAATTGACTGACATCTAGAAAAGAACAAGGGTTTTTCGAAATTTATCTTTTTTGACGAGATCAGTTTTTATGGAAGTAAACCTAACAGTAACAAAAATTATATTGCCTTTCAATAATAGCATGGGAATTTTGTCTTTTTAGTAACTAAAGCCTACATAAAAAGAGAAAAGATTGGAAAAAAAAGAAGGAAAATCAATAAATTTGGGCTCAATACTTTAAATTACAATAGAACAATGAGGGCAATTTTTATTTTTTTTTTGAGTAAACACAGGATAGATTTTGTTTTACATTTTGTCTTACCAAATGAAGCACCTTCATCCTCCTTAAATCGCTAGCTCCGCCGTGCTCCGCTGCATTCACATCCCATTACGAAAATGGGCTCGTCGATCGAACTTTTTGTAGTATTCTTAGCGATTCTTGCTTTCCCCGCAAGCCAGCTCCAGATATGAGTTTTATACTGAAGTCTGATTTCACAATGTTTTACCAGGATCTCCGGTACTTGACGTTCGATGTAAGTTTAATGACGCGAATATTGGCCGCTACAGCATTCCTGGCTATTCTATTGCGGGATTTCCACTCACCCATCCGGTGAGCACCACGCTATGCTACTACTGCAGCTTCGAATGGCCTGGGGCATTCCGCACTTTCCAGGTGTATAACGGGCCTAGAGATCTCGGCCGGTGCTGCTACTGTGATTGGTATATAAACCCTACTGGTCCGTGTCTGCAAATGGACGGGAAGGACGGGAGGGACTGTCAAAGTTGGGGCTCCTAACATATCCGCCACGGGCGAAAACGCCTGCTGCAAAGGGTTCTAATGATTCGACGTTTGGTCATGGTTAATATGATACTGTAAGGTCCCTGTTTGGATGGAATAAAGATTTTGTTTCAAATTACTGATCCCTTGATCGAAAGTCTTCTTCATCTATCTATGGTTGATTCTGACTTCTATTATATCTTGAGGATTCCGGACTCATGGCCGGACATGCGTTTCTGCGGTTGTTGCATTTGTGTGGTTTTGTGATGATTGGTGGTGTTTCCTGGCGAGGAATACAGCCTGAAATCTTCGATACCTGTGGTGACTTTCCCTAGTGGGTCCATTGAACCAACCGTGTCCTTGGAGATTGAGAATGGAAAATATATCTTACATTTCAAAAGTGCCTCATAGAATAGATTTTAAATTCTTATCTTTCAGTAGAAAGGTTGACACTAAAGTGAGCATCGTATATATGTTATGACACTCGTAGTGTCATGTTGCCTAATTACGGTAACTAGGCTGTGATTTGCATAGGAGGTCTCATATTTGCAAGATCAACATTGACTAGTTATGATGAAGCCGACCTGGAAAAAGAAAAATGCAAACAATCGGGGCTTCAAAACAGGATATTTGATACTTCGTGATTTTAGGGCCATTTTATGCTTATCCCCCCGAACTCCAGCTCCCTCGTCCTCTGGTTGTTGCATAGATACAAAGTATTTTCAGCTAAAAATGATACAACTTCACTTTGTCTTCAGAGAATTTTACTTGAAATAATTGTATGTATTACTATCGTGTTTGTCCTCGTGACAAAGACACATGCATTGACTGCCAGTCAATCCATTAAAATTCCCAGCCGAATGGTGGATAATAAGTTCAGCATCAGAAGTTGAACCTGAAGTTGAACCTCGATGCAGTTGAGGGCGGCATTCCTCATATCGTTGAAGTTGGAAGTGCCGGTACTTATAATTAATAGCGTAAGACAAAAGAAAAGGGCAGCAGTGCCGACTAATCTCATCTGGAATTTTGTGGAGACAACTTCAAGGACAATCCCTTTATATAGCCAAGCTGATTAGCTAGCTATAGGCGTAAAATCAAGACTCAGCAGAATGGCCGCTTCTCAAAGGAATTGCAGCCATCCTGATTGCGATGCTTTTCACTGTTTATGTTGCGAGTTGTGATCGCGACACAACTCTTGAGAGCAAAGTATGTAACGAAGCAACTTACCCACCAGGTGGTGACTACGATTAGAACATCCAGGAAGTTATGACCTGTTTGTTTAAATATACTGCAAATAGGGGTTATGATATGTACTGCCAGTCGACAGGTGAAGGAGAAGATTGTTATGGTCATGTGGCATGCAATGGAGTGATTTCCAATCCGGATTGCACCGGATGCTTGAATGAAGCTATGAACGTGATTGGTGAGGTTTGTCCGAACAGCATTGGGGCTCAAGTCCAATTGAAAGATTGCAGAATTCGATACGAAAATTATGAGTTTTCTGAGTAGTTGTATGTACTTTTTCATAAAGAGCTAGGAGCTCCTCTTGTTGAATTTTCATCCTCTCGGGTGTGGACGACTATGTGTTCCCTTTGAAATAAGTGAAGGACTTCAGTGTGGCTTTATTTTAAAAGTATGACTTGGTAAACGTACCATTTCGATAAAAATATAAGGAAACCAGCCATTCTGGTTCTTTCTCTTGGGGTTTCAAAGCAAAATTCTTGGTGGTGAAAAATAGTGTTAACAAAATTTTACTGCTCCAAATCCCATAACGATCCGAAAATGGTTTTGGAAAGTGATTTATACCTGGACAACTCAAAATGGTCTTCGTATTAACTTATGACACTTGGATACTTTTTTTTGATTAATTGGTCCATGTGAATTGAGTCTAATCGTTTCAATAACAAATCATGAAACTTTTCCTTGATGAATTAACTTTTATAATAAGGGTATATCAAGTTAGCCAAAAGTATTTTTTTTCGAAAATTTGTCAAGTTGATTTTTAGTATTTGGTGTATGGAAAATAAATAAACCGTCCACCGTGGCTGCACGGTTGAACTTTGCTCTTCCGTTTTTAGTTTATTTTCTATATGGAATGGTTATTTTTGTCGAATACGTTGGATCTCTTGAACCCACTTTGAAATTTGGCCCTTCTCCCTAAAGCTTGTTAAATATTGTCGCATCAAACCAATAAGATTCATCTCGCTATTGAAAGGTTACATTATCAACGACTACTTACCCTATAATTTAAAGTTTAGATTGACCTGTTGAATTTATTCAATACAATTACAATATTAAAATCTCTTGAGTAGTATAAGATATCTTGAACGCGGATAATAAGAGATGGATATTTTTTCAAGAGCTTTGGATTTGATGATAGTCCAAAAGACGCGCCGCACAATGTTGAAGTATTCTTCCACTTTAACTGGAAAATTGAGCTTCCTTCGTCAGTACAAAGGCCCTGGGAAAAAGAGAAAATAGATGGGTTTGTCGCATTAGATAAAAATTTTCCCTCATCTTACTCATTCAGTTCATAATGTTAGGTAAGGTTGAAGTGAATATTTCGAGAGAGCACAATAAATTCCCAAATTTTTAGATTATATCTTTTAAATAGATAATATTTGTAACTTCAAATCCTTTTCGTCCAGCTTGGGCGGGGCCGCCCTTGCTGGCCGTAGGGGAGGGCTGCGACGGTCTCCCTAGGTTGGACGGCCCTCGCCCGTCGCCGGTGAGGGCTTTGTCCCCCTCCGGCGAGCTCCGCCGGCCACCGAAGCTTGCCAATAGTATTTTTTTTATCAAAAAAAATTTTGAGGTAAATATGTCATATGGGCAAAGTTTGGGGTTTTTGGTGTCACAAAAAAAGTTTGGGGTAAATGTGTCACAGCGGACAAAGTTTGGGGTTTTTCGTGTCATAAAAACAATTTGGGATAACTGTGTCATAGTAGGCAAAATTTGGGGCTTTTTGTAATATTAACCTTAAAACTATAACAACTTGCTAATGTAGTCCTTCAATATGGACATTTTTTATATTTTTTGTTTTCTTTGTTTTTTATTTTTACACAGGGTTGACAAGACCTCTGGACACTAATCAAGGGCGATGAAACCCCCGCCAATCACGTTCAAGAGTTTTGGCCCTCCCTAGCCACAACAAAAGGTGGGCAAGGGCTACAGTGCCTTGCTGGCCACTCGAGGGCTTGCAAGCCCATGCTCGCAGATCTTGCCCAGTAGTTGACAAGATAATCGGCCCTTCGCCCTCACCAGCCTTGTGTAAAAATGAAGAGAAAACAAATTTAAAAAAAAAGAAATAGGAAAAAATGGAAAGAAAACAAGTTTAGAAAAATTTACAAAAAAAAATACAAATATCATCCACTTTAATGCTACTCGTGCCATGTATGATTAACAAAACTGACGTTATCGATTTTCGGTCAAACTTACTCGTAAGAACTATATTCGTAATTCATTAAAAATTTGAGAATTAAATTAAAAAATCATCGCACGGGTTAGGAATAAATTGATAGAATTAAAAATGTTAAGACTTAATTAGCCGTCGTATAATATATTTAGAACTTTTTGAATAATTTTTCTTATATTATGAAGGATGACTCCAAGCTTAACTAAATATGTGTATTCATCTTCATAGTTGAACTTTCTTTTGAATTATAAACCTATTTCGTATGCTCAATACATAACTTCTTTATACACATAGAATATTCAGTTGATTTATGTTAAACCGTTGTCTATCAAATTGATGGGATCCTTTGGTTTTCCGGCTGATTTATTTGCGGGATTAATTAAACAAAATTGAATGTTGGAAAGTAAAAATTAACATTACGTATTAAAGATTTGTTCCCTTATTTTTTTTGTTTTACAGATTTATCAAATAGACGTATTATGTTCCGTTCCGCAACTTCCCTTCCGTTCCTTTCCCCATCTTTTCATCGAATATGTTGAAAATTCTTTCAGTTAAGTCCTTGGAGTGCAATTTGCACAAATTCTTTCTAATTAAAAGCTGGTATTCGGCCAAGCTCTCTCCTTGAGTAAGCTAGCCGGAATTCTTAGTCTTTAAGACTAAAAATTCGTAGGCCTCAACCTATTTCCAGCTTTATTCTAATTATTTCAAAGGTTTAAAAAATTAATGGGCTAAATTTACTTCAATTAATGCCCAAATCATCCTGAATTAGGGGCTGAAAAGTTCAGTCAACTGTTTCAAAGTCTAGTTGAAAATCCCTAGGATGTGGGTTAGATCTGCACAACCGATTTCAGTTCACGCTATCGCCAATTCGATGCTAGATGCTATAAAAATGCTTAAATTACATGTTATGCAATGTTTAAAAAAATAATTTTACTTAGGAATTAAATAATTCATACCTAAGATTTTTATGCAATGTAAACCTAAATGAGTCGTCAAAATTTAAGTGTCAACAAATTGTAAGGATAAAAAGGAGAGCTAATAATTGGAAATTCAAGTATGGAAGATAAGAAGCACCTGCTAGTCCAAATTCCCGTTAGCCATTAACTAATTTGTGCACCGGATAAAATTAAATATATATTTTCTTCTGAAAAATGATCTACATAGTTAGCCTTCATATTTAGTAGGTATTAAGGCTTGTCTCTCTCATAAATGATTAATAAACTAATGTCAAGATGCCCAGCAGCAACTCTATGATGTGAACATTAAGCGGTAAGTAATCTTCTGACAAGGTAGTAAAAGATGCATAGATAATACCCGATAACATCAATTCAAATTAAGCTGAGAAATTCCTGCATCCTCTAGACAAGAGTCTAAGGTTCCACGACAAACCCCTACCATTACAAATCTCTTTATGGTTCATCATTCAATTCAATAAAATCATCACATTTCGAAGATTGCATTGTAATGTCATCTAGAGGAGGGTGAATAGGTTATTTCACATGATCTTGACAAAAATATTGCAAGATCAAGACAATTTTGTTGAGTATTACCTAATTCAAGTAAAGTGAGAGTTTGAATATTGACAGTAGTACGAGGATATTAACCGATACACAAAATTCAATAACATGTTGACACTTAATTTTTGCTTGTCCGATAATCTATTTAGTTTAATTTTAGAGAAGACTGTCATTAGTTTGTACTAGCATTATCTTTTTATTTTCAATAAAAAATAAAAAAAGAGGTAGAGAGAAACGAGATACATAAATAGAAAATCAATCTTATACACTTTCCAAATGTACAACTCATTCTATAGAGCTTTCAAATTACATCCGTGAGAATGCCATGTAATCTTCTAGCCAATATTAGCGTAACATGCGAAACCATGAAAGCGGGAGCATTTCATATTCTCCGATGACTAGAGAAAGATGACATTTTCCGAGCAGAAGCCCCAAATTTAAAATTAAAAGAATTACAAAACCCCTGACGCATTTTACCTTGACGACAAAAAGAAATTGACTCAATAACAGCGCCAAGCAAAAGAGCAAACGAGCTTATAACAAACATACTTCTGCTCGGAAGAATCGTCGCCGAGGGTGTCGGAGAAGTCGACAGGGACAACGGTGTGGTCGGAGCTGATGAGGTCCTTGCTGGTGACGTCGAGGGTCTAGTCGGTCATACATCGAGCCCGGAGGTGGAACTCGATAGAGCAGAACTTGCAATGGCCGGCGCCGTCACAGTCATCGCAGTCGCGGGAGAAGCGCCCGGACATGGCGCGCTTGGAGGTGAGGGGGATGAGGCCGAGGTGGTGGGGGATGAGGCCGAGGCGGTGGGTGATGAACTCGTCGTTGAGGACGGAGGAGATGACCTCGATCTCGACGAGGTCGATGGCGATGGTGGGGACCTCGGCGATCATGACGCGGCGGAGGGCGTTGGCGACATTGGCGTCGGTGTTGCAGAGCTCGAACTTGAGGTAGTTGTCCTTCATCTCTCGGATCTTCACCCTCGGGAACCTCTAGTACGACGCGCCTTCCATGGTCGACGACAAGGAGAGTAGAGGAGAGAGCTCGGGCTTTCACACTGAAGACAATCGCAGAGGAAGTGCTGCTCCTTCGAGGGGTTTTAGGTGTATAGTGCGAAGGAAGGGGGGGGGGGGGGGGGGGCGCCGTGGCAAAATTAACGTTAATTCAATCCTCAATATTTTAATTATATCAATCTAATTATAAATTTTTTATATCGATTTAGTCTTCAACTTTCTAAAAAATTATAAAAGTAATCCTACATCTATTATTTTGATATTTGGTCAGATGGAGAATGTTGATAAATAGTTAAAAAGGTTCGGGATTAAATTGTTAAATCATCAAAAATTTTAAAGCTAAATTAATATAATTAAAATATTATATAGATAAATTGATAAATTATCAAAATGTTCAAAACTAAATTTAGAGATGAATTAGATTTTGCATAATAGATTATAACTTTTCTTAGATAATTTTTCTGTTAATGTCATACCATCCATATTTATAAGACACTACTTCGTTTTCGAGATTGACAAGAATGGCAACCTTGTCCCTCTTATGTTCAATTTAAGGCCGAATCCATCGATTCTCAAGTTATATAATTCTCCCATTGATTTTATCTCCACTGCATGGTTCAATCATTATATTCACTTTTTTGTTTTTATTTTAATGTATATGGAAAAAATACAAATCGGGATATCCTGACACACTTACTAAAATTATAACCAAAAAATGGAAGAAAAATTAAGAATTTTAGCAAATTTTGAAACATAAGAGAGCCTTAGGGTAATATTTGATTGTTTAAGAAACCAAAATCGCATTAAAGCCATTGTTTAAAAAATCATTTTATAGTGAATTTTCACGACGTTAAATGTATGTCACATGTTAACCGTCTACATTGTTTGCCACTGAGGTAATCTACATTGTTTGCCACTGAGGTAAATTATCACAGGTGTATTGGTTTGAAACCTTTTGCTATTTCAATATTTATTTGGGACAAATGTGATAAATTTGCATCGGTTTGAATTTTTTCGCAAGGAAAACTTAATTTGATCAAATATTCTTATTTGATGATCTTTTAACGTAAAAATTAATTTGAAATAGATTTGACGTGGATGTACAGATTTTTTTTTTGTGGCGGTTAGCCTTAATTCTTTTTAATCCATGCCCTAGTACGGAAATTCCATTTAGTAATCCCTGCTTGCCCGACTTGCTTACCCTCAGAAAATTCAATAAAACATTTATAAATTTTTGAAGTTTGGACAACCCATAAATATTTATTACATCATCGAACGTCACTTCTTGGTTGTCCTTGCTCGGAAACAAGAGCCAAGAATGCCAGAGCGCAAACACAAACCGCAACTCGAACGGAGGCTACACATGCTGGGAAAAAGAGCATCGGGGTCGTGCGGTTTGGTTCTAGTTCCTGTGGCGCTCTCTCCTGCATCGCAAAACTCGTTCCGTCGGCGGGGATCTATGATCTGCGAGTCTCCTTACTCACCGAAAATCCTCCAAGAAACAGCGCGGGATTCTTGAAAGCATACTGGGTAATTTCCCTTTGCTGCCGAGAGGATTCTTGTGGGCGGGTTGATATTGCTTGCAATGTACACGACGAGGTTGAAGAGTAAACTTCAGAAATGGGGGTCGGTACTTTATCATCGCTGCAATAACGGGGTCGTTGCTCGACGCCAAGACTATCTTCTTCGTGGCTATGTATTGACCCCGGAAGATTCGGTGGGTAAATTCGCTCCATCGCTCGCTGCTCTGATAGGGAGATGCCTGTTAAGCTCAAACGGTACCGAGCGGCTTCATTTGTCGTCCCACAGTGCCAATTGGGATTTTTCCCAGCGAAATATAAGGTCTTTTAGGTGTTCGAATGGTGGGTCTTTCGCGGGCTTTTCGAGCGTGGCAGAGAGCGCCAAGAATGATGAGAATGGAAAAGATGACGGTTCATGTGGTGGTAACGAGAAAGTGTCCAAGGTGGGGGCGTCTTGGATCGACTTGTATTTGCCAAGAAAGGCGAGGCCTTACGCTCACCTTGCTCGCTTGGATAAGCCTATTGGGACTTGGTTGCTTGCTTGGCCTTGCATGTGGTAAGAGGCTTTACGGTTTTGAGGTGGCTGGTTTCGTTTCTCTTTTTGCAACACTGGAAAAGCCTGAGTAGCTTCGGAGAAATGGATCGCTGATGTAGAAATCCTGTGTACTCCAGTTCTTTTACCGGTTTACAATTCTTATTTGGGGTAGTTCTTTTCAATGTGTTTGTATGTGCGTTGTACTGTGATGTGTTTGATAGAATGACTCAAAGAGGAGAAACTGAATTTGTTTCTATTCTTTCCCAACTTGTACTGCCTGTGTGCTGCATTATATCATATATAGGGTTTTGTTTTCTGTATTGTTGTTTGGGAGTTGACATAGGCATCAATAGATCACTATTACAAGGACTCTCAGTGGTAGCGTTAGCTATGGATCTCATACATAGGTGACTTGAACTGCAAGGAGGGAGACCATGGTAATATAAAATTGTGCAGCTGACTCTTTGTTCTATAAGGGAGATAAATTCTGCAGCTGTCTCGTTGTTTTTAACGGAAGATATTACGAGATGCTGTTTATATCTGCACCAGTATATTTTTGATGACACTCTGAGGACTAGATTTAGCGACATAAGGAATCTGGAAATGAATGTGGACTCGGGCATTGGCATCATTTCTTAAGGCAAAGGGACCAGTTTGTGGGGCAAAAAGATAATACTCTTCACGAAACAAGACTTTGATGGTTTCAGACTATGTGTGTTCGGAGGGTAATTACTGACATTTGAACCCATTTTTCATTAAAAAAATTCATATTGGGAGGTATCTCTGATTGATTCTGTCCTAACTCTTTACTATTCTGCTAAGATTTGTGGTTTCTATGGATGACAAGATGGTGTACCATATAGAAAATAAGACCTCCAGTGTTAACTGTGTTTACTTTATTTTGGGGATTTCTTTCCTCACTCTCTCTCAACAGCAATTTGGCTACCTCATGGTCCCTGTAGAATTTCTTACTTTTGTGGGCTGTAGCTTGGAAAAAGTTCTTTCTATTGAAATTATCAAAAAACAAAATTTCACCCTCACAAACTGGCATTGTATATGCAAAATCGGGATGATTCTGTTAATCATTTTCTTTTGATTCATGTTTTTCTTCATTGTAACTTTGGCCACAATGTAGGGGATCATATCTTCAGTGCCTCAAAGGTGGTCTAGGTCATGCCAAGAAATTCCGCCAGTTATTTAGCTGCTGGAGTGCCTACGTAGGAGACTCAATCTATAAGAAATCTTGAAGCACTGCACTGCACTGCACTGCTTTGTCTTGTGTCATGAACTTGGGAAGGACCTAACAGAAGATTATGTGTGGAATCTCGAGCTTCAATTGCTTTTATTTTGCACTCTGCTCTGATTTATTCTTGTCTAGTGATGTTCTACTTTCATTCTTTTTATAAACTTCTCTTCTGTACTTGTCCAGTTCTGATGCACCAGATTTTTCTTTTAATAAAGTTCTTTATGATACGTCGAAAGAAAATTATCTCTTAGTGTAAAACACTTAGGGTGCAGCTTTAACAATGCCATATGAAACTAAAGGGACAGAAAATGTCACTAATGTTTATAAGCTCCTTTTCAGTTTCGATATTGCTGGAATTTAAAATGGTCCTTAAGGCTAATTAACATGCTACCCAAGACATTAACGTGGATGGTTATAAAGAGATTGTTGGTCCATACTAGTTGCAAGACAATGCCAAGAACATATGGTGTTTGGGGTGTATTCACACCTATGAGTAGTCCAATGGATTTTGCAAAAAAGCTTTAAGTGTACTCTTTGGAGCTATCCACCTAGAACCATTGTAAGCATGTATAGGATGTATGACTGCTATTGCTGCAGGCCCCCTTTTATATCACTGTTATGAACCTAATCGTTCATATTTAGTTATACTTGCTTCATCTGTTTGTCAATTTAACGGGAACTTATGCACCTTCTATGAACTATGCCTCTCATATTTCTTTTGCCTATGGAATTGGGCTGTAACCAAAAAAAGAAAGATGTTCATGATGCTGTTTTAATATGATATGGATATGCTTGTCGAGTTTCATTGTTGCTTACATCCAACCAATTCTAGGTCAATCACGCTGGCAGCAACCCCCGGAAGCCTTCCTGATCTTAAGATGTTGATGATTTTTGGTTCTGGAGCTGTGCTGCTGAGAGGTGCTGGATGCACTGTCAATGACCTCCTTGATAGGGACATTGATGTGATGGTAAGCATATTCCTGTGTATGTGTTTTTCTGTCTTTTTTTTGGTTGAATAACTGGAAAGTGCACATCAAATGGTTGAATAATTTGGTTAAACCCTAATGTTATGATGAATAGCATTTTTTACTTCTCCTATCGAACCAAGGTCTTTTGGATTAATTGTTTCCTTGGCACACTTGTTGCTTTGTTATTTGCATTTCAATGAAATGTTGTAGCCTTCTAAGACTTGAAACTGTTATACGTCTAGTGTGTTCATTCTCTGAAATTTTTTTTCTTCTGTTTGTTTAAAATGATTGTCGTGCTCTTCCCCTTTCTAGGTGAATCTTTTCTGAAGTTAACCTCTGACATCTTTTTCTGGTCGTCATCTTGGCAATATTGGGTCAATGAGAAACTTGATAAAAGTTCCTATCTCAATTTTAGCTGCACGCCCTTAAGTTTTAGTCTTTTTAAATGGAACCTGCGATTTCTGAACGGCTGAATAATTTTTATTAGTGTTCTCTGGCTTGACCATGATAAACCTAGTAGCTGCTGCTAAAGTCGAGGGTTTAAATTGACCTTTTCATGAAATTTATTTATAAAGTAAAGCATAAGTTCACCATTTACCTATCATTTAAAATTACTTATTTTTAATGTACTTGGAAACCCCTTTTCATCTTAGAAGTTTAAAGAATGACTCAGTTAATTTGTATTTTTGCGAGCAACCTTTCCTTAGTTTCCCTAACTCTTCTGGTTGCTTTGATGTTTCTTTATTTTATGCAGCTGAGTAAATTTTTCATGTTCCTCAGAAATAGATCATGGATTGCTAAGAGCCAAAGTTCTTGGAATTAGTTTTTGATAAGATCAATTTGTTAAGTTTCTTTGGCATTTAATTTATGTTTGACTCTATTTCTGTTAGGTGGAACGAACAAAGTCCCGGCCAATCGCAAGTGGTCTTTTGACACCATTTCAAGGGCTTTGTTTCCTTGGGTTTCAATTGCTTTTGGGTCTTGGAATTCTTCTACAGTTGAATAATTACAGGTTAATCTCACTTTTATGTCCTATTGAGAGACTGTAAGCTTTCACTAGTTTTGCAAGCTCCTTTGAGATTCAAAATTGATTTTTTGTGGAGAAGTGGAATGCTCAGGTTTTATGTCCTTGGCTAATAGTTTCCTTTAAAAACAAATAAACTCATGCTTTTAGTTCTTTAAGCAGTCATTGTTAAATTGTCATAAGCGCATGTAAGCATGAAACTGTGCTTCTTGGCGAAGTTCATTTGGGTGGGTTTCCATAATTTCTCTATTGCCAAAAAGCCAACCTTTTCAACTTGGTCCCGCAATTTTCTAAGTAGGAAAGTCTAATGCATCATAGCGATGTCTTGTCACTGGTTGAAGTGTTCTGTGAGTTACCTCAAAAGACTGGATGCAAAGCCAAAAACAGTATAAAGTTGATTGAGCCTTGAAAATCTAATTAATTTTAGGATCAAGTTGGTGATTGTGAACACTGCTGTCACTATGTTCTACTACCTCTGTAAATGCATAGGCTTGGGTTAATTGAAGGCCCTAGCCAGCTTATTCCATTCCCTATGCAAACTCATTACATTTTATGACCATTAGTGGCTGCTTGCTTTTGGGTGTAAAGATATTCACCTTTTGTTTCTGCCATAATTTTGTAATTACCTTGCTGCTGTTGACTTTCATCTCAGTAATATACCAGAATTAGGTTCAACATTGAGAAAACTTCTGCTGTTCCATCCTTGTTTTAAAGGTAGATGGACGTGATAAGGGATTTTGGTCTTTTTTATTTATATAGTTTTCTGATATCTGATTCTTGTATATTCTGATATAGTTAGTAGAAAAGCATGTAAAAGTGGTCATGGTATATGCACTGGTTATTTTCTTCTTTTCCTAATGATTGCAGCTTCATTATCTTTTCACAGCCGTATACTGGGAGCTTCTTCTTTGTTGCTTGTCTTCTCCTATCCGTTGATGAAAAGGTTCACATTTTGGGTAACAAATCTGGATTTCTATTTGTCACAGTGGGCATAATCTTTTTACCGTGCTTTTTATTGACATTATTTGTTGTCTGACGTCTAGGAAAATTTTCAATGCCAATGCAGCCGCAGGCCTATCTAGGTTTGACTTTCAATTGGGGAGCTTTACTCGGATGGGCTGCTGTTAGAGGAAGTTTGGATCCTTATATCGTGCTTCCTCTATATTTTTCTGGAGTTTTTTGGACTCTTGTGTATGACACTATATATGCACACCAGGTTTCTGACTGTATCTAATGAAACTTGTTGAGGAGTTTATAATGCGCCTTATGTTATACAAATCGTACTTAATGTCAGTACCTTTTCTCAAAAGCAACATGGTAGAATCAAAATGGAGAACCTATTCATTTTTGACATATACATTTGAGTTGCCCAATTTTATTTTAGTTCTGAGAGATTTTTGGAAGACGTTTATGTTTTTTATGCTCATCTTGAATTTGTTGGATGAAAACTGCTAAGGGGGGACAACTTATTAGGCTCATTGCTCTTGCTCAAATGAGCATGAAATGCGTGGCTGTTTATTTTTCCTTAACTCAGATGAATATGCAATTGCTGGAGTTACTGTTGAAGTCTCAAATAGTGGTTATGTTACTGTTAAATTCTCAAATAGTGGTTATGTGAGCATAAAGATTATACACTGTGTTATGTGTCCGTGAATGTAGAAACTAACTTGCATTTTATTCTCTGGCACTTGCAATGAACTGGTAATTTTTGAGGTTACTCATTTTATGCACGAACGATTCTTTTCGGGCTCTCTTTTTCTGGCTGTTTTTCATAGGCTTTAAAGTTCTTCATACTTTAGAATTTCTCTCGCTCCTGGACCCCTACTCCCAGAAAACCCACTCCAGCAGCACCAGTACAATGTTTTAGTTAATAGCAATATGCGTTCAATTATAACTGACCACCACATTGTTTCCTCCTTTTTAAAGGATAAAGAAGATGATGTTAAAGTGGGTGTAAGATCAACGGCATTGAGATTTGGAGATTTGTCGAAGGAATGGATTTCTGGTTTTGGAATCGCTTGCATTAGCAGTCTTACACTCTGCGGATATAATGCTGATATTGGTATTAGTTTTCTCCTGTCTAAGGACTCTGGCTTTCAATATTACTGGCAAGCTCATTATCTGTTTTCAATAATGCATGTGGAGCAGGATGGCCATACTACGCATTTCTTACTGCTGCTTCTGGACATATAGCATGGCAAATATTGACAGTTGATCTATCATGCCGTGCCGATTGTAACCGAAAGTATGTATATTGGATCGAGTCGAGCAATAAACCCTTTGCCTTTCCATATTTTTTGCATAAGTTCTAGTGATACTTCTTTCCTTAGTTTACTTAAACATCTTTAGTTTTTTGAACTCTTTTCGTCGAGCCAAGTAGTGGCATAGAATCAATATTAAGAACACAGGAGGAGGACAAAGTCATCATATGTATCTTAAATAATCTATCCAAGTAGGTGTTTAATTACTTTCCAAGTGTTATGAATGCCTAGATGAACATTCATTTAAGATGATTTCGCCGCCTTTAAATGTCTTTCACAACAGTGTTTCATAATACTGAAGTCTTTTGTTTCTTTCCATTGTATAAAAATCATTTGTTTCTTTCTTGTGATAAAGGTGATTGACATCTAGAATGGCCTTTTTGTGAGAGACATATAGTTCAGTCGAAGTGTGAAATCATTGTAATTCTTTTAGGGATCACATATATAACCATCTTTGGTTGATGGTAATGGGATATTTTCTCTGGTTGCTGATGTTACAGTGATCAAGAGTGGAAGCCTTAGGCTTATTGGATTGATCACTGAATATGGGATTACGTGTTCATAGTATTCTTTTGCTTTGTCAAAGAATATCATGTAGTTCTTTGGTGACAGTAATCTCGGCTACCAGAACATAGTTCTTCTGTTGTGTAGGATACTTTTGCATGTCAACAGGAACGTTTTTATATATTGTTTAAATCATTCGACGTGTAAAATCTCTTCAGAATCTGCTATATATCTCCTTTGTCTACTTTCCTTTATATTGAACAAGTCATTGCTTTTCAAAATTCATGCTATGTGAATCTCTCACACATTTGGGTGGTGCAGATTTGTGTCCAACAGGTGGTTTGGAGCCCTTGTATTTGGAGGAATTTTGTTTGGAAAGCTTGTGTCGTAGAGGCGAGATTTTTCCATGGGGGGTTGTTCCCTAGAATTCTCATCTTCTTTTTTTCTTATGATGTAAATGCAACTTACATCACTGTTTCTTGTCCTGTAAAATGAAAAGATACATCTTAATGCTATCATCAATACTAAAGGGATTAGATTGTCTTTTATCTGGGAAATCCTTCTGAAAATAATAAACAATTTTCCAGCTACCAGACTCGTAAATTTGGATATCTGGAAACTCATTTTGGTCATTGAATAATTATATTCCTCAATAGAAGAAAACTCACCGTCATTTTTGTGGATTCTCTGTGTGTCATCCTGTTAAAGCTTTTTCTAAACCATTTTCTTTTGTGGCTATTGCTCTGAAACTATTTGCTTTTGTAGCCGGCTACAGTTTCATGTAACAAGTTTACGACCTTTGAGTAGTGTTTCAGGCAACCTCTTTGATTGGTTCATTGCAACGGAGGTCTTAAACTTTGATATCTTCGGCTCTTCAGACTTGCTGAGATGACTCTGAAGCTAGTCTAGTAAGCTTAAGTATATTTTCTGCGTCAGAAACTTCCATGTAATGCGAAAATACCCCCACTCCCACCCCAGCTGGGATGAAGAGGCCGCCTAGGGCAGGGGGAGAGAGAAATAAAATTAAACAAATAGGGGAAAAAAGAAAGGATGATTGAGATTTCTTTAAAATATGAGGCCTCGTTTGCTTTATATAACAACGTAGACATGAAAAATTTAAATCATGTGTTGTACTTATGATGACGTATCACTCGTCCACTTGTAGTGAATCTCTCACAAAGTCTAATGACTCGAAGCAAGAACAACATAGAGTTAATTTTACAAAAGTAATAAAAACCTTTTAAGCACATCTTGACAAAATGGAGTTAAATAAGAATAGATTGCAAGTAATAAGGAATTGCTGTGCTGGATAAAAAAAAAGTTCAAAAAATTTTGAACAACATAATGATTTAAAATCCCAAGGACATGACCATTGGTCGAAATTTTCTCAATTAAGCAATGTTATCAATCTTTTTTCATTGTAAATACCTCAACATTTTTAAAAGATCACTACGAGTATTTTTGCTTCTAGTACCCAATTTTTTGCTATTGTGGATTGTCTGACCAAGTGAAATTGAGAACGTATCCGTGACGATATTACTATTTTTTCTGATTAAAAGTAAAATTATTATTATTTTTCATTTTGGCTTCTTGACATTGTTGATATTCATTGAAATATTCAATTGATTATAATATGGAAGGAAGCAAAACTGATCTTGCTGAAGAGTTTTTTGAAGTGGTAGGTGGCACTTCAATATAGCGGGCCACAAGAGATTGAGTCTTCGACCATTTTCCCCCTTTTTATCTCTTCATTGTTTTTAAGTATTTATAATGCACGAGATGCTCTTTTGACGAGATACTCATGGCCAAGCACCGTTTTTCGGCTAATACATGAACGCGCTTTATCAAAAATCAAAATGCTTTGCAGTTACCTAAGCTGGCTATTTCATTTAATAGGCAACTTTGATCATCACTAACTTTGTGATTTTCTGATCCAATCGTGCAATAATCGTGAAGACAAAGATGTATGCAAATTTTAAATTAGCAGTAGAAAGTCAGAACATCACACTTTCAAAATATAAGTGGTCTTAACCCAAACCAACTAGTTACGAGGATCCAATATGATAAGGAAAATGAAATCAAAAGTGCTGCACAAAACATCATCTCTTAACTAGTCCTGAGAGATTACTTATTTCCAATAAATAAAACATGTTATGAGATTCAAAATACGCAATATAATGTCCCTTTTCCCCAACAAAGCATGGCTTCTGACTTTGGTCGAGTTTCAATGGCAGCATGCTTGAGCAACAGCGATTCTTCAAAAGCAGCGTCGCTTGAGATCCTCTCGCTTGGTGCCTAATTCTGCAAAGGGCCGCTGTTAAGAATTGCATGACTGTGGAAGGAAAAGTTACATCTTTGTAATTTAAGGAGCGAAGCAATTACGATTACGTTTGGTTTAGCTTTAGAAATAAGTTTTGAGAAAGATGCTGAAAACTTGTAGAATTTGCTTTTAGCATTCAGCTTTCAATATTTCCAAAATCAAATTTTCACCTCAAAACACTTTCGGAAATGAGTGTTGAACACTCCATATTTTCGTCAATTTTTTTTTTTTGGAATAATGAACCCAACATATATAAATCAACACATTACCAATGGCAGTTGGAAAAAACGGATACTCCCCTTTTCGTAGATAAGGCTGAAGAACAGCCTGAGCATCGGGACAATCCCACGTCAGTGTCTTCCACTTTTCCTCATCTTCCACAAAAATGTACGGAAGGTCCTCAATTTCACGTAATCGCAGCTGCAAAGGAATCCCCTTCAGTTCTGGACAATTGCGAACCTCCATATTTTCAATGGAATCGCAAGTTACTGAGACTTCACATATGCTCTTTAGCCGAGGTAGATCGTCCAGGACCAAGCTCTTCAGCTTTGGGAGAGAAATTGAGGACCGGAAGGATGTGTTGGTTACCGGAGTCATTATGCTTCCTTCTTGGCATCGTCCCGCTTCGCTTATCAGGCTTCCTTCTTGGCTTTGTCCTGCTCCGCTTATCATCTCCACCATTTCTTCGCACCAATCGACACGTATACGTTGAAGATGTCGAAGATGGATCAGCCACTCGTGCGTTAACAGCATTCTCATTTTACCGCAACCTTCTACTTCAAGATATTCCAGAGGAATCTCTTCAACTGTCTTGTTAGGGAGAGGGCCTCCAATTATCTCCTCCATGTTCGCACAATAAAATACTTCGATTTCTCTCAGATTAGGGAAGTGGGGCAGCCACTCAGATTCCACCACTCTCTTCATTTTATCACACTGCTTAACAGTAATCTTTTCTAGACTAGGGAAGGTTGGGTTATGACGTGGCGGTGGTGATGTAACTGTTGCCATTATCCCCACCATTTCCTCACAATTCCATATTTCAATCTCTCGTAGGTGCGGAAGGGAGAATTTGGACCCATACCCAAAGAGATACTTCAGTTCCGGACATCCAAATATTTCCAAACGCCTAAGGCTTGGGAAGAGGAGAAGGCTCGGGGTTGTGGCAGGGGAGTCATGGATGTCGATTACTTCTTCATATTGTCCTCCCCAGAGCACTCGTAAGTTTTTCCCTCTTTCTATAAATAGCTCCTCAAGGCATTCAAGGCGACCCATGCCAGCCAAATTTGTTGTACCGTCCCAATTTAATTTTTCCAATTCCTGCACATCTTGGGGAATCAAAATAAAAATGCCAGCGCATTCCCCTCCCACGCTCACAATAGCATGACTCCACCCATCAATGACGACTCTCCTTCCCAAATTGAAAAATGGAGCAAGCAAGCCAAATTTGTTGTAACGGATTCCGTTAATTATTTTTAATAATGATTCATCAGATTCCGTCACGATGAGATCGTAACGGCGAGCGTTACTCTGCCCAACAACCCTCGCACACTTGTTGAAATCATCCGCATCTCCATAGTAGCACTGAAGTGCCTCCAACGCCACCAATTTTGTGATGTCTTCTCCATTTGGTGCCCCGACACTAAGATGCTGCAATTTTAGCAAATCCCCGAGCATTCCTTTGGGTAATCTCTTTATACATGTCGCCCATAGGTCAAGGTATCTCAAGTTCACCAACGTTTCCAGACCCTTGATCTCTTTAAGACTTTCACAGCCCCTAGCATCCAACTTTCTTAAAGACGTGAGCTTCCCTATACAAGGGATATGGCGTAGTTTACGACACCAACGAAGCAATAGCGCTCGCAAGTTTACCAAGTCTGAGATGGAATTTGGAACTTCTATTAGACCACACCCACTCAAGTTTAGAACCTCTAGCCCCCATAGCTTTTTTAAGAAAGAATCAGGGATGACACTGACTCGCCCCAAGCTATTATTCAACAAAAGAGTTGATAGTTTAGGACAATTTGGTGACATGTCCAACGGAAATTCTCCAATGTCATTATCCATGAGGGAAACTTTCTCCAGAGCATCCGTCCAATATTCCTTGGGTGGGATCCCCGTCAACCCCTTTCCTGCTTTACAATGGAGGTCGCTCCCATGATGTGCAATGCCATGTCTCTAATCAAATCGTGCATCTTCATATGGTTCCAATGAGCTTCCAATAGGCAGACATTTTCCAATTTGGTCAGGATGGTGAGGCCTCTATTATATAGTTTCTCCCTCATGTCCACTCCACCAATCAATCCTTGGTCAATAAAGAACTCTATCAACTCGAACTTCTCAATCAATCGATCTTCTGGATATAGTGCACAAGATAAGAAACACTGTTGAACAGCACGATTTTCAAGGCCATCGTAGCTGAATTTTAATTTCATTAAAACCTTCTTTTCCATATCTGTTTGCCCCATATCTGATTCTCTCAATTTCTCCAAGGCATCCTTCCATTCAAACACATTGGTAACTCCTTGCATGGTTCTTGCCATCGTGATGACTGCAAGCGGCAAGCCCGCACATTCGTCAACAATAGACTTCACAATTTCTTGAGTTTCCAAATTAAGGGCTACATTGGATCCAAGCTCCTCCAAAAATAAATTCTCAGCTTCTATTTGAGATAGTGGTTCAATTTTTATCTCCTCTTGACAGCACATCTGGCGGCATACATCAAGCGAACGTGTGGTTAAGACCAACTTAATTCCATCTGCTCTAACAGGGATTCCCACCTCTCTAAGATCAAAAGGTTCCCACACATCATCAAAGATTATTGTAGACTTCCCTCTTCTAATTAAACAATCAGACAACATTGCTGCTCGTTTCTTCACATCCTCTTCTTCTAGTTTGCACTTCTTTAGTGCGTTCCAAACTTTGTCCTGCAAACTTTTTGTGTTGACATCTTGTGACACAGTGATCCAAAACACTTCGCCATAGTTTGCTATATCGAGGAGTCTATTATGGATGTGCTCCATAATAGTTGTTTTACCGACACCCCCCGTTCCATGAATTCCTAGTCGAGAGATTTGATTCTCTACTAGGTACTTCAAAATCTTTATAGTATTTCTCTGAAATGCCTCTCCCACCATCTTTCCTTCTAACAGTTTACTGACTTTAGTCTCTCTCGCCTCGAATAGTCCCGTGCCTCGTCTCCAAAGGTCTTCTGCTTCTCGAATTAGTAAATCCACCTGTTGATGTGGTGGCAAACAATCCTCACGTGCTGCTTCAGTACGATCATTTCTAAGCTTCTTCACACCCGTAAACCAATTCGCGACTTCTGGCCTCACCTTTAGGGATAGAGATGCACCATATTCTATGTCCTCCCTCATCCTGGCTTCTATGCTAGCGAGCCCGCCTAGTTTTCTTTTCAAAGTTCTATTCTCTTCAAAGTTGTTGCCTGTGCATGGATGACTCATCATTGGCGCACCATCGTTCATATTTACTTCTGTAATTAAAAATTTCCATCGGTTAGAGTCTCCTGATAGCATTCTTGCCGCCCCATGATAATGTAACATGGTGATGCATAAGGATTAGTCTTTGTAAATAATCATAGACCTGGTAGTGACGATGGGCTTGTGAGGCCTAATCCACAAGATGAAACCGGAGGAGGTGGAGGAGCATTATTTGGAGCTTGTGATGATGAGGGGATACATAGAACCATGTCCAATGGAGGTGGGGGGTGACATGGGACTGGACTTACTCCACATGGTGATGATGGCACGGTTGGATTCTGATGCTGTGTCTCGAGATTAGTGGATTGATGTGGAATACTTTCACATTGTGGGGGCACCATAGCTGGTTGCAATAAAATATTCTAGTGTAAGATCCAATCAACGGTGAGACTTTCAAATCAAAGCCATGGGCACAGGTAAAAGAACATCTAGAACTTGACCACGCAAGCTATCTACAGCGAAAATCAACGTCCGTAAAAATTAAATATTCGATGAAAGAAACGGTGCAGTAAATAGATAGTGATATCTGACATATAGAATATGCAGTGTAATGGGGAATCCATGCAATATGGAAAGAGATGAATTTGAGTTATTTTGAAGAGTTAGTAATTTGATTAAGAATTACTTCACAATATGATTAAGAATCACTTCTGTAATGAAAGCATCAATGATCACTTTCTGCATAACAATTTGGGAATGCCTATGATTCATTTGGCACGACGATATCTATTTAGATAAATCAAGGCATACCTTGTGATGATGATGGGCCGGCAATATTTGCTTCACCCTCCACAAATTGCAAATCGACATGCGTTGTTGTCAGAGAACATCCGTCCATCGATTCTGGAAGGAGAAATGAACTGGTTTCAGTTTCACGTTCTTCGCTGCAGCTTGGAAGCAGTTCGTTAGAATGCGGGACATCGGTTCGACTATACTGGAATGATGATGCCCTTGTCGGTGTGCCTTCCGGCATCCCTAATTTATAAGCCACAACATCATGCATTAGACCCTGATGAAAACATTCTTACATCCCATAAGAAAAGCAATATGGAGTTTACAAGACCGGGTGAATGATAAATTCGTTTTGGATTTTGTTAACGAGTGCCTCACTACACTCGTTAAATACCCAATTGGAGAGAGTTTGTGATTTCCAGTGTACCACCATTCTCGTATTGTGTGTAACCAATGCATCGAGTATATTCGTATTAAGCATACTTAACAAGCGTCATGGGCACTTGTTAACAACACCAATATAATATAGATCAAGAATTGTATACCTTCCAATGTTGATGGGCCCATTCTGTTTATGACGTCGCTCGAAGTCTGCAGGGGGCAGTCAAGTGGCTCAACAATAAGAGGCCCATTAATCGCACTTGGATTTGGTTGTGCGATTAATGTCTCAAGGTCAAGAGACTCGTTGAAAAAGGGCAACAGTTCATCAAAGAATGAATCTGGCGGGGGAGGTTCACTAAAGTAACTAATAGCGCCATTTTCTCCCTCGTCCTGCAGCAGCTCTTCCATCCCATCACGAGGCTGTGGTTGCAAGGGAGGCGTACCTGATGATTGATTGAGATACACAACGACATTAGTCGGATTTACATAGCTGGCTTCAGGAACATTCTGATGTTGAGGGCACATGGAAACTGGTTGCTTTGCCATGCCGTGAAATGGATTTTCAGTTATTGAAAAATAAAAGTAATCTTAGAATCATGCCTCAGATCAGATCAATTAGTACCTCTAATCAGACCATTTATTTTTACGTTACTAAATTGCCCATTTATTTCAGGGTAACTTGGATACCTTGTGGCAGATGTGATGTGCTGGTCGGAGCTGCTCTAACATCTCCTTGGATCCTTTCCTCAGATACTCCACCGTCGCTAGAGTCGTTCACTTTTCTAGGCATCAGGACCTCCCTGGCTTCTGCTTTTACATCACTACGGACTCTCTCACATCCTTTAATACCATAGCGTGCGATTCCAGCCAAGTGAGCCTTGATCCTTGTAGCACCTCCAGTATACTCCTGCCCGCAGAAGTTACAGCTCCACTTGCCATTATTTTTATTATTCAGGAGCGTCACGTGCTTCCGAAATGGATCCTTTTCTTTAGGCATCGCTGCTAGCACTCTCCTACAGAAAGTAATCCACTTACACTAGGACGTTCAGTTGGTAAGTCTTTATTTGATTCTTACAAATGGGTGATTGCGAAGACGAAGATGCAGCAACATACCGGTTAGGACAGAAAAAGAAGACTCAGATGCATGCAAGTGGCAAAGAAGCACATCAAGAAGCAGATCTTAGAAGCTGTGCTTGAAACTCTGAAGCACTGGCCGGCATCCAGGTATCCAGCAAAGGATCTTTCTTTCGCCGAAGGCGGGGATCCAATTCCCAGAGAAGCAAAGGGCATAGGCCTGCTGTTGTCAATGGGATGTGAAGAATCAAGCGGGGCTCTGCCACAGAGACCGCGGAACAATCGCTGAAGACGCACGCCGGCGAAATAATCCCTTTATTCCACCAGGAGCAAAAAGCACAAGTAGAGAGATTGCTACAGTGTACATCTACATGGGGCGAAATTAATAAATAGAAGTAAAAAAAGAAAAACTGATCGGGAAAGGAGGAAAAATAATTGAGTTAGATGAGCAGGAGAACGTGCCCTGGAAGGACAGTTACATGGTGCTGCTCCCGAAAACGCGTTAACCCACCCCCCCGCGGCGGGGAGTCGTTGCCGAACCGCCCAGACCGCAGCGGTCAAGCATTCATGAACAAGAAAAATGCACAAAACACATTTCTATTTGAAAAATATTTTTTTACCAAATGACCTATTTTAAGTTGTAAAAAAAAAAGCACTTCTTTTTTAAAATTATTCCTTAGAGCAAAAACGTTACCAAATACGCCCTTACTAGGTTTTAAGAGAAATTACTATTGACGCGCATCTACATTTTCTTGAAAAACAGCTATCAAATCAGTCGATAATTACATTTGCGATCCCGCGTTCTCCATTTGTATCGCATTCTCTCGCATTTTATATGGTGATCCCTTTTCAATTGTCACTAGACTCTGACTGTGAACTTTTTTTTGCAGTGAATTTAAACAGGAATTTACGAAGGTGTTGGATGCAGCCAGCTCTCTGAACTAGAGTCCTTACCGCTTCCTCCTCCCGGTTGACCCAAAAGGTCAACTCCATTCCACCTTCAACCCGGCAATCTTGCCCGTGTGAATGGAGGACTTAGCGGGGTGAAAACGCAAGAGGAAACAGAAAAGGGAGAATCGGAAAGGCGGGCCGACAGATGGTGTAAAACAAATTAAAAAGATAAGGGAAAAAACCATACACTAGATTCACCGAGAGAGAGAGAGAGAGAGAGAGAGAGAGAGAGAGAGAGAGAGAGAGAGTTAATGCATGATGCATGTGAAGTGAAGAAAAGAAAGGCGCTATGCTTTGACCTCGTTTGGAAAGTGCTTCTAAAAGTGGAGGGCAACGTGCTTTTTTGACTCGGATGCTTTTGGGGCTTTCTCTCTTTCTTTCTTTAGTCCCTTTTCTCTAAACCCCACACGTCTTTCACTTTCACACCACCTAACATTTGCGGATCCGGATTCCCTGCTCCGGCCGTCGGGCAAGAAAATCAAAGGGAAAAGTGAGAGAGGTGGGGGTGTTTCCGTAAATGAGAAGGGGATTTTATTACATCGAACAGCTACCAAGGGAAGCAGATCAATCCATTCCTGAACATTTGCACGCGATAATCTTCTTCATTGATAGTAGTACGAGGATATTCACCGATACGTAAAATTCAATAACGTGTTAACACTTAATTTTTTCCTGTTTGATAATTTATTTAGTTTAATTTTAGAGAAGATTTTCATTCGTTTGAAATAGCATTATCTTTTTATTTTCAATAAAAAAATAAAAAAGAAGAAGAAGAGAGAAACGAGATACAGAAACAGACAAAAAAAAGAAGGAAAAAGAAGAAGGAGAAAATGAAAGTGGCCTCGGACCAGGCCTTTCTCCGCCGGCCCATACCCATACTCGCGCGGGCTCCACTTCTTCTTCCCCCGGGCCCATCGCCCATCTCATCTCATCCTTGGGCTCACGCGCCCCACTCTTCCCCTTTTCCATTTTGGCCCACCTGAGCAACTCCTTCCCTGTGGCCCGGTTTTGCAGCCTCCTCTTCAGGCCTTAGTTCGCGAACCCACAGCCCCTTCTCCCACGCCCGTCCCTGCAGATGTAGGTTTTCCCCAGCGTGCGACATTCCAGAGCTCGGGATTTTGGCGGCGCTCGCTGCAATTCTCGAAGAGGGGTGCAAATGGCCGACTGGCATACGCCAGAGGCAGGGGTAGAGAGAGCGGGTCGGATAGGGAGAAGGCGGAGGAAGGAGCAGAAAAGCGAAGCAGAGAGAGCAGGGGGACGGGAGGAAAACAGGAGAAAAAACCATATGGGAAAGGGCGAGAAAAAGAGAGAGGTGGGGTGGTTCGGAGAGGAAGAGAGAATGCCCGGGCTGGTCCGCGACGCTTCTTCATTCAAGATCTCCGTCTTCAACGACCCGTCCGCGGCCTTCTCGTGTTACCAGGTAAGCCGACACGACTGATTTTCTCCCCAAGGATCGCGGCGAGAGCGTCTCGTGGCCTGGCTTGCACTTGGCTCGAACCCTCCTTCGAGTGCATCCGGCGACCACCGCTCTGAACTGAGTAGGGGACCTCCATGTCTTTGTTGCTTTGAGATTTTTTTGTTCCCCTGTTTTTTGGGTTTCCTCGGATCTCTAGGGTTGTCTGTCGATCCGAGGGACTCTCGGTCCTCGCCATGGCTTTATATGCGTTGTATGCACATCCTGGTTATCCTTTTGCATGCCATGAGTAGAGATCTGGCGTCGTCTTAGCCCCGCAACCAGGCGCTCTTTAATGCACAATGCCCGTTTTGACGATAATGCCTGCATGATCCCACACTGGTTTGGGTTGTTTTCCGAAGTCTTGGCCGCTCGCTCGAGTGACGTTTTCGCATCGGAGAGTCATCGGCGAGCCGGTCGCATTCAGAGCCCTTCGGCACCGGAGAGTTATCGGCGAGCCGGGGTCTTGAATCCTCGTACTGGGCCGGGCCGCCTCAGTCATGAGGCGAAGCGTGGAAAGGGCGGGAGTTTGGGCTGGGCACATTGTTAGCCCAATCCCCTTTCCTCACGGAGCCGCGTCTTCCAAGCGGAAACCGACCCGGATCCCGTTTTATATTATAATATTTTATTAATAAAAATAATAATATTTTATTAATAAACTAAATAACAAATTAAAAATTATTGATAATAAAAAATATATAAGTTTTGCTTAAGAAAGTCAGTCTTGCTTTAAAATAAAAATCAATTTTTTAAAAAAGGTTTCTAAGTAATTAATACTTTTTTTTTTGGAAAAACAAACAAATTATCCCGTGTGGTCCTAGTTCTTTGCTTTCTATATAGCTTGATTGCGTGACTTACTTAACTTCGCATATGGATGCGTAGATGCATGCTTAGGTTTGGTGCAATTTGATAAATATATGATGGATTAGATAGATGTTAGATTGTCGAGATTGATGCCTGATTAAGTAATAGCATGACGATAGCGATTGTGAACATGGCATGTGTAGAACTGATAATGATAGATCGATGTCCCCTTTAATCATACTTTTGTAAAGGTTTATTATAAGTTCATTAGGATTATGTTAACTTAGATATATCCAAATCAATTTGCATAGTTAATAAATTGTGTGATAATTTCTTTTTTAAATTAAGTTAGTCTTGGTTAAGATTTGTTTGAAAATAACCACATAAAAACAATCCCATGGGCACTTGACGGCTTTGAACAATCTTTTAAGGTTTAAAAGACGAGTAAAGAGTGCTTGATCATTATAGATTAAATAAACAACTAGTTAGGTACCGAAAAGGCGCTAATAAAAATGTTAGCATAAACAAGTCCTCAGGCTTTAGAATTTCTAGTTCCGTAGGGATTGAGATGACACTCTTAATGCCTCCATCTATTCTAGTTGACCCCAATATGCTAATGACAAAATGACCATTAAAAAAGTCACACGAGGTATGGACTTGGAATGGTCCGTGTTCATAAGTAACGAATCAAATCGAATCGAATTACGATCAGACATTGTTTTAAGTCATCTTTTAGAGATATTGATTCGATTCTCTTTACGAGTGATGCCTCTAAATCTACCTAGAAACGACCCCCTCATTGGATAAAGTTCAAGTAAGGTGCAACATAACGAAAAAGAGTTGACAAAACAAAGAAATTGTACACATAATTTATAATAGTTCGACTTTGTATAAGCCTACATCTACTCTCCTACACTAACAACCGATTAACTAGATTCATTAGTCAATTAATAATAGATTATAGGGTGAGTTGTAGTTAGAGGTGGAAATGGGTCAAAGACTCATATTTTAACTATCATTGAATAATGTGGATTATAAATAGGTTAGCTTAAAAGGTTAAATGGGTCTTCAATAATATGCTATAACCCTGATTAGCTTTGCCTCACACTTACATCAATTTGATGGTAGCTTTAGGTTTGAGACAATTGATGATAATTTTGTGAATAATGATATGCTTCAATGGGAGGAATTATAGTCTACGAATTAGATCATTGACAGGAGCTTTGGGTTTGAGAAAAGGTCTAGCCAATAATTCAATGAAGACGGTCAGTTTTATAACCCCATTTGAGTTGGAGATGGGGAAACATGGAAGGAAATGATTAACACATGAAGAGGGGAGATATATGCTCAAAGTCTTAGACTCCGCTCGTTTCACAGAAAATATAATATGTACGGAATATATATTTCAGGAAATCATTTTCTTGGAAAATGATAATATTTTCGATTATTCGTATGTCAAAGGCCACCGGTTTCTTGGCCTTCAGTGAAATCAAGGTAGGCTATTGAAGGCTGCGATATTTAAAGGTAAACAAAGAACATATAAAATATATTCATTTTTGAAAAAGTGGAAAACATTTGATTATTTTATTTTTCGTAAAACGAATGTCTTCAAAAAATATGATAAGTTATTTTCTGTGAATTAAACGGAGCCTTAGAGTCTGTACTTTTTCCTATTAGACAAGATCATTAGCAAATAACCACCTTTAAGTACATCTGTTGTTGATAGATTACTTACCCAACAAACTATCACTTTCTCATCCGAGAGTCGAGTTTGGTCGATTGGATGCAGTCCGTTGATCAGCTCTAGAAGGTTCATATCGAAAGAAAATACATCTGATTTCTCCATCAGTTTCTCACTATTCGCATACTTTGGATCAAAGTAAATATATCAGTAGACTTACATCAACAAAGAAATGAAATATCAATATATCCTCAAAGTAGAAACAGATGAACTCAGTCGTTAATACTTAATTAGATGAACCATATGCATGAGAAATGGCCTTACCCAAAAGTTCCCTTTATCATAGTGGATACATGAAACTCTGCATCTAAAGCAAACTTTGCAAGTCCAAAATATGTAATCTAGAATCAGTATGTCAACTTTTATAATTCATATCCAAATAACTTCGCATGATAATAATATATTATGCATTAAATAAAACATCACAGTTACAAAAAATAATTGAAGGACGAAAAGTCAATTATTTCGTTGTCTTAATGATTTGATGAAGAACCCAACTTTTGTAGCCTAAGGGTCTTTGCCATTTTTCTTATCTTCGCCTTGTACAAAGTATGTTGGCAGGGATGCGAATTGCTTTTTATGATTAACTTAAGGAACTAACTAGATTCAACAAACAGCCTAGATGATCGATAATTTACATACCAAAACCTTTGCCTCAAAATTGAAGTCCAGAAGCATATTAGAGTCTTTAATGTCTCAGCGAATGATTATGGGATTTCCTGAGAAGTGAAGCCAATTAAGATGAACCCACTAAACTTATTATTTTAATAAGGTTTCAAAAAGCATAGTTATATTTCTTGTGCAGATATGTCAATCCTCTTGCAAAACCTAAAGCGACCTTCATTCTCATAGGCCAAGCCATAGGTGGACGATCCATTCTTGCAACGACATTCGTCAATTATAACCATTATAATATGCTCAATTAAATTTTGAGATCCAAAACAATTAAGAATCCCATGTTGTTTGTGCATGCGTGCCTCAACGGAGATTAAGTTAGCTGATTATTATGGTAACACTTATCATGCAATTGAAAGTCCAATGTGCCCCATATGTAGTGTCCAAGTAGGGAAATAAGGTTTATATGGTGGACATGTCTTGATGTTCTAAAGTCGTGCTCTCCTTGTTGACTTGCCGCTTACAATTTTGATAGCGACAATTTTACCGCCGGGTAGCACTCCTTGAAAGACTTGGCCAAACCCACTTTGGCTAAGGAGGTTGGCCATGGAAAAACTATCGGTCACTATATCTAGCTCTTCGTATGTATATCGCCAAAGGCTTGCTAGGCCTTTGGATGGTACTTAATCTGTTGTTGACAATTGTTCTGGAGGAATCAGATTTTGGGAACTTGACAAAATTAAAGGCAAAAGAGTAGGAAACATAAGGTGCTTTTAACATGATAGCTTATAGTAACTAAACAATCATAACCGAAAAGCAATTTGCATCAAATTATCCGAGAACAAATACTGATATTCCAGGGCTTCATGTGCCAAAGCAAGACTAAGCATTTGAGTTGTTGGAGAATGATAGGAAGTAGAGTGTTACTAGCTTCAACCTTCTGATACTGCAATCCTCATTTGTCATTTGATGGGGAATCAGTGCTTTGTCTTTGTAGATGATAGTGATGTGCAAAGCTCTGAGAAGAGGCTGTAATTTGATGCCAATTGCTTTTTGGTTTATGATTCTTTAGTGTCTATTAACTACAAGGTCATAAGTATGTTATGCTCCATACTCCGCTGCATTTTGTCGAGTTCCAATTGGAATAAATGGTGCATCCTTTCTATTGCTTTTGGGAGGATCGAATTACTACTAGAACAACTGTCAACAAAGATTCAATAACATCCAGAGGTCCAGCAGGCCTTTGGAAGTATACACATGAAGAGCTAGACACAACAACTGACGGTTTTTCTAGCTTGGCCACGTCGACCAAGGAATGCTCCTCGGCGGTACACTTGTCGCTATCAAAATATTGAAAGCGGCAAGTCAACAAGGGGATCGCGAGTTCAAAACATAGATAGAGGTCATTAGCCATGTTCACCATTGAAACCTTGTTTCTTTGGTTGGACATTGCATATGGGGCACTCAACGTGTATTGATGTGCGAGTTTGCTCCTATTAGCGAATTGGACTTTCATATGCATGGTAAGTGTCAATCCCATAATAATTAGCTAGCTTGATCTCTATTGAGGCACGCATTCACAGGCAACATAGCATACTTAATTGTTTAGCTCAAAATCTGATTGAGCACATTATAATAGTTATAATTAACAAATGTCAATTTAGGAAAGTATCGCCCCACCTATGCCTTGGCCTACGAGAATGAATGTTGCTTTAGGTTCTGAAAAAGTGTTGGCGTATCTGCATGAGGAATGTAAGTATGCTTTGCAAAACCTTATTAATATAATAAGTTCCGCGGTTCATCTTAATTGGCTACACTTTTCAGATAATCCCATAATCATTCACCAAGAGATCAAGACCTCTAAACTTCTTCTAGACTTCAATTTTGAGGCAAATGTATGGTGTGCAATTTTTGTTTTCAACCGCATGATAATATCGATCATCTAGGCTGTTTGTTGAACTTATTACCACATTGTTAACTTAGTTCCTTAAGTCATTGACGCACTTCACATCATAAAAAACAATTCACATTCCTCCGATGTCCTTTGTGCAAGCCGAAGATAAGAAAATTGGCAAGTCAGTTCTTCATTAAATTATTAAGATAACGAAATAATTGACTTTTCGTCCTGCGGCTATTTTTGGAATCACGATGTTTAATTTAATGCAGAATATATTATTGTCATGCGAAGCTATTTGGATATGAATTACAAAATCTGACATACTGATTTGAGGTTGTGGATTTTGGACTTGCAAAGTTTGATTTTGATACATAATCTCATGTATTCACTCTAGTAAATGGAACTTTTGGGTAAGGTCATTTCTCATGTATACAGTTTGTCTAAATTTAGTATTGACGACTGAGTTCATCTGTTTCTATTTTGAAGATATATTGGTCATTTCACTTCTTTGTTGATGTAAGTCTACTAATGCACATACCTCTATCCATCAAACGCGAACAACGAGAAGCTGACGGACGAATGAGATGTATTTTCTTTGGGCGTGCTCATTCTGAAGCTAATTAGCGCATAGTGTCCAATCGATGAAACTCGACCCTTGGATGAGAAAGGGATAGTTTGTCTGGTGAGCAATCTGTCAACGTTAGATGTACTTGATGGTCATTATTTGCTAGAGATCTAATCTAAAAGGAAAAAGTAGCAATTTATGTCTATTTCTTCCTTTTTATTGTATAAACATACATTCTCTAAAAATATAGTTGTAATTTATTATTATTATTTATCTTCTTTGAGACCTTGGTTGGATCAAATTCTTTTCCACGTCACATACTTTTTATAATACTAAAACATCCTCTGGCTGTTAAAAGTGTTTACATACCAAATTCTTACTTATGTCATACCCTAAAACTTGAGAAATTGATAAGAATTCAATTCTTATCCAGCAGCAATTTCCCCTCCCAATCTTCTCAAACAAGCCAAGAATGAAGGTCAAAATGTTGCAACCCCTTCTTCATACGAATTTTACACCCATTCCCCTTAAGTTCCATTCAAATCCTCACCAATTCTAGCCCAATTGGAGACCAAGAAATCTCCTTGAATCTACCACAAAATTTCCACCATTTCTCCACCAATTAACTCAACTTGGTAGCCCAAAAATCCAACTAAAGAGGCCTCTCCAAATTTCCAAAAATTATTTTTGTCCAATTTGAATTTTTCCTGCAATTTTCCTAAAAATGAGACGAGGTCCTAAAAATAAATGGTGACACACTCAAACGTTCGATTCTCAAACATGAGTTCAATTTCATGGTTAAAATCAATTGAACGTGATTCTAGCACAATCCAAATTACCATGTAGCTTTTAAGGATTTTATTGTGTCATCCCTTATCGACTTTACCTCATATGTTATTTAACTCAAGAGTGATCAACGCTGAAAGAAAGGACCATATGTCCTACTAGCACAATCCAACTTACCATGTAGCTTTTAGGGATTTTATTGTGACATCCCTTATCGGCTTCACTTGATATGTTAGTTAACTCACGAGTGATCAGCTTCAAGAAAAAGGACCATAGGCACGTCGGTAAAAAGCGCATTTCATTTTATCGAGATAGGGTCGAAAATTAGGATGTCACAGGGGTTGTAAGTACATATTTTTTAGTAGATGTTGATATTCAAACCCCATAGGTTATTTAGGGCAATATAAATAAGTTAGATATCATTTGCTTGAGTTTCAATGAGGTCCTAGATTTATAGGTTATCAAAGTATTCAAATGTGACAATTCCTCACTGTGGATATTGAGGAAGCCTTCAAAGTATTAAAAGCTAAAAAAAGTGGAAGATTTTAGAGAACATGGCATGTTATTTAACTAAAAAATAAGTGAAAATTGTAGTAGCAACAATGACTACCTACTTCCAAGAGTAGATTCTGTTTCATTCCTCCCTTGATGTAAATGAGGGTCAAATTCTTCAAATGATAGTGCATTTCCTGATCAAATAGCTATAAGTTCAATGAATAATTAAGATTACTAGTTATTTTTAAGGATAGTATCTTTCCTTCCATGACTATATGTGATCATCTTCATTATATCATAACTATTCGCTTTGTAATTGAAAAAGAGTCATACGTGACTATTTACATTCGTAAATTTTTATAATACATTGTAATATTTGTTGAATTTAATCTTTAAAATATTAAAAAAAGTTCGTTTTTGAAGCTCATAAAATTAAATTTAAAAGAAAAACAGAAAAGTAAAAATCTTAGATTGATTGCGTAAAACACCAAAGGGAATTTGAAATATAGTCTTTTCAAAGCCGCAATTTTGTAAAAAGTCATATGGCAACGCGCTTTTCAATTGCAACTTACTAAATATTGATGCCTTCTACCCGCTGCGCCTTGACTTAAAAACCCTTTTATCTAAATGAGCGTCTATGCTAAGGTTTCCCCAGCACCCTGTCATGGAGAATGAGATAATACATAATGGAAATGTTCATTAACTCACCCCTCAGCTTGTGCTTCCCTCCAGAGAAACTGCCATGCAAATGTGTTGGGTTAGAGAAATGGGCTTCGAGTTGAACTTTGTCAAACAAACGCCACGTTTCGTCAATTGTACGCAGGTTATCTTGAGGAGGTAAAGTATAATTCTTGAAAACGTGATTTTTTAAGAGTGCAAATTGTAGGGATATTTATAAAAGAAGTCATAGATCTATTATACATTGATCAAGTCAGTTATAAAATATCTTAATTGAACCGATTTGGTCTCAACATTTTTGATCATTCTTGATTCTTAATATTTATAACAACTTGCTAATGTAGTGCTTCTAGTTAGCGTTAATATGGAAATTTTTTAGAATTTTCTATAATATTTTGTTTTCTTTATTTTTTTATTTTTACGAAGGGCTGGCCTCTGGACACAAGCTGAGGGCGGTGAAGCCCTCGCCAGTCACATTCAAGAGTTTTGGCCCTCGCTAGCCACAACAAGGGTAGGCAAGGGCTGCAACGCCTCATTGGCCACTCGAGGGCTTGCGAGCCCTTGCTCGCAACCCTTGCCCAGTGGTTGATAAGGTAACCGGCCCTTGGCCCTCACCAGCCTCGTGAAAAAAGGGAGAGAAAACAAATAAAAAAGAAAAAGGAAAAAATGGAAAGAAAACAAATTCAGAAAAATTTACCAAAAAACTACAAAAATCATTCACATTAGTGTTATTTCTGCCATGTGAGATCAACAAAGCTGATTGGACCATAATGTTAGCGATTTTCGCTCAAACTTAGTCAGAAGAACTATATTGGTAATTCATTAAAAAACTTAGAATTAAATTAGGAAATCCTTGAAATAGTTAGGACTAAATTGATATAATTAAAAAAGTGTAAGATTAATTAGCCGTCGTATAATATGTTTAGAACTTTTTGAGCAATTTCCCTTAAAATAATGGAGGATAACTCCAAGCTTAACCAAATATATGTATTCATCTTCATATTTGAACTTTCTTTTGAATTATAAACCCATTTCATATGCTCAATACATAACTTCTTTATACGCATAGAATTAATCAGTTGATCCCGTTGTCTATCAAATAGATGGACTCCTTTGGTTTTTTGGCTGATTTATTTGTGGAGATTAATTTAACAATATTGAATGTTGAAAAGTAAAAATTAACATTACGTATTACAGATTTATTCCCTTATTTTTTTTGTTTCACGCAGGTGGAAAATGTCTAAGGAAGTGATTATAGGGTTTGATTGCCCCATTTTCCTGCAAAGTATCCTTGCACAGCAAGATTGGCTGGACTTAGTCCATCTTTCACGATCCTATGATGTATTCAAAGCAATGAACTCTTCTATCTTGACTTGCAATACGTCATATTATCTGCTTAAACCTTTTATTAATCACATGTAATTTCCCGAACATAAAGATATAAATTCTCGAGAATTCATCGGCCTGGTCCAAGCAATCTACTTTCCATCGACCCCGCATTTTTCATAAAGATATAAGTTCTCGCTCCTTTCATTCTCCAAATCATTTTTCATACATCTGACCCCGCATCAATTAAGTCCGACACGTAAGGTTGTTGGAGAAGAAATAATAATTTTCTTAGCCTAGTTTGATCTTACTTTCTATGTCGTAATTAAAAAAAAAATAATTAAGACCGTCATTGGCATGTTCTGTGGCTGCAGGTTGGGGACATTGTACAAGAAATTTGACCATCATAGAGTCTTTGACTCTTTGAATATTGCAATCCCAACATAGATCTACGGCACAATTTACGGGGACCAAATTATCATTTCTCTGTCCTTTCCATCTGACTGTCATAAAATTTCTTGCTCGTATCAATTAGTTAAAATATGTCTTATGAACTTGTTAAGAAAAAATTTGATGGAGACTTGAAACACGTGCTGCTCAGTACTTGGCCGTCAACACCATGTGAATTTTCCTAAAGGGGATCTGTAAATTTACCGGTCTGAGGACTATAGACGTGCCCGGTCCATACGCATCCCTTTTGCAGTTTTAAATATTTGACAAATTTTTGAAAATTTCATTAGAAGCTGCCTCCATCTTGTTGTCATAAGTGCCATGAATTTAATACATATGCTGAATTTAGAGGAAAATGAAGAAAAAGTTGAGAAATTTCACAAAACAATTCGCTTTGTACTGATTTTTCCTTTTCTTTTTCATTACCCGAAAGAAATAAAATCACGCACAGAAAAATCAGAGTTGAATGTCCCGAATGACATATGTGCAATTGAGACACTAAATATTTTCAGAAGTAGGATTTACGCTCCATTCATTTCAGAGAAAACAAAGCATATCTAGAAATGTTTTTCAAGAAGTCATTTTTTCGGAATGACAATATTTTTCGGTATTCGTTTGAAAATTTAAAATTTTATGGAAAATATTTTACATTTTTTTTCTTGTTCATGGATGCCCAATTACCGTTGCCACCATTTGATTGGCGGTCTGCAGTCCGGCGGCTTGCGGCGGGTTTATTGGTAATTTGATCGACATTGATGATCGGTTGACTTCTGAAAAATGTTTTTCTCTTTTTAAAAATGGAAAATGTTTTCCTTAGTTTTAGAATGAAACTTTTCATTAATTAGAAAACATTTTTCATGGTAAAACATTTTCCGCCCCCAAAATATCACAATTTCCGAAAAACATTTTTCAGAAGATTTTTTTTTTGTGAAACGAACGGAACCTAATTTATAAAGCTTTTTATATTTATGCAATCAATTCTTAACAGAGCGATGGGTGGAGTGAATAGTTTACACAGTTTAAATGTCTACAAAATTAGGCACAACAATGATCATGTTTATATAATAAGATATGAGTTTTCTATGTTTATTTTCGAGCTCACTTAGACACGTCAACTAGTATTATAAACCAGTGTTCATGCATTTGATTTGTGAATCTCTCTCCCCCGTTTCTTCTTCGCCCTTCCCTCCCCTCCCTTTCTCTGTCACCTGCTCTTCTTCCACGAAAAACAACCTCGGCTTCATCTTCATTACCCTCGACGAAACCGGCCATGGCCACGTCAAGAACCCAGCTTCGAAGATCCACGATCTAACCATCTACTTAGCTTGAAGAACGACCGCCATCACCTTACTGCGAAAATGGCGACCATTATGATTCCGATCGAACTCATCAACCGCTCTCTCCCTCTCGCATCTTCTTGTCCCTCCCCTTCCTCCTCCTCTCGCCGCCGGAGCCTTCTCCCTGTGCGTCCCCGCATGGCATTACGAACCGCCTGCGGTGACGGAGGTGGGAAGCTCACTGTTATGGTGGCGGAGGAGTTTGGGCAAAAGGGCCTCGAGCTCCTCCGGAGATACGCTGACATTGTTGACTACTCCGTCGATCTCGATCCTGAGGAGCTCAGCCAGAGGGCCGCGCTCTGTGAGGCACTGATCGTGAGCAGCGAGACGAAGGTGGGCAAGGAAGTTTTCCGGTTGTCCCGTGGGAGGTTGAAGGTCGTCGGAATCGCCGGGTTCAGCGTTGACAATGTGGATTTGGAAGCGGCTAATGAGAACCGATGCTTAGTGGTGAATGCGCCAAACGCGAGTACGGCGGCGGTTGCTGAGCACGTGATCGCGCTCTTGATGGCCATGGCAAGAAACATCGCTCGAGCAACCGTTTCCATCAAGCTCGGTTAGTCCAATTTTTCTTCTTTTCTTTGTTCTTTTCTTAATGGAACTTGATTTCGTGACTTGCATAGGAGATAAGATCAAATTTCATCTGTTATATCAATAAGATTAAGTGCTAATGCTTGTATAAATTTAAGATGAAGATGTGTCCACGCGATTAAGAACACTAAATACCGACTGTTTGTGAAACCATTGTTGGAGATGGGTAAGTTTGATTTAAGAAGAGACTCGAGCAATAATTGTGATCTTTGCCTTCAATTGACTTCACAATTCTTTATATTAGTGAAGTCACTGCAAAGTTGCCGTAACCAAGGAAGCATCTATACCGTATTAAGAATTTGAAGTCTGGTTTTGCTAACATAATCATTTTGGGTCACTGTGGGTTGTAATAGCATGTTGCGAGTCACAAATTCATGAATGAGAAGACCCCATAACAATTTATTAGCATAATTTATTTACTTATTTTTGGCTTTGAACAGGCTGTTAACCTCATTATTGACTAATGACGGTCACTTAATTATCTCTCTGAATTCCCTGTGACTCTTTTTAACTTACTCTGTTTGACGTCTTATCTTTATTCTTAGTCAATGTTAAAAAAAATGCCATTTTTGCTGATGAATCTTTAAGCTGGAATGAGCATCATCTGTTTATCACAATCGTGGAAGATATTGCTATTCTACAGTGTCAAGGCCGACGATCCATCAATAAATATGTGAATACTAAACTAAGCATAAAAGATTAGTATATGATATATTTTCTAGTCCAATTCATAAAGCCTACCAGCAGATCATGTGCTGTTGCAGCCATTCGTTTTCGTTAAAGTCAATGAGGCTGTCTTCTGCAAGTATGATCAAGGCACACTTTGGGCCTAGATCTGACCTTTTTCGCAAGGCTTGAACTTTTGTTTCGTTTTAAAAGACTCATTCATGTGAAGATTCTAGCAACCACCGGCTACAAGCATCAATTTCCAATAATGTGATATGAAAAAGCTTCTCTGTTTTTCAGTTTAATAGCATTCAACCTGTTTCTTTAGTCCTCTTTTCCTCTTTTGCCGAACTGTTTTGTGGTTGTTTGATAATCACATTATGTGAAAATTGCTTCTTACCTATATCCTGTAAAATGTCTGTTCATCAATACACAAGCAATTTAATGCCTATGGAAAAAACATAAGTATTTGAAGGAGCATATTGGGTGCCATTTTCTTTTCCTTAAATCTCTTTTGTCACTTTTGAACATGAACATTGACAACATAAAGTTCTTCAATCTCTGTATCTATATAATTGAATAATGGCTTAACATGGTGACCGATGACTAAGGATTTTGACTCATATCTTCAGACATAATCCTCGAAATTTCTGTAAGGTATGCGCTCTGCCAAATGCAGGTAACTGGCAACGAAGGAAATATATGGGCAAATGCCTTTCAGGGAAGACCTTGGCTGTGATGGGTTTTGGAGAGGTTGGATCTGAAGTTGCTCGCCGTGCCAAAGGTCTGGGAATGCACGTAATTGCATATGATCCCTATGCCTCTGAGTATCTTGCCCTCGCAATAGGTGTAGAGTTAGTTAGCTTCGATAAGGCCATAGCAATAGCGGATTTCATCTCTTTACACATGCACCTTACTCCTGCCACAAGAAAGATGCTCAATGCTGAGACCTTTGCTAAGATGAAAAGAGGAGTTCAAATCCTCAATGTCACCCATGGAGAATTGATTGATGAAGACTCTCTGGTGAGGGCACTTGATGCAGGAGCTGTATCTCAGGTACTTTCTTTTAATCTCGAGCCGCTGCTATTTGTGCTGCATAGGAATTTGAAGGGGCTCATTGTTAGGCAGCACTTGACATACTTTTGGAGGAGCCTCCGGCAAGATCCAGCAAGTTGATTTATCATGAAAATGTTATTGTAACCCCTAACCTTGGAGCAAGCACTTTGGAAGCTCAGGTCAGTCAAATAGGTGCAGTTTATGTATGTATGAGCAGTTGGTTTACGCTATTGACTAACAATGGCGACAAAACTCAGGAAGAAGTCGGGATTGAAATTGCAGAAGCGGTTATTAAAGCTTTAAAAGGAAACCTTCCGACTACTGTAGTCAATGAACCGATGGTTGCTATAGAGGTATCACTAAAGGATATGTTATCTACTTGCCTTCGCATGGTCCATGGTGTTCCAACTGCCTCTTTCTCCCCCTCCCTCTTTGTGGTGTTCAGATGCAATCTAGTTCTTGTTTTTGGCCTTCGGCAGAGAAATGGGGAGTCACCATTTCACCTAAGGCAGCTATAAGCCGCATTCAACTTTTCTAGACAATACTTTTACTTTTACATTTCTGATAGCACTTTTTGAATTTGGATATGCTTGAGTTCTTATATGTAGTTATCTGTGTCTGATACTGATGCATGCCTAGCAGGTTGACAATCGATGGCTGTGTTTTTTATGAGCAAGATTGGTACTGCTAACTTAGTGTAGTTTTTGTAGAAAATGTTCCTGCGCTTTTAGTATATGTCTAATTTGCCAGCACAATGTTCTCTCTATATTTATAACATCCCAACAAGCCTCTTCTGAACGTGAGGTAGATTATGCGAGTCTCTCTTTGATAAGTCTGAACGCCACTTCCCTTCCATGGTCAGGCTTTCTGTTTGTCCTGATTAGTCACCTTGCTTCTACAGTTCTTAAGGATAAATTCTTTGAGTTCCTTTCTTTGTTTGACATTGATCTCATAATGTGTAAGATAATAAGCATCCTGAAAATGTCTATCTTCATTTGATGGCTACCCATTTTAAGTATCTACATTCTGCAATTTCAAAATTTTCCTTAGTAATTGCGATTTTTTGTTTCAGGTTCTTGCAGAGTTGAAACCATTTCTTGATCTTGCGAACAAGTTAGGGAGATTCGTTGTTAAATTAATAGCAGGAAGAGGTGGCCTGAAAACTGTAAAAGTTACATATGCTTCTGCTAGGGAGCCTGATCAACTTGACACAAAACTGCTCCGCACGAGGATAATCAAGGGCCTAATTGAACCTGTTTCCAGTGTTATTGTCAACTGGGTAAATGGAGATTCCATTGCTAAGCAAAGAGGACTAAGAATTACTGAAGAACGAATGACTTTGCATGGCTCACCGGAGTACCCTCTTGAGTATATCCAGGTTCAGATTGCCAACGCAGAATCCACATTTGCCAGTGCCTTAGCCAAGTCTGGGGAGATTGAAGTTGAGGGACAGGTAAGAGATGGAGTTTCGTGTTTGACAAAAATAGGGAGTCTCGAAGTAAATGTCGAGTTAGAAGGAAGCATATTGCTTTGCATAGCAGTTGATCAACCGGGTTTGATTGGAAAGATTGGAAGCATTTTGGGAGAGGCCAATGTCAACATCAGTTCCATGAAGGCTGACAGGATCGCTCTACATATGCAGTCGATGATGATTTCAATCAAAGTGGATCAACAGCCTAATGAGGCAACTCTGAAGAAGGTCAAGGATGTTCCGGCTGTTCAGGAACTTGCTTTCTTGATGTTATGATGTGCTGATAGTCATAATCTAGCTCATTTTCACCAGTATGTGTCCATTCATTGGACATACATAACACTGATGCCTTCAGTAAATTGTCTTCAAGCAATTATAAAAATCTCAAGTATCTTGCTGTGGCCGAAATATTTACATTTTAAAGAAACAAGTCTCTATCCATCTCTCCTCAATGTTTTCATCATCTCAGCTCGACATGCTGCCGATCTGTGTTGCACTGGATCATATGCTAGTTGGGATTTGACAATGCACCAGTTGATCAACTGTTTGAGCATTGTTCTGCAGGAACTTCGGCAACAGATTAACTCACACAAATCATTAACTAGTTAATTCGTAAACTAATGATTGGTCAACAATCTGCATAATTAAGTATTTTAGTTTTAATTCTGGTTCACTTAACGAATATTCTGTTTCCACCTTCATTCCAAGGAAAAGAGCCATTATCTGTAACGTTGTTGTAACCTGGGCACAACATGTTATGACAAATCAAATCATCTCTAGCCTATCTATGATCCAAGTAATTAAACCAATTTATAAATACCATCTTCAGCTATTGTTCATTTTCCTTCTCCTTCATTTCTCATTAACCCCGCATTCAAATTCACTATAAATGAATTTATTGCTGGAGTTATACATGAATTTTCCATAGCAAGCAATCGATGTAGCTGGAGTTCTACATGTAATGCTAGCTATATCGATTGCTTGCTGTGGAAAATTCATGCAGAACTCCAGTTATACATTCATTTTGGGTGATTCATTCATAGAAGTGACTGACATGTAGAAAAGAACAAGGCTTTTTCGAAATTTCTCTTTTTTGACGAGATCAGTTTTTATGGAAGTAAACCTAATAGTAACAAAAATTATATTGCCTTTCAATAATAGCATGGGAAATTTGTCTTTTTAGTAACTGAAGCCTACATAAAAAGAGAAAAGATAGGAAAAAAAGAAGGAAAATCAATAAATTTGGGCTCAATAATTTAAATTACAATAGAACAGTGAGGGCAATTTTTACTTTTTTTTGGGTAAACACAGGGTAGATTTTGTTTTACATTTTGTCTTACCAAATGAAGTACCTTCATCCTCCTTAAATCGCTAGCGCCGCCGTGCTCCGCTGCATTCACATCCCATTACAAAAATGGGCTCGTCGATCGAACATTTCGTAGTATTCTTAGCGATTCTTGCTTTCCCGCAAGCCAGCTCCAGAGATGAGTGGTATACTGAAGTCTGATTCCACAATGTTTTACCAGGATCTCCGGTACTTGACGTTCGATGTAAGTTTAATGATGCGGATATCGGCCGCTACAACATTCCTAGCAATTCTATTGCGGGATTTCCACTCACCCATCCGGTGAGCACCACGCTATGCTACTGCAGCTCCGAATGGCCAGGGGCATTCCACACTTTCCAGGTGTATAACTGGTCTAGAGATCTCGGCCGGTGCCGCTATTGTGATTGGTATGTAAACCCTACTGGTCCGTGTCTGCAAAAGGACGGGAAGGACGGGAGGGACTGTCAAAGTTGAAGCTCCTAACATCTCCGCCATAGCGAAAACGCGTGCTGCAAAGGGTTCTAATGATTAGACGTTTGTGTTAAGAAATCGCGCGTCGATTCCACAAAATCACGCGAACAAATAATCTACCCAAGCAGAATATAATAATAAAGAAATCAAATCTGAAGAAGACACCAGAGAATTTGTTATCGAAGTTCACCCAAACTTGGGCTACGTCTCCGCGCAGAGGCACTCTGCGAATCCACTAAATTTTGAAGAAAGATGAATACAACCACGATCTTCTCTCAAGATCAGCGCACAAAGAGATTGAGAACGCTCACACAGAAAAAACTCTCCTTTTTCTCTCTTTTTTTCTTTCTCTCTTTCTTTTCACATCTTACGCTAAAATAGAAAACGTAATATTGCTAATATAAAGATATTGCTTTTTAACTTAAAAGCAAATCTATATAAAAGACAAAATAACTCTCACGTAATATCTTACGTAATATTTGCGTAATATTTGGCTTCACCGCCAACAATCTCCCACTTGAAGACAAATATACTCGATGCACCAAGCAACTTTTCAACCATCTTCTTCAAAAGCTAGTAACTGGAATTTGTGCCTCTGCGTTACTCCTCTTCAATTAACATGGAGTAATACCAATAGCAGTAATACAGAAAATATGTTTTTCTCTGTCTACTTCCTTGGTCAACATGTCAGCAGGATTCTTCAAGCCATCAATTTTTTGTAGCTTCAACTCATTATCTTTTAATGCTTTCCTGATGAAGTGATAACGCTTCTTGATATGTCTCGTCTTTTTGTGATAAGCTGCATTCTTAGCTAAATGCACTGCACTCTGACAATCACACCATAGTGTACTCACCGGCTGCTTTCGATGTAACTCCTCTATGTACTCTTGTAACCATATGATTTCCTTGGAGGCTTCTGTGACCGCCACATACTCGGATTCCGTCGTCGATAGAGCCACCACTTGCTGTAGTTGAGATACCCAACTCACTGCTGTACCTGTAACTGTAAAGACATATCCAGTGGTATCCTCACCACTATCTGGATCACCCATGTGATTTGCATCTACATAACCTTCCAATTTTAGAGATGTACCACCATAACAAAGAGAATAATTTGATGTACCTGCTAGATATCTCAATATCCACTTCACTGCATTCCAATGTTCCTTGCCTGGATTCTGCATATATCGACTTACTACTCCCACTCCTTGTGCAATATCTGGTCTCGTGCTTACCATGGCATACATCAAACTCCCTACTGCCGATGCATATGGAACTACTCGGACACAAACTTTTTGAAAATTTGAAGTGATTCGCTAAAGGAGTTGCAACCGGTTTTGCTTTATTCATGTTAAATCTCTTTAACACCTTGTTCACATAATCCTCCTGCGACAACCATAATTTCTTATTTTTCCTATCCCTGATGATTTTCATGCCTAAAATATTCTTGGCTTCTCCCAAGTCTTTCATAGCAAACTGTGATGCTAACATCTTCTTCACATCTGCGATTCTCTTCATATTAGAACTAGCTATTAGCATGTCATCCACATATAAAGAGAGATACATAATATCACCACCGCTATACTTGTGAAAATAAACACAATGATCAGACTCACAATGTGTAAATCCGTTTGCTTCCATGAAACCATCAAACTTTAGGTACCACTGTCGCGGAGTTTGTTTTAAGCCATACAAACTTTTCTTCAATCGACATACCATGTGCTCCTTACCTTGAACTTCAAAACCTTTAGGTTGCGCCATGTATAATTCTTCATCTAAGTCACCATGTAAAAATGTTATTTTTACGTCTAATTGCTCAAGATGAAGATCCTCCACTACAACAATACTCAATAAAAGTCTTATTGATGTTATATTCACTACTGGTGAAAATATTTCAGAGTAATCAATACCTTCCTTTTGAGAATAGCCTTTAACTACAAGCCTCGCCTTGTATCTGATATTACCATCAGTTTCATTTTTGATCCTGTACACCCACTTATTTAATAAAGCTTTTTTACCTGCGGGCAACTTGGTTAACTCCCATGTTTTGTTCTGCATTAACGAGCTCATCTCGTCTTTCATAGCATGCTCCCACTTCACATGAGACGTGTCTTTCTTTGCCTCATCATAAGTCTCAGGTTTTCCCGAATCTGTATACAAGACATGACTCAGAACAATATTTGATGACGATGGATCAAAAATTACCTTTGGCTTTCTCACATGTGTAGACCTCCTCAACGTAGGTTCTTCAGAGTTATTATTTTCCTCTGAATTATTATGTTCCTCTTGAATTTCCTTCTCATTGATAATAGATTCATCTTGAATCTCTTCTTCACGTGCACCCTGATTTGTCGGAATCATCTTCACGGGCATTGTATCTAACTCAACATACTCTGGCTCTTTTTCTTTTTCATGCTTTGTCTGACGATCCTTGTACATCTTTTCTTCATGAAATGCCACATTCCGACTGCGGATGACTTTGTTATTCTCATAATCCCAAAGCATGTAGCCATACTCATCGCCACCATATCCGATAAAGACGCACTTTTGGGACTTAGCATCAAGCTTCTTTCTATCTTCCCTGTCAATCAAAGCATATGCAATACACCCAAAAACTTTCAGATAAGAATAATTAATCTTTTTACCAGACCATTGTTCTTGCGGTGTTTTTCCATCCAACGCACTAGATGGACTTCTGTTGATAAGATAAACAGCAGCATCAACTGTAGCAGCCCATAAGTGTAGCGGGAGACCCGCATGTAGCCTCATGCATCTTGCACGTTCTAGAATGATCCTGTTCATTCTCTCGGCAACACCATTTTCTTGAGGAGTTCTAGGAACGGTTTTCAACCCATGTATGCCTTCTTGACTCAAATATTCTGCAAATTCTTTACTTGTGTATTCACCACCGTTATCAGATTTCAAATATTTCACGTGATAACCTGTTTCTTTTTCTACCATGATTTTCCACATTTTAAATATCCCAAAAACTTCTGATTTTTCTTTCAGAGCATAAACCCAAGTCTTTCTTGTTGCATCATCAATAAATGTGACAAAATATCTCTTACCACCATAAGAGAGTTCTTGTGCCGGTCCCCATACATCAGTGTGAACCAACTCTAATTTCTGATTTTTATTTTGTCGCCCATTCAATTGAAAACTTACTGCTTTTTGTTTTCCATAAATGCAACTCTCACAAAAATCTAACTTAACTTTTTGTAAATCTGGAAGCAATTTTCTTGAATGTAATTGCTTTACACCTTTTTCACCAAGATGCCCCAAACGATAATGCCAAAGAGTAGATAAATTACCTGTAACCACTGTAGTTGCAACCATATCGCTGATATTGTCTCCTTGGAGAAGGTAAAGTGTACCCATACGCTTTCCCTTTGCTACTACTCTTGCCCCTGAGCTTATCTTCCACTCTCCGTGCCCAAAGGTTGTTACAAAACCTTCTTGGTCAAGTTTACTAGTTGAAATAAGATTTTTCTTCAATTCTGGGATATGTCTAATTTCACGTAAAACTAGACGTCCTCCACCTGAAATATTCAACGTCACAGTTCCTTTGCCAACAATTGGACACGTGTGGCCGTTTCCCACAACCACTTGCCCAAAATCTCCGCTGGCATAATCAACAAATATTTCTCTTTGCGATATACAATGAAAAGAAGCACCAGAATCAATAAACCACTTGTCTGTCATCAAGTTAGACCCTGCAGATAAACACAAATTTTCTATTAATGGTTCATCACTAACCACGTTAGCTCCTTGATTCTCATCATGTTGCTTCTTTAAATAGGCTTCACATTGAAACCTTCGGTGTCCGGTTTTATGACAAAACCAATACTCATCTTTTGCAACTGGCATCTTTCCCCTTGATTGTGATCTACCACGACAAGTGAATTTTCCTCTGCTTTTACTTCTTCCGCGGTTTTGCACAGCTAGTACCGTAGAAGATGAAGATGCTGAAAAATTATCTCTACTTGAGACTTTTCTTCGCATCTCTTCATCCATGATGCTACTCACAGCATCATCCAGAGTCAAATCATCCTTCATGGTGCTTGAAATAGCCTGCACTACAGTATTATAACTTTCTGGAAGAGAACATAAAAATAATAAAGCTTGAAGCTTTCTTTCCAGATTTATGCCTGCGGATTCCAACTGACCTGTGATTTGTGTAAAATTGTTAATATGCTCTGCCACAAAACCTCTGTCAGATAATTTCATATTAACCAATTTCTTCAATAAAAATACCTGATTTAACGTAGACGGCTTCTCATAAATATTCGTAAGAATATCCATCGCTTCTTTTGCAGTCTTTGCTTTCGCGATGTGATAACCCGTATTTTTTGTTAATCCTAAACGAATTGCACCCAACGCCTTTCGATCAAGTATTTTCCATTTGGATTCTGTTGTCGAATCCTCTTCAGCCATCTCTGGTTTCCAACCCTCAAGTGGTGCATAAAGATCTTTCTGATAAAGATAATCTTCAATTTGAAGTTTCCACCATCCAAAATCCTGCCCATCGAATTTATCGATTCTGATTTTGTCTTCTGCCATACCGTTTGCTTTCAGTCGAACTTCACTGAAAAAACTGTCGATGCTCTCGATTAGCCAAACCAGGCTCTGATACCAGTTGTTAAGAAATCGCGCGTCGATTCCACAAAATCACGCAAACAAACGATCTACCCAGGCATAATATAATAATAAAGAAATCAAATCTGAAGAAGACACCAGAGAATTTGTTATCGAAGTTCACCCAAACTTGGGTTACGTCTCCGCGCAGAGGCATTTTGCGAATCCACTAAACTTTAAAGAAAGATGAATACAACCACGATCTTCTCTCAAGATCAGCGCACAAAGAGATTGAGAACGCTCACACAGAAAAAACTCTCCTTTTTCTCTCTTTTTTTCTTTCTCTCTTTCTTTTCACATCTTATGCTAAAATAGAAAACGTAATATTGCTAATATAAAGATATTTCATTTTAACTTAAAAGCAAATCTATATAAAAGACAAAATAACTCTCACGTAATATCTTACGTAATATTTGCGTAATATTTGGCTTCACCGCCAACAGTTTGGTCATGGTTAATATGATACTGTAAGGTCCCTGTTTGGATAGAATAAAGATTTTGTTTCAAATTACTGATCCCTTGATCGAAAGTCTTCTTCATCTATCCATGGTTGATTCTGACTTCTGTTACATCTTGAGAATTCCGGACTCCATGGCCGGACGTGCGTTTCTGCGGTTGTTGCATTTGTGTGGTTCTATGATGATTGGTGGTCTTTCCTGGCGAGGAATACAGCCTGAAATCTTCGATACCTGTGGTGACTTTCCGGCGAAGTTCGGGTTGGTGGATTTGGATCCCTGAAGTCATTGAAGGATCGGTCATCAGGTGATCCTTTTCCCGTGTTGGTCACCCTCCGGTTTTCTAATTTAATCGCGTGTCGCGGCAGTGCTTGGCTTTACGTGTGATTGCACGTGAGGTAATGGCCGTGGACGATGGTGGCAGTCTGGTGACCCGCGTTTGAACTACGATGATGCTGTGTCTGATGCTTAGACCGTGTCGATTGATGATGGGTTTGAGATTGTCCAATTAGTAAATGGTGGGAGAGGAAAAGCTTGAAAATAGAGAATGAATGAAAGAAAAATAATGATGGGCTTATTATGATTAAAATGGAAAAGGGTCATCGTAATAGAAGATGGATCTAATGTGGGCTTAGTGACAAAATTGAGTTAGATTCGATTATGATAAGAGCTGGGCTCAGAAATGGGTCATGATTCAGTCGTCTGATCTTAGCACTGGATTTGGCCTAGTTTCATTTAGCTTAGTATGCTTATAGTTTAGGGATTTTAGTTGTTGCCTTTGATAATGTCATAGGTTTAGGAATATTAATCTTTTAGAAAGAGAAGTTGGACTCCTTTGGAATGTGGCTCAGGGGAGTTACCATCTTGAGGCTTAACAAGGCCATGATATATTTTTAACCTACTCTTTTAGTGAGTTGATCTTGATTATTTTACGTTGTTTTTGCATACCGATTTACTTATTACAGTTACATGGTTAAGTTACACTTTTAGGATCATAAAAAACACAAAACGACAAATATAAACGAATCATAGGGACACTTAGTAGAAGAGAATTTTTAGGACTCATAAATAAATAAAATGATCACATGTGACACTTAGTTGACAGTCAATCAAGTTAGGGACCAAAAGGACATTAGTTTGAACAACTAGTGTAACCAACACCCTTACCTCAGATCTCTAGATGCTTAGATAATGAGATATACTCTCAGATATCGCTTAAGTCCTAGCCGGCCTAATAGTCTAGCGGGGACACCTTCACATAATAGATTAATCAAATCTCTATGAATTTTCCGACATCAAGTGAGGTAAGGGTGTCGCAAAATTTTGCTGATTGAGGACAATTCGGCCCCAACTAAATATTACCTCTAAATCAATCGTTTCTTAATCTGTTGGGAAATTTGTGACAATCTACATGTTGAAATGGCTAGTAATCTATTGAAGTGGAAGAAGTGGACAATTATAAATGAATTGCATACTTGATAATGAAACATTTTACTCTAAGAGTGAGCAACAGATTACTAGACTTACGTTGAATATTTTGGTGGTAGACACCATCTTTGAAAATTGACTACATGAGTTAGTATAGGTGACATAGCAATATGTAAAAGGGGTGATTTAGTTCAAGATGGGTGGTTCCCATCCTAGAATTGAAAACTGCCCACTAAGGACTGATTTTGTAAAATGGGAACTGAGAACCGTCCACTGGTTATTGAACTCAAACGGGAACCGGATTACTGATTTGCTTCAATTCCCTAGTGGGTCCATTGAACCAACCATGTCCTAGGAGAATGAGAATGAAAAAATATATCTTGTATTTCAAAAGTGCCACATGAAATATATTTCAAATTTTTTATCTTTTTAAATACTGACATGGCACTTCCGGCAAGTCATATCATTTTTTGGCCGAAGTTGCTACTTAAATGATCATTTTTTCTCCAATTTAGCACTTAAGTGATCTAGCGGAAAGTTTGGTACTAAAGTGAGTGCCGTATACATGTTATGACACTTGTAGTGTTATGTTGCCAAATTACGGTAACTAGGTTGTGATTTGCATAGGAGGTCTCATATTTGTAAGATCAACATTGACTAGTTATGATGAAGCCAACCTAGAAAAATAAAAATGCAAACAATCGGGGCTTCAAAACAGGATATTTGATACTTCGTGATGTTAGGGCCATTTTATGCTTGTCCCCCCGAACTCCAACTCCCTCGTCCTCTGGTTGTTGCATAAATACAAAATATTTTCAGCTAAAAATGATACTTCACTTTGTCTTGAATTTTACTTGAAATAATTGTATGTATTACTATCGTGTTTTTCCTCGTGACAAAGACACATGCATTGACTGCCAGTCGATCCATTAAAATTCCCAGCCGAATGGTGGATAATAAGTTCAGCATCAGAAGTTGAACCTCGATGCAGTTGAGGGCGGCATTCCTCATATCGTTAAAGTTGGAAGTGCCGGTACTTATAATCAATAACGTAAGACAAAAGAAAAGGGCAGCAGAGCCGACTAACCTCATCTGGAATTTTACGGAGATAACTTCAAGGACAATCCCTTTATATAGCCAAGCTGATTAGCTATGGACACAAAATCAAGACTCAGCAAAATGGCCACTTCTCAAAGGATTGCAGCCATCCTGATTGCAATTCTTTTCTCTTTTTATGCTGCGAGTTGTGATCGTGACACAACTCTTGAGAGCAAAGTATGTAACGAAGCAACTTACCCACCAGATGGTGACTATGATCATAACATCCAGGAAGTTATGACCTGTTTGTTCAAATATACTGCAGATAGGGGTTACGATATGTACTGCCAGTCGATAGGTGAAGGAGAAGAATGTTATGGCCATGCGGCATGCAATGGAGAGATTTCTAATCCGGATTGCACCGGATGCTTGAATCAAGCTATAAACGTGATTGATGAGTTTTGTTTGAACAGCATCGGGGCTCAAGTTCAGTTGAAAGATTGCAGAATTCGATACGAAAATTATGAGTTTTCTGAGTAGTTGTATGTACTTTTTCATATAGAGCTAGGAGCTCCTCTTATTGAATTTTCATCCTCTCGGGTGTGGACGACTATGAATTCCCTTTGTAATAAGTGAAGGGCTTCAGTGTGGCTTTATTTTAAAAGTATGACTTGGTAAACGTACCATTTGAATAAAAATATAAGGAAACCAGCCATTCTGGTTCTTTCTCTTGGGGTTTCAAAGCAAAATTCTTGGTGGTGAAAAATATTATTAACAAAATTTTACTGCTCCAAATCCCATAACAATCTGAAAATGGCTTCTGAAAGTGATTTATAACTACACAACTCAAAATGGTCTTCGCATTAACTGATGACTGGATACTTTTTTTGATTAATTGGTCCATGTAAATCGAGCCTAATCGTTATCATGAAACTTTTCCATGATGAATTAACTTTTGTAATATAGATATGTCAACTTAGCCAAAATTATTTTTTTGAATATATGTCGAACTGATTTTTAGTATTTGGTGTATGGAAAATAAATTGCCAACTTGAAACCATTTCCAATTTGAGGAAGCCACCAAAGCACATACATAGAAAATCATTCCCCTGTAATCTAATGTAGAAGCATTTTCCATTTGAGCTGCCACTATACTAAATTAATCTGAATGAGATTGGTATTGCTCTTTTAAAGCTAAGTTTTTGTTAAATTATTTGTCGAGTTTGACTTCGTTTGAGAAATCTGAAGAAATCTATTCTCTTATTTCTTTGGTGATTTTTCCTTGATTTACTCGCAAAAAACCTATCATTGTCTGCATCAGTTATACAACATTTAGTGTAAAAGCTTAAAAATAGTATTTTCTAGATTTTGATTTGGAGCTTTTACTTGTATTATTATCTATATATTTTGTTGTTGTAATTATGTATAGAGCATAAATATAATATGAGAAATTATATGGAATGAACAATTGGGCAATAGAGCATTAAGATGGAGGTGCTATTAACAACTCAGGGTACGGTGAAAGCATTAGATGATAGTGCTAAATTTCCATTAACAAAGAAAGATGGTGAAAAAGACACGTTCATGGAGAGAGCAAAAAGCATGATCATATTAAACCAATTGGATGAGGTGTTAATAAAGGTGGTTGAGGAGAATGATGTTGTAGCATTGTGGGCAATTTATATGTCAAAGGTTTTGAATAATATTTATACATGTTGAAGATAATGTTTCAATTTAGATATATTGAATGTACGTCTATCATATTCCACCTAGATGAGTTGGTAAACTCATGATAGGTTTAAATAACATTAGCATGATCTTAAATGATAAAGAACATGACAATTTGTTGTTAGCTTTTTTACTACAGTAATGGGAGAGCTCTACTACTTCCTTGCTATAGGGGCATACTACAATTATCTCGAAAAAAAAACAAGTTTATCTTATTCTCTGAGAAATGGCAGAGGATGTACGAGATGATAATCTAGGACAAAATGTGTTGTAGGACAAGTGATTTGAGGTAAAGAACAACATTGAGGGTCTAATAATAGCAGAGGTAAAAGCTAGTTAATCTTATGCCACAAGAAGTCTAAGGGACATGTGCGAGATGATAATCTAGTACAATATGTAGTGTATGGACTAATAATTCGAGGTAAAGATCAAAATAAGGGTTTTAATAATAGCAGAGGTAAAAGATGGTTAATCTTATGCCACAAGAAGTCTAAGGGACACGTGAAGTAATGTCAAAGCAATGTATCTACTGAATTGCTCTCTCTCCCCTCTCTAAGTTCAATAGAACTTTTTCTTGTATTACAGCAAAAGAAATTTGGATTCAGCTTCAAATCACACATGAAGGAATATATTCGATATGAGAAACAAAGATGAGTTGCCATAGAAAAAATCTTGAAATGTTCAAAACGAATGGCCTAGAAAGAGAGGACGACCAGCCATCTTCTCTTCAGCATTCACTTCACCCTCCTGTGGGTGTGTTGACGAGGTCTGGGCACCAGACCAGGACTAGGTAGGTCCCCTCTCCCTCTCTTGTATATATATCTATAGGAGTATGGAACATTAGAGGTGTTGTAGGATTGTTGAGGCAAGTTGAGGTTAGACACCTGGTTAGGAGTCATAACCTATGCTGCATTGGTATTGTGGAGACGCAGGCTTCTGAGTCTCGTTTTGCTGGTATTTCTCCTACTATTATCCCGGGGTGGTTATGATTGGCAAACTATAGCCACTCTAATCAAGGGAGAATATGGATTGGCTGGAACCCCTTGGTTATTGATTTTGGTATATCCGATAGCTCGTCTCAGGCCATGCATGGCCAACTTAGGTGGCTATCTTCTGGAGCATCATGTGCACTTTCTGTAGTGTATGGTGAGCACACCCCCTCAGAGAGGCATGATTTATTTGAGGATCTTGTTCGATTGGGTGGGGAGTACTCTGATGTCCCTTGGATAGTGGCTAAGGACTTCAATGATATTCGCTACCCATCGGATAAGATTGGTGGATCTACTCGATGGAGAGGATCAGAGGACGACTTGCATGATTACTTGTCTAGGGCTGAGTTGGAAGACTTGAGATATATTGGGTGCCGATATACTTGGTCCTCCTATGAGGGTTTGGACAGTATCCGGAGGAAGATAAATAGGGTGGTGGTTAATCAGCAGTGGAGCTCGGTTTTCTTATTCTCTGAAGCTAACTTCCTCACGCCAGGTATATCCGATCACTCTCCTATGATTATTCGAGTGGTACCTTATGTTTATGTTCACCGACCTTTCAAATTCTTTGATTTCTGGATGACGGACCCGGGATTTATGGATATGGTATCCCAAGTTTGGGATACTACTGTTAGGGGGCTCTCTCATGTACCAGCTATGCACCAAATTGAAGTTATTAAAGGCTCGAATGAAGCAGTTCAATCGGAACTCATATTCAGATATATCGAACCGTACTAGGATAGCTAGACAGCGGCTTAGTATGGTTCAGGAATCTTGGCGGATCCGTTTAGCACGGCTCTAGCTCAGGAGGAGAGGGATGCCACGGTGGAGTTCTCTACACTTAGACTACAGGAGGAGGCGTTCTATAGACAGAAGTCTCGTATCAGGTGGTTGACAGAAGGAGACCAGAACACCAAATTTTTTCACCAGCCGGTGGAGAATAGGCAGCTTAACAATAGAATCATCTCGGTGGTGGATGATCAGGGTACTCGGGTGACGACACCATATCAGATAAGGAGTGTCTTCGTCTCTTATTATGAGCGGCTTTTCTCGTCTGGTGGGCCACGAGACCGACCTTCCCATCAGGATATCAGGGCGATCCTTTCCCACACCTTGGAGGATAGCTAGGTATGTCGTCTATCACGTCCTTTTACTGAGTTAGAGATACGTACTACCCTTTTCTCTCTTGCCTCGGGGAAAGCCCCGGGGCCAGATGGGTTTATGGTGGAGTTCTTTAGGCAGTCTTGGGACATTGTGGGGCCATTCGTTACTGCTGCTATTATGGATTTCTTGAGTTATGGTGCTTGCTTCGACAGTTAAATACCACCATCATCGCCCTAGTTCCCAAAATCCCTAATGCATCTTCGGTTAGCGACTATAGACCCATTGCATGTTGTAACACTATTTACAAGTGCATCACTAAGTTGCTAGCCAACCGGGTGGCGTCAGTGTTGACATCAATCATTAGCCCTTCCCAGAATGCCTTTGTCAGAGGCCGGCGCATTAGAGATAATATCATGTTAGCTCAGGAGCTATTTTGTAATTTCCACCATGAACCGTATTCTCTGAAGTGTGCTATGAAAGTGAACTTTAGGAAGGCCTATAATAAAGTTAATTGGGATTTCTTAGAGTCGACTTTGATTGCCTTTGGGTTCCCGACTATTTTGATATCATTGATTATGACTTGTGTGAGAACTCCTAAGTTCTCCATCTCCATTAATGGGGAGCTTAAGGGTTTCTTCTCCAGTTCGAGGGGCCTTAGGAGATTCTATCTCCCCTTATCTCTTCACCTTGGTTATGGAGGTTTTCTCGAGTATCATCACGAGACAGGCTACCCTACCTGGGTATCAGTATTATTGGAGATGTAGGTCAACTAGGTTGACTCATCTTTTCTTTGCCGATGACGTGCTGCTATTCAGTGGGGATGATGTAGCTTCGGTGGAACTTATGAAGACGGCCGTCACCACTTTCTCCGAGTGGTCGGGCTTGGAGCCGAACTTGGAGAAGAGTGAGCTCTACATTTCAGGAGGGTCAGATGATCTTCGGGGTGCTATAGTTGACTTGCTCGGATTCAGGATTGGTTCTCTTTCATTCCGTTACTTGGGAGTTCTGGTTATACGTCGTAGACTGGGGAGGCAGATTGTGTCTCCTTGGTCAACCGAATCACGAGGCGGGCCCAAGCATGGACTCAGAGATTCTTATCATTTGCGGGACGTCTGCAGCTGGTCAAGTCAGTCCTCTATGCTATTCAGGTGTACTGGTCTGGTATATTTATATTACCATGTTTAGTTATAGAGAGGATTGAGTGTATACTTAGACAGTTCCTATGGAAATGCTTTAATCTTGGACCTGGTGGAGCCAAGGTAGCTTGGGTGGACGTATGTCTACCTAAAGAGGAGGGAGGCTTAGGCATTCGACGCCTTAGGGAGAGTAATAAGGCGGCCATGCTTAAGCATATTTGGACCCTTTTTATAGATAGACAGTCTCTCTAGTGTAGATGGATACATTCGGTCTTTCTTGGTAGATATAGTTTCTGGGTGGTTAAGACACCCACCGTTTGTTCTTGGGCATGGAAGAAGATTGTAGAACTTGGACAGGAGTTCAGGCACATGTTCCGATGGGGCGTTGGAGACGGACGATCCATTTCTCTATGGTTCGATCATTGGCATGATAATGGACCGCTTCATACTATTTATGCTAACCGGGACATATATAGTTTCGATCTATCCAGGGAGTCCAACTTGGCCGATCTTTTTGAGGCTCGACGACGTCATCCTACTCTTCTACATGAATTAGGTTCGCTTCCGATTTTGTCTGACCAGCATGATTATTTTCGATGGCTGGGAGATCCTTCGGGCACCTTCTCCGTGGCATCCACGTGAAGTATTGTTCAGTTGTCGGGTCCGAGAGTTCCATGGTCTTCCTTTAAATGGAACAAGATTATCATTCCCAGACATCAGTTCCATCTATGGATCATGACGCAGAACAGGTTGCCCACCCAGATATTCTTATTATCTACTGGTAGGATAGTAGATGTCATGTGCTTTCTGCCATTCTAGGCCAGATTCTATAGATCATCTATTTTTTGGATGCCATGTTACTGTTGGACTTGCATCATTTTGGGCTCGGAACTGTCATCTTTCTTGGAGGCATGGTTCTTGGCGAGAGACGCTCGAGTGGGCTACCACTCACATATCTGACAATCATTTCCATCAATGTATTGCTAGATTTTCTTTGGGAGCCCTTTGCCATATCATTTGGAAGACACAGAATGATGCCTTATTCCGTAATTGCGACATCTTCATTCCACCCATGAAGATGAAGCTCGTTATGATGGTCAGAGATAGAGCTAGATTATTCCAGCCTATTATTGATTCTCCCCGCAATAGGCGGGTGCATGAGAGGTGGCAGATTGACCCATCTATTTTTTGTGATTGTTGATCTTACTTATTATCTTACTTGTTAGATCTTTCATGTACTTTAGCCTCCATTGGGCTTTGTTGGCCATTATTTAGGCATTTTCATCTTTTAGATGTTGTATTTAAGCGTCCTCCCTTGGATGTACTTTTGCTCTCTTGGTACCCTTGCACTCACACATCTATTGTAGTGTTGAGTGTAAGTTTTGCGGTATCAAGACATACGCATTGTATAGCTTGCATGATAAATCTATATATAATACTTACATTTACAAAAAAAAAAAAACATCATCATGCAGATGTTTATAATATTTCATTGAATTCATGAATGGCCGTTCCAATCAAGGAAATATCTTCACTGATGCTGAAAAAAAATAAACAAATTTCTAAGAACCAAAGGAGTGGAATCACTTGAAGGCCTAGATACTAGAATCCATGAAAAGTCAAGCCAATTGCATGGATAAATTGATTGAAATCCTCACCCCAGGAAGTTGAACAACAAAATGAAGAAACCAAGTTTAAAGTTAAGAAGGTTAATATTCCAGCTGACTGCAATTATCCAGGTGAATTAATAACTTTTCATGATGATGACGATGAAGACATGTCACTACTCACAAGAAGATTCAAAAATCTAATGAGAAAAATGAAAGAATTTCATAGAATAAAGGAAGAGAAAGTTCTCTAAAAAAAGAAGAATGTCAAATCTATATATGATAACAAAGGAAAGGAAGTGATGAGCTATGAATATAAAAACTAGGACATTCAGACTGCTCTCTCAAAAAAAAAAAAAAAGAAGAGATAAAGGGAAAGTTGAAAAGAATAAAAGTACACTAAAGTTAGAGAAAATGGGCGACATAAAGTATGGGACAAGCAATGGAGATCACAACCAAGCCAAACTATGTCATATGGCTAATTTAAATGTGGATGAAGAAAATGAGGTAGAAACTACTGTTGAACTCATTTACCTATAAATATAAAGCTTTTTGAAAGAGGATTTTTAGAAAAATAAAAAGGCTTCAAAGAAAAATTCCAATTTGAAAGTCAAAATTTCAACACTCACAATTCATACATTTTCTAAAGAGAAGAGCTTAAAATTTGAAGAACAAAATGGTTGCTCTCAAAAGTGCAACTTTCCCATAATGAAGGTATGGATGAGCATGGTTTGGGTTGGGCTGGTTCCATACCCAACCCGAAGACCAACTCACACGGTGTTGATTCTTAATTTTTGGGATCGTGGATTGATCCGTCAAGTTTGGGATTGAGAGTCAACCCAGCAAGCGAGCAGGGAGCAAGGCAGCAAGCACGGGTGACTGGAGGAGCAATGTCCTCAAATTAGGGTTTTACCGGCAAGTGAAATTGGTTCACTATCGACCCCGACGAAATGTTTGAATTGGAAAGAAGAGATATGCTGGTTGCTCTTGCCTTTTGAGCCATGGGCTTGGCCTTCTACTCTTCATCTAGGCTCCGCAGGAAGAACTGAAGAAGAAGGAAGTTGAAACTGGCTTTTCTAATGGAATTGAGAAAAAATGGTAGATTTAAAATTTATATATATTATATATGTTTGGTTGATTCACGTTGGACCAACCCAAAGTCTCAAGATCAAGGACCAACCCGCACAATACTGAGTTAGAGATTTCAAGACCAAGGACTGATCTATTCATCTTAAAAACCCGACCAGAATCAGCCAAGTTGGGCTAGCCCAGGGTCAATCCGGGGTTCACCCTGGACCACTGCTCACCCCTAAATGAAAGTGCCCCTCTAAAACATAGATTGCAATAATCGTTGCAAAGCTTTCTCTTGGTTCGAAAACATTAGGGCACATTATTTCCAAATCATTTCTTTCCAGAATCTTACTTTGCACTCAAGAGCTAAATATATGGAAATATAATATAACCTTTTTAGAGATCATGTGAGCAATGGAAAAGTAGCATTCACTTTGTTGATTGAAAGCATCAATTAGTAGACATTTTCATGAAACCAATTAAAAATAATGCATTTTAGTTAATCAAGAATGAACTTAGCAGTCGCAATCCAATCAAGTAAGGTGTATCCAAACAATCTTTAGAGCAACTGCTAACATTTGTTGGAGGCTAGCTATAACATCTAGAGAGGGTGAACATGTGTTTCTTGACAAATTTACAAAAATATCGCAATAGTAAAACAAACATGATTAATGTTAGGCTAATAAGCAGATACATACTAGACTTTAAAAATCTGAAATTTTGAAACTACGTAAATTTAATGCCACTTGACTATGCACAAGTATATATTATTCAGAAACACTTAATCAACGGTTGAGAGAAGAGAAAGCATTGCACGCAGAATTTACAGTAGTTTGACTTTATTCAAGCCTACGTTAATGGTACACAAGAGTGGATGCTCAACGTGGTCAAAACTCGAGATGCAAGGGCCTTGGACAGTCTGGCCAAAAGCATTTATCCCATACTGTATAGAAGACATGATGTAGTGTCTCTCCAACACTGCCTTTTTCCAGCCTGAAACGAACTTGTTGTCTGCTAGATAAATAACTTTCATGTTAAGGAACTCATAAGTAACTCAAAAAGCTAGAAGGTGCACATAATAATTAACTCGCAGCATAACATCGAATTGTTTTGGTAAAAATAATAGGGTCGAAATACTTATTAAAGCAAAAGATATCACTATTTAGATATAGGATTCTAGGTCAGTAATCTAAATTATGACAACTTATGTACAAATTGGAACAGAGGGATATTAGTGACATAAATCTTCACGAAGCATGAACCATGCATCGTTATGGAAAATTACCTTCATACTGATGGATGGGCATGGGAAGGATCGAGGATAGGGATCACACCCATTTTAATCAAGTCATGGACCACCCCACCAATCCTTGGTTGACCGATTATTGAATTGGAAATCGGATATCTGAAAACAAACAGGCAAAATGATAAGCAATAGGAAATGAACCCGGCAGCCAGTTTGGTTAGGAATGGAATAAAAAGTTATGATGTAATTAAAGAAGTTTGGATTCACTTGCAGAGATGAGATGAAGAAGAAGAAGAAGAAGAAGAAAAAGAAGAAGTTGGAGACGAATAAGAAGAGGTTGAAGAAGACGAAGGTTTTCTGTTATTGAACTTCTGTAATCAAGCGAGAGAGTTTTGATACTCTGAGTTTTTCAATATGAGAGCATAAAACCCCAAAACTACTTTAGTCTCATATATATAATACAAGTAAGACTGAACCAATCTAGTTTTAACAAACTAACAAACTAATTGACATGGAGCTAATAATAGTAAAGTCAACTTTGTGGGCTCTTCTTCTTCATATTGACCAGCTCTATTTTGCCCTCATCCTCAGTTGAGCACGTAAGCTGATTATCATTAACATCCCCCCGCAAATTGGGACGGGGTTGAAAACCAAGACCCAATTTGAGTCTAGAAGAAAAGAAAGTCAATCAAGAGACTGGCTTAGTAAAAATATCAGCAACTTGAACATGACTGGGCACAAATTGAACTTGCAATGATCTAGAGGAAACCTTCTCAACGAACAAAGTGATAGTCAATTTCGATGTGTTTAGTACGCCCATGAAACACAGGATGAGACGTTAGGGAAATGGCAGAAGTGTTATCACAAAACAACCGAGTAGGTGCCAACAAAGGAAGACCAATATCACGTAGCACAAATGTGAGCCAAGTAAGATCAGCAGTAGCTGAGGCAAGAGCCCTATACTCAGCCTCTGTAGATGATCGAGAGACCGTAGGCTGGCGCTTGGCAGACCAGGCAATGAGATTAGAGCCAAGATAAGCACAAAAACCAGTTGTAGAACGACGTGTAACACCACAGCCTGCCCAATCCGAATCAGAGAAGCCATACAATGTAAGTGAGCTGTGAGCATGAAGAAAAAGTCTAAGCTTAATAGTGCCCTTAACATATCGAAGCACTCGTTTAAGCTTCAACCAATCACCAATAGTTGGACTTTTCATTTGTTGACATAACTTGTTTGTGGCAAAGGCAATATCAGGCCGTGTGATGGTCATATATTGAAGACCCCCAACTAAACTTCGATAGGCAAGTGGGTCAGAGAAAGGAGTATGCTCATGAGGCAAACAAGTAGGCTTTTGAGTAAGTGGAGTAGCAATGAACTTACAGTCCTGCATCTGGGCTCGTGTGAGAAGATCAAAAACATACTTAGCTTGACACAAGAACATGTCATGACCTGATTGAAGAACTTCAATGCCAAGGAAGTAATGTAAAGGCCCGAGATCTTTCATATGAAAGTGATGGCTTAGAGACAACACCAAAGTATCCAGTAGAGTGGAAGAACTCCCAGTCAGCATAATATCATCCACATAAAGTAACAAGAGTACTGTGTCAGCTCCATGATGAAGAACGAAGAGATAAGGATCAGTTGAGCTACAAAAGAAACCAAGCTCAAGAAGATAAGTGCTGAATTTATCAAACCAAGCATGAGGGGCTTGTTTGAGACCATATAAGGAATTATGAAGAAGACAGACATGTTGAGCTTGGTGAGGGTCAACAAAGCCAGGAGGTTGTTCCATGTAAACAGTCTCAGTAAGTGTGCCATGAAGAAAGGCATTCTTCACATCAAGTTGCCCGAGAGACCAACGCTGAACCAAAGCCACAGACAAAACAAGACGAATGGTAGCATGCTTTATAACTGGACTGAAAGTCTCAGTAAAATCTATACCTTCCTCCTGATGAAAACCCTTTGCCACTAACCGAGCCTTCAATCTGTCAAGACTACCATCTAATTTTAACTTAGTCTTGAACACCCACTTACAACCAACAATATTCATATCAGAAGTACGAGGGACTAAAGTCCAAGTGTGATTGTGATATAGTGCATCCATTTCTTCCTGCATGGCAGAGAACCATCCCTTGTCAGCCAAAGCCGACTTAATAGACTTAGGTTCAGTTGGAACCTTATATTCCACAAGACAAGCATACTTGGGATTAGGTTTAACAATGCCTGATTTGGACCTAGTTTGCATAGGATGAAGAGAAAGGGAGAGAGGGACTTGTGTAGACTCAGCTGGTGTAATGAAAGAAGTAGATAAGGGAGATTGAGAAGAAGTAGAGACAGAGGACTGAGATGATATTATGTCATTATGTGGAGAAGAGGAAGGTGAAAGTGAAGGAGAGATGTCATTATGTGGAGAAGAGGAAGGTGACAATGAAGGAGAGATGTCATTATGTGGAAAAGAGGAAGGGAAAAGTGAAGAGGAGATATGATTGGGAGAAGCTGCAGAAGATAAGTCAGGACAGAAAGAAGATAATGGTGGTTGGATAAAAGAAGTAGATGAAGAGGAAACATGTGGAGAAGAATCAAAGAAGCAAACTTCTTGGATCTATTGTTGGTAAAAAGCTGTATAAGAAGGATAAACAGTGTGCAAGACCTTGGAAAAATGGAATAGAGTCTCATCAAACAACACATGTCGACTAATATATACTCGGCCAGAAGCAGGAACCAAACATCTATATCCTTTGTGCCTCTCACTATAACCAAGAAAGACACACGTGAGAGTCCTTGGATCAAACTTGTTTTTGGTATAAGGTCTGAGACAAGGGTAGCAAGCACAACCAAAAATCGTAGATGATCATAAGTAGGTTGTTTGTGAAAGAGCTTGCTATATGGTGACTGCATGTTTATCCTTGGAGTAGGCAGTAAATTAATTATGTAATTGGCAGTGATAAAAGCATCCCCCCAAAATTTCAATGGTGTCCTGGCATGATAAAGCATAGCAAGTCCAAGCTCAACAACATGTCTGTGTTTTCGTTCTGAAACTCCATTTTGTTCAAGCGTGTGTGGACAAGATACACACTGCACTATACCACACTCTCTCAGGAAGTTCTGAAATTTATGACTAAGAAATTCACCACCACCATCACACTGGAAATATTTGATCTTGGAGCTAAACTGATTCTCAACTTGAGTCTTGAACATAAGAAAAATCTGAAAGAAATCAGACTTCAATTTCATCGGATATAACCAACTATATCTAGAATAGTCATCAACAAAGATGACATAATACTTGAATTGTTGAACAGAGTTCACAGGAGATGGCCCCCAGACATCACAGTGTATTTTCTCAAGCGAGACAGTAGCTATAGAATTAGAGAGAGTAAAAGGGAGAGTTGTACTCTTAGCAATCGGACAGCTACTGCACACAAATTGCGTCTTAGCATTACAGTGAATCATCTTCTTATTTTGGAGATACCGCGGTATTCTCAGATTAGAATGAGCTAACTGTTGATGCCAGATATCTTCACTTACTGCCTTTTGTCTTTGAATAAAGTAAACCTTTGTAGTCTGCTGGTCCACCTGATACAGACCTCTAACTTTCTTGCCGAGCTTCATCATTTTGTTCGAGAGATGATCCTTAACATAAACCCCATGATCATCAAAAAGAAGGGCACAGGGATAATCATGTGTTAACTTGGACACAGACAACAGATTTTTCTTAATCTCTGGAACTACTAAAACATCATTCAATGGCAAAGTGGTAAGCTTAGTATTCAAGACAGCATCACCCATGTGAGTAATTGGTAGGCAGGAGCCATTCCCTACCATCACTGAATCAGTTCCAGTATAAGAAAAGAACTGAGAAAGCATACTTGCATTGGCAGTTATATGAGCTGTCACACCCCTCTGGATCTTCAAGATGCAAGGCAGCTAATGCAGTTGGAATAGTCTCAGCTTGATACGAATTATCAAATCTAAACCAACAATGAAGAGCAGTATGGCATGGACGTGAACAAATTTGACATTCCAGATAACCTTTGTCCATTGCTTTCACACCCTGATCATTTCTATGCGATGATGAGTATGGAGGTGGGAAAGATTGCCCATGCTGATAACTTTGAGAGGTGCCAATATATGGCCTAAAGCCTGATCCTGAACTAGAACCAAGAGAGTTGCTCATGTTGTTAGTATGTGGCTGCTTTATATGTCTTGGTTCTGGACCAAGTATAGAAGAAGTTGGTCTAAAACCTGAACCTCGTCGAGGATAACCAAAATTGTGCCCTCGATTATTAGAGAATCGACCTCTAGCAAAACCTCTTGTTCCACGAGTATTAACTCTGGCACTCGCAAAAGCAGAATGATGCCCACTTCTATCTACATTAAAATTTCTTCCATATGACAAGCCTGAGTTTCTTTGACCAAAATAAGCCAGATTATGAGTAACAGGATGAGACGATAACTCTGCAGCCTAGCATCAAACCTTTCCAACTGCGAGATCATTTCATCATATTCTGGCTGAGGATTTAAACAATAGATCGTCGTTCGAAAAGGTTCATACTTAGCTCCTAAACCCTCAAGAACACCAAACATTTTAGTGATTTCATCGATTGGCTTGCCTATTGCATGCAATTGATCACACAACATCTTATATTCACGAAGATAAACTTGCAAAGATCGATCTCGCTTTTGGCAAGTTTGAAGTTTCCCGCGTAGTTCAAACTCTCTTGAGAGAGATTTCTGACTAAATCTATTTAGCAAAACCTGCCAAACTTCATATGATGTTTCTAAGCCAATAATCAAGCTCAGAATACTCTCTGACACAGCGCCACTAATCCAGGAGGAGATGAGTTGATCAGTTCTTACCTAGTCTATATAATCTGGATTGATGATTGCAGAACTGCTTCCGTCAATTTCAACACAAATCATTTGTGGCGATGGTAAGATATCACCATTGATGAAACCATAGAGCTCCTGACTACGCAAGAAACGATGAAACTGTGCTTGCCAGAGTAAGAAATTATCTTCCGTCAGTTTGATGGTGACGAAATTGGCAATATTGATGTGAATCGGAAACAGAAACTTAGATACTCTTGCAGCCATTCTTCAACAAATCACTTCGCAATAGCTCTCAGAGAAGGCTTTGATACCATAAAGAAGTTTGGATTCACTTGCAGAGATGAGACAAAGAAGAAGAAGAAGTTGGAGACGAAGAAGAAGAGGTTGAAGAAGACGAAGGTTTTCTGTTATTGAACTTCTGTAATCAAGCGAGAGAGTTTTGATACTCAGAGTTTTTCAATCTGAGAGCATAAAACCCCAAAACTACTTCAGTCTCATATATAATACAAGTTAGACTGAACCAATCTAGTTTTAACAAACTAACAAACTAACTGACATGGAGCTAATAATAGTAAAGTCAACTCTGTGGGCTCTTCTTCTTCATATTGACCAGCTCTGTTTTGCCCTCATCCTCAGCTGAGCACGTAAGCTGATTATTATTAACAGTAATAACTAGAACATTGTAATGTAGCTAAGAACTGTCTTATCTATTATGATGTTTATTTTAAGTAATGTTTTCATGAATGACATGCCTAATCAAGGAAAAATAGCATCAGAATTTTCAAAAGAATCCCTAAAATCAATATTACACTGAATATAACAACTACACCATAATAGTCAATCATAATTTGTGAATTTGGTGCAAAATATGTATAATCAGACAAAATTACAGCAACTAGCCTGTGATTTGCATAGATGTGATCAGCAGATGATTTAATATGTGTAAGATCAACATTGACTGGTTATGGCGATGTCACCCTGGAAAAAAAAAGCCACACAAAATTGGGTCTCAAAGCACGATATCTGACTTTTTGTGATTTTAGGGCAATTTGATGTTTGTCCCTCCGAAATCGAAGTCCCCCTTCCTTTGGTGGCAGGAAGTACACTTCTAGTGTTGGTTGTTGAACAAAGACAAAATATTTTCGGACGAAAATTATGCAACTTCACTTTGTCTTCAGAGAAGTTTTGTTAAAATAATTGTATGTATTACTATTGTGTTTATCCCCGTGACAAAGGCATGCATCGACTGCTAGATAACCCATTAAAATTCCCTGCCTAACGGTGGATAATAAGATCAGCATAAGAAGTTGAACGTCGACAAAGTTAAGGGCAGCATTCCTCGTACCGTCAGAATTGGAAGTGCTGGTAGAACAATAGCTGATTGTTTCAAGATCCTGCCGACTTACCTCATCGGGAATATTGAGGAGACAATTTCAAGATCAATCCCTTTATATAGCCAAGATGATTAGCCAAAGACCCAAAATTAAGATCGAGCGAAATGGCCACTTTACAAAGGATTGCAACAATCCTGATTACAATTTCTTTCGCTTTTTATGTTGCAAGTTATGAACCCGTTAGTCATCCTGACACTACTATTAAGTACCATTATTGTAACAATGCAGAATACACGCCAGGTAGTGACTACGATCATCACGTCCTGGATGTTATGCTCTGTTTATTCAAATATACTGCAGATATGGGCTACAATACGTATTGCCAATCGACAGACTAAGATGACGTCTGCTATGGCCATGCGGCATGCAATGGCGTGATTTCTCATCCAGATTGCACCACATGCTTGCGTGAAGCTGCGGACCTGGTAAGTGGGCTTTGTCCGCTCAAAATCGGGGCTCAAATTCAGTTAGCAGATTGCAGAATCCGATACGAAAATCATCCGTTTACCGACTAGTATTATGTACTTTCGTTTCTAAAAGAGCTTGGAGCTCTTCTCATCGAGTTTTCATCCTCACAGGTGTGGACGACTATGTCTTCCATCTGTAATAAGTGAAGGATTTTAGTGTGGCTTTTATTTTGAAAGCAGTACTTGGCAAATGTTGCGATTTCAATAAAGATGTAAGGAAAGCAGCCATTGTGGTTCTTGCTCTTGGGGTATTTAAAGCAAGACGCTTGAGTTTTCTCGCTGCACATGATGGAATTCAATATTCTCCTGGTGTTGAAAGAATCTTATTAACAAAACTTTACTGCTTCAAATCCCATAACAATTAGAAAATGGCTCAGGAAAGTGATTTATAACTACCCAACTCAAAATGGTCTTTGTATTAATTGATTAAACTTGGATACTCTTTTTGATTGGTTGGTCCACGTGAATCGAGCCTAATCATTTCAATAACAGACTTTTCCATGATGAATTAACTTATACAATTAGGATACGTTTACTTCACCAAAAGCATCTTTTTCGAAAATATTTCAAGTTGTTTTTAATATTTGGTACATGAAAAATGAAATTCCAACTTGAAACAATTTCCAATTTAAGGAAACCACCAAAGCACATAAGTAGAAAATGACTCCCCCGTTATCCAAGAGGAAAGCGTTTTCCAATTGAGGAGCCACTTTACTAAACTAATTTGAATGAGGAATGATACTACTTTTTTAAAGCTAAGCTTTTGTTAAATTATATATCGAGTTTGAGATTGTACAAAAAATCTCAAGAAATCCATTTTTCTTGTTTGGATTAGGATTCATCAGACAATGTCGTTTTCTCGACTGGTTTTCAACGGATGGGCCAAGGTTATTGGCTTTTTTGTTTTGATCAAAGGAGATGCGTGGTTGTTTCACTCTTATGTGTAGTTGCACGAGCGAAATAAAAGTTGGCCAAGGTTATTGTGAGTTGAAAAGGTTTTCGTGAGAGGAAACAAGACAATAAAATATATAGGATTTTTTACGTTTCCCTCTGTCGTCCTTTTTTCCTGTGAGAGCTGCCGGTGGGTTCTCTCATGTGGAAGAGACGCCACACAGAGAAGACAACGAACGTACGAGACGTTCTTGCTTCTGACCATACATAGAACTTTATTTTGTGCTATCCGTTTCATATCCAATTGAATTGATTATATGCGAACATTATATGTGTAGGCTAAATTTAGGTGTGGAAAACATCCAAGTGTATGGGCAATTGTAGCACTCATTCTTCGATTATCGGTGAACTCTATTGACTCTTCTCATGAAGTAGATATCAATACTCGGATCAAATCATTTAAATCTATGATGTCTTTATTTCTCTGATGATTTTGCATTGATTTATTTTCATTAACCTATCATTGTCCGCATTAGTTATAGTATAAGACCATGATGATAGGATTTTCTAGATTTTGATTTGCAGCTTTTACTTGTATGATTATTGTCTAGGTATTCTTTTGTTGCAATTATAACTAGAGCAAAAGTAGAATTTGAGAAATTTAATGAAAGGAGCAATTTTGGACGATAGAGCGTCAAGATGGAGGCATTATTAAGAACCCAAGGTTTGGCTTGCCATAAACAATGAAAGATGGGTGAAAAAGTCATGCTCGTGGAGAAAGCAAAATGTATAACCCCATTTAACCAATCAAATTAGTAATTAATAGAAGTGGTTGAGGAGAATGATGTTGTAGCATTGTCAGCAATCTATATGATGAAGGGTCTGAAAATTATTTTATGCATGTTGAAGATGATATTTCAGTTTAGATATACTGAATCAACGTGTATTAAATGCCATCAAGATGAGTTAGTAAACTCATGATAGATTTAAATAACGTCAATCCGATCCTATATGATAAAGAACATGACAATATGTTATTAGTTACTTTATCGGAATTATGGGAGCACTTTCATTGCTACAGGGATGTACCACAATTACCTTGTAAGAGGTTTTCCTTCTTTCTATTCTCTAAGAAGTGGCAGAGGACGTTGTAAAATGATATCTAGTGCAATATGTAAAGCAGGGACTAGTGATTCAAGGTAAAGATCAATATTAGGTGTTCAATAACATCAAGGGTAAAAGCAAATCAATGTTACACTGTAGAGAGTCCAAGGGACCCATGAATGTCACTTGAAGTAATGCCCAATGAAAGAAATACTCCTCTCTCTCTCTCTCTCTTCCCCCCCTCCCTTCCTTCTAAGTTCAGCATAATTTTTTCTTGTATCACAACAAAAGAAATCTGGGATTGGCTTCAAATCGCATTTGAAGGAACACATCATGCACGAGAAACAAAGATGAATGTCCATATTAAAAATTATGAAATGTTCAAAATGAAGTCCAACAACATCATCATATAGATGTTCTACAAGATTCACTAAATTCATGAAAGGTCTTTTCAATCAAGAAAATATCATCATTGATGCTGAAAAAGTAAACAAACTCCTAAGATTATTACCAAAGGAATGGAGTCATGTGAAGGCCTCGATTCGAGAAATCATGAGAAAAGGAAAGAAATTCCCGAAATAAGGGAAATGAAATTCTCTAAAGTAAGACAAATTTTCAAACCCAAATATGGTAACAAAGAAATGGAAGTCATGTGCTATGTATATAGCAAATTAGGACACATCAAGCTAGACTTTCTATAGAGAGAGAATGGGAAAGCCAAAAAGAAGAAACATGCATTGAAGGGAGAGACATGGAGTGATACAAAGTGTGGAATCGAGTGATGAAGATAGTGACCAAGGGAAATTATGACATATGGCTAACTTAGGCGGGGATGAGGAAATTGAGGTAGAAACTCTTGAACACAATTATAAATAAATGAAAGATTTTTTTCACAAAATAAAAATGCTCCAAAAATTCTGATTTGAAAAAGAAAAAGTTTTAACACTCAAAATTTATACGTTTCTCAAAGAGAAGAGCCTGGAAAATTGAAGAAGAACTACGAGATCACCCCAAGGACGCCTTCGGTATCCAGGGGTCGCGGACCGACCATAGAATTCTGTTCAATAAGTGGAACGCATTAGCTGTTCGCTCTTAGGTTGAGCAGTAAGGGTCGGAGAAGGGCAATCACTCATTCTTAAAACCAGCATTCTTAAGACCAAAGAGTCGGGCGGAAAAGGGGGGAAAGCTCTCTGTTCCTGGTTCTCCTGTAGCTGGATCCTTCGGAACCACAAGAATCCTTAGTTAGAATGGGATTCCAACTCAGCACCCTTTGAAATTTTGAGAAGAGTTGCTCTTTGGAGAGCACGGTCAATCTTGAAGGCGAACATTAGTTTTTTCATAATGAAGATGCCTCTTCAAAAAAGATCCCAAAAATCATCAAAAAGTTTTTTCTTGGTTAAAAGACAGTTGAGCACATTCTTTCATCCGAGTTCTTTATTATAATAAATCTGGTTTAGGACATGAGGAAGATGAAGAAGAAAGAAAGTCTTTTCCAAACACAAAAGAAAGGATTAGAAAGAAACCATCTCACCATGTTTACAAAAGTTATTTTGCTAAAAATTTCTCTAGATCTTTTGATGGCAATGAAACTGGCCATTCCAAATGTGAATGTCCAGCAAACTAAACCAAAAAAGGACCCAATGGAGTTTGAGTACACTAATAGCAAAGTGCCCAATTTTGTTGGTGTACTACAGAAGAAATGAATTCTTTCTTTGATGTAGGAAATAAGATCAAATGAAAAATGATAATTGTTTAATGGATGGTCAAGAAACATGAATGGTAATGCTAACGAATTCTTATTATTGGGATAAATTGATGGTGAAATTCATTACCTTTGGAAGAAAAGACAAAGGTAGGATTATTGGAAAAGATAACATCAATCTTAGAAGACGAGGCACTAGTCAAAGGACTTGGGGACCAACTACCTCCTCTCATCCTCTCAACCTTACCAATTTATGAGTCAAACTATGTAACAAAAGAAAATAAATCAGTCAACTTTGTGTCAAAAAATAATAAATTAGCTTTAAGGTTGACAAGTATATTGGAAGAAGCCAAGGCAAATCACAAACTTTATCAGCTAAAATGTATGAAACATCTACAATTAATATCAACTATGCTATTGCATGATTTCTCATTTCTGTCAAGGAGAAACAAGAACTGTTCTACAACAAGTTAGGAGACATCAGTTTGAAACCAATTTTCAAACTAGTGGCAAAAGATGTAGTACGTGGACCACCAATCATTAGGTAGGAGAAGGTTGAGCTTTGCAACGCATGTTCGTTAGGTAAACAAGTAAAGAGTACGTTCAAATCCATAAATACTCCTATAGAAGTGTTCCAGTGACTCAATTATTCAAGAAAGAAATTTACTTGTTTGATTGTTAATGTTCCTTCATTCAGCTATTTGACTTGAAGTCCAAAAAGGAAATAGAGCTTTCCTATCAAGCTCATTTTAAATTCACTTTTCATGATCCTTCCAAATTTCTTACACATTTTTTCATTAGAAGAACCAAAAATGATATCATCAATGTAGATTTACATCAACAAAAAATCGTAGTCATTCTTCTTGAAGAAAAGTGTGGCATAGATCTTGCCTTTTCAACGTCAATCTCAATGAGAAAGGTCATGAGTCTTTTGTGCCAAGCTCTTGGTGCATGCTTGACTTCATACAAGGCTTTCTTGAGTTGATATACATATCTTTTTTCTTTGGATCTTCAAAACTTGAAGGTTTCTCAAGTGTAATCATCTGGAAATATATTCTTTATATCCATTTAATATAATTTGAAATGATAAAAGCATAATTTGACACCTTTTAAAGACTCATTTAGGTCTACATTACATAAAAAATTCAAAAATTAATTATTTAAAATTTAAAAAGATTACTTTAAATATTGCATAACATATAGTTTAAACATTAATGATAATATTTAATGTCTGACTAGTGATGGCATGAACTATATCAATTTGCACCGGCCTAGTCTGCACTCCAAAAATCTTCTGCTAGCACGTAAGAGGAGTAAATCAAATATCTTGGCACCTAATTTGGGATGATTTGAGCTTTAATTGAAGTAAATTTAGTCCATCAATTTATTTGTCGTTGAATTTATTCAAATAAGCCTTAAAATTAGGTCGAGACCTGGGAATTCACTTGTACTTTCATGTCAAGTTATTGGACTTCTAGTGAATTTATCCCTTAAATTAATTATGAAATCTCTTTTCCTTTATTGTGTAGCACATTTAAGGAAGTATCATACAAACTCTGTGAATCTTCCCTTCTTGCATGGTTGGTTTAGGATTGCATTTGTTAAATTTTTTAGGTTGCATTAGATTCAATTTTACTTATAATGAAGTTTATCTTAGGAAATAGCATAGATTTTTCCAGATACTTTCATACTTTATTGTATTTGATAAGATATATTTGCGCTCCAACTTTTCTTTCTTCCGACTTTCTGTTTGCCGCTTATGAGATCCTGTCTCGGCTTTTACATTAAGGCCTTGTGTTAATCTGCATTTTTTCCCCATCTTTCACCTTTGTTTAACTTTGTTCGGTGAGCACTTACGCATGAACATTTAGATGCATGTGTTTGGAATAAAATTGAAAAGATTTGTACTAAAAGCTTTTTATAGAAGAGAAGAAATGTCCAAATGAATGACCCAAATCTAGTGCAACTAAGAAACTTTTGTAGACAGAACAGAGGAGTCTATGACATACCTCAGAGACAAGTTCTTCTTTCATTACAAGTGACCTTAATTCCATTGGCTCATCTTTTGTAGCACGCATACGTAATCTGTCCGCATTAAGGAATTTCCTTGGTACCTACACAAAGCCAAATAAATAACAGAACAAATAATCCCAATGCAATATCAAAAGAGATCCAAACTCATTCACAGATGATGATCGTGGATCTTACATACATAACAAAAAGCCAACTAGACTCAAACTGTAGTTAAGTTTCTTGTTGAATCTGATCTACATTTGACCATCATGCCAGATTTATAAGATTTGGGACCTACACATTAAGGGCGCACATGACTGCAATTCTATCTAGAAATTTCATTCTGGATATAATTGAATTTTTTTTATGCTATTCTAGAATGAATTTCAGAAGAAAGAAATGTGTTTGATACATATAAAGAATTTTTATTCCAGAATTAGAAATGTGTTTGATATGGTAAAAAAATTATGTTTCTGATTCTAATTCTATTTCTGTTTTATTGAAGAAATTTTTAATTTTTAGATTGCAAGATGCTCATTCCAATAAAAATCAAATATCTATCATTCCACTAAACAACATTCCCTTAAGTTCTCGAGGCTTTTTCATCCTTCAAAAGAAACCCTAAAATACTTTAATAATCAATCATAATTTGTGAATTTAGTACAACATACATACATACATACAATTAGACAAAACTACAATAACTAGCTTGTGATTTGCATAGCTGTGATCATAAGATGATTTGATATGTGCAAGATCTCATCGACTGGTTATGACGATGCCTCCCTGGAAAAAGAAAACCACAAACAATTGGGTCGCAAAACTTGATATTTGACATTTTGTGATTTTAGGGCAAGTTGGTCTTTGTCCCCCCGAACTCAAAGTCCCTCTTCCTTTGGCGACAGGAAGTACACCTTTTTTTTACTGAGGAACTAGCAGAGCTTCCCCTTTGAGGAGTCACACTACCTTCTTGTGCTCGGTAGAACTATCAAGCCTCACCGCAAGCCGCTATTTAGATGTGCAAATCTCAGGGAGAACTGGCCTATTATCCTACCGCCAGGGCCCCTCATTTAAATAGTGATAGCAACGCTGGGATTGAATAAATACAAATTGTTTTAACTTCATTTTGTCTTCAGAGAAGTTTTATTCAAATAATTGTATGTATCACTATTGTGTTTGTGCCCGGGACAAAGGCATGCATTAACTGCTAAATAACCCATTAAATTCCCTGCCGAACGTGGATAATAAGTTCAGCATAAGAAGTTGAACCTCGACAAAGTTAAGGGCAGCATTCCTCGTACCGTCAGAATTGGAAGTGCTGGTGCTTATAATCAATAGCGTTGAAAAAAAAATAGAACAATAGCTGATTGTTTCAAGATCCTGCCGACTACCCATCGGGAATATTGAGGAGATAATTTCAAGATCAATTCCTTTATATAGCCAAGATGATTAGCTAGAGACACAAAATTAAGATCGAGCGAAATGACCACTTTACAAAGGATTGCAACAATCCTGATTGCGATTTCTTTCACTTTTTATGTTGCGAGTAGTGATCCCGACACTACTATTGAGTACCATTATTGTAACAACGCAGCATACCCGCCAGGTAGTGACTATGATCATCACGTTCTGGATGTTATTCTCTGTTTATTCAAATATACTGCAGATATGGGTTACAATACGTATTGCAAATCGACAGACGAAGATGACGCTTGTTATGGCCATGCGGCATGCAATGGCGTAATTTCTCATCTACATTGCACCACATGCTTGCACGAAGCTGCGAACCTGGTCGGTGGGCTTTGTCCTCTCAAAATCGGGGCTCAAATTCAGTTAGCAGATTGCAGAATCCGATACGAAGATTATCCGTTTACCGACTAGTCATATGTACTTTTGTTAAGAGAGCTTGGAGCTCTTCTCATCGAGTTTTCATCCTCACAGGTGTGGACGACTATGTCTTCCCTTTGAAATAAGTGAAGGATTTTAGTGTGGTTTTCATTTTGAAAGTAGTACTTGGTAAATGTGCGATTTCAATGAAGATATGAGGAACGCAACAATTGTGGTTCTTGCTCTTGGGGTTTCAAAGCAAGACGCTTGTGTTTTCTCGCTGCACATGATGGAAATCAAAATTATCGGTGGTCAGAAATATTATTAACAAAATTATACCAACGGATGGGTCAAGGTTATTGGCTTTTTTGTTTTGATCAAAGGAGATGCGTGGTTGTTTCGCTCTTCTGTGGAGTTGCACGAGAGAAATAAAAGTTGGTCAAGGTTATTGTGGGTTGACAAGGTTTTCGTGAGAGGAAACAAGACAATATAATATATAGGATTTTTCACGTTTCCCACTGTCGTCCTTTTTCCTGTGAGAGCTGCCGGTGGGTTCTATCATGTGGAAGAGACGCCACACAGAAAGACAACGAACGTACGAGACGTTCTTGCTTCTGATCATACATGGGATTTTTTTTTTTTTTGGTGATATCCGTTTTATATCCAATTAAATTGATTATATGTGAACATTATATGTGTAGGCTAAATTTAGGTGTGGAAAACATCCAAGTATATGGGCATTGCAGAACTAATTCTTCGATTATTGGTGAATTTTATTGACTCTTCTCATGAATGTAGATATCAACACTCGGATCGAATCATTTAAATCTTTGGTGTCTTTATTTCTCTGATAATTTTGCATTGAATTATTTACAGAAGCCTATCATTGTTCGCGTTAGTTATACAACATTTATTATAAGACCCTAAGGATAGGATTGTCTAGATTTTGGTCTGCAGCTTTTACTTGTATGATTATTGTTTTGATAGTTTTTTTTTTTTGTTACAATTATATCTAGAACAAAAGTAGAATTTGAGTAGTGTTGATTGTGAGTTTTGCGATACCAAGACACATGCCTTGTATAGCTTTGCATGATAAAATATATAAAATACTTACATTTACCAAAAAAACAAAAGTAGAATTTGAGAAATTTAATGAAATGAACAATTTTGGGCAAAAGAGTGTCAAGATGGAAACATTATTAACAACTCGATATTTGGCTAGAGCATCAGATGACAATGCTAAGTTGCCATAAACAGTGAAAGATGGGTAAAAAGGACATGCTCATGGCGAAAGGAAAATATATAACCACATTAAACCATTCGGATGAGATATTAATAGAGGTGGTTGAAGAGAATGATGTTGTAGCATTGTGAACAATTTATACGACAAAGGGTTTGAAAAATTATATATGCATGTTGAAGATGATGTTTCAGTTTAGATATACCGAATCAATGTCCATCAAATGCCACCTATATGAGTCAATACACTCGTGATAGATTTAAATAACGTCAATTCAATCCTATATGATAATGAACATTGCAAGATGTTATTAGTTACTTTATCAGAAAAATGGGACATTGCAAGATGTTATTAGTTACTTTATCAGAAAAATGGGAGTGCTTTCATTGCTATAGGGGTGTATTATAATTACATCGGAAGAGATTTTCCTTTTTCTTATTTTCTAAGAAGCGGCAGAGGATGTTGCAAAATGATATCTAGTGCAATATGTAATGCAAGGACTAGTGATTCAAGGTAAAGATCAAATCAGGTGTTCAATAACGTCAAAGCTAAAAAACAAACCAATGTCACACTTTTCATGATCCTTCCAAATTCCTTACACATATTTTCATTAGTAGAACATAAAACAATGTCATCAATGTAGATTTACATCAACAAAATATCATTACCATTCTTTTTTTTTATGAAAAGTGTGGCATATATCTTGCCTTTTTCAATGTCAGTCTCAATGAGAAAGTGATGAGTCTTTTGTGCCAAGCTGTTGGTGCCTGCTTAACTTCGTACAAGGCTTTCTTCAGTTAATATGCATTATCTTTTTTCTTTACATCTTCAAAACATGAAGGTTGTGCAACAAAGAACTTTTCTTGAGTGTAATAATATGGAAATGTACTCTTCACATCCATTGAATATAATTTGAAATCATGAAAGCATAATTTGACACCTTTTGATGACTCATTTAGGTTCACATTACATTAAAAAATTAAAAATTAATTATTTAATTCTTAAAAAGATTAATTTTACATGTTACATAACATATAGTTTAAACGCTCAACGCTCATGATAACATTTTACGTCTAACTAGTGATGGCATGAACTAAAATTAAGTGCACTGGCCTAACCCACACTCCAGAGATCTTCTGCTAGCACCTAAGAGGAGTAGATCAAATTTCCCAGCACCTACTTTGGGATGATTTGAACTTTAATTGAAGCAAATCATTGTTACACCATAAGAGAGTCCAAGGGACACATGAGGTAACGCCCAAGCAAAGTATCTACTCTCTCTCTCTCTCTCTCTCTCTCTCTCTCTCTCTCTCCCCCCCCCCCTCCCTGCTTCTAAGTTTCAACATAAGTTTTTCTTGGTTAAAGAACACTTGAGCACATTCTTTTCATTCAAATTCTTTCTTATAATAAACCTGGTTTAGGATATGAGGAAGAAGAAGAAGAAGAAAGAAACTCTTTTTCAAACACAAAAGAAAGGATTACAAAAAAAACCATCTCACATGTTTACAAAAGTTATCTAGCTAAAAATTTCACTAGATCTTTTGATGGCAATGAAACTGGCCATTCCAAATGTGAATGTTCAGGAAATTAAACCAAAAAAGGATTCGGTGGAAGTTTGGGTACACTAATAGCAAAGTGCCCAATTTTGTTGGTGTACGACAGAAGAAATGGATTCTTTCTTTGATGTGGGAAATAAGATCAAATGAAAATGATATTTGGATAGCGGATGCTTAAGAAACATGAATAAAAATGCTAAAAAATTCTTAATATTGGCTCAATTGATGGTGAAATTCATTACCTTTGGAAGAAAAGACAAAGGTAGAATTATTGGAAAAGATGACATCAATCTTAGAAGATGTGGCACTAGTCAAAGGACTTAGGGACCAAATACCTCCTCTGATCCTCTCAACATTACCAATTTATGAGTTAAACTTTGTAACAAAAGAAAATAAATCAGTCAACTTTGTGACAAAAAATAATAAATTAGCTTTATGGGTGACAAGTATATTGGAAGAAGCCAGGACAAATCACAAACTTTCTCATATAAAATGTATGAAACATCTATATACTCAATTAATATCAACTATGCTATTGTATGATTTCTCATTTCTGTCAAAGAGAAACAATAACTGTTCTACAAGAAGTTAGGAGACATCAATATGAAACCAATTTTCAAACTAGTGGCAAAAGATGTAGTACATGGACCACCAATCATTAGGTATGAGAAGGTCGAGCCTTGCAACGCATGTTCGTTAGGTAAACAAGTAAAGAGTATGTTCAAATCCATAAATACTCCTATAGAAGTGTTCCAAAAAGAATTGACTCAATTGTTCAAGAAAGAAATTTACTTGTTTGATTATTAATGTTCCTCCACTTAGCTATTTGACTTGAAGTCCAACAAGGAAATTGAGCTTTCCTATCAAGCTCATTTTAAATTCACTTTTCATGATCCTTCCAAATTCCTTAGACATTTTTTCATTAGTAGAACCAAAAACAATATCATCAATGTAGATTTACATCAACAAAATATCATTGTCATTCTTCATGATGAATAGTGTGGCATAGATCTTTCCTTTTTCAATGTCAATCTCAATGAGAAAGGTGATGAGTCTTTTGTGCCAAGCTCTTGGTGCCTGCTTAACTTCGTACAAGGCTTTCTTTAGTTGATATACATTATCTTTTTTCTTTGGATCTTCAAAACTTGAAGGTTGCGCAACAAAGAACTTTTCTCGAGTGTAATCATCTGGAAATGCACTCTTCACATACACTTAACATAATTGAAATCATGAAAGCATAAATTGACACCTTTTGATGATTCATTTAGGTTCACATTACATAAAAATTTTAAAATTTAATTATTTAATTCTTAAAAAAATTACTTTTAAATATTGCATAACATATGGTTTAAACACTCATGATAACATTTAACGTCTAACTAGTGATGGCTTGAACTAAAATCAAGTGCACCGGCCTAGCCCACACTCCAGAGATCTTCCGTTAGCACCTAAGAGGAGTGGATCAAATTTCCTGGCACCTAATTTGGGATGATTTGAGCTTTAGTTGAAGCAAATTTAGTCCATTAATTTATTAGTCCTTGAATTTATTATAATAAGCCTTAAAATTAGGTCAAGACCTGGGAATTTACTTGTACTTTCGTGTCAAGTTGTTGGACTTCTAGTGAATTTACCCCTTAGATTAATTATGAAATCTCCTTTCTTTTATTGTGTAGCACATTTAAGGAAGTGTCATTCAAAATCTGTGATTCTTCCGTTCTTGCGTGATTGGTTTAGGATTGCATTTATCATATATTTTAGGTTGCATTAGATTCAATTTTACTTCTATATGAAGTTCATCTTAGGAAATAGCATAGATTTTTGCAAATACTTTCGTACTTTATTGTATTTGATAAGATATATTTTCGCCCCAACATTTCTTTCTTCAACTTTCTATATGCCGCTCATGAGATCCTGTCTGGGCTTTTAATATTAAGGTCATGTGTTATTTTTCTTATGGTGTCTTTTTTTCCCCATCTTTCGCCTTTGTTTAACTTTGTTGGGTGAGCACTTACGCATGAACATTTAGATGCATGTGTTTGGAATAAAATTGGAAAGATTTGTGCTAAAAGCATCTTGTAAAAGAGAGAAAAATGTCCAAATAAATGGCATTGGGCAAAGCTAGTGCAACTAAGTACCCAAACCAAAAATCTCTAGTATGTAGAAGTAAGTTAGGTTCCCAAGTCTAACTTGGCCCTGACTGGCCATAATAAGTCAATGGTGACTTATATTTAAAATTGAAAGGCAAAATGGCGAGAGAACCAATTAGCATCGGTTAGGTTAGGAGAGTCCTTGCAAAACACAAGTGCCATCTTGCGAGAGATCCCATTTTCGTCTTGATCGTAAACTGTAAGAATTGCTCCAAACATCACTCCAATACATGTAATTTTCACTGACGGTTATGCCAAGCGAACAACAAGGAAACTACTTTTCATACAACGAAGAAACTTTTGTAGACAGGACAGAGAAGCCTGTGACATACCTCAGAGACAAGTTCTTCTTTCATTACATGTGACCTTAATTCCATTGGCTCATCTTTTGTAGCACGCATACGTAATTTGTCCTCATTAAGGAACCTCCTCGGTACCTACACAAAGCCAAATAAATAAGCCATCCGGGAAACTAAAATCAGAACAAACAATCCCAATGCAATATCAAAAGAGATCCAAACTCATTCACAGATGATGATTGTGGATCTTCCATTCATAACAAAAAGCCAACTAAACTCCAACTGTAGTTAAGTTTCTTGTTGAATCCGATCTACATTTGACCATAAGAGCTGGACCTACGTATTAAACAACATTCCCTTAAGTTTCTAGAGGCTTTTTCATCCTTCAAAAGAACCCCTAAAATCAATATTAAACTGAATATAATAATTGCAATTTAATAATCAATCATAATTTGTGAATTTAGTACAACATATATATAGACAAAATTACAGTAACTAGCCTGTGATTTGAATAGATGTGATCAGAAGATAATATGATATGTGCAAGATCAATATTGACTGGTTATGACGATGCCACCCTAGAAAAAGAAAAGCACAAACAATTGTGTCTCAAAACACGATACCTGACAATTTGTGAGATTTTAGGGCAATTTGATGCTTGTCCCCCCGAAATCAAAGTCTTTCTTCCTTTGGCGACAGGAAGTATACTTTTTAGTGTTGGTTGTTGAATAAATACAAAATGTTTTCGGACAAAAATAATGCAACTTCACTTTGTCTTAAGAGAAGTTTTATTCAAATAATTGTATGTATTACTATTGTGTTTGTCCCCGTGACAAAGGCATGCATTGACTGCTAGATAACCCATTAAAGTCCCTGCCGAACGGTGGATAATAATTTCGGCATTAGAAGTTGACCGTCGACAAAGTTAAGGGCAGCATTCCTCATACCGTCTAAATTGGAAGTGCTGGCGCTTATAATCAATAGCGTTAAAAAAAAGGTGGAACAATAGCTGATTGTTTCAAGATCCTGCCGACTAACCTCATCGGGAATATTGAGGAGACAATTTCAAGATCAATCCCTTTATATAGCCAAGATGATTAGCCAAAGAGGCAAAATTAAGATTGAGCGAAATGGCCACTTTACAAAGGATTGCAACAATCCTGATTGCGATTTCTTTCTCTTTTTATGTTGCAAGTAGTGATCCTGACACTACTCTTCAGTACTATATATGTAACGACGCAACATACACGCCAGGTAGTGACTACGATCATCACATCCTGGATGTTATGCTCTGTTTATTCCAAAATACTGCAGATACGGGTTACGATACGTATTGCCAATCAGGAGGCGACGATGAATGTTATGGCCATGCGGCATGCAATGGAGTGATTTCTCATCCAGATTGCACCGCATGCTTGCATGAAGCTGCGAACCAGATAGGTGAGGTTTGTCCGAACAGAATTGGGGCTCAAATTCAGCTAAAAGATTGCAGAATCCGCTACGAAAATTATGTATTTTTCGAGTAGTCGTATGTACTTTTTTTGTAGAGAGCTTGGAGCTCCTCTCATCGAGTTTTCCATCCTCACAGGTGTGGACGATTAAGTCTTCCCTTTGAAATAAGTGAAGGATTTTACCGTGGCTTTATTTTGAAAGCTGTACTTGGTAAATGTGCGATTTCAATAAAGATATAAGGAAAGCAGCTATTTTGGTTCTGGCTCTCGGGGTTTCAAAGCAAGACGCTTGTGTTTTCTCGCTGCACATGATGGAATTCAATATTCTTGGTATTGAAAAAAATATTATTAACAAAATTTGACTGCTTCAAATCCCATTACAATTAGAAAATGGCTCAGGAAAGTGATTTACAGCTACCCAACTAAAAATGGTCTTTGTATTAATTGATGACACTTGGATACTCTTTTTGATTAGTTGATCCACGTGAATCGAGTCTAATCATTTCAATAACATATCATGAAACTTTTTCATGATTAATTAACTTTTACAATAAGTATATGTTTACTTCATTGAAAGTATCTTTGTCGAAAATATTACAAGTTGTTTTTTAGTATTTGGTACATGAAAAATAAATTGCCAACTTGAAACAATTTTCAATTTAAGGAAACCACCATAGCACATAAGTAGAAAATGGCTCCCCCGTCATCCAAGAGGAAAGCGTTTTCCAATTGAGGAGCCACTACACTAAACTTTTGAATGAGGAATGGTACTACTCTTTTAAAGCTAAGATTTTGTTAAATTATATCTCAAGTTTGAGATTGTACGAGAAATCTGAAGAAATCCATTCTCTTTTTTGGATTAGGATTCATCAAACGGATGGGCCAAGGTTATTGGCTTCTCTGTTTTGATAAAAGGAGATGCGTGGTTGTTCCACTCCTATGTGAAGCTGCACAAGAGAAATAAAAGCTGGCCTAGGTTAAAAGGTCTTTGTTAGAGGAAACATGACAACATAAAATATAGGGCTTTCTGCATTTCTCTCTGTCGTCCTTTTCCTGTGAAAGCCGCCAGTGGGCTCCCTTGGGTGGAAGAGACACCGCGCAGAGAAGACAACAAACGTACAAGACCTTCTTCCTTCTGACCATACATAGAACTTCATTTTTCGCTATCGGTTTTATTTCCACTTAAGTTGTTTATTTGTAAACATGATAGGGTTAGGCTTAATTTGGGTGCAGAAAACATACACATGTGCGGGTGATTGTAACTCTCATTGTAATTTATTTGCCATTCACTTTTCTCGTGGAATATACATCGACACTCGGATCGAATTATTTAAATATTTAATGTGTTTGTTTCGCTGGTGATCTTACCTTGATTTACTTGCAAAAAACCTATCATTGTCTGCATCAGTTATACAACATTTAGTATGAAAGCTTAAGGATGGTATATTCTAGATTTTGATTTGGAGCTTTTACTTGTATTATTATCTATATATTTTGTTGTTACAATTACATATGGAGAAAAAATAGAATATACAAATTTAATGGAAGGAACAATTTTGAGCAATAAAGCGTTAAGGTGGAGGCGCTATTAACAACTGGGGGTTTAGCGAAAGCATTAGATGACAATTCTAAGTTGCCATTAACAATGAAAGATGGTGAAAAAGATATGCTCATGGAGAAAGCAAAAAGTATGATCATGTTAAACCAATTGGATGAGGTGTTAATAAGATGGTTGAGGAGAAGGATGCCACGGCATAGTGGGCAATCTATATGTCAAAGGGTTTGAATAATATTTATAAATGTTGAAGCTAATGTTTCGGTTTAGATATATTGAATATACGTCTATTAGATTCCACCTAGATGAGTTAGTAAACTCATGATAGGTTTAAATAACATTGGTATGATCTTATATGATAAAGAACATGAAAATATGTTGTTAGCTTTTTTACCAGAGTCATGGGAGCGCTTTACTAATTACTTGCTATAAATGCATACTATAATTATCTGGAAAGAAATCAAGTTTATCTTATTCTTTGAGAATGACAGAGGATGTTACGAGATGATAATCTAGCACAATATGTATTGTAGGGACTAGCGATTCATGGTAAACATCAAGGGATCTAATAATAGCATATGTAGAAAACTAGCTAATCTTATGCCACAAGAAGTCTAAGGGATGCGAGAAGTGATGTCAAAGCAATGTATCTACTTTACTGCTCTCTCTCCCCTCGAAGTCTAAATTCAATAGAATTTTTTTCTTGTATTACAACAAAAGAAATCTTAATTCGGCTTCAAATCACATATGAAGGAACATATTTTATACGAGAAACAAAGATGACTTGCCATATAAAAAAATTTGAAATGTTCAAAACAAAGTCCAACAACATCATCATGCAAATGTTTACAATATTTCACTGAATTCATGAATGTTCTTCCCAATCAAGGAAATATCTTCACTAATGCTGAAAAAATAAAAAATAAAAATTCTAAGAGCATTACCAAAGGAGTGGAGTCACTTGAAGGCCTCAATTTTGGAAACCATGAAAAATCAAGCCATTTGCATGGATAAATTGATTGGAACCCTCACTCTATGAAGTTGAACATCAAAATGAAGATACCAACTTTAAAGGTAAGAAGGTTAGTATTCAAGCTGACTGCAACGATGCAGGTGAATAACTTTTCATGATGATGACGATGAAGACATGGCACTTCTCAACTAGAAGATTGAAAAATCTAATGAGAAAAATGAAAGAACTTCATAGAGTAAAGGAAAATGAAGTTCTCTAAAAAAAGAAAATTTTCAAATATGATAACAAAGGAAAGGAAGTGATGAGTTATGAATATAAAAATCAGGACATATCAAGCCAGATTTCCCTCTCCACCAAAAAAAAATAGAGATAAAGGGAAATCTGAAAATAAGAAAAGTACACTAAAGATAGAGACAATGGGCGACACAAAGTGTGGAACAAGCAATGAAGATGGCAACCAAGTCAAACTATGTCATATGGCTAATTTACATATAGATGAAGAAAATGAGGTAGTTTGTAAACTATTCCCACATTCAAATCACCAAATGTGAATTTATAGTTGGAGTCTTACATGAATTTTCCATAGCAAGCGATAAGCATAGCTAGACATTGTAGCGAGATTCTTCAAATGAAAATGCCAGTTGAAAAGCTCATTTCCATATATTAGTGTGAATTTATGTAGATATTGATACGACTATAGACTTCAACAACAAAAAAATAACAATTATAGATACTTGAATAAATAAATTACTATATTTTCCCTCACTAAGTTTGTATGTACCCTTAATATTTGTAAATCCACGCTTCTTCCGTCTCCAGCATTTGTAGACTAATCCGACATTCAAATCACCAAAAATGAATGTATAGTTGGAGTCCTGCATGAATTCTCCATACTAAGCAGTCGGTAAAGCCAGGCATCGCAGCGAGATTCTTAAAATGAAAATGCCAATTAAATAGCTTCTTCCCATATATTAATGTGAACTTATGTAGATATTAATACAAATATAGATGTCAAGAAATATAATTAAAATATATATCTTAATAAATTATTTAATCACTACATTTTCTTACAATAAGTTTTTACGTGGCCTTAATATTTGTCATCCTAATGCTTGAATAGGTATCCAGTCTTCAGACCTCGCCCATGTTTCTTTTTTCTGTCGTACCAAATGAATCATCTTAATCCTCATTAAGTCGCGCAGTCCACTGTGCTCCACTGCTATCGTACTCCTAAACGAGAACACCACGGTCACGAATATGGACTTGTCAACCAAACTTTTCGTAGCATTCGCAATGATTCTTGCCTTCCTAGAAGCCAGCTCTGAAGATTTTGAGCAAAACGTTGATGTCGAAATCATTAATAATTTACCAAGAGCATCTCTGCTTACCGTTCATTGTTAATGTAATATCGATGATCTTGGCTTTCATCAGATCCCTGCTAGTTCTACGTGGGGATTTTGTTACACCCATTGTTTTTGGCAACAAGCTAGTTTTCTGATGCTTTTGATGGCATGATGCATTTCCCTATTTCGATGTATATGACAAGGGCAAAGATGTTGAACGATGCGGCTTTTGGGATTGGTATATAGTACCTAGTGGTCTGTGTTTATTCAACGAGTTCTGTGAAATATGGAACTAAAATCTACTCAATAAGTGAAACTTGTGCTGGAAAGGGTTCTAATGATGCGAGGAGGAGGAGGAGGAGGAGGAAAAGAAGAAGAACCAATCTGTTGAGAAATCAAGAAACCCTTATCCAGACCAAGAACCAAGAACCGATCTGAGAGTCACAAAGTTGATTCTCAGTTCTAGACCAAATAACCAATATGTTGAGAAATCAATCACCCCTTATCCATACCCACCACATCCAAAATGGTCCAAGGTTCACACTATCTAACACATTCCAAGAATATGTGCAATAAATCACATTGACTGAATATTTATAGAGCATTGAAGGAGTTAACAAGTCCTTCGTAGCTTATTCATTCTCCATAATGAGAAATACAAAAACAACCTTACTGTTTTTTTATCTAACTGTAACTAATAGTACGATGTAAATTTAAAAGAGAAGGAAAAAAAAAATAGTTCGAATCTAATCTAATCCATATGCGCTCCTTTTCATCATAAGTGATATGCTTGCTGCGGTATGACCTGCCCAATTGACATGGATTTTGGCCAATGAGATGTAGAAATTATTTGTCATCCTCTCGAATAGAGAAGCTACAGATGCCTATCTACCCATAAAGAAGATTGCGATCCTCTAAATTTCTATTTTATTTGAAGATCTTATAGTATCATGCCCGAATAAAATTATGTGTTCAAAGTCGAAACAAGACCAGGCAAAACACCACTAACTTAGAATGTGACATGATATTTGATAAATTAATTTTTTTTATTCTATCTCGCAGAGAGAGGCTGAATAAACCAAGTAAAATCAAGTTAAAGTATCTTGAAAGGCTTTTCTATTCTTATTCCAAACATATTTGTTTAGGATTATGATGATATAATTCATCTATTTAAATTATCTAACAATTTAATTGGTTCTCAGTAAATAAATTTTGTTTAAGACCCCATTACTTTCATGAGACTCATACCCGTTCGTTGTATCTAAAGTATCTGACCAAGGGTTGTGTGAGAAAAAAGAAGAAAGCGGCAAGACCGGATCACACTTTTAACTCCATTGTCAACCTCGACGGAGCTCGAAGCTCATGTAAACCGCCGATGGCGGAGGAAGCGACCACTTTCTTATGGTTCTCAAGTCGGTCCGAACCATGGCGTTGTTGATCAAGTTCTAAATTTCAAATAATCTATGTCCATTTTTCTTACATGTTCCCCTTAATATTCCCTCTCTTTTCCAAGAGTTCGAAGTCACGATGAAATGTTGAGAACTATCAACCTCAAAAAAAAAAAAAAAAAGCCACTAGCCATTGATAGTATAGTCTATCTTTCCTTTTATGAAAGTATTAATTTCTTTTTTTCATTTTACAAAGTAGTGTTTGGATTACATAGGACAAGTTATTTACATAGTTACTTGTTGCTTATGTAAAGAAAAGTCTACTCCAATACTGCACTGAGGGTTTTTAAATAAGTCCGTTTTTTATAATGTTTGTAGATTTTTATTTTTGGCAGATTCTTACAATGAATATACATGTAATAATTGAGCTATTAGATAAAGATGTGGTTCAACGACCATAGTTTTTTTTTGGTACGTAAAATTTAGTAGAAAAGGGGATGAGAAGAAATCTATTAATTAAAAAAATGTATTAAGTGGCCAAAATTGCCCACTTATCTGTACTTTGCCTTCCTAACTTACTCGTTATTAAGGAATGAAATAAGGGGAAAAATAAACTTAAGAAGGGAAGAAAATAAATTTTTACTTCCTTTTTTTTTTGGTAAATGTAAGTATTATATAGATTTTACCATGCCAATCTGTACAAGGCGTGTGTCTTGGTACCACAAAACTGACACTCAACACTACAATAGATGTGTGAGTGCAAGGGTACCAAGAGAGCAAAAGTACATCCAAGGGCGACGCCTAAATACATCATCTAATCGATGAAAAAGCTAACAGTGGCCAACAAGCCAAAGTGGCTAACTACATAAAAGATCTAACAAGTGAAGCACTAAGTGTAATCAGCTATCACAAAAAATGGAGGGGTCAATCTGCCACCTCTCCTGGACCCGCCTATTGCGGGGGTGTCGATAACAGGCTGGAACAATCTGGCTCTGTCTCTGACCATCATAATAAGTTTTGTCTTCATAGCTGGGACGAAGACATCGCAATTACGGAATAAGGCATCATTCCGTGTCCTCCATATGATATGGCAAATGGCTCCCAGCGAGAATCTAGCAATACACTGATGGAAGTGATTGCCAGATATGTGTCTGATAGCCCACTCAAGCGTTCCCTGCCACGACCTCTGCCTCCAAGATAGTTGACAATTGTGGGCCCAGAAAGACGCTAGCCCAGCAGTGACACGACATCCGAAAAATAGATGGTCTATAGAATCTGGCCTAGTATGACAGAAAATGCAATCCTTTGATATTGTCTAATTTACATTTTATTTCTTTCTTTTTGTATACGAATCAATCTTGCTGACTAATCAACAATTTTCAATTCCTTGGTAAACTCTTATGCATTTAACATATAATCTTGAACAAACGATTTTCAATTCCTTTTTTTATGTTGCAGAATTAAGGTAAACAGGAGATATGGAAGGAAATATGAGCACAATTCAGATATTAAAACTACTTAATCCATCCCTTTCAACCCTAAAATTGCAATCTCTTTATTTTCTCTGCAAGTAAAAAAAGATCGGAAACCCATATAGTCCAAGAAAGTTGTAACCCATGATCAACAAGATGTTATTACAAACCAAATCATCTCTGGTCCTGAATAATCCAAGTGACTAAAACAATTTGTAAATACCATCTCCAATTGTAGTTCATCAATCTCACGTCCATATTTTTCAAGATAGCTTAATGTAAATGTACAGTTGGGCTTTTAAATGAAATTTCCATAACAAGCCATCGGTATGGCTAGCATCACATCAAGATTCTTTATATAGGAGATGCCAATTAAATAGCTTGTTTAGGTATCTCATAAATTAATTACTACTAGTACCCCCCTCGAGGGAAAAAAATACAAATACTTATATTTTGATAAATGAATTACTACATTTTCCCACACTAAATAAATAAATGTGGCATTCACATTTGTCAGCTTCATGCTTGAATAGGTATCCAATCCAGTGCTCTCGCATGTTTCTTGCTTATGCCTTACCAAATCATCTCCGGTACAAAATCCCATCTCCAATTATAGTTCATCAATCTCACGTCCATATTTTTCAATAATTGCCTTTTTGAAGTAACTAAATATAAATGTACAGTTGGACATTTAAATGAATTTCCATAGCAAGCCATCGGTATGGCTAGCAGCACATCAAAATTCTTTATATAGGAGATGCCGATTAAATAGATTGTTTAGGTATCTCATAAATAAATTACTACCAGTACACTCCTCGAGTGAAAAAATGCAAATACAGATATTTTGATAAATGAATAACTACATTTTTCCACACTAAATAAATAAATGTGACATTCATATTTGTCAGCTTCATGCTTGAATAGGTATCCAATCTACTCCTCACACATGTTTCTTGCTTCTGCCTTAGCAAACCATCTCTAGCCATGAATAATCCAAGTGATTAAAGCAATTTGTAAATCCCATCTCCAATTATAGTTCATCAATCTCACATCCATATTTTTCATTAATCGCCTTTTCGAAGTAGCTAAATATATAAATGTACAGTTGGATTTTTATACGAAATTTCCAAAGTAAGCCATCAGTATGGATAGCACCACATCAAGATTCTTTATATAGGAGATGCCAATTAAATAGCTTGTTTAGGTATGTCATAAATAAATTACTACCAGTACACCCCTCGAGGGAAAGAAATACAACTCATATATTTTGATAATTGAATTACTAAATTTTCCCACACTAAGTAAATAAATGTGGCCTTCATATTTATCAGCTTCATGCTTGAATAGGTATCCAATCCAGTCCTTGCGCATGTTTCTTGTTTCTGCCTTGCCAAATGAAGCATCTCTGTGCAATTGTAAGAAAAATTAATGGCATGGCTTTGTGGTTCTATTAAAGGGAGAAATGTGGAGAAGAAAATGGAGGAGAAGAAAGGAAAAGCATTGGGGGGGGGGGGGGGGGAAGCAGAAGAGAGAAACACAAACTTAGTTAAGTTGGGCGAAGCATTTGCCCTTATTTCTTTTTGGCAATTACGATTACAAGCGGGAAATCAAGAGAATGTGTGGATGTGTTGAGCTGATTTACACATTCGTTTTAATTTAACTAGCAAATTTCACAAGTGCTACATACATGAAGTATTGTATTTTTATTTAGGGTTAGTATCACCAAAAACTTCAAACCGATACATTAATGTCACATATATCTCAAATTAATTTTTTTTTTCCACAAAAACTCCCATAGCAGTATACCTTACCACGTTTATCTCAAACTAATTTGTGCGCCATGAAAAATATTAAATTGGTAAGTTCGTTCTACAATTATTTTAAATAGGTATACTTGTCCCATATTTGTCCCAAATTGTGAAAAATTTGAAATTTCTTTAGGAGTAATGTCACACGAACACACCAATTTTGAGTAAAGATGGCACAACCGTACCGGTTTGGGATTTTCTTGTGCCATAAAATTTTACCTTTGTTAAATATGGCATGGGCGCACGGAATTAAGAGTTTTTGTGACATAAATCAATTTGAGATAATGTGTTAGGGATCTACCAATTTAAGGTCTTTTATGGTATTTTTATAGGCGTAAATAGATTGTCATCTAGTGAAGGAAGTGGGTGTTATGGAAAATATGCAATCGACGTGAACATGCTCGCGAAATTTTGGTTATCAACGGAAGTGGAGGAAGTGAGCATTTTACAGATGATATGCAGAATCGGGGAAGAAACTGTTCATTCTTTTTTAGTACAGTGAACGTTTTGTTGGTGGAAGCCAACTTCAAAGTTGATCCAGTAGGATAGTATAGATGACGACGCACTACTTAGCTTACCAACACATATGGATCGGGTTGGGAAATTACGTCAATATCTAGTGAAGGGTAAAAAAAGAACAGTTCAAAATCTAATGTGTCGGTATGCACATCTAATTTGTAAAGCTCACAAATAACATCAATATCTAAACTCGTTAAATAGGTGGATGGGGTTGGGTTGAAAATGGATATTAGCTCATTCAACCTATTTTGACTCATATGCATTTAGTGACTTATATTCAAAACAATCAATATCCAACTCATACTCGGCTCAACCCACATTGATAAAAACACATCAATATTCTAGGAAAACCCACACCCACTTCGAGCTCTATACATGTATATGTGATGCGGAGCAGATTGCGGATGTGTCTACGATAAAAACTTTAAATCAAATTTAAAAAAGAAAATAAAAAAATTAGTTAATAAAATAATGAAAAGTAGAAAACTTATAAATGAAAATATTTATAAAGAACCTAGGGCTGACAAACCAATTTTGCAACTTGAATCTAATAAGCCCTATTTCACATGGATAACTCATTTACATAAATCTCTCATCCTTCCTTGATATGTGAACTCCAAGAGTACAATCGTGCCAAGCCGAGTAGATACACTCAAATTTGTCTCCGAGTCAATGAACTAGGTGCCCAAAAATTTTATTCTAGCTGGATCAATACTAAAGTTTCTACTTATGCTCGACTTGATAAATCTATCAAAATGAGCTCCACTCGACTCGACTCGACTAAGCTCGATTACAATCCAACAATAAACGAGGTGATCAAATTCAAGCTTTAAATGGCTCAAGTGAGCTCAAACAATACCTATAGGGTGGATTTGTTTCAACTTTGAAAATGAGCTTTGGGTACAATGTAAATAGTAAAAGTTAAAACACTTTGGAGAAATGCAAATTGTGTTTGACAAAATTTCCTTTATTAAAACAACTTTGAATTTAAGTAGTATTTGGTAAAATAAAATTTACAAAAGGCTTTGGTTAGAATTATTTAATTTTTTACTTTTAAAAGTAAATCAAACCCTTGGCCAACACCATCGAGCTAAATCTAACATCAACAGCCATTACTTGACCCTCAGCGTGGGCCACTGAGGCCCCGCAAGGTTTGGAGTCACATGACTCCAAACGGCCCCTATGACCCTAGTTTACAACTATCGAAGTCGAGCGACCCCAGGCAATAAGGCCTAGGTCGCTGGTGAGCCCAAGCGCGGCATCACTTCCAATGACCAACCACAAACTCTACATAAAGCAAGGGCCAAATAGGAATATGAAAAACTTAGTGATGGCAAGATGGGGAAAAAAATCTCCAAATAGCATTTAGTTCAAAGCTAAATGCCCAAAACAGGTCCCTTCTAGCTTTGGGCTTTTAAGTCTTTCAATATTGGCTCTCAACCAAAAAGCCCTTTGAAAATCGCTAGCAAACACCCCGGCATTTCCTCAATGAGCGTTTGGGACCTCCTATAGGCTTTTTCAAAGTCATACAAAACGCAATGATAGTCCTCTAAAGAGCTTCAACTAGAGCGAGCTTGATTTTAGAGGCGAAATAAGTCAATCTAACTTCAAGATCTATATAATCCACTAATCCTCATAAAAATATTCAAGGGATGATTTTCCATTCGAAGGCTCAGCAAGAAATCATTACCATGGAATCTCTTGCTATCAACCCTACATATATCATTCCACCCCATCGATACTTTATTAGTAACTAGAACAAAAAAGAAAACGATGAGAACATGCAGTTTGAATTCGAAATGGAACCAAATTAAAACACTGGATTCACAGAGGAATAACATCAAACAAGCTATTGACAGTAGCTGACAGAAAAGAGGAGACTAGTATGAACTCGTTGACATTGAACGCAACAGAGTCGCATGAAACAAACAGTGGTCTCATCTCCTCGCCAGCACGCACACCAAAACAGTCAACGATTTGCAAACAACAATAATCACAAAATAAAACCAAAACATATTGAACAAGAACAGTTTGAAAATTGTAAGAATTGTACTGCTCACAAGGTGTCACAAATCGATCCAGAGGACCTGACCCCTCCAAAGCAATTTCATGTGACCAAACAATGCCCAAAATCAATTTCAAAGTCTATTGAATCCCACATCCAGTGGGCCTAACATCTCCAAAGCAAACCCTAGAATCAAACACAGAAACGCTGAATCGAATAGCTCAAAGATAGTGTTTGTGTTAACAGAATCAAAATTAAGCTCCATCAAATCAGAAACCAAATCAAATCAGCAACAATCAAGCTTTAGCAAATCAGGATCCAAATTTTCCTCCTCTACATCAATCATCAAATAAGTTATTTAGTTTCCGATTGTGATTTCTTAATTGTAGAAGCCAAAGGAAGTGAAAGGGTGTGTAGGGGGTCGTGAACTCTTAGGTGCCACATGGGTTTCGAAAATATGGGTCAAATATGGATCACTTGATAACCCCTTTTTTACCCTTTTTACTTCAAATTTCCTCGATCCATTTTAGCCCATTAAAAAAAAGTTTCTCATATTAAATTGAGCCTCTTAAAACTAAGTTATAAAATGGATACATTACTTATTTTGCTGGCCCATGAATATCTACTAGAAAGGCGAGAAATCACATTTGAACGCATCAACAAATAACGTTAGTCCGGATTGACTTCACCAATGGGAATTAATAAAAGAGTTTGCCATCCTCTTAGATAGGTAAGTTATTGATTTTTATTCTCGAGGATTTTTTATATGATCATTCGTGAAAAAAAAAATTGCAAGTCCAACGTTGAATATTGAAGGCCAGGCAGACCACCACTAGTTCATAAAGTGGCCCGATAATGGATAGATAAGTTTCTTGTCTAAATTGCAGAAAGATCACTAAATAGACGGAGTATAATTAAGTTGAAGCATCTAATAAAAAATTATTGCACCATGTAATGTATGCAAGTCAAAAGAACTCTGTTTTCTAAAAGAATCTCAATCATTTATTTCTCTATTATTTATTTATTTGATTTATTACGGTTATATCTATAAACAGATGCATAGACCAATAATCTTACTTATCTCTCGCATATCTAAAGATTAAACTTTCCTACGCAACGGCAACCTTTCACGATTCTATTTATAGGAAAGACGGTTCGACTCTTGAAAGGTTTTTCTTTCATCATTTCACCTATTATCACATTTCCCGTATAGTTGTACAATTTATGACTCCATAATTAGAGCATAGTTCGAATGTTATGTAATTAGTTAACCTTGTTTAATTTTTCAAATGCCGGTTTTGTTTGTAATTCCTGCACACTTTTGGCTGTATATACAGGTGACAAAAAAAGGAATCCTTTTCATACAAAGGAAGGAATGTGTAGTACGGAAAGACCAAGAAGTCCATTGCCGACTTTGACAAAGATCGAGGCTACCGTGAACCGCCGACCGGGAAGGAAGCGACGACTTTCCTATGCTTCTAAAGATGGTTCAACCCACGGCATTGTCGACCATTTTCCTTGCACTTTCCCCTTTATCTTCCGACTCTTTTCCATCAAAACCCCGACTCCACCATGACCGCCACCATCACATGCTGTTTAAGCTTCACCCTTTCAGCATTCCCCGAATGAATTCGAAACCACGACGAAAATGGTGAGCACCATCAACCTGCAAAAGCCCCAGCGATCTGCAAAGTAGTCTGTTTTTTCCTTTTCCGAGATTAATGATTCCTTTTCTTCATTTTACAAAGCAGTCTTTAGATTTTGTGCTTTGGAAGCGATCGATCGAACAAAGTAATAGACAAAACAAGAAAATAAATCAAATGCTAATTTCACATTATTCGATTGGTGTGATTTGCATTCACGAAGAGAGCTTTAAAAAAATTTCACCACGGATCAAGCTATATAACGGTAATTACAACCATACTTAATAACTCAAATGGCTAGTGTTTCCCAACCTTCCATTGTAGTGTTTGGCCCCACAATTCCTCACAACATGATCTTTCAATCTCTAAAACGAGTTACACAAATTCTACCACAAGATTTAATTGGCTTCAATGCTAAAAGCTCTTCGACTGTAATTCACAAAAAAGTCGTCTCTTCCATACTCTTCACAAGGGGCCAGACTTCTTACGCATGTACAAGAATTTGATCCAAAATAAGGAACCTATTCATACTAAGAAATCACTTGACTAAAAAACTCTACTCCAAATAGGAAACTTATTCAAATTAACAGAGTTTACTTTTTGGGTTCAAACTCAAGCCACATTTTCAACATTCGGTGAGACTAGTTATTTCTAGGATGAGCATAGTTTTAGGATAAAATTGAGAACTGGAGAACGGTTCCTATCAATCTGGTTCCAGGTTCTAGTGGGGTGTGGTCTAAGCTCCCAGTTCCATATTTCTTGAAACCTATACTATATAGTTCAGTTCCCGATTCTCGGATGGGAAACTAATCAAATCAGTCCAGAAACTAGTCCACCTACGTGACCTTTAAATAGAAATAGACTGTTTTTGGTCGATCGGATAAAAAACATGATAGGATATGTTTTATCATATCCCGTGTTTGGTAACTGTCCAGTATAAGATAAGGTCGGATATAGAGGGAATATAAACCGGATAAAAAAAAATCCTAGGGGGAGGGTGGGATAAGGTAGGATATGATTTCTTTTATTCGAAACACAAAACCCCACTTTTTTTTCCTTTCTCCATCATGCACCCACAGACTACTCCAACTTCTCCATTGGGTTCGAGTTATATAGTCGGACCGAGTTTTGCTGACTTGGTCATAAATTTATTTATTTTTTTTGAATTAAAAAATACTAAATAATAAAAATGATAATACCATAAATTCAAAAATTCAAAAAAAAATTCAAAAATTCATTCTTGTTGAAAAAAATGTCTAGGTTTTCAGACTACTCCAACTTCTTTGTTGGGTTCGAGTCATATAGTTGGATCGAGTTTCCCTGACCCGGTCCGAATTATTTTTTCAAATTAAAAAATACTTAATAATAAAAATAATAATACCATAAATTCAAAAAAAAATTCAAAATTTCATTTTTTAACAAAAATGTCTAGTTGTTTGACCACAATTTATTTCATATAGTATTAATTCTGTAAGTCTTGAACCAATTATATATTTTTATATTAAATAAATATTTTTAATTTAACATAAAAAAAAATGAAAATACCCTTTAGAAAGTTTTAAACTCAATTGAATAAGCTCTTATCAAAAATATCGGCATCGAAACTTTCTCCTTAATAGCTATCCGATTCACATCGAAATTTTATGAAAGTAATGAATTGCAACGTACTTTATATGTACGAATTATTCAAAGATCGTTCATTAACGTGATTAATTGTCACTGTATCCTCGTGACAATTGGAAATAAAAACAAATGAACTTTGAATTTTATGCTTTGTTCTAATTGGGCATTTGTTTGATTTGGTATTATACCTATAACAAAAGAAACTAATGAAAAATTTGTGAGAGACAAAAAGAATTCATGTTTTAAAGTGAATATATCGAAATTGAGGTTATTTTAAAAACGTTTGATATTCAAAGGGGTAACCAAAAAATTTCTTCAAAGGAACGGAAAAAAAATGTGTAATTATGAAACTCGACGATAATCTGTTAATTTGAAAAACATTATTTGTTTAGATGATTTTTTGAATATTAAACATGTAAATTTGTACTTGCCTAATATTATTTATATTAAAATATTTGAATTTAAATATTTAGTTCACCAAACAACAAATTTATAAGATATAAGGATATCCGCCTTTAAATCCATAGTTTACCAAACAGTTTATTGGATAGGATATGATGATATCCGACTTTAAATCCGAAATCACCAAACAATAGATGGGATATGAAGACATCCAATGATTTATTATCATATCCTATCCAGTCATATCCCATATAGAAATTCGAACGACCAAACGCAGCCATACGATATTAGTGACCGGCATGGTTTTTGAGGCAGCGGATTGAGCGAAGAAAACAAATTGCTTCCTCTCCTTGGCTTTCATTCACCGTCGTTGGTCCGCACTCTGGCTCTCATTCATCGAGACCTCTCCGAGAGTGACTCCTTGACTTTCATTTATTGAGACCACTTCGCTAGCCAAGATCACCAATGACGACACCTCAAGAACCTCCTATTGCTGGTTGGCTCACTTTTCACAACTGTTAATCCCGTCTTCTGGGTGAGATCTAACTTAGAAAATGGTAGGAGATGATAAAGATAACCGAGATGCTAAAACTGCTTAATCTATCTCTTTCTACTCTAAAATTGCAATTTCTTCGTTTTCTCCATAAGTAAAAAAAGATTAGAAATGCCGGATATTTCAAAAGTTATAGCCTACACACAACAAAGTGTTATTACGAAACCAAATCGTCTATGTGCTTTGAATAATCCAAGTAATTAAATCAGAAATGATTGTACACGTCGTCCTTCTCCAACTTTTTGTAGACTAATCCCACATTCAAATTACCAAAAATGATTGTACAGTTGGAGTCCTACATGAATTATCCGTAGCAAGCAATCGATATAGCTGGCCAGCATCACAGCAAGATTTCTGGAAATGAAAATGCCAATTAAAAAGTTTCTTTCCATATATTAGTGTGAATTAATGTAGACATTGATACAACTGTAAATTTCAAGAAAAAATTTACATATATATATTTCAATCAATCAATTACTACATTTTCGCACACTATATGTATAAATTTGGCATTCATATTTGTCACAATGACGCTTGAATAGGTATCCAGTCCTCACAAATGTTTTATGCTTCTGTCTTACCAAATGAAGCAACTTCATCCTCCTTAAATAGGAGCGCTCCATCATGCCTCACTGTATTCATACTGAAGAAGAAAAACTCAAAGGTTGCGAAAATGCATTCCTCAGTTAAACTTCTGGCGATGCTCGTGGCCATTCTTGTTTTCCTACAAGCCAGCTCGAGAGCTCTTGGGAAGACTGATGTCCAAATCCATAATGCTTTGCCAGGAGAACCACTGCTCACGGTTCACTGTAAATCCAAGGACGACGATCTCGGCTTTCATCAGATCCAGGGCGGCTCCAGATGGGGATTTTCATTCAAGCCCAGCATTTTTGGCAACACGCTGTTCTTTTGCAGCTTCCAGTGGCCTGGTGCATTTCATTATTTCGATGTATACATTCAGAAGAGAGATATCGACAGATGTGATGACTGGTGTGTTTGGTTTGTGAAACCTGATGGTCCATGTTTATACAACAAGTTCTGTGAAAAATGGAATTCCTAAGACCTACGGCAACTGGCGAAACCTATGCCACAGAGTTCCGTAATAATTTGACAATTGATTGTGGTTGAGATGACATTGTCAGTACTCATTGATGAATAAAATGTTCGTGTCTTTTTTTTTTTCATGCTGTCGATGCATGAATGTCCTTTTCTTCCTACACTTGCATGCATGTTAAAAAAAATCGATGGCAATAGTTCTATCTTTTCATTAGAAGGAGAAATTTGGAGAAGAAAGAAAAGGGAATAATAGATAAAAAGACGAAAAAAAAAACAGAGAATAGAAATCTCCAGTTGAGTGGGGCGATTTACCTTGAAATTATTGCAGCCGTTCTAAAAGATAAATTGGGGATAATTGCCATTTAAGTACTAAACTTTTTACAACTTTGCCGATTCAGTCATAAACTTTTTTTTTTGTCAATTCAGTCTTAAACATTTTGCAACTTTTCTGATTAAATCATTCCGACAAACTTTGGCCAGAAAATGCCTACGTGGTGATGACATGTCACCATCGATTGTCTCCAGTTACGACGTGGCGAAATGACGTCATTTTGGCATAAAAATTTATCCTTGACCTCTTGCCATGTGAAGAAAAGCCCCAAATTCGCTTGCCTCATCAAAGAACCCTAAATTCAGTTACCCCAAATTTGTTCTTTTTGGCCCCAAATTTGTTCTTCTTGCCTCCAAACCAAACCCAAATTACCAAACCTTAGCCCCCAAATTCGTGCTTGCCCAAACAACCCAAAATCAGCGTCCCCAAACCAAAGAACCCTAGCAACAGCAGTTGGTTCTTCGCACGCTAGTTCTCTTCACTTCTAGTTCTTCGTGCTTGTTCTCTTCTCTTCACTTCTGCACGATCTGTGCCTTTCACCTTTTTCTTTTTCCTGTGTCAAGAGAAAACGGCAGCGAGTCATTTTTATTTGGCCGATCAGTTTTGGAATAGAAAAACTTATTCTGGAACATAAATTATGGCGAACCATACACACTCTAAGATTTCATTTGTTTTACAAAAAAATCAAGATTTAAAAATGTTTTACGAACATGATCATTTATATCATATATAAAAATGAATTGATAAAAATATTTTTATCATCCACTAAAATAATTATGCATAGATTGTACGGAAATAAATGTACCCTAAAATTACTGTGGTTACGTTCAAGTTTCATTGGCAGAAAACCAACTTCAAAGTTGACTTTATACGATGGTATAAATGACAAAGCACAATTTATCACTTACCAGCAATATGCGCAATTGACCATAATGGGTGAATAAATTTCTTTTCTAGATTGCAGAAAGAAGAGTAAATAAACGAAACATAATCAAGTTCAAACATCTTACAAAAATTTATTGCATCGTCTGTAATATATGTAAATGAAAATAAGTTTTTTTTTAAAGAATATCGATCAATTTTTTTTATGACTAAGGAACCGCCAGAGCTTCCTCTTTGGAGAGTCACACGACCCTCTAGTACTTGGTAACACTATCAGGTCATTTAAATCATGATAGCAACGTAAGGATTCGAACTCACGACCGCATCGTCGCAGGTGAGAACGACCACCAACACAGCTGCCCATGGGTGGATTAAGAACGTCGTTCATTTATTTCTCTAATCTGCACTTATATGATTTACTAACGCTATGTTGATGGATAAAGACGTAGATCAATTTATTTGTTTTTCTATCTCATACTTCAATATTAAACTTTGAATATTTCCAATCCAATAGTAACCTTTTTCCAAAATTTAATCAATTCTCAAAAGTTTTTTTCTTTTCACATTATCACATTCCACATATATTTATACAATTTATTTCCTGACGTTATTTAATATTTCAGATATTCTGTGATTAATCCATTTTGTTTAATATTCCAAATGCTGATTTCTTGCCATGCTTCTGCACATTGGGCAGTGTATATTACTTGCATCTGCAGGGAACACGTGAGAAGAAGAAGAAGAAGACGGCGAGACCAGGTCGCAGCTTAACTCCACCGTCGACCGTGACGGAGCTCGAAGCGACTATTCGCCGCCCATGGCGGCGGAAGCAACGACTTTCTTTTGCTTCTGAAGTTGGTTAAACCCGCGGCAATTGACCAAGCTCCCATTATTTTCTTTCCATCTTTCTTGCAACTTCCCTTCATCTTCCCTCTCTTCTCCATGAAAAACCCCAGATCCGCCATCAACACAAGCATCTCACGCCCTTTAAATCCCCTCCCTCTCTGGCTTCCTGTAATGAAACCAACATCACGACAGAATGGCGAGCACCATCAACCTCAAACAAGCCTTAGCGACCGGCAGTTTCGCCTCCTCCAGGTGCGCTCTCTCGCCGAACCTCACCACCACGGTCTCCCTCCGCCGCCGCTTCCGTCGCCCGCTGGCGGCCCTGCGCGCGGCCTCCGATGACGGCCGGTTCACCGTCCTGGTGGCGGACGAGGTCGGAGAAGCAGGGCTAGGGATCCTCAGGGATTTCGCGGAGGTTGACTACGCGGTTGACCTCGCGCCGGAGGAGCTGTTCGCGAGGATTGGTGGGTGCGACGCTCTCATCGTCGGGAGCGAGATGAGGGTGAGCAGAGAAGTGTTCGGCTGCTCCCGCGGGAGGCTGAAGGTGGTCGGGATCGCCGGGGGTGGGATTGACAATGTGGACTTGGCGGCGGCGAACGAGAATCGGTGCTTGGTAGTGAATGCGCCTAACGCGAGCGCATCAGCAGTGGCCGACCACGCGATCGCGCTCCTGGCGGCCATGGCCCGAAACATTGTACAAGCTGCAGTTTCAGTGAAGTCGGGTCAGTGTTTGTTTTATGAATTTCAATCCTTTTTCTGCACTTCTAGTTCTGGCCGTTTGTTCTGTTTTGGCATTGTTGAGCTCATGCGGAAGGGTTTGCTCATACATGGGGAAGGGACTCAAATGGCATCTAGATGAGGCGTATTTGCTAGTGAAATCTTTCATGGCATGAGATACTTTTTGTCCCTAAAGTTTTTGGAATATATTTCATAACCAAAAGTTAGTGAAGATTCCATTGGATCATGGTTCGGTTTGATGTGGAACAAACAGAGACAAGAACATGGGAACTGGAATCTGCGTGTAAAAGGTTTAGCTCTATACTCATGTGCAACTATGATCTTGCAATCTAAAAGGGCACAACAGCAATAATTGGATGCTTTATCTGGCGCCTTTTTTGGGAAAATTTGTTGTATGTTTCTGGGTCAGACGCACCCAATTGGCGTTGCCATTTAGATCATGCGGGTCCGGCAGATTGATCTGTTCTGAGCCATGAGCACCGCATGTAATTGTTCATTCCTTTTTGGAATGACACCTGGTGATTCTTTTCATACCTTATTGTTTGAAGAGAAAGAAGAGCATAGTTTCATATTCTTGTCAGAAATATGATTCTGAAGTGGATGTCAGTCTTAAGAAAGTTTCAAGATGTCTCTTGGTACAACCACATATAATTACTGCAAGGTGCAGTGCAAATTCAGGAAACCCCTTTCGTATGCATAAATTGAAACTATTAACTTCATTTTCTTCGGTTTATGAGGTTCCCTTTTTACCTTGAGAAATCAGGATGCTGAAGGAACAGGTTGAGTTTGTCAATTTGACTTTATTTATTATGGGGCTATGCTTACGGACATATTTCCCCTTTGACGGTAGCATTGTCTTTCTCAGTGGTTACTCCAGATCCTAGAATTTTGCAGAGGAGCTACTTAAATGATGGTAGCATTGTCTTTCTCAGTGGTTACCTCCAGATCTTAGAATTTTGCAGAGGAGCTACTTGATTGATGACAGTTTTCTATAGCTGACCGTCAGATAACCAAACGAATCTTGATCAATCTGGTGTATATTTTTGTTTGTGTACATGCTACATATTCTCAAACTGGATAGCTAAACGGTCCACTGTTTTGGCTAAAAAGAGGGGGAAAGAACTTGGCTGTGACAATTTGGCCAGAAACTTGAAGTGACTTTTGACACATGCATCGGCTAATGCAGGTAATTGGCAACGGAAAAAGTATGTGGGCAAATCTCTTTCAGGGAAGACCCTTGCTGTCATCGGATTTGTAGAAGTTGGGTTTGATGTTGCTCGACGTGCCAAAGGTCTTGGAATGCACGTAATTGCATATGATCCATACGCCTCTGGTCATCTGGCCCGCGCAATTGGGGTAGAGTTGGTGACATTCGACAAAGCCATAGCGAATGCCGATTTCATATCCTTACATATGCACCTCACTCCTGCCACACAGAAGATGCTTAATGACGAGACCTTTGCAAAGATGAAGAAAGGCGTTCAAATTTTGAATGTTGCTCATGGAGGATTGATTGATGAAGACGCTCTAGTCAGGGCACTTGATTCAGGAATCGTGTCTCGGGTACTTCTTTCAATCTTGCTTTTTGTCTTTTGGGGACGCTAATTGTGTTATCTGGAACATTGAAGTGATTTCTGTAATAGGCAGCAGTAGATGTTTTGATAGAGGAGCCGCCATCAAAAGACAACAAGCTGGTCCAACATGAGAACGTTATTGTTACCCCAAATCTTGGAGACAGTACTTTTGAAGCTCAGGTTGGTTGATTTGGCCTGACTTTATGAATGCTTGGACTATTTCTCTGTTTGTGCCATCAAATGACAGCCAAAGCAATTTGCAGGAAGAGCTGACTATCGAAATTGCAGAAGCAGTCATCAAAGCTTTGAAAGGAGATCTTCCTTCAACCATAGTCAATGAACCGATGGTTGCTGCCGAGGTATCACCTGGCATATCTATATTGTGTAGCATCTAGTCTTCTCATGAGCTAAACCACCTTGAATGCACTGCTCCTTCAAAGCAGCATACTGCATATCTGTTGTTGGATTGTTGATGAATTTACATTCAGAAGCCATTGCCCTTGTTCTCCAAGTAGAGCACTACCATCTTTTTAGCAGTGAATAAACAATGACATGAATAAATAAAGTAGGACAAATAAATTACTTAGTCAAGCATTGATCCTTTGATTTTGTTTGAATTCCCTTCTATCATAACATTACCTAAAGTCTAATAAACGCCTTTTCTGGGCTAGGAAAACCTTGAGATTCCATTAATCTGCTGTTATGTATCTGATGATAGTTGCCTGTTCTTGTACATTTCATAAGCAATTATGTCCTGCACATTTCAGTGCTTCCTTTGTTCTGTCAGGTTCTTGCAGAGCTGAAACCGTTTCTGGACCTTGCAATTAATCTTGGAAGATTTGCTGTCAAACTAATAGCAGGAAGAGGTGGTTTTAAATCAGTAAAAGTCACGTACGCGTCTGCTAGAGAACCTGATCAACTCGATACGAAACTCCTCCGAGCAGCAATTGTCAAGGGCCTCATCGAGCCCATTTCCAGCGTCATCGTCAACTGGGTGAATGGAGATTCGGTAGCTAAGCAAAGAGGACTCAGAATTTCCGAAGAGCAAGTCACCTTGACCGGTTCACCAGAATACCCGCTAGAGTTCATCCAGGTCCAGATTGCAAACGTGGAATCGCGGTTCGACAGCGCCTTATCGACCTCCGGGGAGATCGAAGTCGAGGGGCGGGTGAAAGACGGGCTCCCCTTCTTGACCAAGGTCGGGAACTTCGAGGTCGACATCCGGTTGGAAGGGTGCATACTGCTCTGCCGGGCGATCGATCAGCCGGGGTTGATAGGAAAGATCGGAAGCATCCTGGGAGAGGCGAACGTGAACATCAGCTTCATGAAGGCTACAAGGACCACCGTGGACTCAGAGAACTCGGAGAGCATGATCTCGATCAGGCTGGACGATCAGCCGACCAAGGAAACGCTGAAGAAGATCGGCGAGATCACGCCTATCCGGGAGTTCGTCTTCCTGGTTGTGTAGATGGCAAGAGACTTAACACATTGTTTCATTGTACCTAGACAACACATTGTTTCATTCCCTTTCATTTCTGCCTCTGTATAGGCATGTCACTTCTCAAGATTCAATTGCCACATTGTTTCCTGTAATTTCCGGGCTGAGCACCTCAAATTTCAAAAGGGTGTTCTTGGGCACTTATAATAAAATGTTCTTCTTTTTTTTATTTGAAGATTTGAGTTTATGATTTTACTAGAATATATGGTGTTTTTTTTTTCATTTTCTAGAAAATATTTTGAAATGTGTTGATTCCACTTCTAGTTGATTTAATAAGTGCTCTAGGAGAACCAGTCAATAAAGTCTTTGATAAAAACGAATGTTGTATATTCTATATATAGGGGGAGAACGCCACAAAAATGAAACCCAAAAAATTATGTTTGTAGTGAGAAACTCAATAAAAAAAAAAATTGTAACGCAAAAAATCTCTAATAGTATCCAAACTTGTATCCATTCGACGTACCTACCGTCCCTTCGTCAAGGCTATATTACTAAAGTCACACAGGCATCATCATCGTCCATGTAGGTAATTTTGTTAACAGTAGTGCTTATTGACATAACCTTAACAAATGGTAATTTTCACTATCCATGTATTAATTTGAAATGTTTCATGTCACAAATAATGAAAAAGATTTATGATAAACGTATCGCAAAGAGAATAATTTGGGGCTTTTTGTAAAAAAGTTATATTATGAATTCGAGAATGGCGAAAGTATATATGAAAATTATGAAATGTATTTGAAGAGATGATGCGCAAATGTCGAACCTTTTTACCCAAACGGGGCAAGCGAATCTCTCTCCAGCTACTTATCTAAGCGCAATGGCCAAGGGATGGGGAAAATTGAAGTGGTCCCCGACCAATGTGGAAAGGACCCGATAAGATAGGCATAGTCATTATCACACATAAAGATAAAGCTTAACTCATGACTTTTGGAGGTGTCAAAGTCGGATCTTTCCTTTCCCATCTTCCTCTACACAGACTTTGGAGATTTTCGCCAGATCCGCGCGATGCTACACGGTTTTGGCTCCTAGGAATGAGCAACTTGGACCGTCCAGATTGACTCGGACTGGTCAAGTCTGGTCCCTAGTTCCCAAAAGTAGAACCGATGTCCGGATGATCCGGTTCCCAATTTCTAGGAAGGTCGGACCGGACAGAACAAGTTAAATTTTTTATATTTAATTAAAAATAAAGATGTCAAAAAAATTTTAAAAAACTCGATTTAAATTTCTAAAGTTGTAATATTTACCTAATTTTATCAAAATAATTTTTTCTTAAAAAAAAGTAAAGAAATTCAATTAACTTTTCCAATTCTCAATCTGTCCATTATATTTTCTAGGAACCAGTCTCGTCCAAAATTGAGGCGGTCCGGTCTGGTCTGGTCCACAATCCTAGAAATCGAGAACCGATCCTATCGGTGGGGGGAACCAGACTGCCCTAGATTATGCACACCCATTTTAGCTCCCACAGATATCCAAATCGCTCTCGCGGTGTCGCCTGATTCGGCACATCTCGTGTCGAGAGGTTTCTTCGACCGTTGATGTTTTGGCAGGGCTGTCGTGAGAGCATCTTTTTTTTAACTGAAAATATATGTTTTTTCCCATATGTAATTACATTAAGAAATCCGAAAGATTCCTGTGCGGTTCCTGCGGATGTCAAGTTCGGTGTCGGATGAGGGTGCGAAATCCGCCCCCAAGAGCACCGCAGATCCGTCCACACCAAACCGAATAAACAAAAGGAAAAGTTTTTTTTTGTCCCAAAAATCAACTTTTTTTAATTCGTGTTTCAGACGAAAAAGAGGAAAAACACTTTTTATTTGCGACTTCACTTCCACGTCACTCAAGCCCCTCTTTCCATAAATGTTTGGGCCGGTCGAAGTGATGCATGAAAATAAAATAAAAAAAAACAAGAAAATGATGCAGCCTATGTTTTTCTCTTTCTTTTTTTAATAACGAGAAAGTAAATTTAAAAAAAATGAATTAATAGGATGATCAAATTTCATGACTTTCGCACTGCGCTCATCCAAGTATTATAACTTTTCAATCGTTCCACAAAATCTAGTGAATTTTTGCCAAAAACCAACCACTTACATACTTAATCACAAGCGAAATGGCATGTTAGATTTTCCAATTCTTGTGATGAGCTTTTTTTTTCCCCCTGAAATTATGATACTTAAACAATTTGTTGAAGGATTACGTAATATTAAAGTAAATGATATATAAAAGTCATGATGCTATTTTCCCTAAATGAATATTAGATTAGAAGTAGAAAGTATAAGTTTATCTTCGAACGCTTTTAGATCTTTTCATACAATGTATCTAAGCAAGACTATTATTTTTAATTCAGAAAATAAAGAGAATTATTTTCTTTTTCATCTTAACAAAAAAAAATCAAACAAGCATATGATGGCATCTTCGATTAAAAATCGCCCCTAGAGTTCGCCGAAAAATTATTTTTGGCTGGCGACCTAGTAACTCCAGAAAAGAAAATTAAGTGCATAATCTCTAAATTTATATGGACAATAAAAGAAATGACGAGTTCAATAGACATGACTTGGAGATCATCATATCTAATTATTTAAAATATTCCAAAAGACTTAAAAGAAGATAAGAAAATTAAGAGGCAGAAAGAGAGTGGGTGTTTTGCCTGAGAGAGAAAATGATTAAGTTTATAATTTCTTAATTTATATACTTTTTTTATACGAGGAGAAGTCTCAATCTTCAGCTATACAAATACACGTGCACATACTCCCTGTGTATCCTCACTCCTTCATCCTCCCTATCCTTAATTATTCATACATTTTTCTTTTTTTTTCTTTTTTTTCTGCATATATCTGATAATGAAATAAAAATAAGCAAAAAAAGACAAGAATTGGCAAAAAATAATAATAATAATGTTGACAAATCTGACTGAAACCTGACACAAAACTAAGACCTCGGTCTTCCACCATACGCCTGCTTGCACACCGCATCTGGCTTCTGCGACGGCACGCACAGTTCCGACGTCGCCGGACACTCCTCCAGGCAGTTGTCCCCCAGGCTACCGAAGGCCACCGCCGCCTCGCCCGAGAACAGCCCCTCCGGCGGCTTCCCCGTCAGGTAGTTCCCGTCCAGAAAAAGCCTCCTCAGCGTCTTCTTCCGCCCGAACTCCGCCGGAATGTCCCCCCTCAGCCGGTTGTACCGCAACGACAGCGAGGACAGCAGCGGGTAGCTCGCGAAGTTTCCCGGGACGTTTCCCCCGATCAGGTTGAACCCCAGATCGACGGCGACCAGGCCGCCGCCGCCGCCTGCGGGCGGGGTCGCGACGTCCACGCGGGTGAGGCTATTGTTGGCCAGATCGATCTGCTGGACGGAGGGGAGCAAGAAGAGCCAGGGCTCGAGGGCTCCGGCGAGCGAGTTGTGGCCGAGTTCGACGACCTCGAGCTGAGCCGAGTCGGCGAAGGTTTGCTTCAACAGGGGACCGGAGATCGAGTTTCCCCTCAGGGCGAGCTCGAGCAGGTTCGGCGGGAGCCTCGGGATGGACCCGGTCAGGCGGTTGAAGCTGAGGTCGAGCCGGGTCAGGCTCGTGAGCGAGCTGAGCGATCTCGGCAGCGACCCGTAGAGGGAGTTGTGTGAGAGGTCGAGGGACTGGAGGGTCTTGAGGCCGGTGAAGGCGGGGACGGAGCCGGAGAAGGAGTTGGCGCGGAGGGAGAGGGTGGTGAGGGCGGAGAGGGAGGAGAGGGAGGATGGGATGGAGCCGCGGAAGGAGTTGTCGGAGAGGTCAAGGACGGTGAGGAGGGAGAGGCGGGACACGAGCGGGGAGAGGGTGCCGGTGTAGCCAGCGGGGTCGAGGGTGATCAGGGTGATCCGGGCCGGGCCGCCGGAGGAGGAGGAGCAGGAGAGGCCGCAGGTGAAGTAGGAGCGGCGGGGGAGGGAGCAGGGGTCGGAGGAGGAGAAGTTCCAGGAGGCGAGGCAGGACCAGGGGGAGATGGACGAGGGGTCGACGGCGGACTTGAAGGCCTTGAGGGCGGCGACGTCGGAGGGGGAGGTGATCGAGAGGGCTTGTCGATGGTGAACGACGGCGGCGACGATGAAGAAGAGGGAGAGAGAGGAGAGGAGGTTGGCCATGGTCTTGGCTTTGCCCAAGACGAATTTGGGAGCGAGTGTGGTGGTGGTGTTGGTGGTGAGGTGGTGCGGTTTGGGCTGTCCTCATTTTGATTCTCTCTACTTTTATTTATATATTATTAAAAAAATTTCTCAATGGTTGGAATGCACCATGGCTTTGGGGCCGTGGAATATATGCTTGGTGAAAAAATAAATTATTGTTATATGTCTAATGTGATTGTACATATTAATGGGTATTTGATTGCGGTTCAAGAATTGCGTGGCAACTTATGTTCTCGTTTCTATACTCCCCGTACGATCTCAATGTCCAATCCTTTTGATATAATAAAATGTGGAGAGCACCCCAACATGTTCGGAATTGAATTTGAAAGATTCCAATGATAGCTCATCAGAATTTACCCAAAAAAAAAAATGATAGCTCATCAGAATTACCTAATAAGAAGGGGTCCTATTATGATAGGACTTTGGAAAAGGAATCAATTTAAGTAAAGATAAGTCTTATTTAAAAGGAAGGAATCAATCAGAACGATATTGGGGAACGCACTCCGATTCATCCACTTAGTAAGTCGACGACCAGCTAATTAGTGGATCAAGACTAGGTCGCTTTTCTAAGATGGATCCCTTGCCATATGGCAAGGGGTCCATAATCCCCTTTTTAGCCGTTCGATTTTCATGTAACGACTAAAAAAAAAATAGGTTTTTCACAACAAAAAAAAGCCCTCACTTTTTCTTTTTACCCCTTTAATGAGGGCCATCCGATCTCCCCTGCAAGTCAGGTGATTCGGGTCCATTTTTTAAAAAGACATGTGGGACACAAATTTTCCTCCTCAATCTCAACCGGCATGCCTTAAGCAATTTTTTTTTTATCGTGTGGGGTTTGAACAAGGGTTTTCGGGTCGGAACTAGGTCGGATCCAACTGAATTTTGTTTGTTGATCAACTCTAGATGTACAAATAGACTATCTTCGATGATTGACCTTAGCCAATAATTATGAATATAATAATAAAAGCAGAATTAATAGTGTCATTGATTAGACTCAATTTATAGGTGACGTAGTAAATGTTACCCCAATCATTGACCCATGGATGCATCAAGTCCACACTAATGTTACCCACCTCGTAGGCTCCGGGTCCGTTCTCATGCGTCCTATCTGCCTTTAACTAAAGTCCATTTATTATTAGAATTAATGAACGGCTCATAACGAAGCTCCAAAAACCAGTGACTGTGAAGATTTTTATTTATGTGTTAGGTAAAATTAATAAAGACGCTATTAGTTTACTCCGTTTCTGCGGCCAATAGCTTGGCATCACGGAAACTCTCAAACTATCTTCACTGCGGCATAAATAATTTGAACTTTTTATGTATCGCTAAAAATCATAAAATTATCTATTGTGGCACAAATATTTCAATTTTTTGTGGCATAAAAATCTCGATTTTATACCAGTGTGACGTATATATCTTGGATGAACCGAAATAGAGGGTATATATGTTATACATGTAAGTTTAGATTTTTGATGACCAAAAAAATTACTAGATGTATCATAATAGCATAATTTTGAATTTCGTGTAGCATTTGCCTTTAGATTTGATAACAACACTAATTACGCTAGTAGTTCAAAAAATCAATTAAAATAATGTAATCATCTTGCCCAAGACTCGAACAACATTTCGTAAACTAAATAGCAAAGGATATTTGACTTTCTTAATAGAGTTATGACTTGCTTAATATATATTTTATAATAGAACAATAGCTATTAAACAAAATTTCAACAATAGAGAGGGACCTAATAGAAAATTTTTTCGAATTAATTACTCATCATTAATCATATCTTCACAAATTCAGAGCCCGATCTTTTGCAAACACGGCGCTCAAATTGGGAAGGCTTTTTCGCTGAACGTTCCTAATAATGCTTCCTTAAAAGTTTAGCGGGGTCAAGATTTATGGATGGATATGCAAAGTTCTTCGAAATAATTGGGCCTAAGCACAATTTCGAAAAAGTCGCGAGGCGGGCCCCCAAGTCCGGCCCGGCGTAAGTTTTGGCCAGACACGTGGAATCTCTTCCTTCCTAAAGCGGAGTTATGACCGGGAACATCACCGAGAGGCTATCATGGCATTTAGTGATGATTGGTGTCGGTGGTGCGATTTTGATTTTTGGTGAAAAGATTAACAAACTCACGAATGATGAACGTGCGACCCTTTCTTCGAGTAATTTCCAGTGAATAGTATTGAGTTGAACGTATGAATTATATTAAATAAATTCACAATGAAGAATTGATGTGGTATTGAGAAGTTAATATATGATTAATTAATTTACGATTTCGAATAAACGTGGGTCTAATTGGATATGTTAATTGGCTCAAGTTTGGACTACTTACTTGACAATCTCTTCGAGCAAATGTATTTTAGCTTTTGCTATTAGTAAGTATCTCGGGAAAAAAACTTGATGACCAACGTGGTCATGATGTTAGCCAATTCATGATTCCGTATGGAGAAAGAGGCTATGGATGAAGACCAATGTCGAAGATTCAAGTTGGTTTAGATTTTTAAGTGAATATAGAACCAACTGAGACGGGCTCGGACCATGGATGGACTCTCTCTTAATGAAATCCCGAGATGAAGGCATCGAGGTTTTATTGTGCACTCCTCATAAATAGAATGCCGATATCTATTCTACTCGACCCATGAGGCCTGAACTCGCAATGAGAAGCCGATACATGAAATTCATGGTAGGTTGGCAGCCAACGTTGGCGTTGCCGGCACAAGCGATGGTTGCACCGGCATCACCTCCGGAGGTCGAGTTCGAATCTCGATTTGGGTAACTCGACTTCCGATCTTGCCGCATCAAACACGAGACAATCGTGATAAATTATACAATGGGAGGGAGAACTCCGATGTGCAACCATTGCCGTGTCTGTAACGCTCATTTGGGCAATTTGCGCAATTGTACATGTCGGCTCTAAGCTAAGTTAATCCAATATTCTCCAGAAAAAGTAATTGTTGTTGTACCAACTAGACTATCAATAGGAAATAAAATTAAAAAAATACAAACAAGACAAGGGAGTAGTTACTCTAGGAAATATCACTATGCGTGGACTTTATGTCCCCACTGACTGTCTCAGTAGTCAGTACTTAGAATTTAATAAATTTTGTGCATCCCGTTACCAAAGAACGTGAATGAACTGAAACATTGATTAGGGTACAAAGTTGGGGATTGTTGTTTCCATCTTGTACTGACGCATCTATCCTTAGTATTGCTTGGTTTTGACCACCCGTGATTGCATTTATTAGGAATGAGATGAGGCGGATTTCACGTGACGAACATCATCCCGAATCCGAACCTAATGAGCTCGATCGTATCACGATTACCTATGGTTCTCAATCGAGATCGGGTCCCAAACCTATCTCGTATAAGCACAAGTCCTAATGATATGATCTTTTTCACCGAATCACATATGTTCACCCCAGTCAAATATATTAATCGGAGTCTTATGATCTTGTGAGTTGGGTTTGTTATCGTTGCATTGATGTGCCCTATCGATATGGATTGATGTCCTATCGAAATGCCCCTTACATCCCTTTTGTAGCAACGCCAACACATGCCACGACCACTATGATGATCATGATGAAGAGATTAACACGAGATTGTTTATGCCTTATTTTGGCTTATAGAAGATATTGATTAGGATCCTATTCTCTAATGTCAACTTAAGTTTCATGTTCAGAGGTACTTTATACATGTAATTTTTCGCTATTCTTGACTGTCATTTATCTTGTACACTTCAAAATTGCCGAAAGAAATGAAGATTTAGGAATCCATATTCTTAGTTTCAAAGATGATAATTTAATAATTAATTTTTCAAAGAAAAAGTTCAAAATTTAAGGCTTGATTTGTTATGTAAAAAATGAATATTTCAAGAAAAAAAATTTCTCAAAATGATTGTTTGAATTACTTGAAAAAAAAAACGAAGGAAAAAGATCACATCATCTATGGATATAAATAGACATAAATTGTTACTGATAATGAGAATATTTTTTATTCACTAATTATTTTTAACAATTTAAGGGATCATTTCTATGAATGTTTTTTTTAGTCATGCATTTTTAGGCAAAATAAATATGGTTTTAAGATCATTTTCCTTTATGTTCTGTTAAACAAATCCCCAAAAAAATAAGATTTTTTTTTAATGCAGGACTAAAGTAGTGGGGTACTTTTTTTTCCCTTCAATTTCCTATTTTCTTTGCCAATCATACCAGCTGGAAGTCACAATGCTTTTAAGGCAGCTGGCCCTGATGGATTGACCCAAGCCATCGAACTATTCTGTTGGAACACCAACATTTGAGTCCCCACTTTAGTTGACTTTTGACCTTCAATCTCTTTGAAAACTGGTTTACAAATTGAAGTAATTATGAATTTAGAAGGATAAATTGGGCAGAGCGACAAATCAAGATTATCTTTGTTTCGTAAACAAGAAATAATTCAATTTATATATATACTTGAAAATTAATCTCTTATGCTACTAACAAAATTAATTAATGAAAAGTATTTTTATCATTCGCGAAAAATGTTGCGATATAATTTATTGCTGATAATAAAATCTTTGTTTTATCAATTAATTATTTTAAGCAATACAAACAATCAACAACACAGTTGTTAATGTCTTAAGTAGAATGTCATAGTGCTGGGATTCTGTGCTAGTCTCCCCCGTGATATATAGGCCCGACCCTTTGGTGCTGTCCAAACACATAAGGCCTATGGTGGATTTTTTTGGTTATTAAAAACAACTATTTTTAGGAAATTATTTCTCAAATTAATGCGAAATAAAAGAAATACTAAACTCCACGACATGAGAAATTTCATTTTTGTAATTAGAAACTTTACGACAATCCTTTCTCCAAATCCCAAAATAACAAGCTGTATTTTTCTTATAGTAAAAGTCATACTTGTAATCCATATACTTCGACTTTATTTCCATAATCAGATCCCTCTATGTTTAATTTATTCAATCAAGTCCAACTATTTTCACAAATACACAAATTGAGTCCCCCAAATACCAAATCCGACTAAAATCAAGCCGTCATGTCCGTCGACCGACGTCAATGGGGTGACATGGATGAAATTCTTCCAACATAGGTGTCCACACGTAATCGTTTATATTTGGCTAAATTTCATCCCCATCGAATGCTACTCATACGTTCGATCCCTACCAAACACAAACTCTCATTTCGAATCAATCGAATCGCATGTTGGGGCTTTAGCCTATTGTATATCTCACCTCTTGTGTATCAAAAGCTGGCAAAATCATCTACTCCAATAATTTAATCCCATCAGACAAAATTAAGTTCGGGCTTGGCCATTTTCCTATGTCGGGGATTATTAATAAAGCATGCTCCACCAAACTCATTTCCAACTTGTCACGACAAGGCCCGACCAAAAGGCAAAATTATAATCATACGAATCAGTAGGAGTTCGGATGTTCAAATCAAAATCATAGTATCGTTAGCTGTCAAAAGATGCTTTTTTTGACTAACATTCTACAATTATTTATTTGCCAAATACAGAAGCAACGACTTTTATGAAACTATATAGCCAGTCAGCGCCGCATTGTCCACGTTTTGACTCTTTCCTCTACAAATTTGTGGGGTTCAGTTTATAAAATTAAAAATTAGCATGGCCCGACTCCCTTACTCTATAATCGGAGTATTACTCGATGCAGGATAGACGGTGCAATTTGAATGCATCTTTAGAGAGACTGATTATATCAAAATTTTTGAATGTAGCTCTCTTTCTTCAAATTACTGCATCTGTTTCCGATTACGAGTTTGTTCATCAACACGCTGCTGCGATGGTTTCGTATTTGAGGGACGAAATTGGGGAGGTAAGTTTACGAAACCGTCGCGACAACAGCTTAGCAACTTCGTTGGGGAGGCTGAAGAAGGAACCGCTCCACTTGAGTGGTAGATTTTGAGAGGAGATATAGGCTGCAATTACTTGCAAAGAGTGAGATTCTGAGACTACAAACCGGTGATCACTTGTGGAAAGATTGTGGAATCATCATTTAAATAAGTCGCTCCCTTGGTGAATAGAATGTTTAAGAATGTCGAGACTAAACGAGGATGTCAAATGGAAATTAGATTGATCTGGTTTTTGATCTCATTCATCAGCAAAAACGTACCCGTTCAGATTTAGAATGCCCAAGTTTTTTTCACAAAGGAATTATGATGCCTAAGTTTTTACACGAAGATCATATGAATGTCTAAGATTATTCATCATCTAGGATTTGAGATGAGTAAATTTCTAAACGAGTGATTATAAGTTTCTCATAAAAAAAACTTGACATGCTTAAGTTTTTCAAGAAGGACTTGCATGCTTCAAACACGCCGGCAAATTAAGTCAACATTCTCACCTGATCATGGGTAATCAAAACAACGCTCATAGCATTAAGCTTGCACGCCTCATGATTAGAACGGCGAAATCAACAAAGTCCAGAATGCAACCAGAACATGGAAGGGCCGAAGTTCATGATCATTTAGTAACCAAATGGTCTTGAAACAAGTCTTCCTGAAGGTGTATAGGCTCTCTCAGCCTGACCCATATGACCATGGCAACACATAAGAGGAGCCGCAGCGACTGTTGTTTGGACAAGGATTGGATATGGACAGCAGGCATGGACGTGAAATCAGCAAAGGTAAGTCGCGGACAACACTTATGACCATGATTACAGCAGTTTCTGCACATACACGACATTCGTTGCCGGGAATCCGGCGGATTCTGAAATCGTACCGCACTCGCAGCCAAGAACTCGACACGTTTTGAACATGTGCAGCAAGAACAACAGCGAGTTCAGCAAATTTGAGCCATGCACAGCAAAAGCCAGGAGTGGAGTCGGTGAACCACAGAATCAACCACTCGATTTCTGTCCGACGAATCAAACACGAGCAACACGCTCTTGACACCCATCTCAGAGACGAACTAACATACCATGTCAATGTTCATTGACGTGCATGGCGTTCGTACGAGGCAAATCGACAAAACGGAGGGTCGAACGACGACGACGTCCGGCCGGAGCGTCGAAGAGGAGAAGGACTTGAGGACGGTACGTGACCGAAGCACGTGAAGCCAAAAGTACAGAACTTAGCCTCGTGGCAAGCAAGCAATGATGGAGACATTTTGTCAAACACTCGACGTGCATGTGGGGACGTGAACTTTACGGCCAGCGCAAAACGACACACGAATAGAAACAAATCTCGCGGGGCAGAGTGGGGCATTCGAAACGGTAGGTCGGCTTCATAGGTTGAAAATTCCTTAATCGAAACTGAGGTCTCCTAAATTTTACCGTCCCTATACCAAATGTCTACAAACAAGATTAGAAACTGATGAAATTCTTCTTTTTTCTTTTGGTCAAAGGCTGAAAATTCTTCAGTTTGATAAAAGGAAAATTCAACTTTTGGCCATTTTTATGAAAATTTGATATCTTAAAGGCCTAATTCCAAGTGTATCCATATCTAGTGTGTGTATTTCAAATTGTATGTCATGATGCATTAATCAATAATGTCATGTCTACTCTATGAATATAATGTACATCCTCAAACTTTATATCTATAATTTGTAGTGAAAATAATGTCCGATTCATCACATCTACATGGTCTAGGTCGTTGATGCAAGGCTTTTACCACTATCTTTCATATACTTCTATTACCAATTCAATTTTTTCTAAACATAAAGTTTTAAGATCAATCTGCTCACCAAAAACTCAACTTTGTTATTTGTACATGTAAATTTCGAGTTCTACTAGCATAGACAAATCATATTTAATTACTATTTAGATCGAAAACGCTACATGATAAAGATTTAGCAATTTTTTCCCTTTTTCCATTCAAATAGAAATTTAGTTTACTAGAATGGGAGGTTTCAAGTTCAATTTGCTATTAGCAATTAAGGGCATATAATTGGGCCGGACAAATGAGGGATTGGCCGATTGCCGATTGATGATGATTTTTTCAATTAATGCACACTTTTTGACTCAAGTGAGGGTAATCCGAATCACTTGTCGACACAACATGCTTCTTCGTATCCACTTATGTTTAATGTTGAACTCGGTCGGCTCCCGATTTTTTTCATGAATTTTCTCTCTTTTCTCCAAAGACAAAATAAATTAAATTAGAAAATTCCTTTCATTTTCATCATGACAAAAACTGAAAATCTTTTTCTTGAGCAGAATAATATTTTCTTTAAGGGAGAAATTACATAAAAATAAAATAAAATATAATACAACCACGCCCAACAAATTATAGCTTCCGTATAGCACGGCCCGCTCCGCTCTGCTTCCGCCATCGTTAGGTCTTCTTCAACCTCCGGCTTGCAGCTTCACACTGCCGCGACAAACTGCAGTTCTGAGGAAAACCCAGGACTCTGCCGGCGGCTTCTCTTCCCAAAGGTATGGCAATTAGCCTCCAGGTCGCTCCAAATCAATCCCTAGTTTCTCAGTTCTTGGGGATGCAAATTGACACGCTGGGCTCTGCATCTTGGGTCCTCGGTGGAAGCAGGCGCTCATCGCGCTCGGAAAAGCTCAGGGGGATTCGCAATCATGGGCAAGCCTGGCTCTCGGTGGGTTGCGGTTTTGCGATGCTCTGTGCATGCTGAGACTCCGTTCGTGTGTTGACGGCTGCGGTTTTTCTTTTTCGCATTTGAGCGTTGATTGCAGGTCGGATTCAGCGTCGAAGGCTGATCGCAAGTTCGAGAAGAAGCTCCAGTTTTACGCCAGTAATCTTCAGCCCGTTCTTCTATTTGACTGGATGAAAATTGATGTGTTTTCTTTCTTGTTCTTGGGGGGGGGGGGGGGGGGGCCATGAGATTAAGTTGTTCGTTGTGATAATTAGATGTCGGATGGGTGTGATGTTTTATCTTTTGATGGAATATGCAATGTGCTTTCTTTGTTTTTGATGTATTGGGAGTGTGATTGTATGTGAAGTGATGCCTTTTCTTTCGCTTTGATACAGAGGTTAGAGATACTGTTGCTTCTTTGGGTGCGAAAAGTGCTATTGGCAAGGTGAGTTACTGTCTATGCCCCGATTTGTTTTAACTTCTTCTTGACATGAAACCCTGTTGTTACCCTCTTCTTGACCCTGCTTTGTCGGGCCTGGTTGCTCATATACATGCAAATATGTGCTCCTCTTATTGTTGTTTACATGCGATCTCGGAAAATTTTGGCGTTCAGAGAATAACTTCTTATCATTAGAACAAAGGGATATGTTCGGTGCAGAATTTTGAGTTCTTCAATGTAATTCGCTTTTCTTCACAATTCAATCTGTAAACATAGAAATAGCTTTTTGCTGTCCTCCTGTCTCCTACCAAGGATTGATGTCTGCTTTTGGAAAAATAAAATTAAGGGAACCACTAGCTCTGTCTGTTTCTTGGCTGTAAATTGAAATGGAAGCTCGAAAGTGCCAAATAATATTCCAACTAACAATACCAAACGACTCATGTATTCCATTTGGAAGAATTGAGGGACGATGGGCTGCTCTATTTTCTTTTTCTTTGAATAAAAGACAAAAGGGCGACATCTGAACAAAAGAGACATGGTAGTCCTGTCACTATGAGTCATGTCAGTTTAATCACGTAAATTGCAATATGTATGCTACAGTTGCCTTTATCACTTATTAGAACTATAAGCTTTGTCAATTCTTCCTTTTCTTCATTAAGCTACAGCTAATGAACATTTAGCGACCTTTACGGAAAAAAAAAATCAACATTAAGCTACGGCTAATCCGCTTGATTCAGAAACTGTTGCTTGTTTCTGTTGTGATGTCTTCTCCTTTTTAAATCTAGAACCATGTTATGTGTAAAGCAAGACTAATATGATCATCTTTGATGTGTACAATAGCTTGCTTCTGTAATGGTTGAGTGACAAGCAGATCTGGTTGCTAGAATAATTGAAGAAACATAGAATACAGAGTTTGTTAGGTGAAGCCAAAAGTAAGGATGTTTTTTAGCTGAACTCCTTCTGATGCTGTTGCCAAAGATAGGTTTCTGCCATTGATCTTAACCCAATCAAGGCCCTTGTGTCTTAGTTATTTTATCTTATCTTACTCATCCTGTATTGAAGAAACATGTAGCGTTATAACAGAATATGTTAGGTCAAGCCGTTAATAGGATATATTTTGCTGAAATTCTTCAGTTGGTGTTGCCGAAGATAGATTTCTCACATTGATCTTAAAACCACTCGAGGCCCTTGTGTTTTAGTTATCTTGTCTTATCCAACCCATCCTGTATTAGAGTTTGCACTCACTAGAAGATAGGAGCTTTGACGCACATATATCCTGATGGAAACCCAACAATGACTTGCTGCTGGTTGAATTGCGTACTAGATTGATTAATATTTGCTTGTTGGTCAGTGCACACATGACGTAATGTTTGACTAGATGATGTGTTTTTGATAAAAAGCTTTCTGCATGGTAAATAAAGCGCTTAACAATCAAGGAAGACATGCTGACAGATTTGTGTTGCTATTACAGAAGAAGAAATTGAGAAGCCGGCAGAAAAAGTTGAAAGCATATGATCTCTCTGCCCTCTCTGAGTTCCTTCCTGAGGCGGAAAGCAAGCAACCACGTCCACCTACTGAGTTCAAGTTGAGTTGCAGATCTAGGGGGAAGCTAATGTGAGTGGTGCACACTGCTCTCTTAAACTGTCTAAAATATCATGTTCGGATTACTATTTTTATTTTTTATTTTTTTAAGTTAGCAGCCATTTCAATTTCTTATTTTTCAGATTGAAGGAAGGGAAACAGTTGAGTACGGTCCTTAAGCACCCAGCTTTCCAATCAAATCCGCTGGCTGCCATCCAACAGCACTTAGAGAGCACACAACCTGTTCCAGATGAGAAACCCAAGACAAAGACTAAAACTGGAGGAAAGAAGAGGAAAACCAAGAAATCAAAGGCCACTTCTGCCAGTCAATCGATGGAGATCTAAATCCACATCTCATTGCCAGAGAATGTCTTTTTGTCCCCTCCGATGATGGAAGTAAGATGATGCGCATGTGGGATGGTAGAATTTTTCTATGGTCCATTTTCCTTTTTCCTTCTTTTGAAGACGGTGACTACCGAATTGAGTCGGTGTGGTTGCTTTCGCCAAGACGCAAGTCTTTGTCATCTGGAATTGCTGTACAGAAATTGACCATAGTCCTGACTTTGTGGTATGATTTCTTGTTCTGAATGTTTTAAAGAGCCTATTCCATTCGATTTCGACCATCTCGACTCGGATTCTTCATAAAGAAATCTATGATTGTCTGTAGGACAAAAGATGCATTTTGTGTGATGTGTTAGGTATACAATAATAGATTGGCAAAAATCTGCTAAGCTGACAAAATTTGGCCAATAATAAATGCACCTACACTAATTATTTGGGCATTCATTGAATTGGTCAAACTTTTGGTATTCGTTTGTGGCCATCTGCAAGACCGAACTGAGGATACAGTTTACAACTATCACATTGGCCAATCAGGATGACACCAACCAGAAAAAGAAGTGATTCTGTTTCTTCTTTAACTCGCGCTCTGAAGTGAGATGATGTCTTGGAAGTCCGGTTTGCTGAAAAATGGCTTTTATATGGCTCGAGAAAGATGAAGCATAGATTCCATTCGTCAGTCTGATCTGACTTTCTTTGTAAAAGTTTCTGCTGCTGAAGAATCAAGCAAGAGACCCTTCTACATGGCCTTGCCGGGAATGTTGTTATGCAACCAATCGAGGCCTTCATAGATTCCCTGTCCTGAGATTGCAGAGGTGCTCTGTATGTACCTGAACAAAATGTTTTTCTTAGGCGACCACAGTTGAGACGAAACCGATTTGTAACCCCTACAGAACATTTTCCTTCAGTGAATAACGAAACTAAAGCTTACCACGGACGCAGACCAAGTGCATGTAGGCCAAGTTTGTCAGCAACATCGGAGGCTTGCATAGGATTCTCCAGGTCTTGCTTGTTGGCAAATACAAGAAGAGATGCATCATGCAATTCCTTCTGCCAAAGAAAATGGTTTCGCTGTGACATGGAATTAATTTTAACGTAATGCCAAGGCCCGGAGACATTGCAATTGCTGATTATGATGGTACACTCTGAAGAACGTGAACCCGAGAGAGTCATGCATTTGTTTCTTCTATTTTGTTTCTCTCCTACATGAAACTAAATGCTTTTTAGAACTTTGCCTCTTAGCTCATTGACAACGAGTAGGCCATTGCATCATTCTCAGGCCTTGAGGGCATTCTGCATTCAAATGGTGAAGATTGGCAGTACCAACGCAACGGAGATGATGATAATAAAGCTACTGCGATTGTCTCTACAACAATACATATACATGACCTATTAACTAACCTCACTTAGGATTTGATGCAACTCCCGGCGAGCTTCACCAATCCGCTCTCTGTCAGTGCTGTCCACCACAAATATGAGTCCTTGTGCGTTCTGGGTGTAGTGTCTCCAGAGCGGCCGAATCTGGTACGCAGGAATCTATATCAACTGGAGCGTGCAACCAAGTTCGAGAAGACAGTATAATACTCGGACATCTTTCGGTCAAGGACATGGTGGCCAAGAAGGGGCTTCCTAGTGCTATATGTGATCATGACATAAGACTTCACATCCATGGAAAAACGTTTGATGACTCTTCCACCAGATTTTCACCTATTAACCTCTCAAAAGAAGTCACTTTCTCATGTAATAACACTTTGTGAATCAGACTGTTTCGAAATTAGGTGTATTACGTGCGATCTTCTCCAGCTTCAAAATCTTTATCAAACGCAACCAGGTGAGGTGCTTAGTACTCTGCTTTTCCCAGGTGGGATGCTCTAATCACACAACAGGAATGCAATTCTCTCCAGCTTCAGAATCTATATCACACGCAAAAAGGCTGAACATTTAAAGACAGAAGGCGTGTTACCTTGTCCTGTCCTCCAACATCCCAAACAATAAAATCGACATCCCTGTACTTTACTGTCTCTACGTTGAAACCTGCCCAGTAAAGAATTATAACATATGATGACTAACCCGAACTCACCATGAAAGACCTAGGCTTTTTACCTTTTCGTAATCTACAATCTTTCGTCGTATACCACATCTACTGCTTTGAATTTCAATATGTCATTACGTAAATTTCGGAGATTAGCACAAAACAATGTGTGCTTAAAAATCTATGGTAAAGTTAGATCAGATATGCTGGAAAAAGACTTTCCGTTCAGCAAAAGGGAAGACCAAAAGGTTTGTCATCATAAGTGGATGGTGTGTGTACCGATGGTTGGCATCGTTATGACAACGTCGCCTAACTTCAGCTTGTATAGGATGGTCGTCTTGCCCGAATCGTCAAGACCCACCATGAGTATCCTCAGAGCACTCTTCTTTAGAAACCTCTTTGCAAGTCTAGATATCACAACCCCCATGCTCGGAGTTCGTGCTGAGAGGGAGCCAGAACAGAGAAAGACGAGTACGGTTGTTCTGTGAACAGAAGAGACTCGAAATTGAGACTGGAAAAGAGCTTGGAAATGAATGAATGGCCACTCGAGGGTAGCCTCTGGTTGAGAAGATCTCTTATTCACAAAGTAAGCACCTTGCGAGATGCAATTGCAAGAAAAGGGAAAAGGAATTGATTCTTGTATAAAGAAGAGGGAAAGTCGATTGCATTAAAACCCTTATCGATGCGGTGGTACAAGTGCCAACCTATCTGAAGGCACACCGTCTTTGACACAACCGAAACTTCCTTTAAAGTCTTAAAGCATGTTTTTAGACTTGAAAAGGCTTAAATAAAATGGACCTAACTGCCCATTTCAGCGAAAGTGTTCCTGATTTCCTTTTCAACATGACAACTCCTTCACACCAGATATTCAGGTAGGGACAAGGAAAGGCTGCGCAAACCCTTGAGGGGGAAAATGTAATTTTCTATACAACAGTGATTGATGGAGTTATTCCTCGTTTTACTTCACCCTGTTGATGAAAAAAATATGTTGGATCATGAAGCTGATTCAGCAGCATTCTAAGTGTCAAGAGGAAATCTAAAGGCACAAAGCTAAAATTGCTTACCATGGTAAAAAAGGGAAAAAGAAAAAGGACATGCGAACCAGAAGAAAGAGGTAAGAAACTATCATCACTTTTACACTCACAAAGTTGTATGATATGCATCCTGACAAAAATTACAACTAGAGAATGTGTTCTTGAGTCATCTCCTCATGGTGACAACCTTTACAGACAAAAATCACCATGGATCCAATCACTTGCTAGAGGAAGACTGGAAGATAAAGATTGCTGTGAGGACTCCCACTAATGCTGTAACGGCCAAAGCAACTGTCGGCAAAGGGCTTGTCAGCCCAAAATTCTGCATGGATGAAGTCAAATTTATCTCGTGAGATACTTCTCAACCTGTGAATTTATTAAGCTGTGTAGCTAGGGGTGCACCTCACAGCAGTAACTCCAACAAGGCTCTACTAACAATCAAAATGAAGCTATTTGTGCACTAAATACTAACTTCTAGAAACATATCTAGCTTCATTTAATTAGCTTCTACTCTGTGTTGTGTAAACTGAATTCTACGGAATAACTGCCTAGATAAAACAGAAGTTCTACCATCTGCCAATATTCACATCAAAATCAAAGATGCTAATTTAGCTCCTGAGAACAATAGCTTATTGTTTTTTGACAGCACAAGTGATTGTTGGCATCGACTGTAAAGAAACATAAAGTCAAAAAGGTTATCAACTTCAAGGCCAAGAAAATATCTATTTAGTACTTATCATATGTATGTCATCTCATGCATTTGTAATTGGCGCCAGGGTGAAGCTTTAGCCAGGATATACTTCAAATCTCAGAAAAAGACTTCTACAAGTTCCTTGCATATCCCAAAGTTAGGTGAGGCTCTATTATTGCCAACTATATTAATATCCGCAGCCAGACTTCAGAAGTTACTTTAAAGGGAGAGATGTAGCCGCAGCCATGCTCCCTGTTTTTTCTTCTTAAGTGGGGAAAGAATAAGAACAAAAGTCTCATTACTTATCTTGACAAGCTGCTGTACGACTTCATGCAACATGGATCTTAACATAAAATGTCTCTATAATTGATGAATACCCAAAGGCAGACAATAGGAAGAGGATGTAATTTGGCAGCTTTAATTCAAAATTCCAACCCTGTGCCACCCATACCTCTAAAAGTCCCTTGCCTGTTCCTATTTCAACGCTGATTGCTGCAGCAAATCCAACCATTGCTAGACGGCCCAGCCATACATCTAAACTGTTTCCCTCTTGCGTATTCTGCTCACATCTAATGGATACAGCTGCTGCCTTGCTTGCAGATTTTCTAGTGGAGTAGGATCTCTTTACTGCTGCATTTGACCAAGAGAAAGAGAGATGGAGAAAAAGCATCAGCATGCAGTATAAAGACTAGCCATCAATGTCGCGACACAGAAAGAACTTCTAACCAAGAGAATTTCGAGCATTCAAATATAGAAGGACATACACTAAGACATGTCGTCACTAACTCATCATTAGTGCACACATCACAAAATTCACTAATGCCAATGATGCTACAAACTATACAGCAAATTTCGGACAGTTGTAAAGGTAAGAACTTATGGTCCTCGATAATGATCTGAAGGACAAAGCAATATGGGAAAATCAAGTAGCAATCATCCGCATAGCAATGCCAGACAGTCTGTCAGGCTAATGGGTTTTCTTGAAGTGAATTTAAAACTGACTTTAGATCAGCTAAAAAGTCAGCTCAGTCGACCCCAATAGGCTACAATCCAATTCAAGTAGCTCATGGAGACTCATATGAAGAAATCACTCTTCTTCACTCTAACAGGCCTACTGATTCATCAACACTTCATTAGTCGACATGACAAGAAAAGCAGCCTCACCAACCTTACTCACTTCTATTTCAACATCAAAAGCCATCATTTCAGCTGTGAAATCCTATCACCCAGTTGAGATAACAGCTCGAGCTGGTCCCCTCGACATTGATACGACCCGATACTCAATTTCGAATTCGAGAAGCTTACCGAGAGGAGAACCGGTAGCGAAGGTGGCGCCACTCGCGGCGCGACTCGGGGGCCGAATCCGGGGAACCACACTCGTTCTCGGCGGGCCAACCGCGCACAAATCTGCAGCCAGAAAGACAGAGCGGAGGGCGAGCCAGTGCAGAGCTTCGTGAGAACCAAAATGGGGACAAATTGCCGCGGCGAGAGAGAGACAGAGACAGAGATGAGGAAAGGGTACCGCGAACAGCGACGGACAGCGAGGCAGAGACTTGAGCGGCGGCCATGTCAGAGAGAGAGAGAGAGAGAACTGTGAGGCACCGAGCTGAGCTTCGAGATTCTATCTGTTTCTGCAACTACGAAGCCATTGGAGGGAAGGCGAGGCGAAGGGCGACTCGAGAAGATGACGATGACCATTCGTTCTCTGAGAGAAGGGGATTGGGACACGTGTCTTCTTCTTAACACGTGACGGTCCGGGTATTTTTTCTTTTTTCCCCCGAAAAAAAAAGGTTGGCCGGAAAACAAGGTATGGAGCCTCACCTAACTTTGGGATATGCAAAGTTAGGTGAGGAGCCTAACTGTGAAGCTCCACTCGCTTCTCTTGTAGTTCAGACCTCCATACCTCTTTGCCGTCGTATTCTGCTCGGGGCAAAACATGCACGCGTCCCATCATTTCGATTCGGGTATCATGGATACTTGAATCAAACTACAAAGCGAACCATGTTCTCGGTTTGGGTCAAGACATGCATGTATCCTTCACAATTCTGTTCAATTTGATTGTCATCAGAAGCCGAATCGAACCATTGACATCCTTAACTAAGCTTGCCCGTGCCAATGTCTAGGCACGAGCTCAAAACGCTGGCACAATTCATTTGCCATCGCTATGTCCACCGTTGCCTTTTAGCGCACGCATTAGTACAAAATATTATATGTGGAATGTGAATTAGCCCTTGCACCATATCGTTTTACACAGGGACTTCAGGCTGAGGCAATCTCTCTCAGACTGTTCACATCTAGACACCACCTTTTCTCCATCACCCATCGAGAAGTTATGGAAGAGGTGGCATTTTCGGGCCAGAAAAAAGCCTGCGGGGATTCTCGATAGTACAGTAAGAGGGAAGGGTCCATGCAGAAGCACTATGTCAAGTACTTCACATGAGAGAATGAAGATTAATGGTCATGTCCGAGAGGCCTGGTTTGAACATTTACACATCGCCCAACACTTTAGTTTAATATTTTGAAATATATATATATATATATATATATATATATATATATCCTAAAACAACCGGAAACTTGAAGTGGTAAATGGGAATGTGATGGGCAAGTAACTGAAAATTCGGTGAACCTCAAGCCAGTTTGGAAGTGTGCTCATAGCAATAGCACCAGCAGCGAGGCGGGCCATTGAAACACCGATCAAGCTGAAAATATGGAAAATGTTGCGAGCAGAGGTATCTGAAACCCTATAGGGGCCGGAATCAATTTGGATGCGCATGCAAGGAAGCCATTGGCGGCAACCCGTGATGATCTTTCATCCGCTGGTTGCGCGTGAACTGCATCTGTGTTAGTTTTCCGCAGTAATGCGTGCGCAACTGGAGACTTAACACACTTTCTAACCAGCCTCTGGGCAGTCATTGTGAAAGACTGAACTTTTTCAGCAAATATTAGTGCCACTTCAATATCCCACCTCACTTAATCAAAATGATCTCAGGATTTAGCTAATGACCTTATTGTCTACTCTCCCATTTAGTTTCTCCAATGATAATAAGAACACTGTTAAGGATTCAGAGAGAGTAAACCAGACAGAATCTTGCTTCTTTTTTTTACTATCAGCAGCTGCAGGGAGGAAATTGGAACAGAGAGAAGAACACAAGTGCAGTTTCTCCCATAAAAAGGCATGGCTAGGGAAGAGAGAGAGATGGGCATTGTAATCTCAGCTCCTGTAATAAGTACTAGCCAGAGCCGCTAAGTCAAAATTCGTATCGTAGGATTGCAACATTATATATGATAACTGATCAAATATGAAGTCAAAAAGGACTTCTTCCTCGCTCTTACATTTAAAAGCTGTGAAACTCAACATCAACAAAACTGCATACCTCAAAATTGCTACACTTGTTAAGAGAAGTGTATACCAGCCTTGTTAAACAAGGAGAGCAGGTACAAGAACTCCTGCTGCGTAAGTTTGGATGATCTCTTCTCTTCAAAATCCCCTTCTTTTAACACATTCAAAACTTTCTCCTTAAATTCCGACACTTCCCCTCCATCGCCATCCTCCAACTCCATCTCATCATCTCCACTGTCATCGACCTCCATCCTCAAGTCATCCCCATTATCTCCAAAATCCAATCCGTCCATTCCAACATTTGAAATCCCTGATAAATTGCTCTGTGATTGCTGTAACGCCTGGAGAGTCTTATAATTCTTCTCCATCACAGAAAGAATTGTTTTCTGCCTGAAAATGGAGCCGAGTGTTTTGTTCTTCCGATTAAAACATATACGCATCAACCCATCAAACTCTCTCACAAGATTAACATCAGGAGCTGGTTTTCGCGGCTCGATCCTAACCACAGACGAGTCCACCTTTGGAGGCGGCCGGAAGTTGTTCTTTCCAACTTTGAGAAGATGAGAGACTCGAGCACGCAGTTGAGTGTTTGCAGAGAGACGGCAATAGAGATTATCACCGGGTTGAGCCACCAGTCTCATTGCAAATTCCCTCTGAAACATAATCACCGCACACCTGAAGGGCGGTTGGTGGTTCAATAACTTGAAGGTGAGGGGAGAGGAGATCTGGTAAGGAATGTTGGCCACACATATGTCAAAGTACGGTAGATCAGTCTTCAACACATCACCCTGGATAACCTGTTTAAATGGAAATTTGGAGAAAGAAACTTTGATCATCTCTGACAGACCTTTAAAGACTAACCACAATGATCTTTAAAGTAACACAAAGCAATCAACAAAGAGCATCCTTATGATCTCCACCACTCAATGAAACAGTATTAGAATGCAATCACGAGATACAGTCGTATAATCTTCATGACTCAAGCAATTCAATTAGTACACACATCATGCGATTTTCAGCGGGGAAGAGCACTAATTCATCAGCTGCGCCTAGTGTGCGACATTCGTTTAGACCTTTTTGCAAACACAAAAACTAGTCTTACGGGTATAGCTTGAACAATCTGTTGTATAAAGCTCTAACAACTTGTCAACTCTGTTAACCAAACATAGATGCAACGAAACAGAGTCAGCTTCATGACTTCTCCACAGAGCAAGATAGATTGAAGCTACAAAAACTTAACTTTTTCTAATCAAACAACGTTTGTTTGATGCTATGTATCATAAACTGGGAAATTCTAAAAAAAAAAACAAAGCACCAGCCATCAAAATTCTTTAACTCCTATAAGTCTGCTCAAAACTGCAAATTAACTTGCAAAGTGCAAACAACACAATCCAATAAACAAACGATCACAGTGAATTCACGCACAAAAGGCCCTTCTTTTCACCCACAAAATCCGAATCCTTCCCCAGGGAAATCATAAGAGACAAGACAAATTTCGATTTCAATATTCAATTACCTTCAAACGGTGTGAGTAAGGAGTGCCCTGAAACCGGCGCTGGAGCTCGAGAACCATGCGGGGGTCCAGCTCGACGGCGACAACGGACTTGCCGGCGTCGAGCAGCTTCTTGGTGAGGTTACCGGTACCGGGACCGATCTCGAGGATGACATCGGTGGTCTTGATCCCGGATTTCTGGACGATGGAGTCGACCAGGAGTGGGTTCTTCAGGATGTGCTGGCCCTTCGACTTGTGGAAGGAGATGCCTCCTTGGTACGGCGCGGAGGCGGCCTTGGCGTTGGCCTTGGGCTTGTCCTTCTTAAACTTGCCCCCCGCCATTGCTGGTGGAGCGAGGTCTCGAGCTAGGGTTTTGATAGGGACGATGACGATGGCTGTAGTGGTAGTGGTGGTGGTTTAGGGTTGGAGACCGCGAGCTGCTCCGCCGCCTTCGCAAGTCTGCCGCTTCTCTTACTGTTAAGAGAGTGGCGGGTGATTGTAGGGTTCTGCCGCGCGCGCATTCACGACTTCTGTTATAATTTGCCAAGAAAATTCTATAAATATTTACGAGTTTTGACTTTATACAAAATATAGTCAGTAAAATTTTTTATTTAATATCTTATTTTAGCTTAATACATAATATAATCGCTAAACCCTTAATTTAATTGCTATGATCACTATTTAACTTAATATATATTCACGTTAATTTTTAAATTATATGAAAATATTCAAAACTATAAACATCAAACTAATCCTTAAATGTATGATATATTGTCATTGGAAATGTGTTTCCTTACTTCCTTTCAATTTGGATATTTTCTCTTACATAGTATCTCGTTAGTCACTTATTGTTATAAGAATAAAAAATTCCGTCACATAAATTAGATGAAATTAATGAAAGTATTACGCTTTTTAATGAGTATCTGGATTTTTCTTATATTAATTGCATTTCCATATAAAAGTTTTGTAGCCCACCATCAGCTGTGGCAAGTAGATCAATTGCCTTAAAGGCAGGCAATTTGATGGGTGGGCCAGTCTTCTGATTTGAATTAGACAGTTGGCCTTTAAAAAGAACAAAAAAAAAAAACTGCCTCTTATTTAATGGCAATCTCGTATCAAGTCACTTGCCTTCCATCCCGGCAAGTGTAGAAATTAACGAGAAAATTAATTAATTCACATGAGGTCCTTTTGGTAAATAAATTTAACAAATATATTTTTTGGGATAGCTTGAATCAAAAACTGGACTAGACAGGAAGCATCGGTCCAGTCCCTAGTTCTCAAAAGTGGAACGGATGTCCTGATGGTCTAGTTTTCAATTCTTAGAAAGGTCAGACCGAATTGATAATTTTTTTATTTTACTAAAAATAAACATGTAAAAAAGTAAAAAGAACTCAATTTAAGTTTCTAAAATTTTAATATTTGTCCAACTTTACCAAAATAATTTTTTTTAAAATTTAAGAAAAACTTAATTTTTTTTAAATATTTTCGATTCCCGTACCGATCCCATTGAATTTTCTAGGAACTAGACCGAACCGTCCCTTCCAAGACTAGGCGGTATGATCGTCGATCCTAGAAATTGATGATCGATTCCATTAATCCGGTTCCTTATTTTGAAGAGAAACCGGACCACTCGGACCATACACACCCCTAATCATATTTTTGGTGGGAGAGAACCAGAAGCGCGACCTCCGGGACCATATAAAGGGCCCGTTTGGTTCGGCATTGAAAATGCTCTTTGGGGCTCTAAAGGCCTTTGGGCAAATGCATTCTTGTTTGGCAAATATTTTGGACAGCATTCCCCCACTACAATAGCATTTGTAAAGTGCTAGAAGGATCCTTTGGCCATTGCAGGTCTGAGCTGCAGTAGAGAAACGCGGCTTCAGCGCTTTCTCGGCATGCTCTCTTGACTCTTTAATGAAAATAGCTGGGTCCGACAAGTTTACCCCCATTTATTACAATAATTCCACTTTTACCCCCCTTAACCCTAGTTTTGATTTTTCTTCCACCCCTCCAATTCTCTGCCGCCTCTCCCTCCCGACTCTCCCTCCCTGCGACTCTCCTCCCGTTGCATCTCCCTCTCGTCGTTCTCCTGCACCTCTCCCTCTCGTTGCCTCTCCCTCGCGCCTCTCCATCCCATCGCCTCTCCCTCCCGTCGTTCTTCCAGCTCTCCTGCGCCACCTCGCATCGCTGGTCTCCTCCCCCTCCGACTCCCACTCCAGCCGCTCGCGCTCCGCCTCCCGCTCCCGCTCCCGCTCGCGCTCCGCCTTCCGCTAGCGTCTCCCACTCCCGCTCTTCTGGTAAGTTTTGCAAGTGATATTCTGCTTTTGTTCTGCTTTGGATTGATTGATTCTTCGCTATGTGAATGAGGCATGCTTGATCTGTTCTGCATTGGATGCTCTGTGCTACCTATTCGGGTTTGAGATAGCCCGCTTAATCAACAACTTCTTTTGTTGGTAATTCGATTTTATGCCCTGTGTTGACTTGAATTGTGATGGAGATGTGGGTACTCGAGGTCGCCGATTGGGGATTGATGAACATGCTGCTTAATGTGGACAATTTCAATTGTCAAATTGCAATTTTTTTACTTGGCCTTGTTTTGTCTGCGGCTGTACCATATTCTAGACCAAAGAAGTCGTTTGGGTTTTTCTAAGATGAAGCTAAGACGAGAGTTTGTGAGGATTTTCCTTGCTCTGTGTTTGTTTTAAGTTATTGTGCATTCTTTTTCTCTTGTTGAGTAATTTGCTGGACATTTCTTTGTAATCCTGAATCACGTTGTCCTTTAGGCTATTGGAGTGAATGTTAGCCGCAGACAAGTGTCAAGGGATTCCCCATCCTTTGCTGTTAGAGTTGTTCTGATTGGTACATATGCTTCCTTGGCTCATAACTCGCTCGCTTAAGCCTTTGGGTAGAACTATGAAACTATTTGTTTTCAATGGGCATGGACTTTTCGCTTCCTCTTTAGATCTCTCATTATGAGGCATTTCAACTTGAATTATGTCCCATGCTGTCCACTGTCTTACTTTTGTTTAATTAGATTGCCTGAAGCAATGAGCAGAATATTTATTAATGCATTAGAGTGGGGAAAGTTAAAATATTAGATGTGTTCTTGGTATGAAGTTGAAGGTCTTGTTTACAAAATTCTCACTCTATATTGTGCTCTTTCATTATCTGTATGACGTTGAGAGTTCTCCTCTCCCTTCCAAATGGTGCTCTTGTGAATTTGTGTGATGTGCTTGTGTTGGAGAGAGAGATATTATGTGGAAGCCATGCAGAAGTTTGGTTTGTAGGTGCAGATTTTTTGCCTTGAGTAAGTTAGCATTTAGATCTTTGGTCTTTAATAGGTATATGCATTTGACCATGGTTGAAATTTAGGTGCTACTAGATTTCGTGCAAGAACATAAAAGATGACGTGTTAGTCATTTAGTAAGATTGTTAATCAGAAAATAGTTGCATCATAGTCATCTTCTCTATCTTGTTTCTTTCATCCTTGGGCATATTTGTTTGAACAACAATTGTCGGTTAACATGTTCATGCTGTTGCAGGAACTTCCTGGTTTAATTGGAACTTTGTGGGGATCAAGAGTATGAATTTTGTGGCATCACTTTATAGGAGAGTTAATTAGATATAGCACTTCGGTTGATCTAGTTTTAAGAAAATGGCTGGATCAACAAAGAATGTAGAGACTTGAAACCAAAGAATTTTGGAGGGGAGGTAATTTTCTAAGGATTCAGCAATTGCAGGACCACCATAAGAATTGGAAGAAGCAAGATGTATTTGAAAAGCCAGTGGTGAAGAAGTGAATCTAGCCTATTCGTCTTTCTTATTTTTTCTTTAATGAAATTGTCTTTTTGATAAATATGCATAAAGTCATCCCAGGAAATATAATTTTTCTACAGCGGGGCACTCAGTTTCACCCTGGAAACCACGTCTGAATGGGGAAAGATCACACCCTCTTTGCAAGGAAAGAAGGATTGGTTCAGTTTGAGAAGCACAAGCTCAGCGGGCGCAAGTGCTGCATCTGCGCTGAAGACAACGGTCTGTTGAATATAGGTCGGTCCCCTAGGGATTTGGTAATGGTTTCCTTGAGACAGAAACATCAAAGATGTGCATTTTTTTTTTGTGAAAGTCGATCCTTGTGGTCAATGCAATGGTTGTGTAATGGATAATTGTTCAATAAACATCTAGTTTTATTTGACTTGTAAAATTTTGGTGCTTTACAATAATCTATAAAATTAGATATAGCAACTCGGTTGAGCAAGTTTCGGGACATGTGAAGGTGAATCTCGTGAGAGAGAGAGAGAGAGAGAGAGAGAGAGAGAGAGAGAGAGAGAGAGAGAGAGAGAGAGAGAGAGAGAGAGAGATTGGATGCTAGGCCAAGCTTGTTAATTTGAATTGATGACGATGGTGATCGATGGAAAGTCAAAATTTGAAGGACTTTTTGTCGCTTAATTTATGATTGTTTTGCGCAGCATAGGAAAATGTAATATGAACTTTTTAGTCCAAATATTTTTCCTGAGGACAAATTTTCAAAAGAAAGTTTGAAGGGACTCATGTTTATTATAATGGAATGATTCTTTTTTTAATTGAATTTTTTTATGTGAATATTTTATTTATAAAATTGTTAATGTGCCATTTTTTTTGTTAAAAAATGACTCTCTTCTTTATTTTTATCTTTTTTTGTTAATGTGCTTTTTTTACAGTACTCTAAACGTGAGATCATTTTTTTTTCAATTTTAAACAAATTAAAATAAAAAAAATTAAAAATAATTACAGCAAACAACTTTCCAAAATAAAAGTTTACCAAACAGCATTTTATCAAAGTTGCATTTCAAGGCACTTGTCAATTTCAATTTTCCAAACAGTATTTGCATTTCCCCAATGCCTTTCAGGTTAAGACGTTTGCATTTTCTCAATGGCTTTTTCTGACTGTTGAACCAAACGGGCCCAAAATCGGGGCGGAAATGTCGATGCTAAGGAATCACTATTTCCAGGACAAGATTCACTAATTCCACACCCTCCATCGAGCCACCGGGAGCGCGGCCAGCCATTCTCACTGCCCTCTCTCCGCAAATGACGCGTCTTTTGTTTTCATCCTTTCCGCAGATTCCATGCAATTTGCTCGCCTCTTCAGTCTTCCCCCATCGATCATTTATCACTTCAAGAAAATATCCACAGCGCCACCCTTTCCGGGTTTCTTGTCCTTGAGCGCGCCTCTGGTACCTTGGGTTTCTCCAAGGAAAAGATCGAAACTTTAATGGCGTCTTTCTCATTCGGAGCCACCCATGTCTCCCCTTCCCACCTCTTCAAGAGGCACGAATTGCTTCCGCCATCACCCATTTCTCTTCTTCGCGCCCACCCTTCGTTTCCCTCTTCCAAGTCTCTGTTTGGTTCGTCTTTGTGCGGCACCGGAAGTTCGAGACTGCTCGGAAGCGGCATTCTTGCTCGAGCTGAAGAGAAAGCCAAAGGGACGTCGTCGCCGTCGCCTTCTTCTTCTTCGGTTCAGCAAGAGCAAGCTCAACCCAATTCGGAGAAGCGGTTTAAGGTTGCTGCCGCCTGCTCTCTTTTCTTCTGATTTTCTGACTTCTTCTGTGCAACCCCGGTCCTGCGTTCTTCTGACCTGTGACATGAATAATTTTTCCAAAGATATTGGGGCTTATGAGGAAGATTGAGTTACACTTGACGGTGTCTTTGTTTTTGTTAAATGGCTCTAATTGAATATGGATGCTTACACTAGGTGATTTATTCTGCTTCCGGGGAGCTCAATCGGACAATGAAACAGTGCACTCGTAGGTTTCAGTCAAACTTCATGTCTCTTATGCAATTTGACTGTTTCTCATCATGGCCAATGCAGGATGAGGATGAAATGTTTTTCAATGATTGAGTTTCGGCTTTACCATGTAAAGAGTTGAAGGACACAGATGAATGTTTGTGTCCTTGTTTTTGAATGAGGCAATAGTTGGAAGACTGTGGTTTTGGATCTTGAAGACCATGTAATGCTGCATTAATGAGTTTAATGTGATGTAGATATAGGAAAGAATGTGTCTTAAAGAAAGAAGCTTTGGCTGAGCATAATTGTAGCAATTGGAATTCTTTCTTGTACATAGTAGAGTCTGCTAATGCACTCACCAGATTGTAGTGACTGCATTCAATTCTGTGCTTCCTATGTGTTGAAGTTAAGTCATTGTTAATATGCTTAAAGAAGCTCTTTGAAAATTGAATTAGTGTTGACTTTACATTAACCTGCTTCTGTACTGTTAGGACCTTGCATCTTCTGGGTCATGTGATCCCCTATGTTCAGTTGATGAAGTAAGCTCACAGGAATTTGAAGTTTCATATCAACCGAAGACTGATTTGGTGAAAGCTCTAGCAATTTTCGCTGCAGCTGCTACAGGAGCTGTGGCCATTAACCACTCATGGGTTGCTGCCAATCAGGTGTTTGACCCCTCTTTCATTGCCAATTTTCTTATCTTCAAAGTTTGAAATTTCGGATAGCATTATGTGGCAAAACCTTTCTTTCATATCAGTGTAAATACTTATAACTTTGTTTAATCTTGGTTGTATTGTGATACAGGATCTTGCTATGGCAATTTTGTTTGTATTAGGATATGCAGGCATAATCTTCGAAGAATCTCTAGCCTTCAACAAAAGTGGGGTGGGATTATTGATGGCTGTGAGCTTATGGGTAGTGCGAAGTATTGGGGTAAGCTTCGGATAAAGTTGTGGTTACTGATGTCTATACTAGCCAGTTGCTATTATTGTAGGTTGCTCATCCTTAATTGCTTATTCATACTGACATAAATAGTCTCTTTACCAATTGGCCCTTAACAGGCCAAAAATTCATTTGAAGCATGATGTGGTGGCATGATTGTTTAAATGTTTATCTTCTCGCCATTCTAGTTGAACCTTAATCTTAATTTGGGAGTGTGATTGCCATTTTTAAAGATAAAGTTACATAGGTGTTTACTAAGCATGCCATGCTAGAAGTCATCTCTTTCTTTTTGTTACCTAATAAATTTAGTATGTCATATGCAGGATGGATGCTTATGAAACTGCCTTAATTTGTAATACTTCTCCTGCTTATAGATCTTGAAATATTTACCATATATAGCAGAATTCCTCCCTGGAAAACCGTAAGACACCAAGGGTTGATGCTGATTCTGAATTAAGTTTTATTCATTAGCATGGCACAATTTCTGTTCAAAGGCTTTTCTCTCTAAATAATTGCTAATGTCTAAGGAAAGGGTTTAGCGCTATTTCTAGGAAGGCTTCAGATATTTTTGTCATCATTTTCTTTTGTTTTGGATATTCAACAGGAAAATAATGGTCTATGAGCACCACTTAGCTTAAGCTGTGACCATCTAATTATGTTTTCCCTTGTGTTTCACCTTACTCTCTGGCCAGGAATCCTGTGATAAAATTTCTATCTTTCAAGAAGTTGACGAAGAATGGTGTGATCATCAAGCATGAAAATCATTAAGAATTGGCTATGTCAACTTGCCTATCAGTTTCTTCTATAGTCAATAACAATTGGCTATTGTCCATGTGACCATTGCATTTAAACTAGGCTAGTTCTTTCTTGGTTGTGGAAGCTCAAAAGCCAAGGAATATTTAATTAGAGCACCTTCTAATATTCTCTAGTCTCAGATGATGGAGAAGGTTACTAACATTTGCTCTTGTATTGTGCATGTCTTGGTACTTTATCTAGTCTTGGTATGAAAATGTTTTATGAATTCATGTTCTTAAAATGTCATGTTGAGCTGTGAAATTTCTTTTATTTGTTGGTAGGTAATCTCTCTATCATATTCCCTCAACTGAAGTTTTGTTTTATAATTGTTTATATATTGTTAGTCATTTTTACTTGTGATTTTTTTGTCTTTCTCCCTGCCTAGGCTCCATCAACTGATATAGCTGTCTCAGAGCTGAGACATGCATCGGCTGAAGTCAGTGAGATTGTCTTTTTCTTGCTTGGTGCAATGACCATTGTGGAGATAGTAGATGCTCATCAAGGATTCAAGCTGGTTACAGACAATATAACTACTCGGAAGCCACGTACTCTTCTCTGGGTGGTAGGTGCATTTCTGCTCTCACAGCGTCTTGAAGAATCCTTCTTAACTGTATAGTCAGTGAATTGCAATTAGAACTCTTGTTAATACATTATTGAACCTTTAGTTCCAACCTACTTACCCAGTTCACATTGCCATCTCGTATAGCAACTAGCACCAGGGTTGGTGAATGACTTTAGTTCAAAACCCCCCATACCCAGTGACATTTGATCGCATAATCCATTGACTGTTGCATTAATGACTAGAATTTGTTTTTAAAATGGATGTGGTGCATATAGTGATTGATTCGGTACTTCTGTCAGCTTTGCATGTCTATTGAGTATTGCCTAAGGCCCTAATTGGAGCCCATTGACATCCCTAGTTGACCAAAGTGAGATGACTGTCATCTGATTTTCAAGAAGCATCCAACCACTTAAGGACTAGAAAGAAGGTAAGGTGACTGCAACAAGAGGTGGAATCTTTCTTGTCATTGAGATTGCTTCTTGTGGTACGGTTAGAGGACATCTGAAGGTACTGCAACAACCGCTGGAATTTGTTGATTGGTCGATCAGAATTTACTCTATGTATATATGAACTAGACATAGCTGGTGAAACTTTGGCCAGTGGATGAGCCTGTTTAACCTCAGATGCCCTAGTATTTAGTCCTAATGGAAGACAAGGACACTCTGAAAGTCTACCATTTGCATTCTAGATTGAACTGGTAAAATTGGCTTCTGCTCTTTCACTAAGTACAAATGAGGCAAAAGAAACTGGTATTTGCTATAGTTTAGATGACTTCTTTCGATGCTTCCCATGGACATTTTAGATACCTCAAATGTCTTAACTTTGGATAAGTATGAGACTAATTGGGGATCAACCCTCTTAATTGAGTGTGGTGCTGACCTTTAAACTTTTGGATTTTCAGGTTGGTTTCGTGACTTTTTTCTTAAGTGCTATCCTGGACAACTTGACATCTACAATTGTCATGGTGTCTTTATTGCGGAAGCTAGTACCTCCTTCCGAGTACCGCAAGTATGTTACAAGTTTTTCAGATTGTCATGAAGTTCTCATCTCAACATCTGTAGCTTGCTTTTCGGGTATTAGGTCTTTTGTTTCCTTCAGTTGGGTCTTTCTGTGCCCTTTCTGTTTTGATAGGATATTCTTTCATATTGAGAATTGTCGTCTTTAGGCCATATTGAAACATTAACGAGTATAAGCCACTGAGTTGGTTTTGTAATCATCATGACTTCAGAAGTCAGCTTCTTTTATTGAGTTTGAGATTTAAAATTGAGATAGCTTATCAGATCAAATAATATAATGATTTCCATAATAAGTGAAACTATCAAAGGATGTCGATGAGTGGTTCATAGAAGTGAGATGGCCACACACCTACCTTTTCAATCGTAGCAATAGATGCTGCTGGTTGATATAGCCACTTCTTTACAGCACATAAAAGAGCACCTTATTTGTGTTGTGGGTTGACACTCGTTTTGTTAAGTACATTTAGATTCTATCAATTTCTAAAGTTTCATTTTTTCACTTGACTTGTTTAACTTTCAGGCTGTTTTGGTAGGATTTCTTATAGTGCTGTGCATCACTTCTCTACTGTGCTAGCTTCTTGAGAAGTTCTATCTAACCAATGTTTCACTGTATGTTGGCAGGCTTCTTGGAGCTGTCGTGGTTATAGCAGCAAATGCTGGTGGTGCATGGACTCCCATAGGCGATGTTACTACCACTATGCTTTGGATTCATGGTCAGATATCCACAGTGGAGACAATGAAGGTCATCATTTTATCCTTGTTCTCAGCTGGGATTTCATTACCTCTTGCAGTCCAATAACATATGATTTATTACCAGAGATTTAACTCCATTACCCTATATAGTGGTTGAACTTTCCATACTTCTCCTTGGGTTTATATAACCACCAACCATAACACTGCTTGAATTTGTTCATGCTCTAACAACATCCATGAAAGTTGGAATTAGAACTTTAAACTCAGCATTGAAATTTCAATTTTATTGAAGAATGACTAACCAACTTTCCTTAATGAGAGATATCTGTTAGGCGCACGGTTGTATGAACTGTCTATCATCAATAGTTTGTCCTATTTTTGGTGCCCTTTCAAGCCTTCAGCAAAATATGTGAATTGCAGGACTTGGTCCTTCCCTCAGCAGTTTCTCTAGCTGTCCCACTGGCTCTTTTGTCCCTCACTAGGTACTCTCCTAGCATATCCAGCCATATCCGAATGTCAATTAGCTCCTACTATTTGGTTCTGGAGTCGTGATGTTAGTTTCGTTTATCCTTTCCAGCGAAGTTAATGGGAAGGGACAGGAGTCTGCCAATGTCTTGGCATCTGAACAGATGGCTCCTCGAGGACAGCTAGTTTTCTCTGTGGGTATAGGTGCATTGGTCTTTGTTCCAGTATTTAAAGCTTTGACTGGTCTCCCTCCTTACATGGGTATGTTGCTTGGACTTGGAGTTCTTTGGATTTTAACGGATGCGATCCATTATGGTGAATCCGAGAGGCAAAAGTTGAAAGTACCACAGGCTTTATCTCGGATTGACACTCAAGGAGCCCTCTTCTTCCTCGGAATTCTTTTATCTGTAAGCAGGTAATATGTGAATGACATAAGGACATTCTTGCTACCTATTGCTCAGCATTTATTCAGAGATTAATATTGTCAGATCTCCTTATTAAATTTATTGATGAAGTAATCTCTGCATGCAAAAGCTCACTTGTACAGACATGCAGAGACATTCTCTAGTGTGTGCAGGGGCATGTATACAATTAGTATGAGCCGTATATTTTGTCAAGCTTTGTACAGAAAATATCCCAAGTGATTTACCATATTGTCCTCTTGATTCTGCACTAGACGAGTGCAAAATATATTCTTATTATAGTAGTGAAAAATCCACCTCAGGCAGGTAAACTGTGGACTTATAAAATACCCCACTGACGTCATCAATCAGTATGATGCGAGCCAAATCCAAGTGGGCAGTTCAAACATGATGCCCCCAGTAGACATGGGAAATGGAACACGTCTTTTGGGCTAATGCACACATACATGTCCATTCGTTAAGTCATTATGCGTCTTTCATCGTCATATTGCTGTCTTACTACTTCCCTCTTTTTTCCCGAATGTGGCTTCATATGAATCATCAGATGAGTAGCAACCATGCATGTCCTACCAACAGCAGCATAACAAGCTGCCTTAGGTCTTGTTTACTGATTGCACGACTCGATTAGTCTTGTAGTTTTGCTTTATGATATGATGTTGAGCAAACCTGCATAGTGGTGAAAATTGCTATTCATATTGATCAGTAGTGCATTCGTGAGATCTTATCGAGACTCAGGATTAATATTTGGTGAGTTTTGAAGAGAGAAACTGTCACGACTTCTCTATCTATTTTGGAAAAATATGCAATGGATAAAGTCCATTGAGGTAGACACTGAACTCTATTCTTCATAGAAAAGAAAAAAATTCTAAGAAAATGGGTTTATTTTCCACACTAAAATCATATGCGTGTTTATATGCTACATGTTTGACATGCACACTTTAGAACTCTTGTTAATGCATTGGTTCTGACATATACCTTTTCTTAGCCTAGAGGCAGCAGGACTTCTCAGGGAATTGGCGAATTATCTGGATGCACATATTCCTAGCATTGAACTGATTGCTGGGTCAATTGGGGTGGTTTCTGCAATTATAGACAACGTTCCGCTAGTTGCTGCAACAATGGGGATGTATGATCTGACCTCATTCCCGCGGGATTCAGAGTTTTGGCAGCTGGTTGCCTTTTGCGCTGGCACTGGTGGGTCCATGCTAGTCATTGGCTCGGCAGCTGGTGTGGCATTTATGGGGATGGAAAAGGTGGACTTCTTTTGGTACTTCCGAAAGGTATTCTGCGCTACTTCAGTTTCTCCTGGTTCTATTGTTTTCTTTGGGTTGGTTAAGTTTACTTATGGTCCCTGAACTTTGAACCGGTTTTCACTTAGCATACACAGGCAGCTGCAAAACCTAATATTTTGTAAGTGGATATGTTAAAATGATTTGGTTTGTGGCCTTGGTTGTGCTTTACCAACCACCTGCATGTTTATTTCACTGACATGCTCAAGACCAGTTAAGGGTGTAGCCAGGTAGAGAAAAAGCTGATCTCTTAAATTCCCTGATATACATTTTTCAGAACTCAGGTTAATTTTCAATCTATTGATGATTGGGTCGTTTTTCTTTTTCCCGTGCTAGAAAATGTAAATATATTAATTCTGTCAATGTTTGTTTTGCGGGAACAGGTGAGCGGTTTTGCTTTTGCGGGCTATGCTGCTGGGATTGCTGCCTATTTAGCCATTCATAATCTCAACATCTCACTACCAACAACCCTGGCTCACATCCCGTTTCTTTCTGGTTCATGAAACTATTTCCGGAGCATGGACTTCGTATGTGGGAGATGGGACAGAGGCCATCTTTTTCAAGACAATGATTATTTTCACTGCTGCTGATCTACTATTAAGCTCAAGCGGCATGTACCGTACCAAATGGGGATCAAGTTCTCTGAGAATGTAGGCCACAACAGAAAGAGTTTATAGCAGTTCGCAGTGCAAAGGTTTTTTTGTTTCTTTTGTTTGTCTCTCTTTTACTTTGTAATAATGGCTGACGAAAGCAATAAGGTTGCATGGGGGAAGATACCGGATGAAAAAGACTATTGTTGTACTTCAGACAAACGTATCAAAACAGACATTTCAGGAGTTATCATGTATATGAAATCTGTGACTACACAACATTCTTCCTACCGTTTACCGTTCTTGACATTTGGACATTTCGGCTTTATACCAGACCCTAGGGATTCTTTGGATATTGTTCATTCAACGGATTGTGTCTATAACTGATTGTCTTTTTGTCCTCCAAATGAGAAGAATCACGAACCTCAGCAGAACCACTAACACGAAAGGACTTAGGGTGCACATGATACAATTTCTAGAGATATAAAACAGAAAGAGATTTTTCTATTTCTGCTCTAGAATGAATTTCTCAAAAAAAAAAAGGAAAAAAGGCGTTTAATAAGGACAAATAATTTGTGTTCCAAATACAGAAATACTTTGATAATGAATTTTTTTGTTTGTATTTCCATTTCATTTTAAAATAATTTTTTTCATTTTCGAGTTTGCAATATTTTATTTCTATAAATTTCAAATGCTTATTATTTAGTGCAAAAAAATGACAAATTTCATCACATCCTCTATTTGTTGCGTAACTCCAAATTCATTTTAGATGCATTGATCTCTTCGTTTGAAGTGGTCCTTGCGCCCAAAAAAGAATTCAACCTAAAGTAATCCAATTAGGAAATACATTATAAAAGTCGAGATGAGAAGAGGGAAAATTATGATAAAATTGTATCAATTGTGTGTACCGTGTGCAATTCAATAAAAGAAACAATTTCTAAATTTTTTATTCTGAAACAGAAACCATAAATTTTATGTTTATGATTTTTTGACCAGACCTATTTCTACAACAGAAATCTATTCCAGAAATAGAAAAAAAAATTATGCTAAACAGATTTTTGTTCCAGAATGAATTCTGAAGCAAAAATACTCATTTTGGAACAGAAATTGACCCTTATCATCAGGCCCTTAATGGGAGGAACTAATAACGGGGGAGGGGAGGAGAAACATGTTCAATCCTGGACTGAGGCGAAATCTTTACCTCTTATAACTCGTATGAATTTATTGAAAAAGAGCATTTGATTCAGGCAAAAAGCAACATCATAAAGTACAGAATCCTCTTTGCAGCGCTTGATTATCGTTCCGCTCTCCTGACTACTATCACAGAACACCAACTTCACAGCCAAAATCACAGAGCAAGACACGCAAGTCATGCTCAGCGGCTATGAATGATGAAAGACATAGATGTAGTACCATAATTCATACCACACATTACAACTTGAGGAAAACGAACTCCTCAATCGCAGGAACGTCCCCAATCCTCTTCAGAGTCTCCTTGGTGGGTTGGTCATCCACTCCAATTGCCATCACAGCATGCTTTCGTGGTGCGATCCTACCAACACTCATGAAACTGACATTGACATTCTCTTCTCCCAAGATGCTTCCCACTTGGCCAATCATCCCTGGCTGATCAACTTGCCTGCACAATATGATGCTTCCCTCCAGGCTCACATCCACTTCGAAAGATCCCACCTTTGTGAGATGTGGAATCCCATCCTTCACCCTGCCCTCGACCGTGATCTCCCCAGAATCTGATATGGCACTGGCAAATCTTGATTCCACATTTGCAATCTGAACCTGGATGAACTCAAGGGGACTCTCTGGTGAACCATCTAAGATGACCCGCTCCTCTGTTATTCTCAATCCTCTCTGCTTAGCAGTGAAATCTGCATTGACCAAGTTCACGAAGACATCGGATATGGGTTCAACTATACCCTTAATAATCATAGCGCGGAGTAGTCTAGTGTCAAGATCATCAGGTGCTCTTGCAGAAGCATACGTCAATTTTATGGTTTTTACACCACTCCCACCCCCAACTAATTGAACAGCCAATCTCCCGAGCTTCTCAGCAAGTGCAACAAATGGTTTCAGCTCTGTAAGAACCTACAGCCAAAAAGGAATATATAAAGTCAAGATTTATGTTACTCAAGCACATCTTGAACTAGGTTCTGCCTTCTGGATCTCAAAGGAAGCACCCTCAGGGATCAAAATCGTCTTTAAAGTCATCCAGAGTTACTTGTCTATCACCCTACGATATTGACCCATTCATAATTGAATCCCTAGTAGCTAACCTGTGTACGATCCTACAGGAATTGATTAAGGGGCAGCATATCTTATGGTCTTCATAAACTCACTTCCTCTACTCATCTTACAGAGAGGAAGCAGGACTGGGGCCAAAACCAAATGTTCATGAAATTAAACAATAGGAAACGAACCAGACAATTCCAATCAATCACCTCAGAACAAATCTTTGACCAAAAAGATCAAACTTCTAGTGAGCACTTCTAATCATTCTCCTCCACATTACCCATCAAGCAAGTTCATCACAAGAATTATGCATCAGAGCCCAAGCCACGATGAAGATATGTCAGATACTGAGAGCAAATATCAAAGCTTGAGGGGAAGCAGATTGGAGCATAGAAAGTAGAAAGTAGTCTGAAAGGGATGCCAAACAACCAAGTTGTAGAAAAAGTTCTTAATACCTCGGCAGGAACCATTGGTGCATTGACCGCAGTGGCAGCCAACTCTCCTTTCAGAGCTCCAACGACAGCTTCAGCAATTTCAATAGCCACTCCTTCCTGGCATGTTAAGTGACCATTTTATGGTTTCTCTTAACACAGAGAAAGTTACAGTAGGCTAAGCTGTAACTGTTCACAAACCTGTGCTTCCATTGTACTGGCTCCAAGGTGTGGGGTCACCGTGACTCTCTCGTGTTGCACCAACTTGCTGTCCTTCGCCGGTGGCTCCTCTGTGAAGACATCAAGTGCCGCCTGCAACAAGGCAAGTATGTGCTTCACCTCCCAAGGCAATAAGGAAGAAACTCAACATTTCATATGTAAGATGGCAATACCTGAGCAACGATTCCAGCATCCAATGCCCTCACAAGAGCTTCTTCATCAATCACTCCTCCACGAGCGACATTGACAATACGAACCCCTTTCTTCATCTTTGCAAAAGTCTCATCATTGAGAATCTTTGATGTGGCAGGTGTCAAAGGCATGTGTAAAGAAATGAAATCCGCAGTTGCTATGGCTTCATCGAAGCCCACAAGATCCACCCCTACTGCACGTGCTCGATCTGCAGGGGCATAAGGGTCATGTGCAATCACATGCATACCAAGACCTTTGGCACGGCGTGCAACTTCTGATCCAACCTTTCCGAAACCCATGATAGCAAGTGTTTTCCCAACAAGGGAAACACCCACATATTTGTTTCTTTGCCACTTTCCTGCATCAAGCAAAATAACCCTTTGCTAAAGACCAATGTTGATATAGCCTTAAGAAAATGTTGGCAATTCGCTTTGTCTCCGATAAACTTAAGCATTGACGTAACTAAGGAGGCAAAAGACCTGGATAGCTGAAAGTTGAATAGAAAAGGCATATGCCAATAAATTTGGCCGACACAATGAATACTGCACATTACTCCACCAAGCAACAAATCCACCTCTATGCTCAAGGTAGTCATGAATTTGACCCAGCAGATTTCAGAATTGCTTTTATTCAATTCAGGTCAGTCCAACAATAATTTTAGCCATGGAAAGCAATTAAGGTGATAGATGACAAGAAGGTACATAATCTTCAGTGGTACCTTTGGCTTTTCAGCATCTCTCTACTCAAGCAGATTAAACAAACAAATAATGGAAAACCCAAAACTCAAATGAATGTTCACGACACAACTCCTTTTTCCTCGAACACTTCATAAACCCCACACACAAGTCAAACTATCTTAGCTATATTGAACCCACGACTTTCTACGTGCTAGATTCCTTAAATTTATAAATCAAAATCTGGAGCTTTTCCACTTCACTCATTAATCAGGAACTAATTCTCTTAGATTCACCTTTAAAGATCAAATTCTTCGAACTTTCAAGCCCAAAGAACCCTCGTAGCTTGCCTTTACCCAAATGGCATCCCAAATGCGACCCGAATCTACACCAAAGATCCTCTTTCTAGGTGAAAATAGGAAAAAGCGCCACTTTTTTCTATGGTTCTCGACCATTTCTACTTAATTGCTAGTTAAATCCGTTTCCAATTTCCATCCAAACTTCTCGCCACACCCCCACCAGCGGAACACAGATCCAGCCATAGTTAAACCACCACATACTTGACGAAATGCGTTGCAGGACTACCGGCCGAAGCCGACGCCAAGTAAACGCAAATCCAGCAAACCAACATGGAACAAAAAACTCACCAGCCTTAACGGACGCATCAGCCTGCGCGACGTTCCTCGCCATGGCGGCCAAGAGCGCGATCCCGTGCTCGGCGGCCGCGACAGTGTTGGCGGTCGGCGCGTTCACGACCAAGCACCCGTGCTCCGTCGCCGCCGACAGATCCACATTATCGATCCCGACCCCGGCTCGCCCCACCACCTTCAGCCTCCCGCCGGAGGACTCGAACACCTCCCGGTTCACCTTGGTCCCGCTCCGGACGATCAGGGCGTCACAGAGGGAGATCTTGGTGCAGAGCTCCTCGGGGGAGAGGTTGTAGGAGCAGTCCACGTTGGCGAAGTCCTTGAGGAGGGCGAGCCCCGCCTCGCCCAGCTTCTCGGCGACGAGGACGGTGGGCTTGGCGTCGAGGGAGGAGCGGACGACGGCGACGAGAGGGGCCGCATGTTGGCGGCCACGGGGAACAAGGGAGACGGAGAAGGAGGGGTGGAGGGGGAGCTTGGAGGAGAGGGAGAGCTGGTTCGGCTTGTTGAGGGAAGGGGACGCCGCAGCGGCGACGGCGGCGCGGAGAGAACCGGTGGCCATTGGCGGCGGCGGGAGGTAAGTAAGTGCTGGTGCGTTGGTATGAAAGGTGATGTGATTATGAAATGAGGAGAGAGAATATAAGATGGTTGTGAAGTCCTTGATTTGGTTGTGGGGTTTGGTAGAGGGAGTAAAGTGCACGCGCGCATTGGCGCGAGTGGAAAATCCACGGAAGTCCAAAGAGACCCAAAAAAAAGGGCTAATGATTAATTATTTTACTAATTAATGTAAACTGAGCATCTATCATATAATAATCTGCTAATTATGGTTTAATTTTCGATGTCTTGGCCAAAAGAAGAAGAAAAATGATAAATTGTGTTGGTAGTTTTCTCTCTTTAAACTTATTTTTTTGTCAGAATTCTCTCTTTAAACTTATACATGCTATTACCATATTGAAAAAAAACACATGGATTTGTTGTCACGTCCTAAAAAGGCAATAGAAATCGCACGTACCTACGAATAGGTTCATTGATTTTGATAGTTTCTCTTGCTTATCATATCCATGATGTGTATAATTCTTACATTCTCAACGTAAATGTTACATAATCGGTTCTCATCATTCATATAGTGAGAGTGTAATAGGAGCATTCATCGACATAAAGAATACACGTGGATACCCATCCTGAAAAAACACTCATAATCTGGCCAACTATTTAGAATGAATTCAACAACATTTTTAATAACACGACCCTCCACTTAATACACTAACAACTGTGGGTTTTGAAATATCGACATCGGTGATAAAAAAAAATTCTTAATCAACACAGCTACTCACCATTGGGTCTTTAATAACTACATCTTTTTGTAAAGAAATAACTACATTTTTAATTAAAACCTGGACTAGCCCAAATGAGAATTCGAAAACTCGCCCGATGAACAGTTCAGTTTTCTTCCCAACCAATAGTTCAATTCGATTTGGTTATTCGAACGCTTCTCAGCTTTTATTTTGTAGTCCTAGCAATATGACAATGACATTATCAATGTTCTACTATTCAACGAACTCCTTTTCTTTCTATTCCACACAATTGGCATGACCTCGTCTAAGTTATACATTACACGGAATGAGCGCGAAACTTAAAGAAATCACGACATTTTTATGCCTACAAGGTTCCATGAAAGACATTTAAGTTCTAATGTTTTATTTCATAGAATTGGAAAATAGAATAACAAGAAATATTCCCAAATATATTTCTTGTTGTTATGCTTTTTAACGGATTTTAAGGATGAATCCCAATTTAGAGTAAATGAGAAATTCGAACTTTAAAAACGGAAACATTTGGATATAAAAAGACTAAGAGGCAAGAGGCAATATTTGGTGATTTATATTTTAATTCTAGAGAGAAAAAGACTCTACAGAGTATTTAATACTAAGGATGAGGATGAATATCTGAATGGGAACTTAGATGTGATGAGATAATTTAATACTAGAGTTTCGTTTTCTCAAGAAAATGAACGATTTAAAAAAATAATAAGTTTTCACTTATTTATATATAGAAACAATAAAAGCAATTATTTTTAAAAATATTTTTTTAAAAGGAAGCAGGCCATTAATTCTCTGGTAGAGGCATTTTAATTATTTATAATTTTTGAGATCTTTTGAAATAGTCGGATGGGCTCGTCACTATGTCAACATCTAAGCCACCAAGAGACTGCCAAATATCCATCCGAATTGGAAGAAAAAAAAGAAACTTCCACTAATGAGCGTCGAATACCCTAGTTGCAGCCATAATGAATGTCGACATTTCTTGTCTGTGCTGGCCGGTTCCTAGTTGGAGATGTCATGAGTAGTCGGCTAAACCATACGTTAGACTTTTAACCTAACATTGATAAGACCGTCCGCTCGAATGGACGGTTCAGATCGAACTTAATTTTCTTACTTAAATCTGCTCCCTCCAAGATAGGGAACACGAATCGCCAACACTGAATGGACATCTAGGGCGCGTTTGGCAACGTTTCTGTTTCAGGAAATATTTTTTGAATAGAAACATTTTTTTGTGTGTTTCTACTTCATATGACAATTTTTGAGTAAAATAGAGTGTTCGGTAAAAGTGTTCTTGAAATAGAAAAAGAATATAAATGTGTTGAGTGCGATTAGTAATTTTTTTTGTTTTTTTCTCATTTTTTCTTCTTGGTCATGGGCGGCGGACAGCGGCCGGCGACCGGCGGTGGGTGGTCGGAGACCGCAAAGACAAAAGAGAAAAGAAAGAAAAATAAAAAGTATTTTTTAATAAAATGTTAAAGAACAAGAAACAAGTTTTTTTTTATTTCATGTTGTTGGTCCAAATGTGTTTCTAGGAACAAAAAAAAAACATATTTTTTTATTTCCGAAAACAAAAGTGCAAATAAACACGTTCCTGTTCTTTTGTTATTCATTGAAACAAAAAAACAGAAGCACACTTGTTTTTGAACAAATACAAACAGGCCCTAACATCCCAAGGTCGATATAGTTGATCAAGTTCTCGGGAAATTGATAGAGTAGAAGCTATTCACAGACAATTTTTGTTTAGGCCACGCAGGAGACAAGAATTTTGAGATCAGATACCCAACATCGGCAACCTTGGTGTTCAACACGACAACACTCCACGCTTTTTCAGTCGATAAAATGATGTACATAACACACGCATTTGCTAGACATTCAGACAATTAAGTGTCGCCAGCATTGCTGTTTTGAGCACTCGTGAGGAAACGTAAATGATGGGTGCTCCAATACGATTGATAGTGTCCACTATTGTGTCAATATTGCTCTAAAAAAGAAGCCATGTCTATAATTCGTACATCCGTCCGTCCGTCCTTACACTCTACTCAATCATATTGTCAGAAAAAAGTTCATAAGTATGAGTAGGTTAAGGTTTCGTTCGTTTCACAGAAAATAATTTTCAAGAAAATAATTTTCGAATTTTCCAGCATTCGTTTCACAGAAAATAAAAATGGTCAAGAAATTTTTTTTCCACCAATGAGAAATACATTCAAAAATAGAGAAAATATTTTTCGATTTTTTAAAAGAGTAAAATATTTTCCGTTTTATTTATTTATTTTTAGATATTGTAGCTTCTAATAAGCCAGAAAGCTGACAGTATTTGACAAACGAATATCTGAAAATACTATCATTTTCTAAAAAAACGATTCCATAAATAATATATTTTTTATAAAACGAACGGAACCTAAACAATAGTATAATTTTCAAGCGTAGGATATTGAACGGTTCCATCTCTCTTTATCACGTATCATTATTAGTATGCAACACCAAAATATCTTTCCTTTATTTTTTTTGGGTACCATGAAGGATAATCCGTAATCATAAGTCAAATATTTCATTGAATTTGGTGCCTCCACTACTAGCAATTTTAAGTTAACCACAATTTAACCACTCGAGCAATCGAAATTGCGTTTTGCAATTGCGAAAGGCAATCCGCCGCCGGGGGGCGGCAAAGAGCCGCGTAGGGGAACGGGACGGACGCGCGTCGAGCCGCGTGGTGGCCACCGTCCGACGTCATGCGTTGCCAATGATTCCAAAACGTAAGATCGGGGCGGAAAAGATGAGGCCGCGGCATCGCTCGAATTATTCCACACTGGGTGGGGCCCACGCCAGAAGAGAATATCCGATTTTGCTTTCTTGAGCAAAACAAGGCCAGTCGATCCTACGTCCGTTCCCATTTTCTCCGCGGGAAAATGTGAATTTTCAAAAAAAAAAAAAGAAAAAAATCCGGGTTAAATGTTTCACGGAAATATAAGTATAGGGCTTTTAATGTTATAAAAAAATTAAAGAATTTATCACGGTGAGATAAGTTTGAGATTTTTTGTGATACAAAAACAATTATGATAAATGTGTTACGGATGATATAATTTCAGGTTTTTTGTGATATTTTCTCTTTATTTAACTAATCTCGCTTGAAGAAATAGTTGGAGGAATAATCAAACACAAACTGTGTGCCTAAAGCATGCATTTGAATCCAATCCTTGTATTAGTCCCGACCCACTAGAAAGTATTATATGTTGAAACTCGTCATCAGTCTTTCGTACACCACCATAACACATAGTGGAGTCCTTCAACGAAAGGGAAGAGAGCAGCGGCGACGACACGCTAAGGTGCGAAATGCTGGAGGTATGCATCGGCCAGCATGCGGCCGAGGCGAACCTGGGCATCGGTGGTGAGGTGGATGTGGTCGTCCATGAGAGGCAACCCCTTGGCGTCAACGCACACGACGTTCGGGAGCTCGATTCCGAGCTGCGCATCTCTCACTCTGTCTATGTACCTCTCGTCTCCCGATGCGATCACAACCTGCACATCATCCAATTTAAAAAAGAACTTGTATTTACATTCATATCTAATTTATTAGAAGAATTGAGCTTCTTTACGTGAATTTAACGAGAATCAAGCAAATTCGGATCGACACATTCAATTAAGGACAATACTCATTTCCATATGGTTGAAGTTTCTCCCTATCACAAGAGAAAATGTGTGGTAGCTCTAAGCAATCATGATCATATATTTATTCAGAGATAAGCGCACCATAAACACTAAAATTTATCGCGAAGAAACAATCAAATTGTGATTTACTCATACAATAGAAGTACGATCGAATGATAAAAACTAGTCAAAATGGTGCATTTAACCTTCGCTAGCTACCGTCCAATTTGATCGCAGAAAAATACCGAGGTGGCTTTCTTTCATTAGTTTGTCTTTCCTACATCACCATTATGATAATGTAAAGTGCGTAATGACCAAAACGACACCGTGTTCCTCCTAACTTTTAATTAAAACTAGATTAAAAATTAAAAAACGGCTAATTTAAAAAAACACATTTTATTTATTTCACTCCGTTTTTATTTCTTTTATACATTTTCATTTTCCTTTCTATTGATTCAAGCTTCTTTTGATGTGAAATTATGACTTAGTCATATTTTTTTGAAGATTTTAAAACTCAATTCGTGACAAGATTTATAACTTTTAATTCACTTATATGTTTAGTTTAATGTGAAAAAACTTGAAAAATATAAATATGCACAAATTTAAAACACTCGGAACTAAAACGTGATTTTTTCATAATTTTTTTTGTCGAAATTCCCAAAAAAATGTCTAAAGTGCCATCATTTTATCAAATAAGTACCTGAAATGAACTTTATTTTCAAATAAGGATCTAAAGTGAATTTATTTTAAATAAGGGCATAAAGTGATCATGTCAATATCAAAGAAGAGCATGATTTCACTAGTTGGTCAATGGCATTTACGTCCTATATTCTCTTTAATTTCTTTCCTTTTTTTTTCCTTTTTCTTATATTTTCATAAAATAGAAACGCTCAAAAAAGAAATAAAGGCTTAAAAAAACACACACTCACACAGAATGTTTAAAACTGTCTTTGGACTAAAAATGCCTTTGGCCAATCAGAATATTTAGCCAGCCAACAAGGTCATATATATATATATGTGTATATATATATATATATATATATATATATATATATATTTTAACTGTCATTGTCACATCAGGCCTTTTTTTATAAACAAGAATTACTTAATTAGAAAAATAAGGACACTTCAAGCCTTTTTTTTTCCTAATTTTTTGAAATTCACAATCTTTCTATTCTATTATCTAACCGAAATACAATAGATTAGTAAAATTCAATATGATATTGTAGATTTAGGAGCACCTCTTTTTTTAATGAGTATGAGATTTTTGTTATGATCAACTTGTTTAGACAAGAAAAATTGTGTGCCTTTCGCAACTTAATGAATCATTTTAATATATGATAATTGAACACATTTGAACCAATAGGCTAACACGTTGGTCATGTTAACAACAAATTATTTGGATACATTTATATATAATATTAATAGACGTCCAAACAAATTTATATACTAAGTAGAGTCACATTTCTTAAACATATTAACTACGTGGAGTCATGAAGTTTCTAATGAACTCGTCGGGCTAGGCATGAGGCATGATAGCATTAACAAACATATTGTATGCAATTAGTTATAAATTCAGCATGATTAATCTATAGCACGAGATGATGACAACACAAAAAAATATCAGTTGTTACGATGAAAGGGTAAACTACCAATGGTGTAGCTCAAAGAAATTCATAAAAAAAAAAACAGAGATTGGACCTACTGAACAAATCTCTTAACAAATACAATTTCAACACAGTAGGGTCCATAATTAACTATAATTTACTGATGGGCACCATATAGCCTTTCAAAGTGCTTAATTTTCGTATCTAGACGCCATTAAGGCCCTATACACTTCCATCCAACATGATTTTGAAAAAGATCGACATGACTTTCATTTAATAGTTTGTCTTTCCCACATCACCATTAAATTAATGAAAGGTGCAGTAATGACCAAAAAGACACCCTATTGCTCCTAACTTTAATAAAAACTAGATTTTTTTTGGTCAAAATAATTAAAACTAGATTAAGAAGTAAAAAAAAACGGCTAATTAAAGAGGAAAACACATTTTGTTTAGGGGGGAGGCGCCAACAATCCTCGCCTAGATGAGGGCTGCGAGCCGCTCCTGACCCCCCGTGAGGGTTGCTAATCCTTGTCACTAAAGTAGGGGGCAACAGCTACCCTCTTTTTCAAAATTTTTGGCTTTTTGTTTATTTATTTTAGTCCATTTTGTTTTCTTCTAATTTTGTAATTTATTTTGAATTCTATTTTTATTAATTTATGCTTTTTTCTGATATGTGATATTACGACGTCATTGCATTTTCGAAAATTTTAAAGCTCAGTTATACTTTCGCAACAAGTTTTCTAACTTTTAATTCACTTATCCTTTAGTTTAATGTGACAAATTTCAAAACTATAAGTATATGCAAATTTAAAACAGTTAGAACTAAACATGAAATTTTCATAATTTTTTGCAAAAATTCCAAAGCAAGGTTTAAAGTACAATTATTTTCTCAAATAAAGACTATTTTATTTTAAATAAGAGTTTAAAGTAAACTTGTTTCAAATAAGGGGATAAATTAGTCATATCTATCTCAAAGAAGAGCATAATCTTAATAATTGATCAATGGCATTTTCGTCATATTCTCTTTTCCTTTTATCCATATTTTTTTCATAAGAAAGAAAAACTGAAAAAAATGACACTTAAGGCCTTTATTTGAGAAAATGAATACACTTCGTGCCCTTGTTTGAAAATTTTCCTAATTTTATGAAATTTACAATAGTTCTATTCTATTATCTAATTGAAATACAATAGATTAACAAAATTCATATGATATCTACTCAATTGTAGATTTAGGAGCAACTCTTTTTTTTTATGTGTACGAGATTTTTGGTATGATTAACTTGTTTAGACAAGAGAAAGTATGTACCTTTCGCAACTTAATTAATCATTTTACCATATGATGCTTCAACACATTTAACCAAATAGGTTAACGCGTTGGTCATGTTAACAACAACTCGTTTGGATACATTTAGATATATTACTAATAGACGTCCAAATAAATTTATATACTAAGTGAGAGTCATTTCTTAAACATATTAACTACGTGGAGTCATGACGTTTCTAATAAACTCGTCGTGCTTGGTATAAGGCGTGATAGTATTAACAAACATATTGTATGCAATTAGTTATAAATTCAACATGATTAATCTCTAGCATGAGATGGTGAGAACAAAAAAAAGAACAATTCTTACAATGAAAGGGTAAAATACCAAGGGTGTAGCTCAAAGAAATTCATAAAGAAAGACACAGATTGAACCTACTGAACAAATCTTAACAAATACAATTTTCAACATAGTAGGGTCCATAATTAACTATAATTTACTGATGAGCCATGTCTTGGCACCATATAACCTTTCAAAGTGACTTCATTTTCGTATCTAGACGCCATTAAGGCCTCATACACTTCCATCCGTAAGATTTACAAAGTGGAAAGAGAAGAGGACACTATCGCCATCTCGCCTTATTGAACTAACAATAAGGTTTCTCTCTCTGAAACTATAGGAGTGTTTACAACACCATGGAAGAGTGTATATGGACAGTCAAATTAGCCAACTCTCAATCCAACTTTTGTAAGAAGTTAGCCTTGTATAGGAACGGTAGAGGACATTGCAAACTAAGTGTATATGATAAGTAAGCATTTGTAAGATACTTTCACACAATAATTATACAAGATATGATCACATATGCATGTATAAGATGCATTTGCAATGCATTTTTACCAAATGGAAGCACGATATTAAAAGCATTTTGATCAAAAATAGCGGTCGTCGTTACTCAAGGGTGTTTAAGAGGAAATAACTAGATTGAGAACTGTTTGGACCAAATCGAACCAACTAGGCCGATTTGATTCCCGATTCCAAAGATGGAACCGCTCATCTAGATCGAACTGAATATATTTTATAATTTCAATTGTATGTCTTTGAAATTTTTGAAGGAGTCGGTAACAATGGCTGAGAAGGGCAAGCAAAATACTTAGCCCAACCAAGCAAGGACCGAGAAAGGGCATGTTTTGGGCGGGCGCATGGCTTGACTTTTATACACAACTTCTCTTACAGTCTCTGTGTATCCATACCATGTGAGACTCTCGAAGATGTTCGCATGTGAAGGAACGATGGACAACACGAGAGAAGCCAAGAGTCCCCCATGCTGGACGCGTTTGGATCTGCTAACGTGGTCCTTCCACGTTAGCAGATTGTTACCATCAAATTCCCCCCTCCCCCCACAAGTACAAGGGGGAGAGGATTTGACGGACTGGATCCCTAGGCGTGGTCCCCCACGTCAGGGGATCCGGGTCATGTTGGACATCACAAGAGACCAACCAAGAGTTCAACTACGACATTGAAAGAATGCTAGACAAGCCAAAAGTCCCACATCGACACCGCAGGACACCATGAGAGACAAAAACACAGAGCACACAGAGACTTACGCTGAGTTAAAAGGCAAGCCATGCGCTTGCCGCCCAAAAGCGTTGCTTTTTCTCGGCTTTTTGGCTAAGACAAAGTGTAGGATTTGTTTAGTGCGTCATGCTTACACAATTTTTGAAGCATTTTGGTCTTTTTGCAGGTAAAAAGCAAAATGCTTGATTTTAAAGGAGGGGGAGCAATCAAATGTAGTGTATCATGGATCTTGAAACTCGACGCATCATTATAATCTTTTTACCGGTCTTATTGGATCGCTTAGGAATCGAAATGACTTTAGATGCTCAAAACCCATTGGAAAAGCCGAACCAAATGCACCCGTAGTATTGTAGAATTTCCAGGCAAGTACGTGGAGATCCAAAGAATCCTCTATGAAAAGTCTCCTATTGTTCCAAAATCCCTATGGCACTACTACACATATCAAGAAGAGGTTCCATGAGATTATTTCCAAGCACACAAGCATACTATAGAAGACGTCTAGCAAGCTTTGGCACTTAGATCCTATGCAGTCCTCTCAATGGTCATGGGATTATAGGACACCGGTTCCAATCTCAAACTCCTTGACTCTAGCCAATTGTCCTCAACAAAGGATCAATCCAGCCATGTGGTCTCCAGACTCAGTACCCAAGATGTGATCACTTGGGCCTACCAGAACAAGGCACCGGCCCAAAGAAATTGGATATGGATTCCGACTCTTATGATACAGAACTGTATCTTGGCCCACGTCGCAAACTGTCACATCTACTCTATTGAATCGGTCTATCCATTAATTGTACTATAGTACATTGAATTAATTATTAAATAATGTACAGCTATCTCTATATTAGATCGTCATGTCATGATTGGCTATTGAAATTTCAACAATCGCATGTACATTTGATATGATAAACCATTAATTTAATCATTCTTATGTGAGCACCAAACTCATTAACTTGACTATTGAAAGTGGTATTAATTTAAGGGCTTCTCTATTTACGCGGATTGGAAAAATAATTCATCTAAAAGTGCCAAACAGACAAAAGGAAAGAGAAGAAAAAGGGCGGAGCTAATGCTCTGTTCAACAATGGCGATCGAAGGAAAAGCTCAGTGGAGGGGACGACAAAGGGCTGAACGAACCTGGATGACGGGAAGGGAGGGCAGGCCGAGGTCGCCGCGCACGTTCTGGATGAGCGCCTCCATGTTCCCCCGGTACGCCTCCGCGTCGTGCTGCGTCGAGGTGTCGCTCTCGCCTTGGTACCACAGCAACGCCTTGATCTCCCCGCCGCCGTCCCTCACGCTCTCCCTCGCCCTCCTCACCATGCTCTCGTACAGGCGCTCGCCGCGCGCCCACTCCCGGATCGCCGTCCCCCCCACCGCGCACGGCACCAGGCCCACCCGCACCCCCGCGGCCCCGCGCTCCCTCAGCGCGTTCGCGAAGGCCATCCCCGGGCCGACGCCGCAGATCTTCCCGGTGTTGATGTCGCGGTGGAGGGGCTCCCGGGCCTCCTCCCACTGGAGGGCGGCGCTGAGGCAGAGGATGGAGGGATCGGGTCGGCACTCCGGGGGGACGATGCCATCCCAGCCGTGGCGGCGGCTGGCGCCGCCGTGGCCGGCCATGTTGCTCTGGCCGGAGAGGATGAAGATGTGCTTGGTGAGGGGCTGGGGCGGCGTTGGCTCTGGGGGTTGCGCTGGAGCGGATGCGGCGGCGGCGGCGGCCATGGAGCGGATTTGTTTGGTGATTTTGAGGAACTTGCTTGAGAATTGGCTAATAAAAATGAAAGGAGGAGGAGGAAACACAAGCAATAGGTGCTCGAGTAAGATTGATAGTGAAACACTATTGTCGCACTTTCTTTTTCTTAAATCAATTTCTAGTTGGAGAAGAAAGCATGGGCCGGGCATTGCTTGAGCTAAGTCACGCTTTTTTCAAGAAACACACGGTGTTCGATTTTCTACTAAATTAAGGTCGACTGAAGACCAACCAAATCTCGATGAAAAGAAACTTATTGCGACTACGAACGTAAACAGATGCTTTTTTATCAGACTATTTTAACCGAAAAAGTTTTTATGTTGACCCGATTCTTCTTCTATGATATTTCGAGTTTCCCCCCTTTCAAACAGACTTTTATCCGCATCTGATTTTTCCTAAATGAATCATTTGCCCTTCGACGGGAACTCATGTTGAATCATGTAGTATTTTTCTTGACAAGAAATTATCTATATAATATGATAAAATATGTATAACAAACACAAGGATTATAACCCAGTTAGGTAGAGCACCTCGTTTACACGCGTGCCAATGTTTTTCCAAAAGAGTCTATCACATCATGTAATCAAAAGAATTTTTCTTATTGAGAAATTTATGTCTTACTCCATAAGATTTAAGAAAAGATTCTCGGTTGGATTCGGATGCCCATTTCTTTAAGCACTAAATGGAACCCACTCTTGATTTGCAAGCCTCTCTTTAATATTGCTATGAAAAAGAAGCCACGTCTAAAGTCCGTTTGTCCATTCTTACACTCTACTCAATCACATCATAAGGTTAAAATGATGCCACGTCTTCCGGGTAAGTTTATTGTCTTTTCATCCGTTCGGCCACGTCTCTCCCACGAATAATTTTATTTGATTGTTTGAGATCTTTCTAAAGTTTATAGCTAATAAAGCTCCAAAAATTATGTTCATTAATCAAGATTAAGCCCGGACGGCGCAACGGACGAACGGATGGCGTCATGCGTTGAAAGTATTCCAAAAATCTAAAGATCGTGCGAAGAAGGTGAGGCCTCGAGTCTACAAACACAAACCGTGTGCGGATGAATCCAATCCTTATACCAATCCCGACCCACTAGAAAGTATCAGATGTTGAAACTCATGACACGCTGCCTCAAGTCTTGCGCGGCAGAGAAGAGTCCTTGATGAAAATGGAAGAGAGCGGCGGCGGCCGCGGCGGGGGGCGACGAGCTAGGGTGCGAAATGCTGGAGGTACGCGTCGGCTAGCATGAGGCCGAGGCGGGCCTGGGCATGAGTGGTGAGGTGAAGGTGGTCTTCCTTGAGTGGCAACCCCTTGGCGTCGACGCACACGACGTTCGGGAGCTCGATCCCGAGCTGCGCCTCTCTTACTTTGTTCATGTACCTCTTGTCTCCCGATGTGATTGCGACCTGCACATCATCCAATTTATAAAGAACTTGTATTTATATTCATATCTAATTTTTTAGAAAAAATTTAGCTTCTTTATGTGAATTTAATGAGAACCAAGCAAAACCCTCTAGACAAATTCGGATTGACACACTCAATTAAGGACAATATTCTATTTTCATATGGTTGAAGTTTCTCCCTAGCACAAGAGAAAATGTGTGCGAGCTCTAAACAATTACGATAATATATTTATTCGGAGATAAGAGCACCATAAACACTAAAATTTATCGTGAAAATACATTTTGTTTAGGGGGGCGGGGCCAACCATCCTCGCCTAGATGAGGGCTATGAGCCGCTCCTGACCCGCCGTGAGGGTTGCTAAGCCTCGCCACTAAAGTGGGGGGCAACAGCTACCCCCTTTTTCAAAAATTTTGGCTTTTTGTTTAGTTATTTTAGTCCATTTGGTTTTCTTCTAATTTTGTAAATTATTTTGAATTTTATTTTTATTAATTTATGCTTTTTTCTGATGTGATATTACAACGTCATTGCATTTTCGAAAATGTTAAAGCTCAGTTATACTTTTGCGACAAGTTTTTTAACTTTTAATTCACTTATCCTTTAGTTTAATGTGACAAATTTCAAAACTCTAAGTATATAAAAATTTAAAATACTTAGAACTAAACATGAATTTTTCATAATTTTTTGCAAAAATTCCAAGGCAAGGTTTAAAGTACAATTATTTTGTCGAATAAAGAATTGAAGTGAATTTTATTTCAAATAAGACCCTAAAGTGAACTTGTTTCAAATGAGGGGATAAATTAGCCATATCAATCTCAAAGAAGAGCATGATTTCACTAATGGATCAATGGCATTTTCATCATATTTTTTTTTCCCTTTTTTCCTTGTTCTTTTTTCCATATTTTTTTCCATAAAATAGAAAAACTGAAAAAAGGGCACTTAAGGCATTTATTCAAGAAAATGAAGAATGCCCTTGTTTGAAAATTTTTCTAGTGTTATGAAATTTACAATATTTCTATTCTATTATCTAATTGAAATACAATAGATTAACAAAATTCATATGATATCTGCTTAATTGTAGATTTAGGAGCAACTCTTTTTTTTTTTTATGAGTATGAAATTTTTGTTATGATTAACTTGTTTAGACAAGAAAAAGTATGTACCTTTCGCAACTTAATAATCATTTTACCATATGATGCTTGAACACATCTAAACAAATGGGTTAACACGTTGGTCATGTTAACAACTTGTTTGGATACATTTAGATATACTATTAATAGACGTCCAAATAAATTTATATGCTAAGTGATAGTCATTTCTTAAACATATTAACTGTGTGGAGTCATGAAATCTCCAATAAACTCGTCGTGCTTGGGATAACGCGTGATAGTATTAACAAAAATATTGTGTGCAATTTGGTACAAACTCAACATGATTAATCTATAGCACGAGATGATGCCAACACAAAAAATATAAATTGTTATAATGAAGGGTAAAATACCAAGGGTGTAGCTCAAATAAATTCATAAAAAAAGACAGAGATTGGATCTACTGAACAAATTTTAACAAATACAATTTTCAACATAGTAGGGTCCATAATTAACTGTAATTTACTAATGGGCCATATCTTGGCACCATATAACCTTTCCAAGGGACTCCATTTTCATATCTAGACGCCATTAATCTATAACATAAGGCACTCGCGTCTCGTACACTTCCATCCGTAGGATTTACAGAGTGGTAAGCAAAGAGCAAGCCATTGCCATCTCACCTTACCGAACTAACAATATGGTTCAACTATTTAGAGCTAGAAGAGTGTTTACAACACCATGGAAGAATGTACTTGGATAGTAAAATTAGCAAACTCTTAATCCAAAAGTTGGCCTTGTTTAGGAAAGCCAGGGACATTATTTATGCATCTACAAGATGCATTTGTAGGAAATTTTTGCCAATCAGAAGCACAACAAAAAGAAATTTTGATCAAATTAGATCAATAAAATTGCTTGGACGGAATCAAACCAGTCAATTCGATTCCATTCAGCTGATTCGATTCTCAATTCCAAAAGTGGAACCACTTGTCTGAATTAGACTGATTATTTTTAAAATTTCAATTTTATGTCTTTAAAATTTTTTAAGAGTTAGTAACAAATGCCAAGAAGGGCAGGCAAATACTTAGCCCTAGAGGTGTGCAACAAGATTGGGTAAATCCTATTTCCGAATTAGCCCACTTTGAAAATAGAATCGGAAATAGGGTCCTATACAAAAAGAGTCGGGTACAGGGTCCAAAAAAGGGGAACCGGTTAAAATAAGGTTGGGTACATGGTCTAAGTTTGGAACTTACCCTGAACCTTAGATCCTGAATTTGATCATTATAAAATAAATTTTATTTAAGTAAATAAACTTTATTAAATCATAACTTTTGTATATGTTACTAGAACATGATTTCTTGTTGATATTTCTTTATATATGAATTTTGGTTTTTGTTAGAGATTTTGTACCATGTATATTTGCTTGCCTAATTTGACTTTTGGATGATGAGTTATGTTGATTTCACTTTTGGAGAATTTATGCTTGCGCTATAAATTTATTTACTATTTTAGACAAATAAAAAGTTTCATGTATTGATTTTTGTTTTACCTTCTGATTTTGTTTATGGTAATTTTTCTTGTGGATCTTTAGTTTTTTTGTTTAATCAAAGAGTTTACTTATTTATTAATTACAAGCGCTTAATGTTTCAATATAAATTAGATGAATTATGTCAAAATTCGAAGCCGTATATGATGGGCAAAACATGTTCCAATATAAATAGGATTAACTCTATTCTTGGACTGGAAAAACAAGGTTGATAGGGTATAGGGTTCAATGCAAATAGGATAGGGTATATGGTCCAAAAAATAGCAATCGGTTATACCATGGTTGGATACATGGTCCAAGTTTGGAATCTACCCACCCTGTTTTTGCTCACTCCTACTTAGAGGCGCCAGGCTTGACTTTTATTCACAACTTCTCTCTTATGGTCCCAGTGATCCGTGCAATGTGAGACTCTCGAAGATGTTCGAACGGAAGAAACGACGGACAACACGAGAGACAAGCCAAGAGTCCAACATTGAACCAACAATTATTGGTCGTGTCTTATTTTTCAACTAGAACAGAGCACCGGGCCCAAAGAGATTGGATATGGATTCCAACTCTAATGATACAGACGTGTATCTTGGCCCATACCACAAGCTCTCACATCTACTTTAATGAATCAGTTTAATCCAATCCATTACTTGTACTGTTGTACATTGAATTAATTAGTAAATAATGTAGAAAAATCTCTATATTAGATCGTGGTATATCATGATTGGCTATTGACGTTTCAACAATCACATGCCTCGTCTATTATTTTGAATTTTAATGATAAATAGTTCATAAAAATTAAAATAGACATTTGATATGATAAACCATTCATTTAATCATTCATATGGGAGCACCAAACTCATTAACTTGACTAATTTAAAGTAATAAATTTAAGGCTTCTCTAGTTACGCGGATTGGAAAAATAATTCATCTTAAGGCGCCGAACAGACAAAAGGAGAGAGAAGAAAAGGGCGGCGGAGCTCTGCTCCGTTCAACAATGGCGATCGGAGGAAAAGCTCAGCGGAGGGGACGAGAAAGGACTGAGCGAACCTGGATGACGGGAAGGGAGGGCAGGCCGAGGTCGCCGCGCACGTTCTTGATCAGCGCCTCCATGTTCCCCCGGTACGCCTCCGCGTCCTGCTGCTTCGAGGTGTCGCTCTCGCCTTGGTACCACAGCAACGCCTTGATCTCCCCGCCGCCGTCCCTCACGCTCTCCCTCGCCCTCCTCACCATGCTCTCGTACAGGCGCCCGCCGCGCGCCCACTCCCGGATCGCCGTCCCCCCCACCGCGCACGGCACCAGGCCCACCCGCACCCCCGCGGCCCCGCGCTCCCTCACCGCGTTCGCGAAGGCCATCCCCGGGCCGACGCCGCAGATCTTCCGGGTGTCGATGTCGCTGTGGAGGGGATCCCGGGCCTCCTCCCACTGGAGGGCGGCGCTGAGGCGGAGGACGGAGGGGTCGGGGCGGCACTCCCGGGGGACGATGCCATCCCAGCCGTGGCGGCGGTTGGCGCCGCCGTGGCCGACCATGTTGCTCTGGCCGGAGAGGATGAAGATGTGTTTGGCGGGGGGCTGGGCCGGCGGTGGCGCTGGGGATTGCGCCGAAGCGGAGGCGGCGGCGGCCATGGAGCGGATTTGTTTGGGGATTTGAGGGACTCGATTGAGAATTGGCTAAGAAAAATGGAAGGCGGAGATCGTCGCCGACGCTTGAGAGAGGGCCAGAGGTTTGGAGACAGAAGCGGAGGCGCGGTTCGTCGGACGAGCAGATTACCGTCGAGAGTCCGCCGCGCCTGAGTTGGGTCGAACCTTAAGAAGGGGGGAGAAGAAGAGAGAAATTTTTTTTCAATTTCCCCCCTCTGCTTTTCAAAAATTGACTCATGCGCAGCCGTCCGTATTGACCAGGTGGCGCGATTTGACTGGATGTCTGCATCGTCTACTTGGCACGAGTTCCGCACCTGATATTTTCTCGTGACGTCATGCCCTCGGCATCGCTCGAATTATATTGCAAACTGGGGTGGGCCCCCCCGGTGGGCATCGGTTTCAGTTTTATTTTTTATTTTTCTTCTGATTATAACTGAGGTTAATTTCGATTTTATCCCTAATTTATTTAACTAATCTCGTGAAATAAATAAATAAGAAAGAGAAACACGTGGAGAAATGGTTGCGCTTAATCGCGTGGGGGGAATACAAACACAAACCGTGTGCCTAAACCACGCGGATGGATCCAATACTCATAACAATCCCGAACCACTAGAAAGTAATCACGAGCCGCCTCGAGTCTTGTGCGGCAGAGCAGAGTCCTAAAATGAAAAGGGGAGAGGGCGGCGGCGGCGGCAGGGGGCTACGGTGCGAAATGCTGGAGGTACGCGTCCGCTAGCATGTGGCCGAGGCGGACCTGGGCGTGAGTGGTGAGGTGAAGGTGGTCGTCCTTGAGAGGCAACCCCTTGGCGTCCACGCACACGACGTTCGGGAGCTCGATCTTGAGTTGTGCCTCTCTCACCCTGTCCATGTACTTCTTGTCTCCCGATGCGATTGCGACCTGCACATCATCTGATTTAGAAAAAGAACATGTATTCACATTCATATCTAATTTCTTAGAAGAATTTAAGCTTCTTTACGTGAATTTAACGAGAATCTAGGCAAACCCTCTAGACAAATTCGGATTGACACACTCAATTAAAGACAATATTTATTCCCAAAATGGTTGAAGTTTCTCCTTTATCACAAGAGAAAAATATGTGGGAATTCTAAGCAATTATGATTAGATACTTATCTAGAGATAAGCGCACCATATATACTAAAATTTATTGCAAAAGTATAATCAAATGATGATTTATTCAAAAATTAAAATGTAATTGAGTCATAAAACTAATCAAAATGGTGCATTCAACCTTCGCTAGCTACCATCCAAATTTGGTTGTTGAAAATTAACGATACGACTTTCTTTTATTAATTTGTTTTTCCTACATCACCATAACGTTGATGCAGAGTGCGGTAATGACCAAAACGACATCATTGGTTTGCCCAACTTTAGTTAAGACTAGATTAAGAAGTTGAAAAAACGGCTAATTAAAAAGGAAAACACATTTTGTCTAGGGGGGCAGCGGCTACCCCCCTTTTAAAAATCTTTGGCTTTTTGTTTATTTATTTTACTCCATTTTGTTTTCATCTAATTTGTTAATTCATTTTAACTTTTATTTTTTTTATTGATTCAGGCTTTTTCGGATGTGATATTATGCCGTCATTGCATTGTTTTTGAAAATTTTAAAACCCAGTTATATTTTCACGACCAGTTTTCTAATATTTCTAATTCACTTATCCCCTTTATTTTAATGTGAAAAACTTCGAAACTACAAATATATACAAATATAAAAAACTTGTGAAAAGTGCAAAAAAAAAAAAAGCTTAAAGAACTATTATTTTGTCAAGTAAAGATCTGGAGTGAATTTTGTTACAAATAAGAATTTAAAGTAAACATGTTTCGAATAAGCTTTTGATTTATTGGAAGCAATTGTTTATTAAAGAACTGGACATTGATCGAGATCATGAGGTCCACAAAACCATCATTTTCCTCGACCATGGATGTTATATACATATGACGGAAAATTCTATGTCTATCGACACAAATTTGGAATTCCGTAACTTAGTTGTCCATAAATATTTTGGATACACTATTAGTGTACAACTTCCAGGCAAGTACATGGAGATCCAAAGAATACCTCTATGAAATGTCTCCTAATGTTTCAAAATCCATATGACACTACTCATATCAAGAAGAGGTTCCATGACACTATTTCCCAGCACACATTTATTTGTACTAATGTTACATCATCATTTAATATATTCGTAACTAAATTTATTTGTACTTTTTCAAGTAAGGATAACACCAATTGGGCATTGTTATGAATTAGTCATGATTAACAAGTGAAAATACTACGTAAATAGCTGACAGAATTATTGTTAAATTTCTGGATAATGTGCCGACTCTTTATTACGTTAAAAACTATTCGTGCGATAATAATTAGCAAAAAATCAATCGCTCGTTCTTAGTTATGAACATCCAAATTAAGTGTCGACTATGTTAGCGAAAAATATTTTAATCGCACATTATATTGTTAAAATTCAAATGAAGGACATAAATTAATTACTAAATAATGCACAACAATGGTAGATAGTTCATAAAAATATAAATAGACATTTGATATGATAAACCATTTATTTAATCATTCTTATGGGAGTATTGAACTCAGTAATGGCGGAGCTAATGCTCTGCTCAACAATGGCGATCGAAGAGAAAAGCTCAGTGGCGAACCTGGATGACGGGAAGGGAGGGCAGGCCGAGGTCGCCGCGCACGTTCTCGATGAGCGTCTCCATGTTCTTCTGGTACGCCTCCGCCTCGTGCTGCGTCGAGGTGTCGCTCTCGCCTTGGTACCACAGCAACGCCTTGATCTCCCCGCCGCCGTCCCTCACGCTCTCCCTCGCCCTCCTCACCATGCTCTCGTACAGGTGCTCGCCGCGCGCCCACTCCCGGATCGCCGTCCCCCCCACCGCGCACGGCACCAGGCCCAACGGCGCCCCCCTGGCCCCGCGCTCCCTCAGCGCGTTCGCGAAGGCCATCCCCGGGCCGACACCGCAGGTTTTCCGGGTGTCGATGTCGCGGTGGAGGGGCTCCCGGGCCTCCTCCCACTGGAGGGCGGCGCTGAGGCGGAGGACGGAGGGATCGGGGCGGCACTCCGGGGGGACGACGCCGTCCCAGCCGTGGTGGCGGCTGACGCCACCGCGGCCGGCCATGTTGCTCTGGCCGGAGAGGATGAAGATGTGTTTGGTGGGGGGCTGGGCCGGCGGTGGCGCTGGGGGTTGCGCCGGAGCGGAGGCGGTGGCGCCCATGGAGCGGATCTGTTTGGGGATTTTGAGGGACTTGATTGAGAATTGGCTCAGTTAGGTGGAGGAGGAGCAATCTTTTTATTTTTAATTTTGCATTTGTTTTTTGGAAGGATTTTTTTATTTATTTGTTTTAGCCCCAAAAAAGAAAGGAAGCTTCTTTAATTGGAGGAATGCCTGTGACGTTCTGGGACGTGGGACGTGCGCTGATCTGACCCGTCCGTCCGAACAGCTTCACGTGAAAAGCTAAGGTCGCTGGTTGGAAAAAGGGGCAAAGTAAAAAAGAAAGGTGCAGGTGATTTTAATTTCTATTTCACTAAAAAAATATTCACGGCTCATCTTTTATATATTTTAATTTGGTTTAAATCAACCAAAATAATTAAGGGATCTAAGGATTTTGAAATTGTAAGGACTATAAGTGGTAATAATGAATAATTCTGTTTTCCTTCCTTGTGAACGTGGTTGGGTGTTGGTTTGATCTGGATGAGATTTCGTCTGAGTTAACTTCTCGATTTAGGAAAATCATAACTTCGATGGATTTTGGCCGACTAATGGATGAGTACCACACATAGTGGGTGGAGCCTTTGAAGGATGAGAACCGACTATGGCTGCATTTGGTTTGATTTTAGAGATGAATTTTGGGAAAATGCTGAAGACTAGTAGAACTTGCCTTCAGCTCTCAATATTCTCGAGCCCAATTTTCCATCTCAAAGTCGTTTTAGAATGGTAGTCAAACATCTCATGTTTTTTCAAAGAAGATGGAGACTCCTAAACCTATTGGGAAAACTGAACCAAACGCATCCTATAGTGTGTTTACATCGAGAATTTAGGTATTGCACACGTAATTAAGCCGATCATTTATGTAAACTACTCGTGATAACAATCTCGTAAAATTGATTCGTGATTATTCCTGACGGGCATGTCCAAGCAAATGTGCCTCATGAGCAGCATGTCATGTTGCGTTTTCCTTAACAAGAACTCCCCATGTAAAATGCACAATAAGCTAACATCAAAGTCCTCCATAACCATCCTAGGAATTACTAGCAACCCAAACAGCATCCCGATGACCAATCGAGAAAAAATCATGTCTTTTGTTTTTCAATGTTGGTGTTCTTTGGATTCTAAAGATGGAATAAATGCTTTCTTTGCTAGTCATATATCATGAAGACATGGGCCTACAACAAGTTGTCACCTGTCATGGGGAGCACACAACATAAAAATCCCATTCAAATTGCTGAAACTCATCTACCGACAATGATTGTGCTTTATGAAAGTAGGAATTGAAATGAATGCCTAACATTGAAGAAAATTTGAAATCAGATGTGCTAAGTGCTGCAGGTTTTCAGACCAAGACTTTGCGCCAAATTAGAAGCTTGATGATGGAGCAGGGCGAAGGAGTGAGAGGGAAGTTCCCGGAACCTCCGACGCTGGAGCAGCCGGCGAGACCGCTTTCGAACCGCGACTTCTAGCTTGAAGTCGGAGACTCCGGCGACGGAGAAGCTGCTGTAGATAGCTGTCGTGGTCTTATGCGCTATGATTTCAACCATTTCCGGCGGAATGTCTATACAATAACACAATGCCGTGGAGTGCATGTGAAGAAGAAGAAGAAGAGAGTGATTGAAAGGTGCGTTTGCAGATCTAATAGCTACATCCATCATTTGGCACACAATCCTTTCTCTTTCTCCTTCCAGATTGTTGAGGCCAACAATCTCCGTTCGGCGTAGACTTTTCCAAACTCTTACCTCGAGCGACGTCGAGATATCCAATTTCAGTTTTGATTAATCTTAAGAGTCGCCACTAATCTATTGAAGTCGGTCATACACTAAGTGAGGTAAGAGAGTATGCCACGTTGCTAAGGTCGAAGACTTAATTAAGTTAGTTATCTAAATAGTGCTCTTTCGATATCCAAACTTGACTATATGGTCTTTTTACCAAATTATGAATCCTCAAGTTCTCGTAGGTAGGTTGCTTGCAATGTATTTTTCTTCTTCTTTTTTATGTTCATTTATGGTCCTAAAGTGCAACATAATCATTAACTTATAGGAAAAAATCACAGCACATAAAAGCAATATCACAATCAATTCATCAAAGAGCAATGCAAGAACGAGTAAAGAGTAAAGTGCAGTAAAGTAATCAGATACAAATTGGACTAAGAATATAACACATGGCTTGTTTTCAAGCCCTAGAACGGGAACCCTCATGAATTTAGCCTAACTTGAGTTCAATTTCTTTTCTAAAGGATCAGTCCACTAAAACCCTAAACCTTGCGTATCACTAACTGAACGAAATGTAAGCTAATTCTAATGCTAAAATCTAACAACCTGAACAAAGCCTTATTTTTCTAATCAATTTTCCAGATTTTAATTTTCGTAACAATTGTTTTTGTTATTACATTTTATTAAGATGGCAACTCGGGTGGGGTGGGTAGCCAATGATACATTTGCTCTAATTTTTTTTTTGTGACACGAAAATTCCCAAACTTTACCAATTGTGACACATTTATCTTACTAACACTTTGTGGGTCGGGGCCAGGACAAGATTAGGCTCTTTTATCAGGCCTAGTCAAAACAAAGTTGAATGAGGGTCAATCTAGGAAGATCAAATTGACCCGAATTCATCTGAATCAAAGCCAGCTAAAATTCACCTGGACCAAGCAAGTTCACACTCATCCTCGAACCTCCTCTCCTCTATCTTCAAAACGCAATTTTTTTCCCTCTCTCGCTTCTGTGGAAGAGGCTTGATTTCCATGGGCCTCTTCTTCTACTCTTTCCAGTGGGCCTCTTTTCCTTTTTAAGTTCAATTGATTTCTCATCCAAATGGTCAATAATCTATGCATCCCCACAGAGAGAGAGAGAGAGAGAGAGAGAGAGAGAGAGAGAGAGAGAGAGAGAGAGAGAGAGAGAGAGAGAGAGAGAGAGATCATAGACGTGTGGACTATTATCTCTTGGAAACTGTCATTGCTCGGAAAATTGAAAGTTTCAATGTCCAGGTAGAATTAAGGGGACTTTCCAATTCCACAATTAGTAGCTTGATGCATATCTGGTTCATGAAATGACAATATATGTGCTGAATAAAAGTGGATTTGAAAATAGATGGACAACATGAAGGAAAAATCAAGTTAGACCCAAAAACCGGGGCCGTTTGAAATAGATGGACGACATGAAGGAAAATTCAAGTTAGACCCTAAAACCAGGGCGGTTTTTGTATAGTATTTCATGAATCTAAGTATTTCTCAAATGATCTATTGTTCTTTTACAAGTAAAGGTAACCGGATTTCAGGCCGGGAGGTTCTCAACTTTGGAACTAGTAATCTAGTAATAGCCTACTAAAGGTCGGTTCCATAAAATGGAAATTGAGAACCGTCCTCATATTCCATGGATGCACATCGGAACTAGACCATTGGTCCCCCATCCCACATTCTTGGGTGGGTCAATGAAATCGGTCTACTTGGAATGTGAAACTCTCCCTCTTGTACAACTATACAATCACTTGCTTAGACAACAGCCACAGTTCAAAAGTACTTGAGCCATCTATTTCCAAACAAATTTTAAACCCCCCCTTGTAGAAAAGAGAACATTTGCCTACTTGCTTTAGTGTGAAGTAGGGAAATTAGAACTGACTTGAAAATTAGAAAATCAGCAGACAATAAGAACACGCGCACTAGATTCCCCTAAAATGTTTCCAATCGAGAGAGAGACGTGAGACTCGAGTGAAGAAAATAGGGAAGAGGCAAATGGCAATTGTTATCGTAAAGTGAAAGGGGCAGTGTTCGGAGCAACATAAAACACATCAAGGCAATATTCTGGGACTATATTCAGAACAAACAGTGCAAAAATTTCAACACGGAGAATTGAATAAACTAAGCCACTATTCGGTCAAACACAGTGGTCAAGGAACAACAATTAAATAAGAAACGATTCCTTTAACCAACAACTTGGGAAGATAAAAGAAAACCTGAAACGTACGATTGATCCAAATTGATTCGCGTTGATCGAAGCTGAAAATCGCCGAAATGCTTGAGCAGTTTAGGTTCGAGCCCGACGCCATCGTGTCCTTAAGATGATTTTTTGCCCCCTCAATGCGTACCAAGGCCACCGGCAAAACGTCTCTCAAGATAGAACGAACCTCGTCTCTCTCTCACGGTACTTCAAGAGAAGACCCTTCGAACTCAACTGTATTTGTTCTCTGAATGATTTCGCACTTGTAACCGGTATGAGAAATGATGGCTAATAACTATATGAAGTTTGGTTGGTAGCATGATGGAGGCGCCTTTTAGAACGGTTATGAAGACCGGAAAATGAAATGGTGCAACGAAGAGTCATCAATGTTGAAGAGAGAATAGAAATAAGAAATAATAATAATAATAATAATAATAATAATAATATTTGAAGCCCATCCCGATCCGAGCTGGCGGTGCGCGCGTGACGGCTATCGGCTTTGCGTGGATCCTTTCTCCTCCACAAAAGTGGGGTGCCCCTTGGGGCCCAAACCTAATTGTGATGAACCCATATATATATTTTATCTTCCTCTCTCTCTTGTCCAATGTGGGACTCCCACATTCACTTCTCATTCATACCTTGAGCGACACCAAGCCCCCCAACAACAATTAGGGTTTTAAATTTACAAGGGAGAGGAAGTGATGAGATCGGAGGTGACCGAGAGTAAGAGAGGGAGGCGAGGTTGTGACTACAAGGGAGGGCTAGAGGTAAGGCTATGATTGTGATGTTGCGGATCGCATCCAGAGGCGAGACCTTAGCCAAGAGGCAATCGAAAGCAATATGAGGCGAGAGAGTTGAGGCTAAGAGATAAGCTCATAGTTTTGATTTTGAAAATATAAATAAAAAAATTATATATGTACTGGTCTAGTTCGGATGGTTCAGATGGGCGATTTTACTCATCAAACCAAGAACCAGGCCGATACTCACTAATTCTCATGCACTCCTATTTATAAGCGCGTCAATGGGCCCCCTTCTGCTCTCCTCTTTCCTAAGGTTTGTCTAATTTTGTGCATTCTCTTTGTTGTTGGGCAAAATTCTAGTCAAAATTGGGGGGAAATGTGTACTTGAGATGTACATGTTCGATGGCCGGCTATTCTTTTGCCAGCGATCAACATAGGAGGCCATTGATGTAACTAATAAAGTACAAGGTAATTCGAGACAAATTGAAATCGAGAGGGTGCCTTCCGCAAATGGCCCTAATTGTGGGGGCTAATTATAATTCTCCTATATAAGAAGAGACAATGATAGGAAATGTCGGCATACATGGGAGCCTACATGAGATTTGAAATTATAAGTATAGAAGTTTAAGGAAACATATGTTATCTTTAGTAGAGTTCATAGGCAAGTTGCCACTTTTTTTTTGCAGATATTGATTATACATATTGCAGTATACCGAGTTGATTTCGAAAATCAATATGAATAATTGTGCATTCTGTAGTAAGCCTTGGATATCCAAACCACACTTAACTCAAAAAGGAAACTGTTTCAATTTCACTTAGAATTGGTTATAGCTCTAATAGGACTATCTTATTAGATAATCTTTCTCTTAAGAATTAATAAAAAAATAAGACATCAAAGCAATATTGCCATAAGCATGCATAAACGTGCTATGGGTCGATAACATTTCTATCTCTGTATCGGGAAAATAACCAATCCGACAATAAACTTATCGTGCAAATGCCAATTGCATTTAAAACTTTTTGAATTTGCCAATACGACTCTAAGCCTTTGTGTGAAATTGCAATGTAGCCCTTTTGCCATTGAAAATTAGCAGACGATATCTATATGGGCCCATGATGCATTGCCATTCGAAATCAAGATATTGGAATTATTTCATTCTTACTAATACTAAGACGAAGGTAACTGCATCTTTTTATGATAACCTTGTAGACTGAAATTAGCATATAATGAATTAGTTGTACGGTGAAACCAGTATCCCAATTGTTAAGTCAACCATAAGGAAATCAATCGGTACACATGAATGACTTTCATTCAATACTTCCCCCGGTGGATAAATCAGGAATACAGAAACAAAAACAGCAATTGGACCAGAGAATGCAATTGCATTATAAGGACGCAATTGAACAGATCGAGTGCATCACATAAGATGATCGATTATCATCAATTTTCGACCAAACGCTTACAAAAATTTAGAGCTAGATTGGCAAAATTACAAATTGAGAACTGAGTTTGACATTCGTAGAATAGGTATAGGACGGACTTGGTTATCATCCTCTCTCTCCATCTCACACGAAGTATCATAGGATTTGACATTCTAACTGTGCAGCAACGTCGAGCCACATACCAAACCAGTCTCAAGAGCTGCGCCTTCTTTGTCACAAGAACCGAGCTGGAATGAAATGGTAGCTCCACCAGTCCAATCCCTCAACGAAATTTCAGGACTCTGCCGGGTCCTTTGTCCATTCCACCTTCTTTTTTCACGTTGAAAAGGGAGATGAACAATGCACGGCTCGTGAAAATCTTAGGCTACTCAACGACGGTGTTATGTTCACGAATTACGGGATAAGCTTGGGATTCTAAAAAGGCAGAGCCGACCAATCCCACTTTGCTTTCCGCCAAGGTAAAAACCAAAGCCAAGCCCCCATCTAATTATCAATTGCTTCCCTCTCGTTTCCTTGCTGCGCACAAGTCAAAAAGGCTCGAGAAAGAAGACAACACTTTAATTTTTTAGTGGCCAGGCTTTTCCAATGGGACCCAAATCCCACTAATTCAGCAATCTAACATCGCATCAAGAAGGACACCATCGAATCATGGGGTCATGGCCTTTTCAAGAACTTGGAGTGCTTCCTTCATGGAGGGCCTCTTCTGTGGCACGAGCGAGGCACAGGCAAATGCCAACTTGAAGCAACCCAGCACCGCCTCCTCCCGGCTCGCCACCTCGGCCCGGATCGCCACGTCGGCCGTCCTCAGCGCCCAGCCCCGGTCCTCGTTGCCGCCCGAACCGGGGTTCCACTGGGCCAGGTCCCCGTCCAGGAACACCCTCCCCGTGAGCAGCTCGAGCAGGACGATGCCGAACGAGTACACGTCCCATTTCGGGCTAGGCTTGAAGCTCTTTGAGGACTCGGGCGCTTGATAAGGAGAGGGTGTGCCGAGCTTCGAGCTAGGGGGCGCTACGAACGGGCTATTGTTGTTGCTATGATTAGGGTTGGCGATCGGAAGGTCTTGGTGGTGCGCGAATCTCTGACTCCCGAACCGGTTCGACAACCCCGAACCAGTCGCCGTCATGTGGTGGCTGGCTCCGCCGACGACGAGCTTCTCGAGTCCGAAGTCGGAGATCATGGGTTCCATGTCGGAGTTGAGGAGGATCTTGGTGGGCTTGATGTTGCCATGGACAAGCTTCTTGTCGTGGATGTGAGCGAGCCCCCGGGCGACTCCTCTCACGATCTTCAGCCGGTGCTCGAGGGAGAGGTGAAATGGGGACGACCCGGCTTTTCCTACCATTAGAACAAAAATCGTCACCATAGAACATATGAGATTAAATATAACGAACACAACCATATGAGATGATTTTCATATAATCAGCGCATCTCGTCTAGAGATTATACTGCTTCATTCTTGAAAATAAGATTCATTTTTCCTTAGAACGAAAGTCTAATAAACTCATTGTATAATCTCAAAGAAGTACAGCACAATATCACATGCCAACCCGGTCCACATGCATCCGCGAATGCAACAAAAAACAGGTTGATGAAATCACTTGGAAGTCTGATCAAATTTCCAGTGTTCTTCTTTTCCTTTTCTCTGAAGTTATGATATGAACGATCGGTCATTATTGACATTAAATTAGTTGGTCGTTCGGGGCCAGCAAATTGAAAGCCACATTAATTAATTAATTAGACTGAGCAGCTAGAAACAACATTCAAATCGGACGGATGATAGACCAGCACAGCACATGGAGGGCACGCACTAGGTGCCAAATCTTGTGTACTCTATAAATATTGAAATATAGGGTTCATCAAGCTTAGGGAGCTGGATTGTTCATTATTTTATCTTTGCGCCTAACTTTTCCAAACTTTTTTTATTATAATCACGAGAAGAACGAGCTGGGAATCTCATTTAATTCACCTGAAAGAATATTAAAAGAGACATTCCTAGAGTGCGAATGTGATCTCAATCTGATTCCTCTGAAGGGTGTCAGATTTAGAAAATTGTGTTAATGCAACATAAACAAATAAGGAAACAAATAATACAAGTCTGAGAAAAATATATCAAAAGGAAAACGACTACACATGTCCACAAAAAAAAAAAAAACGTTGCCTTAGTGAAAAAAATGTCGTGTACATTTTATTGATTCATTTTTCAAAGGCGATATTGCTAAAAGCAAGAAGAAATGGATTTCATGTAAGAATGTATTTGATATATACCATAATTATATGGATTTTGAAAAAAAAAACCAAATATTTTGGTCCAAATCGTAGTGGCCTTGTCCAATGGACCATCGTCACGTGGCATCGTGGAATTGCATGTCCTAAAGCTAGAAGGAAAGAAACATAATCCTAAAATGTCCTTTTTTAACGTATGTCGAATGTATCAATCTTTATACCAAAGTTCAATAATCACTTTATCACCAAAAAGAACCTTGAATATGCAAGATTCGAAAACTGGTACCGGTTGATTGATTGACCTCTTCCTAGTCCATTCATTAGTGTCGGGAATGGATGGAACCTCGAGTGATTAAGCGAGTTTTTGATCTCGCAAGAATTTATAAGTTATTTTGTCTTTCAAAAAAATGAAAGGGAGCATAAGTTATGTCTTTGCATATGAACTCCTTTTGTTTACCAAAGCCCAAATTCGCTGTTTATTGTTTCATATTAATAAAATGGAAATTCCAAGACCTGAATTCGAAGATAGAAGATATCAACATGATTCATATGTTTTTTCTAACCTATAATTGATCTTCGAGACGTTAAATTTGAGAACATTATCTTAATGACAAAGTAAGATAGAATTTGACACAAATATTCCACTTGAATACTTGAAATAAAAATGGAAGAAAATGGACTGATTGAGCTTTTATCCGTTTAAGCCTGGGATTAGATTTTGGAGTTCCAAAATGAATATGATTTTCGTGTAGAAAATTCTGTAAAATTAAGGAAATTCGACTAATCACATTACTTATTTGAACTCTCATTGTCCTTAAAGAAAAATTTATAAAATTAGCGAAGTAATTTCATAGATTCTAAAAGTAATGACCTAATTTTTCATCCTTTTCAATTTTGTGAAGAATTAAACGAGAAATGAGAACATAAAAGATAGAAAATGAAAAAAAAAATATGGGGAGCAGAGGAAGAAGAAGACTCACTGTAACCAGAGCATGCGCTGGCGAGGCTGCCATTGGAGACGTAGTCGTAGATCACGAGCTTCTCGTCGTCCCCCCAGTAGAACCCTCGCAGCCTCACCAGGTTCGGGTGCTTCACCTTCGCGATCGCCCTCGCGTGTTGCTCGAACTCCTTCATCCTCTCCACCCCGCTCTCCCCGATCCTCCTCACCGCGTACGCCGTCCCGTCCTCCAGCACCGCCTTGTACACGATGCTCCCCCCGCTCGCCCCCAGTATGTACGCCGACGCCCTCAGCAGCGTGTCCAGCTCCAGCCGCGTCTCCCCGTCGACCGTCACGAGGGTCCCCGTTTTCTGGCCCGCCCCCGCCGCGCTCTGGGGGTGGTCGTTCTTTACCGTCGTGGGAAAGCCTTTGTCTTCGTCGTCCTCGCTCGAACATGATCCGGAGGTTGATGTCTCGTGGCCTTTGATAGTGAGGCAGGAGCAGTTTGCGGGTTTTCTCGATTCCGGCTCTGGGTCTTGTTCTGTTGCTGGTTCTGGTTTCTGGTGTGATTTGGGCTCGTTGGTTGTGGTGACTTTGTTGTCGTTTTTCCGCTTCTTGAGCTGGTAGACGTAGAGGATGACCAATGCGAGGACTGCTATTCCGGCTAGATCGCCTACAGCGATTCCTGCTATGGTTCCTGGTTTTAGCCCACCGGGTGTTTGGCCTTTTGGTGCAGCGGATGTTCCAGGCGAGTTCGCCGATGGGTCGGTGTCGACTGTCTTCGGGATGACTGCGATGGCCGGTGACGCGGTTGTGGTGGCATTGGGTGGCGTGGAGAGAGATGAAGGGATGGAGCATAGGGTCTTCAGCGGCTTGCCGCAGAGATCGATGTTGCCCGTTAAGAACTCTGTTTTCTGATCTGCCAAAGCCAGTGACTCCGGGATTGCGCCACTCAGGTTGTTGAATGAGAGATCGATAGTGGTGTTTCTTGGGATTTTTGAGGCGAAACCTGGCGGTATTGGTCCTGAAAGCTTGTTGTAGGAGAGATTCAAGTAACGCAGACCTTTTCCTCCGAAATCTGATGGCAGAGATCCATTCAGCAAATTTGAGGACAAGTCTAGGACTTCGACTGAATCGAACCCACTGGGAACACCACCTGCGAAGTAATTACTCCTTAAAGAAACAAAAGACAAGTTCTTCAGGGAGGTTAGGCTCTCAGGAATACTTCCACTCAGTGCATTATCGGAGAGATTCAAGACCCTGAGGCTTTTGGAGTCACCGATGAACTCGGGCAGCTCACCTGAGATCACATTGTTGGACAGAGAGAGCACTTGAAGCGTGGAGGAATTTAGGATAGTTGAAGGCAAGGATCCATTGAAGTAATTACTAGATAAATCAAGATGGGTGAGGTGCTCCATCAGTCCGAGGTCTGTAGGGATTGAGCCTAGAAGCTTGCTATTGGGGAGGACTAATCTGGTGACTCTGAACATGGATGGTGTTCCAGGATCCCCAATCTGAGTGCAGGTGACTCCATTCCAGTCGCATGGGGTCACATCGTTATAGTTCCAGCTCTCCAGGACAGATAATGGGTCACTCAAAATGGAGTACTTGAAGGACAGCAAGAGGATGCCATCTGAGTTTAGTGCAGACGAACTAAGCAGAAGGAGGCTAAAAGCCAAGGTCCTCAAACAGGGATGGAGGTTTTTGGGGTTTGGAATCATGGTTTCTTGAGCTGGTCGCAGTTGCACATGTTGGCTACAAATCCATAATCAAGAAAAAAAGGCAGAGACGTGGTGGAGTGAGAGGATAAGAGAGTAGAGAGAGGGTGACCAACTCCAGCTCCTGTTGTTCTGGTTACCCAACAGATCCGGATTAGGAAGAGCATGTAACAAGTGAAAAGGGAAGAACGGGAACCTGGCGTTGCGTCTAGGAGCAGACCCACAAAAGCTAAAGCTTGCTCCAAACAATGAAAGTGACACAGACGAATGAAGTGACCTTAGCAGGGAAGGAACTAAACAAGTGGCGAAAATTCCTAGAGAATGGAGGTCGCCACAGTTAATAGTTGCAGAGACAGAGAGTTTAGCAGAGAAAAGGGGACTGCCTTCTCTTTGTGCAGCTGGAGACAATGAGACCAGGAACTTTAAAAAGTGAATTACAATGAAGATAAACAAATGGGAATAGAGGCTCCTCGGCTTTGCACTGCCTCTGCCAACCATCTTTTTAACTTTTTGCGAGCTTGAAGTATTTGATACAGAGTGAGTAGGGGGAAAAAAAGCAGAGGGAGGAATCTGATGTCTGCTACTACAGGACACCCGAGTGAGTTGGAAGCCCGTTCGGATTGCAGAGGAGCAGGAGCTCATTAGTCCACCCTCCTTTTGAACATTCATTGACTTTTGGTACCCCTCATTTCCCACTGATTTCCTGACATTTGCCGTGGGTTAAATGAACACTGGCGATGCAAAAGACTTTCCCATTGGACAATGGACATTGAGGGGGCCGTTCCTCCACCGACGGGCCATCTTGCAATGTGACTGAAGGTGCTCGTAGAGTGGCCTCGAGCACGGTAATTCCGCCGTGCTCCTCCGTCCTCCGGTGGCTGACTCCGATAAACTTTTGATCAGACAAGTGATGTTAAGATGCTCGAGCCTAACAACTGATAAGAGAGACGGCAGAATTATCATGTATATAGTTGCGGGACGGCCACTCATGATTATTATTATTTTTTATTTTTTTGATAATCGAGGTGTCCAGGCTAGCTTGTGCGCACCTTGACTATTCATTAGGGGAGACTAGTACAACAACCTACCGTCATGACCCCCTACTTAAATCACAGATGCTTCGCTGGGAAATCGAACCTAAAACCTCAAAAAAGTCCAAATTCGCCATAATCAGTTGTGTTACCCATGGGTAGGTACCACTCATGGTTATTGATTTGTTAGAAAATGGCTTTTCATTTGCCAAGTTTTTTCCCCCCTGTTTAGAAATTTGACACAAATCTGCCAAGGTATTTAGAAAGAAACTTCCTACCTCGCTTAACATAAACAAAATCAGGATCAAATGAACATTCGGAATACAATACATTGTACCAACAAGCTCTTTATGGATATCATTAACCAATCCATCATAACTCTACCTCAAATTTCTTAAGTTTTATCATGAAGTTGGCTTCGTGAGTAGTGAATGGCCTTGAAACTTTGGATCAAGTGTACGTACGTGTCCATCCCTCTTATAGCGAAGTGCAAGTAACTTCAAATCTAGGCCATCCGCCGGAGCCTTGACTCGCGCTTTCCATATTACGTAAAGGTTAGCGAGATTTCAAACTTTAGACTTAAGCAAGATGGATTTTTGAGTCATTCAATAAACATTGAGTCACGGTAGAGATGGTTACCATTTCAAGTAGCAAATTTTATAATTGAGTCGTGGAGCTTGAACACAATTGACCAAAGTTGAACGCTTGGCGTTGACTTGGGTCACAACAGGCTAGCTCTGAGTTCAAAAGTCAATATTGAGTAGGCGACTTTTTTACATTAAAAAGCTACTATTTCCCATGACCAGGAACACCCTCTTGAATAGATCATCCGTAATGCTGTCCAGATACCCCCACGAACTTCAATGGATCGGGCAAGACGCGAACCAAGATTTTAATGCTCCAAATACGGAATTTTTCACACTTAAATTGCACGAAGTAATTAGCATCAAAATTTCGATATTTGCCACAATTTAGTTACTTTAAAGGACATTGAAGCCTAGAGCAACTTGGTTCTCTGGGTCACGGGTTAGGTCTGCGAATGAATGTGTCATCCCTGGCTAATTCACTTAGCCACATTCTTTACCTAATCCCCGTTTAAGTACCAGTCCTTCAGATCTAATCAAATAAATTAAACACTTGAAATCATTATTAAGGAGTAGCTCAATTTGCATGCTGCATTTGTTTATGATAACAGTCGTGCGAATGCTAGACTGGGTAGGGCCACGTTGTGCTTTGACATGTGTATTCGAATTCTTCGACAAAAGCATACTTTTGACATGTCTAACCACTGTATAATCAGCTTCGATTGTTTCATTTTTCGGATCTTTGCACCGTTTTCTTTTGTCCCTGAGATGGGTATTTTCGATTTGGAGAATGGTCAACATTTCATACCAAGTCCCAACAAAGGGGACGCTAATGGATGACTATTAGATGCTAAAATTAAACAAATGCTGCTCCTTTTATGTATCTTTAAGGTAGCCTCTCCCTTTTACGTGGAAAACATGCAATGTGGCTGTTCCTCTTTCGTTTTTCTATTGTACAGCAACACATTCTAAAATACTAGTTATAAAGGATCATGAAACAGCACTCCGCAAGCTTTACAAGTCAATGGGTACGTTCGGTTTAGCTTTCCCAAGGGACTTTGAGCCTCCAAAACTCATTGAAAAAAATATAAGATGTTTGTCAATCATTCTCAAAAGGCGGAGCTTTGGGAAAAAAAATGAGGTGTTTATTAATGATTTTCGAAATGTTTTAAGGTGGAAAATTGGCATTGAGAAAGTTGAAAGTTGAAGGCAAGTTCAACTAATTTCAAACATTTCTCCAAAATTCATTTCTAAAACCGAACCAGACACAAAGTGCAAGACTTTTGCCAGTACATAATTTTGTCTCTTGCAATTGAAATGAAGCTTCCTATAACTTCATTAAGACACTAATCTTACGTACTTAAAGTAGGATCCCGCGTGATAAAGAAAAGCTAGTTTTGAGCCTTTTACTAATGAATCAGTGAATTATTGAGTTTGTCCTCTTCTAGCAAGCGCCTCTTGGAAGGAAAATAGAGGCAGCGGACATTAGGATTCACAAGATGTGGACAGCGTTCACGAGCAACGACATGACCTTTTTCCCTTGCAACGAGACCCTTTGTACTTTATAACCTATGGTCCCCCAACAATAACGCAACCTCTTATCTTTCTTTGGTATGTTTGGGGTCACTTTCATTATGATCCCTGCGTTCATCTCTTATAGATCTCTTTTTGAACCCATTCACAGATTGCCCATACGCATCCACAGTCCCACACCCAAACAAGAACCAAAATAGCTCCATGTGGTAAAATAGACAGTGAATGTGACAGCCTGAGATTTTTTTTCTCCTCTCTACCATGCTATGCATACGACAAATTAATCAATGTCCTAAACTTTTAAATGGACGAAGATTGTTCTATGGAATCGTCTAGAGTTAGCGGGTGACTTTCTCTAGTAAAGTTAATCATACAGGATCAAAATATCCTCGTATGTCAAGGCCAATCTTCCCATAATCCAAAGACACTTCCCTCCCTCCTGTCCTCTACCACAAAGCCTATAGCCCCCCGTTGCTCCCAGGCTGCGCCGCCGCCTCACGCTTTTCAGTCGTGGCCCATAGCCATCGCGGCGGTAGGTGGTGGTCAGTCATCTTTTTCTCTTTGCCACCCACGACCCCTTTGTCAATGGGGGAGGGGGAAGAGCTTGACCGCGATGGTTTCGACCGCCACACAGAATAGATTCCCTAACCTCGGGGTCACCTGAGGCTGCGGACCTCGGACATGAGGCTGCATCCTTAGATCCATGGCCTGTGGCCGTGGCCGTGGCCGATTTCGATACTGATGAGGGGAAGACCTACGACGATGGTTTGAACCTAGGAGGGAAGGAGTCACCTGTCTCTCTATGTTGTATATGGATGATTGATTACAGCCGTAGCTAGATTTCAAATAAGAACTGATTCTCAGTTTTGAAATAAAAACACAATGAGTCAAGCCGAAATAGGCCGTCCTCTTTTATGTTTCATCTTTCTATCCTGTTCACTTACCACTAGGGAATGGCGCGATGCTTCAACATGAGATTGTTCAAGCGAGCGAAAACTTGTTCTTTCATATTTATGAAAAATAAATATATTGTTCATGTATATAATTTTATGAACTCACTAATAAATACTACTAAACAGGGAATTATCGCAGGTTTAAGTTCATGGGAGCATTGCTCCATCCAAAAATCATTCGGGTCAAGTGGCGGGATTCTAAGTTCTCCTCGTCTCTTGTAGGGGTTTTTGAGCTATCTTTCGTCAGTTTCTTGCACTAGGATCGTCACATGGTATAAACCTTTCAACCTACGCTTTCAAACTTCTTGGTATCAATAGCCTGTCAATCTACTGATTAAAATGGAACCTTTTGAATTATAAATGTTTGGAATTCAGCAACTGCCATTCCTCGCCTTATTACCTAGCACTAGGGTTCACTAGACTATGCTCTCATTCCCTCTCTACTTCATTCCCTTTTCTGTGTTATTGCTGCATGACGCTGACATTTTGTCAAGGCTCAGGAACCTCGGGAGAAAAACCTCCTCGACACCCATCATATTGGGGAAGTATATATTATACAGGTGACGTTTAGAGACGAAAGTTTGCACCAGAAGAATCCGAATATCATCATTACGCTATGTTGACGTCGTCTGGAAAACAGCAATAAATAGTAACGAATTGTACAGACAGATCTGATCTCTTTTATGAGCTAGAGACACAAGCGTAGATACTCTACCGTCTGGCGTCTCGCAATACGGCATGCAAATCCCACAAACTAATTAGTAAGTCATGGGGTGAGTCTTTTGCGGAGAGGTTTGACCTAATGCTTTTCGAACGTAGACTAGACCAACCGGTTCGACCGGAGAAGCAGCCCATGATCTATCCTAATTTTTGTTAACAGATCAGACTCATCAAGAATCGGCCGGAACCCGGGGCCATCCCAGTCGGTCATCCTGATGGATCGATCGCTGATTTGAACCGGATCCTTGAATGAATTCTTGATCCAGGCACTGACCTTGGGTAAAAATATTGAGGGGTGAGTCTTAGGTTTAAACATTGACCCAATAACCGGAGATCAAGCCGAATCCTCGATCAATCCGAGTTAATAAACATTGGTTTAAACAAAACACCTTTAGTTTGCGAGCTGAATACCCTCTTGACATCCCGACCAATTACATCAACCGAAAGGGTTGCAAATTTACATATTTTAGTGAAAATGTACAACTTGTGCCTGAAATTAATCTGTCTCTGGTGGACATGTAGATAATCGTGTTAACTGCGAAGCCAGTAATCACAGTTTAAATTGAAAATACAAACTCTAGATAAAACACGTGGAAGAGAACGTCACAACATTTGAAATTAGAATTTAAAGTTTAACATGAATTGAAAGCGAGGGTTTACAATTCCTATACTGTTCATGTTGCAGTTGTCATCTAGTGGAAGAGGACTTCGAATCAAAAGCACAAATTATGTTAGAACAGCGAGATGATTGAATCATGCATACAGCAAGTCGAGTATCTTTTGTTGCTTTCTTCTGTTCTCATGCATGGAGAGGCTAAATCTTTCGAAAACGACGACAGCATTATTCTTGTCTGTGCATGCCATGTCGAGAAAAGAACTTGACCATGTACGAGGCAAGGACTGAATGGCTTATTATATAAATGTCCAAGAAAGACAAAGGAGAGTACCAAACGCTGCTTCAAAATGTATTTTTTTCCTTTTTAAATTATCAATTATTTTGTTTGTGTGGACTACTTTTATTATATCAACATATCATATGTTAAAAAAATATTAAAATTTGTCGATCAGGTCAAATTTTTGACAGTACAATTCCCAAAGACGTCTCGAATTTAGATTCCTCAAACCAAATTTTCATCGATTTCTTGATCTAAGGAATGTAGGGGCTAACATCTTGTTGACATAGAGATAAATATATCTTGTGTTTCTCCATTTCCGCCACCATAAGGAAAATAATAAAGTGCTTAGAGAAATATTTTATTTAGCAATGTAGTTGCTAAAGTGAAGAAAAGAAAGCTCCATGTTAGTTATAGTCAAAATTTATAATGTTTGTGAACTTATTATTAACAAGTCTGCCCCCATTAGAAGAAAGTCTCAGATACATCTTCACACATAATCATCCATATACACTTCGTTTACACTCGACGCTTCCACCATTTTACAACCTTTCGAGCTAGAAAGATTGTTAAAATATAAGAAATATTTCTCACCGTTCTCGAGTACCTTAACCCGAAAAGAAAAAGAAAATGTGTCTGAAATATAAAATATGAAAAAAAATTTGAATTTTGTAAAACAAGGGGAAAATTTGTGGTTTCTACCTAAAAGGCAACTTCGATAAATGGAAAGCACAGTTCACTTAGCACTGGATGGTGTCGTGCACTTATTAAAATAATGACAATCATAACATATCTTTTAATGTGCCTTTTTTCCATCGCTTTCTCTGTTTTCTGTTCTATCTTCCGTTTTCTATGAAGAGTTCGTGTCTTGCGGAGGAGAATCTTTGCGAGCTTGGTTTTGTCTCCAGTGATTGTCCTTGCTGCTTGGAAAAGAGCAGTTTTTCAAATGCCTTTCGGCTCAATTTGCACATTAGACATCCTGATAATCGATCATTTGTTCTAGGTTTCTTTTCAAACTTTGACCTGGATTTGACTATTTTTTGAAGTGTCCGAGGACATGAAATTCGATAGGTTGACCCCTTTTAATCTCATCATAGCTGGGGAGAGTACCATCAATTTTCTAATCATGAGAGTCGCTCATATATATAAAACTATTTCTCTAATCGGTTTTCTAATCGGGACAATTGTCAAAAAAAGTGCCAAACATTTTACAATTTTGCCAATTCAGTCCTAAACCCCCCCTTTTTTTTGTCAATTCAGTCCTAAACAATTTCTAAAATTTTCAAGGTCAAATTGGCAAGATTTCAAAAGATTTATGACTGAATTTACAAAAAAAAAAAACAAGGTTTATAACTAAATCGGCAAAAAAAAAAACAAAAGATTTAGGATTGAATTGACAAAGTTGCAAAATGTTTAGGACTTTTTCGACAATTGTTCCGTTTTCTAATCTCATTATAGTTATATATATTAAATCAATTTAAACAAATAATCTAGACAATGAAGAAACTTCGTCTTTGATTTTGTTTTTTGGCCCCCAAGTAATAAATATTTCTAGTTCAATTCCCTTGCGTAGATGTGAAACTTGTGCTTATTCCCGTGTAACGCACAAATAAATGATTGTCATTGGAGATACGTACTCAGAAAACTACTTATAAACGAATCCTTATATATATAGTCAATCTACTTATGGATCGGACATCATTTGGTCATTTATGGTCGCCTTGGTATTTTATGTGGAAGGACTCGAGAAAACTTGGCATATCTATGTAACGTTAGGTTAATATAATTATTTTAGCAGTTTTAACACATCGACAATATTTTTGTGACTATTTTCCATCTCCGTTTCACGGGATTCTAAATGCTATACTAACACATCGTCAATGTTGTCACGTCATGTCATCATGTGTGCTTTTCGTGCTATTTTGCCGCATCATTTTTCACATGGTACCACATCATCAATGATTTTGTTATGTCATATGATTTGGCACCTTGCACTAATAGGTTGCCATGTTATCCGAATGACAGGTTATGCAAAAAGATACCTTGAGGGAATTTCAAGAACCCAGGATGCTAAGTTGATGATCATATGTTTGTGAAATTAGAGATGCTACATAGGTATAGAAATAGTAACTATTGTGAAAATTGATGGTTTTTCTGTTAATTTGTAGAGAAATTACTAACATTAATTGTTTCTATTAAGAGAATGTCAAAATGCGTCCATAATGAGTTCTTTTATTTGTGTCATTTTCAATTCATACAAAGTCCACATCACTAAAAGTCTTGCTAGCATCTGAGTCGGGTAAGCCCAATTCACCTATACTGTTAAATCGCATTCATGGCGAGTAAACAATGTCACGTAACTTGTAACCAATGGCAAAGATATTATTTAAGAGTGAGCCAAGTCCCTGATCGGTACAAATATGTCATAGTAGATAGGTACACCACACTGGAAAAGACATCTAATCACACCAAAAGAGCTCGCCAGAAAACAACATGAATGATCAATAGAATCCAAAAGACATCATAAGACAGGACCCGGCATGAATTGGAGCAATTCTACAACTGAAGGAGGCACTCCAACAAATTAAAGATACTCTCAGGTAACCTTGTATGGTTTCAAACTCTTCAAGGGCTGGTGGCTGGAGGAGGAGTTAGGAAAGGAATAGAAGGGATTTTAGGGAGGGAAGTAGGGATGCTAGGCATCGGCGGCAATGTGGTCGGCATGGTCGGCAAGCTCGGAAGCGGCGGTAGAATAGTCTTGGGTAGCGTTGGCTGGGTGGTGGGCAATGTCGGCAGCGTGGGCTGAGGTAGGGTAGGGATGGCGGGCATTGGTGGCATCGCAACCTTTGGCAGCGTCGGCATGGTTGGCAGTGGCGGCAGCGAAGTCGGTAGAGTAGGTATGGTGGGAAGCGACGGTATCGATGGCACATTCGTTTGCAATAGATGACGAGCTCCGAAGCTCATATTAATGGTTGAGAAAATCAGGGCGATAAAGAGGACAAAGCTCTTTGAGGGAGAAGCCATACTGGTAAGTGGAGAATGAGTTCTATGTTGTGTACAGGCTCAAGAGGAGAAATACTGCTACTTGTGATGCCATTGTGAGGATACTAATTGGAGTTTATATAGCAAGAAATGCGTACAAATTGGACTTGTGACGATGAGTTGGTGACTAGTCTTTTGGTGCGGTTAGGAAAGAAATAGGACATAAGGTGCTTCTTGTTTTTGAGTTAGCTCACCTCCTCATTTCCATCTCCCACCGGCAAAAGAGAAAGGTTAAATAGTTGTTCTCTTCTACCAGATGGCAATGTGTTCATGAAGTCAAAGCTCCATTCGGATCCTTTGTCTTTAGAAAAGATAACGAACAACATGGCTTCTCAACTGGGATCGTCATTGACTTGATCCTTGATTGTTAACATGTCGTGCTAGCGTTTCTCGACTTACCCTTCGAACAATTGTAACATGTATAGGACCTATTCACACTCGAATTTGAAGAAGTTGTGTCGAATTTGATGTCATGAAACGAGGGTTTTAATTTTCTCTTTAAGGCTCATATGATTGAGATGCAGGCAATGCCTAACCATGTCGAGCATTTCATATGTTGTGTCGTGAACTTGATAAAAACTCAAGACAGATTAACTTATAAGGGGTTGTTTTATTATGCTATGGTTTCACAAACTACCAAAATAAGAGGTTCTTCTTCTATGCATCGGTTCTGGTTCATCCTTTCTAGGTCTGCCAAGGAAAAGAAAAGCAATCTGGTGAAGAATTTACCAATCTATCTACGTGAAATAAAAGGAAAAATTAGCTAATCAGTTCTAGACCTACTGTATAGACGTCAATTCAGTTATAAATTTTTTAATTTTACTAATTTATTCCTAAACCTTTAAGTGAAACTTCAATCTAATTTTTCGGGTCAATTTTGACTAGAAATTATTGATATAGTGGTCTAATCATCGTAGATTGTCTTGTGTGACACACCATCACATTGGTAATTTCTAGCAAAGATTGGCCAAAAGGATTACATTGAAATTTCATGCAAAGATTTATGATAAAATTGACAAGTTATAAAATTTAGAACTGAATTAATACTAATTACAACGAGTTTGGCAGTGATTTGATAATTTCTCCCAAACTAATGACTTACAAGATAGGTTTCGAAATTTCAAAACGACAGAGTGGGGCGAAGAAAATGACGGGCAAAGGGGCGAACAGGCATATTTAGCAGATGAACATGGTGATCAACAGGTAAAATTTTCAAAAAGAACTGCCATGGCAACGACTCCTCTCGTGATCGCGTGCATGATCGTAACGGCAAGTCCATCAACAGCACACGAAATTAGCAATGGAGACCTTTTAGATGTCGCTGCCTCCCTGGTCAATTTCCTGTTTAAAGGCACTTCTCCAAGATACAGCAGACCACACACATCAAAATCTCCAGTATACACTTATTACAACGTCAAGGAACATCCTACCATCGGTAACATGTACGAGCACGGAGCAGGCAATGGGATACCTATCCAGATTGCTCAACTCCAACTCCGCAATGATCGAATTCGGCACGTTGATGCCGTTATCACAACCGTGTCTCAATAGAATAGCAAATTGTGCAATGTTGCGTCTGCTTCGTGTTTGTCTCATTAAGTTCAATTTATATTCTCATGTGCTATCATTCGGGTCACTCAGTGTCAAGAGTTCGGATTCCTATCAATAGGTATTTCTTTTTGTGCCTTAAATTCTCGTCTCTAGTGAAGAATTTTCGAACCTAGATTAGTACTATCAAATTGCTATCAACAGTGTCAGGAAAAAAGTGTACGAGAACCCAATTTGATGGAGTACCGACGCATCTTAATCACATTGCTAAATGCCTAACACCTACCAAAGAAAATTTCACAGAAGCAGCTAATTTATTCCATGAGCAACATCGAACTATCATCAAACGATATGCATTTTCAGCAAAAAAGATCAGATCTCGGTTTATAAAACAGATTTAATGAATTTAGCAGGCATACCTCCTCCACCAGTCTTTTTAAGTGGTTGCTTATAAGAATTGATAACACCTATTCTTATGTTGTGAACACAAGAACCACCCTACACTGACTAAGCTTAAATTCTGGTAGTTGTGATCCTTTGCTAGTAGTAACTAAGTTCCATCGGGGGACTGTACGTTTACACAAATTCCAGGACAAGCCATTAACAGCAGTGAATCTCCACATGCATCATCGTCAAGCTCTCCGAGATCATTGCTAATTGCAGATTCATCTGCCATCATGAATAAGTTTTCCCAATATAGATCATAACTTGCAGTGAATAACGAGAACAACGGCGATCACTCTTCACATGCATCACATTAATCTTCCTAGCTGCAAATTTACAGGTCGTCATCAACAAGTCATTGTAACTACATGTCCTGTCTCCATCACTAGCAAAATATATCATCAATGAGTCATCACAACTACAATTGAGCAGAACCAATGAGAGCTGTGGTAATACAACCAGCAAAATCATACACCAACAACTTCTGAAAACTGCTGAAGCAAATTGAAATATAAGCGTACAGATATGAGCCATTCTACTTAAATTCACTAAAAGAGCTCTGTTTGTGCATCGAGGTGCACTCAATTACATCAAGAAGTCCCAGAAATATTTCACAATGTAAAAATTGAGAATGACTTTCCTTCTCCAATTCCGCAAGATTTTATTGTAACCCATACAAGTGTTCACCAATTCAGTACTAAATTGATCTTGCAGGCCAACATGGGTGCTGTGCGTATATATATATATATATATATATATATATATATATATATAGAGAGAGAGAGAGAGAGAGATGAAAACTTGTCCAGAATTTCATATGTAGGAACCATAGACTTCTATATATCTCACAAAAGGCCTGGCACTATAGCAACAGCAATATCAGAGACAGACAAACAGAGTGAATATGGCGAGAAGAAGCTCCATTTCCAATTTTGAATAGAATAAGAAAATGCAGAGTTGTTTCCTATGACTTTTCCCACTCCAGAAGATAAAGGTGTTAAATAACTAGCGAGGCAAGGGAAAATCAGCAAAGCAGGAAACAAGAACATGGCTTTTCACAATGAGTAAGTGAAACAATGCAGGTTGAAAAACCTAGAATTAGAAGATCTATAAAACCTAATGATGTCATTCCAGCTCTGGCACACCATACTACAGAGTTCCGGTCAAAATATTTACTCATTGCTCTACTGGCCAGCTTCATCATATATCAACGAAAAGCCAAATATTCCTATGTCAACATGCCCTTTACAAATGTCCAATCTCATTTGAATATTAGTCAACCTGCAGCAGAAGTAGATCTTCATACATATTTCAAAGTCGGGTAGAAATATGAGCCTGGGACAACTGCAAATTTTGAACAGGAAAAAACAGTAACAAAATTATAAACTATGCATTTATCAACCACTAGAAAAAGCATGACGATTTCATTGACCTCCAACTTTGCAAATCAAAGAACCCATGATCATCCGACTGAGAAATAAGAAGTCTATCTGACTCTTCTTTCCGTCCAAAGGTATCATGTTTATAACATCAAAATCTTCCCACTCAGCCATCCAGAATGTGTAAGAGAAACTCTGGAAGCAAATGCACTAAATATAATTTGCAAACTCCATGGATGCATGACACATGGAGCAAATGGGAAAACTTCAATTATTCATGTTGAAGAGATGAATTGCTGCTCAAAATTTTGAGAAGATGTAAAGAACACAATCGAAGCAGCTCCAAGAAAGCATGGCCAAAAACTATTCCAAGCAAGCCAAATTGCTCTTTGAAAGTAAGGATGTAGGTGATAGGGGCCTGAAAAAACATAACACCCTATGTTTTCTCAAACACTCACAGACATCATGATGCTCTTGACAATGCGACATATTCCTGCAGAAGTCTCTCCTCTACTGTTAGGTGTATCTCGAAGATCAAGAACAAACAGAGATGAAGATGAAGTAGGAAAAGATGAATACAAAGAACAAGATGAATCTGCTCTCTGTTTTTCGACTTGAAGAAGACAATTACATCAAAGAGCACAGATTAATACTTCTGTTCGCTTAGCTCTCTTTTTATTTACAAGCTGTTCAACTAATCTTGTAAACTAACTTGTAGTTATACAAAACTGGATACTGGTTATACAAAGAGCACTCGTTGACCCTCTCATTGTTGACTTTGTCACTTTCCTTCGCAACTGAGCTCAGAGCATCACTCTTCAGTTCATTGCTTCTTCCATTCTTTGTAGTCTTTTGTCTTTGTGTTGTCAACTTTCCATTGACCAAATTATCCACAGAATGTTTCGGCTTTTCATTGACAAAGTCAATCACAGAATGTTTGATAGTACTCTTAACATCCCCCCGCAAATTGGGGAGGGGTCGAGAACCCATGCCCAATTTGAGTTGACTGTGAAAATGAGCCAAGCGTGACAAAGGCTTAGCAAAGATGTCAGCAAGTTGACGACTACTGGGGACATAATGAACACGAAGGGAACATGAGGATAATTTCTCCCGAACAAAACGAAAGTCAACTTCAATGTGCTTAGGTGAGCATGAAGAATAGGGTTGGCATTAAGAGAAATAGCTGACTTGTTGTCAAATAACAATGTGGTTGGGGAGGACAATGAGACACCAATATCACGAAGAGCAAAGCTTATCCAAGTAAGCTCAACTGTGGCAGAGGCAAGTGCTCTATACTCTGCCTCTGTGGAGGAACAAAAGACTGTAGGTTGCTGCTTGGCTGCCCAAGAGATGAGATTAGAGCCAAGGAAAGTATAAAAACCTGTAGCAGACCAATGAGTGGTGACACAACCTGCCCAATCAGCATTTGAGAAGCCATTGAGATGCAATGAGCTATTAGCATGAAGAAAGAGGCCAAGCTGAATGGTACCCTTAACATATCTGAGTACACACTTGAGCTTATAGAGATCCCCAACAGTTGGTTGTTGCATTTTCTGGCAAAAGAGATTAGTGGCAAAGGCAATATCAAAGCAAGTAATTGTGAGGTACTCAAGACCACCAACTAAGCTCCTGTATTCAACTGGATTGGAGAGAATAGTATCATCATTGATCAAGATCACTGGTTTCTGAGATAGAGTAGTAGAAACTGGCTTACAGTCAGCTATATCTCTCACTGCCAACCCTATTCTTCATGCTCGCACTAAGCACATTGAAGTTGACTTTCATTTTGTTCGGGAGAAAGTATCCTCAGGTTCCCTTTGTGTTCATTATGTCCCCAGTAATCGTCAACTTGCTGACATCTTTACTAAGCCTTTGTCACGCTTGGCTCATTTTCCCATTTGACTCAAATTGGGCATGGGTTCTCGACCCCTCCCCAATTTGTGGGGGGATGTTAAGAAACTATCAAACATTCTATGATTAACTTTGTCAATGAAAACCCGAAGCATTCTGTGGATAATTTGGTCAATGGAAAGCTGACAACACAAAGAATGGAAAGCTGACAACACAAAGACAGAAGACTACAAAGAATGGAAGAAGCAATGAAGTGAAGAGTGATGCTATGCTATGAGCTCAGTTGCAAAGGAAAGGAACAAAGTCAACAATGAGAGGGTCAACGAGTGCTCTCTATATAACTGGTATTCGGTTTTGTATAACCACAAGTTAGTTAGTTTGTTTACAAGATTAGTTTAACAGCTTGTAAATAAAGAACAGAAGTATTAAGCTGTGCTCTTAGATGTAATCGTCTTCTTCAAGTTGAAGAACAGAGAGCATATTCATCTTCCTTCATCTTGTTCTTCGCATTCATCTTTTCCTACTTCATCTTCGTCTCTGCTTGTTATCTATGTTTTGTTCATCTTTGTTTGTTCTTGATCTTCAATAATACTACTCCAATCATCCTTTCTTTCCTAAACACTTCAGAAAGGCAGATAAGTGATAATTCCACTACACTTCCATTCTCCCACAAAATAATTAAATGATGAACGAGATAAATGTCTATTAAACAACTTGGAAAAATTTTCTGCTAAAGACAAAAAAAAACCAAAAATTAACAAATAATGCAGCCTCAAAAGTGCCACTCTAAATCTCAAGCAGTAAATAAGAGACAGAGAACACTTGCCTATTGAATCTTCTTTTTCTTTTTTGAAGCCAAGGGAATCTTCTTCAAGACATTGTTATCAATTCGCAGTAACAGTGCTTGAATAGCTTTGTGAGTAGTATATAATTTTTCAACAATAATCTCTTGGTATTTGTCATATAAAACAGGAACCGTCAGAGATAGAATGACCCCTGCAAAGAAAGACCCAGATGCCTGATATATACCTGAATAACTGGAATGACAAAGAATCAAAAGGAAGCATGATGACTTACCAATATAAACCAAAGTAATGAAGTTAAAGAGACTGCCAATGTAAGAGATTAACCATAAAACAAGAGCTACCTATCCAAAAGGAAAAATGTAATCAGCACAATGACTTTAAAATATATAGCATGCAGATACAACTTTCCACCGCAGATAATTGCAAAGTAATACACCTAACCTGAAGGAAGAGTTTCAAGTTTCGACCAACTGTGATGTCACGTGCTATAGACATTGTGTAGTTCACCCATTCTCGCATGACATCAGCAATTTTAGCAACAGATTGTTCAGAAATCTCCAAGTTAGGAAGCGGAGGCAATGGTCTGAACAATTCAACTCAATTAGAAAAGGGGGAATATAACTTCTTATTGTGAAGTCTTCCAACGATGCAAGCTCAGGAAAGAAAGAATTTTAAGATCACAGTCTGCTTCGCTTGTTTTCACTAACAATATAAGAGAAGAATTGCAAATGAAACTTTACCAACTCTGGATAATTTTTAGATGACAATAAGTTTGTTATGCTAAAACTTTATACAAGTGTCTGCAAAATCAACGATGAAATCCCTTCTCCCAAGTCTGCTCCCCATCCTAAATAAGCTTGAAAACTATCTGACCTCACCTATTTTACGTTGTTGTTCTCACCCGTCTGTGAGACCAATAATCAAGCCAAAATCAATTTGCACTTCATGAACACGAAACATTTTCCATATCTTTACCTTTACAATTTAGAAATACATAACTTAGGAGAGCAACATCTAAGTTTGTCCTTTAAGAAGTTGTTTAGTACATATTCCAATCTCTAGCAGCAAAAAGCACACCTCAATAAGCTTCTATCATCAAGTTTTAAAAAAATTCATTTGTTCTTCTAACATTCTCTATTATTCCTCTCCAAACAAGGGAGAGGCAGCCCAAGATCATGGTTAGATGCCTCTCAAACAAGCACTTAATCAGTGAAATAACAAGATGCATACCTAAACAGTCTCGTTTTAGTTGCTGCGTGCACAAGTAAATTAAAGGTGACAAAAAAATTGTAAGAACAAAATATTCCATTAGGATCAACCAGAACTGACTACATTTTCCAAAACCACTCACACTGGAGTCTAAAGAAAAGACACTCAACTAGAGACAGGACAAAGGAGTACCGGTTAAGAAGAGATGCAGATTTAGCCCACAAAAAGAGGATTGCAACGAGAAGCAACAGCACATTGGCCACAAACGAGAGGATATTGTAACCAGCTCTCTCAAAGGTGAACCAAAGAGCTGTGGCACCGCCTAGCACCGCAACCCCTCCGGTCCGTTTCTTCCACAGGAGCAAATCAGCAACTGACCCAATTCGAATGGAACAAATTATAAGCACCCAGAATGCACATAAATCATCACATCATGCAACGGTCAAGAAACTGTATCATCCCTATCAATTCCCCTCAAATCAGACTCACTTCAGAACTAGACCTGAAATGCGTACGCATTGAGGAAAAGGAAGATGCAGAATAGAGCCAGGGCCAACATGAAACAGCATCTTCTATGGAAGAACAATCAGAGGGGAACCCAACAAGACAAGCCGTGAAAGAAGAACATATTTGCCTTGGTGCATTAAGAGGCGAAAGAGAGAGAGAGTACCGCAGCCACCACCAAGGGCTTGATGGACAGAAAGAAGACGAGGTTGATGAGAGTCTCCCATGGCGATTTTCAGGGTCCCACGCTCGCGCCCTCGCAGATGAGCAGTGATTTTCTCGAGAAAGAGTTTCCCCAGAAAAACGGAAGAGCAAGGTGATATGATGGTACGTCGAGAGCAAACAAGTTACACGGTCGAGGAAGTTGGGCTGGGCCAGTCCAAGGAGCGAGGAATTAACTGGGCCTTGCCCAAACCACTCTAAGCAAAAAGCACGTCCATATAAATTCCATATGCACATGCAAATTTATTATCTTCTTATTAGAAACGTGTCTGGAGATTATTGTAAAATGAGAGGTTTACGTTAAATAAATGAAAAATGGGACTCATTTGTACCTTTTTACAAAAAAAGAAAGATGAAAATGAATACTGAACCACTCGCTGTTGTGACGTAGTTGGTTCGGGTCTTGTGCTTCTTGCAAAAGGTGCAGGTTCAAATCCCAGCAACGTCGCTAGGTGACTTAACCACTAATGTGAATGTAGTGGCTAGCTTGCATTGACCCGATGTATAGACACCCGGTTCCTTAGCGCTTGCCGAGCGCGAAGGGGCTTAGGTGGAGTCCTCGATCACAAAAAAAAAAACGAATACTGAAGTAAAATTTATTACATATTGTCAGCTCTCAAAACCCCTTTTCATTTACATATATAAGATATAATTGCACATTTTAGATCTTGTTGGGCCAATTGACATAGGACCTATTGTCTTCAGCTGATTGAATGAAACCCTTTTCTTGCAAAAACATGATGTGCTATTTTTATATGACATGTTTCACCTTTACAAGATTCACATTTTCCGATATCAATGAACCGTTAAATGTGCAAAACACGAGTCTATATCATATGCAAATTGGTTAATGATGTAAACAGATCTTGCATTTTCGTTTCGATGGTTCATCAAAACTGTTTAGTATTGCACAATAAATTCAGATTGGAATATGATAACGTTCAACACTCTTGAGAAAATTATTGTATCCAATCACTGATGTTAGCAATGATGCTCATCATCTGTTATGCAAAACGGTGGTTCGTTCCATCGTGCTTGCTCCACGGAGGCAATTCAGCAATACGCACCACTATAATCAAGGCAAAGGGAAATCCAGTGCTGCTTCATTTGCTGTGGAATCTTGTGTTCCCTTCCCAAGGAAAACAATGACAAACATACGTAGCATCATCATGTACACCCCCATGTCTAACAAATGAAAGCCGAATAATTTATCATATAGAGATTAATTTTCGCATAGCATTAGTGAAAGAATCGACGTTCTTATCAGAGTTGGCCCGTGTTACTCCATCACTTGATGAACCAATGTCTCCGTCAAGATTACTCTCTACCCTCGTTGAATTGGGTATGGCGTAGTCTATCCATAGAGTATTGGAGAAAGCCCCGCTTTGATCAATTTGTAGTAATCAGGTGCGTTCTACACGGCTAATTAAAAAAGAAGAAGAAAAGAGTAATTAAAATAACCACACAAGATATATTTGATTGTTAAAAACAAATTAACACTTACAGTGACCCAAAAGAAACTTTTAGTACTAACCGAGTGCTGTAAACAACTTTTAACATTTCTTGTGTTCTTCTCCTAATATTTATGACTAAATTAACACATTAAAAATCTAGGACTGGGTTGGCATTCATATAATAAATTTAGGACCGATTGACTAATTTTTCGACTTTCCTCATCATCCTAAATTCTCCAAAAAAGAAAAACTTAGTTTTTAGGTTTACGTGATGGCAATTCATACAAACTTCGACAAAGTAATGTCATAGTCTCCCGCTCTCACAAAGAGAAGAGACCGCCGCGGTCCGCGCCCCAAAAAGTCCAACAAATGAAATCCGAAGAAAGCTGAGGAAAGAGTTTGAAGTTCTTGTCACGCCAGGTTTTGGTATTCCATCGCTTTCGAGACCCCACGCAAGGAGAAAATATTAGCAGAAAGACTTTGCCAAATGACACTTTCCATCGTATGAAAGAGAAGTTCACTTCCTTACAGATAGCAGCAGCTCCTCCCTGCCTCCTTCCTTCTCACGCTCTCTCCTGTCGATCGAAAGAGAAAGCTAAACCTAAGTGGGTTCCTCGTTGTACATCGCGTCGAGATTAAGATAAGAGGTGGTGTCTTTTCCATACGTTACTTTCAGCTCCCGTCTGGTGGCGGCCTTTGGGTCTTGTCACGATCCACGTCCGGCCAGCATCGGGGTCATGCTCGCTCGAGCTCGCTCCCGGCGACGTCCACGACGAACCTGTACCTCACGTCGTTCTTCTCGAGCCTCTCGAAGGCGGCGTTGATGTAGCCCATCTTGATCACCTCGATCTGGGAGGTTATGCCCTTCTCCTCGCAGAATTCCAGCATCTCCTTGGTCTCCTTCATGCTCCCTATGAAGCTCCCCGTGATCACCTTCCTCCCTGTAACCAGGACGCTAGGACGAGTATGTAAATTGTCTAAATATTTATATCAAACCTTTGTCTATCAGTCCAGAGTTTTCAGACTAATTGACAGTTGTCCACAACAAAATGATATTGTATTAGACCAAGTCTCGAGTTCTACTCTTTCTAAACTCTTGTTTGTCTCACCTATTATATAATTCCACACTTTAGGTTTTCGCCAAAATCTGATCCGTGTGTGAAGGGGAATGTTAAACTATTTAAATATTGAATTGCGCCTTCATATGTCAACTTCAAATCCATGTTCACTCATCTAGTCCAATGAGCTCTCTCTTATGGATGAAACCCGATGATGAAAATTCGTAGTCCGTGAGATCAAGATCGAAAGAGGTCCACTCAATCTTTAGGGACATAGCTACAGGTTGGGCTCACATTAATTGAGTTGCGTGAGCAATTTTACTTGACAAATTTAAATTATGCTCGTCATGTCTTTGTTGACAGCTACCATACAACCCGGCATTTATAGTATAAGAGCATTCACTGTCATCGCTTATAGAGAACAAAGTAATGAGAGAAGCCTGGATCCTGAAAGCAAAAGTAGAGCCTGACTACATTTTGCAAAGATTATAAACAAAGAAAACTATGAATAAAAGGATGAACATAGAACAATTAAGACATAATTCAGATGATCAGAAAAGTATATTAACTTGAACCGAGAGAGAGAGAGAGAGAGAGAGAGAGAGAGAGAGAGAGAGAGAGAGAGAGATTTTATCATACCAATCATGAGCAAAGGGGTGAGGAACTGGAGAGGAGTGTTGATCACACCAAGCAAGATCAGCTTGCCGTCAAGCTTCAACAGAGAGAGGTAAGGCTCCAGCGGGTGAAACACAGGCACTGTGTCAATGATGTAGTCCAGTGAATCGGCGGCCTCCTTCATCTTGGCCTCATCCGAGCTCACCAAGTACGCATCGGCGCCGAGATGGTCCAGCGCCTCCTCTCTCTTCCGATCGGACGAGCTGATCACGGTCACGTGGTGTCCCATGGCCTTGGCAATCTTCACCCCCATGTGCCCAACCCCGCCCAGCCCCAGTATCCCTCCTCTCAGGCCGCTCTGCTTCAGCCCAAAGTGATTCAGCGGACTGTACACCGTGATCCCCGCGCATAGAAGCGGTGCCGCCTGCTCCGAGGACATCCCATCCGGTATTTTAACCAGGAACCTGAATCAAGAACCCCAATGTCGATAATGTTAGACTCTCCGCTAATACAGGTACTGATGCAAGATAAATCTAAGTAGGTGGAGGCTGAATTGTTCCTTCACTTGGTACTGAATGCGGTGCTTCAGAGTTATATTGGTCTAATGTCCCTGATCCGTGCATACTCAGTCAAGCAAAAATCCAAAAGGCACAAGAGAAGCAGCTCCAATAGATCTTTCTTTGCTAGGTAACAAAACGTATTCAAGTACTCAATGCTTTTTGTTCATTGTGATCCTCTTGAGACCAAAAGTTTCAAACTTCTCTGAGAAGAATCAAATTATCAAGAATGTGTAGTATCCGTGGCTCACCAAATACAGATTCTTGTATATATCTGACATTGTCATCGATTTTGTCCACCGCATCAACTTATAAATAATGACCGATATGGACCCCATCGTACTCGAATGTAGGGGAGAAACTAAGAACCTCTCTATACAATAAAACAATTCAGAGGTCAATTTCAACCTCAGCATGAGGCCGACAAAATTCAATGATCTCCTTGGCTAGTGCATGTCGAATGACAACCACATATTTCCGAAAACGAGCATCCTAAATTAATCATCTCAGAAGTAGACTGTTTTTTAAGATAAGATATTGCAGCTCGCACGTTTTAACGTTATTTAATTTGAAAAACAGCTGAGATTTTTATAACATAAATCGTTCATAAGTAAACTTGTATATGTTTTTTTTAGTGATTTTCCAGAATTTAAATATTATTATAAAATTGGACGGTTAAACCCAAAAAAAGAGAAGGTCCCTCTTTGTTTATGAAAAATTATTGCGGACATCCAAGAAGCCAACCTAGATTTTTTTTACTTTTTTTTTATTAATTCTTTCCCAATTTTTCCAGGCATATTTTGGCTACTTTTTGCTAGTGGAAGACAAGGCGATATTTTCATTTTTTTCTCCTTTTCGGGGGAAGCAGATGCACTTACTTCTGATCGACGACCATCTCACCGGCAAAGCCACCTTGGGTTGGCTTCCCATCAGTGTAAACATCATTGTAAGACCAGATCTTCTTGCTGCAGTATTGCTCGATGTCGGACTTGCATGGTCTGCAGTTCCGGCAACACCCCACGATCACTCCAACTCCGACACGGTCCCCGACTCTCAGACCGGTGACCTCCGATCCCACCTCCAGCACCTCCCCTACAACCTCATGGCTACAAAAAGAACCAAACATTGATGGATTGACATGCGTGGACTGTACTTTAACCAGAGAGAGAGATGTGATGTATGTACCCAGGGACCATGGGGTAGCGAGACATGCCAAGTTCATTCTTGATCTGGTGAAGATCACTGTGGCAAATCCCACAGCACAGCACTCTGATGTAAACATCTTCAGGTCCTGTGCTCCTGCAGCGAGAGACGCGACAACAGCAAACCTGACTCATTAGCGTCTCAGCTCACAGCTCTCACTTCAAGTGCCAAAAGAAGAAAAGAAAGGCCGAACGAAAGCTCGAAACCCTGCCTGAGATCATAAGTGTAAGGCGCGAGGGTCCCGGAAGGGTCTCTGGCAGCCCAGCCGGTGGTCTTCCTCCCCACTTCAACACTGCCCATTTGCCTTGTCTGACCGGTGATTGAGGGGAAGTTGGTTGATCAGCGATGAATGAACTGGTGGGGGAGAAAGAGCTTATATAGGAGAGGGATTAAGACAATGGAGGAGAGAAAAAAGGAAGGTGCGGAGTGGCCAAAGTCGACATCTCAGCCAAAATGCGTAGGGACAGACCAAGGCCGGGGTAGGTGAAACTGCTGCAGGGAGAGACCTCATCTTTGCTTCCCTAGGAAAACGGAAATGGATCCAAGTGTCCAAAGACTTGGAATGCCGTATGAGACGGAATTTCTATTGAGTTATCTGTTCTCACACAAGGATCTAACATAGTCATGTCTTGCATGATAATAAGATGTACAATTTCTTATTTTCACACTCCTTGCTAAAAAGTTCCATTCGATTTATACTCTTTTTTTTGTTTCATTCTTTCGTAATTTTTTTTTTGTGCAGATCGTACTCAATGAGGTTTGTTTATGATTAATAGTGGGTCCACGTGTTGTATGCTTTAGTTTAAGAGAAATGATGGGTTTGAACCTTGCATGGAAATTGATGCATTATTGTCCCTTTTCAAATTAGCAAAAACCGTTGTTACTCAATATGGCGATTTATTTTACCATTTAAATTCCACAAAAGGTCTCGGTAATGAGTATTGGTAAATTATTTGAGGTTTCGGACATTAAAAGAAGTTCATAACTCATGTGATTTGTATAAAATTTATAGCGGGCTTTTGTGTTAAATTAGCCTCGGAGATCTAGATGTATCCCCATTTTACATAACAACACACATCTAACAAGTTGTGTTCCACATAAGCATATCTAAATCATTTTCGGACAATAGTATTGTCGCAATAGATCTCAACAACAGTCAATAATAAAATACTCGAGATTTTATACATTAAAGGACAAATCGCGACTTCCGTATCTTCACATTGCACCACAATGCACCGATCATATTTAATTCAAGTTTTTTTGGTCCGACCATTGACGACAGTATCTGTTGCAATCTTGTGTTTCAACTTCTCTGAATTGTTTATGTTCATAATAAGTCGCAGTTATAGGCATGTATAAAATATTAAAGGACAAAAAGTAGCCACGTAACATTCACAGAGATACATGAAGTTGGTACGATGGCCTCGTCCTAGGCCTTTTCGGCGCCACTGATTGCGAGCGAGGCATTACTGACTCTGGTAGGCGAGGGTCATTGGTGACCCTCGACAATACAATGAATAAAAGAAAGCAAAAGAAAAATAAAACATACGGAAATTTCAATTTTTTTAATTACAGAGATTGTTCATGTCGGCACTCACCATGCCACGTGAAGCGGCTGACCTTCACATCAATAATTTTTAATCAAAATTGGCCGGAATGACTAAATTAGCAAATCATCAAAATGTTTAAGATTGAATTAACCAAATTAAAAAGTTTAAGACTCTATTGATTAAATGCAATAAATTTATAATTTTTTTGTCCCCCTTTTTTTTTATTATCACATCCAACATTGATATATATGATTAATTTCATCATATCTTAAGAGAGTTTAACCCCCGGGACACAACACCCGAGCACAAGAGAGGTTTTCCTCAATTATTCATACAATACAACAGCTTACACACATAATTTTTTCTTTTATTGAGACGAAGTATACTAAATGAGATCTATTTTAACCATTAACCATACGAGACTCTCACATAATCAACGGTGGTTGTGATAGACGTGGACTCGACTCCCAAAATGTCTCACCACTCAAATTGATTCACATCGGAGAACAGGGCACTGGGCCACCAGCTCGAACTGGAGTTATCTGATCATTCCATCTAATCAATTAAGGTGCCCTGTTTTGTCAAGATCACGGGTCATCCATCATTGTTTCCTGCTCACTTTGTGTATGCCAATATGCTTCCAAGAAACAACACAAAGGCACCTTATTAGAGCAGTGAAATCCTCGTATCGGTTCTACAAGTATCGACTCTGTGTCAGCAATTTCAAGTCTTTACTTTTATTTGCTGAGTTTGTGCTAGTCCCTGAAAACATGTAGCATGCAAATCGATTAAATTTGGATAGTTGCGACGGATTGGGTTTTTGGCTCGAGCTCTCTCTAAGTCGAGGGGAAGACGATGATCCTTCAGGCCATCATAGATTTGCAGTTTTGCAGATTTCACATCATGTGGCATGACCTAGAGACAGATTCCACGAAAGCATAAGGAATTGCACAAGCTAAGCTTACAGTGAATACGAACATGGCCAAATGGTTCAATCTACGATTATTCTTGGTTAGAATCTTGACGCCCCTAACTAGCAACCAAGGTGAAGATCCCATGCATTGCAGGGGGCATTTCTCTTGCAGAACTGCCTCCAGAGAAATCTATTGATGGTGCTAGCTACACAATGAGTCGTAAAAAGAGTTCATACCAAAAGTCGTGTTCCTCTGAATGAGCATATCTTGAAATTGCTTGCTACCTCCTCTGCGTATAGAATGTCCAAATAATCAGTAAGACTAAAGAACTCTAAATTGGGCCGCCCATGGGATTGTATCCAGATGCTGAATCAATCAAGAAACGAAAACGGCCCTGTCTGCTGCCATAGTAAATGAATAAGATTCAACAAGAAACCAAACTGCCCGTAATCAAACTCTTGGCCACTACCCATTTACCATTCAATGGACTCGCCGTATTGCTTCTCCCAGTGCTAATATGCAGCTACAGATTAGTTGCCTAACCGCTTCATTTGCTTGAGGAGTACCATCCTATTTGACAAACCCCATCTGCCAAGGTAACGTTCATTTATTCCCGAGACAGACAGCATTGTCAACAGTCTCCTCCACCATTAGCCTAACAAAACTTAGCTGACTGCTTCGAGCTCTTCCACGCTCAAACCATCGTTTTAACTGAGGAAAAAACTGCATCCTCTTCACATGGTTCTTTAGTGTCCCCTTTTCAAAGCCCAGAGAATGCCACTGGTCATTATGTTTAACCAATCTGATGCAGAACATGGCATCATCATAAACAAGCTTGGCCTCTTGGAATGTTAGACTATTTCCAATGAGATTGTCATTTCAAAATATCTAAGCTTTTTTGCATATATGGAGGCAGTGGAGCAACCAATTTGAGTGTCTCCAGTTCTGACAAATCATATCCTGAAGATAGCTGCATATTTTGCAAAGCCAGAGCAATATTAGGCAATACAACTTGGCTACAGTGCAGATGCAGGCGAGGTCGCTCATCAGAAATGCTTCCGTTATCCAGATCAAGGCCAAAGGGAAGAGCCCTCGCCTTAAGCTTCCCACTAGAATTTTCTTCAGAATTTGATATTTGCCAATTTTTTAACTTTTTATGAGCTTGCCAGCCATACTTGTAGTCCCCAACTATTGGAGTTCCCAGTACCTCAGCACAATGCACGCGAAGCTGTTGAGGACAGAAGTCGAAGAATTAGTCCAGAGTGGAAGTCAAAGATGTGCATGTAAAACTGATAAGATAAAATCTTGAGCAAGTGTTGGCAATGTAGACATCTTGTTTATGACATGCCTGATGCTTTCTTCCAGTGAGCGGTGACAGCTCTAGCCATGAGTAGCCTGCATTAGATGACAATAGCATGAAAAACATGCAAGTTCACAAGTAAAGCCCTGGACTTGCTTTCCCCACTTCTATATTTTGTGATGCCAAGCATTATTTAGTATATCCCAGGCAAATGATGTTATTGCAGAAAATTAAAATGAAGAAAAGCAATGCATCCTCAAGACCTCAAGCATCTGAACATGTAATTTGAGAAGGATCTGCTCTACTGGCAAGATAGGTCAGCAATAGAATGCCCCAGTTAAATAATGACTCGTACAACTTCAAGAAACAGGTTAGATTAGAACAGATGCCACTGATATTAACAAATTTAATGACCAATAGGAAATGTTAAGAAATGTGAAAGTCCTTGCTTTCTTCAATCCAAGACACTGCAATAGACTCTGGATGATGTTGGCACATAATCCTGTCACAACTAGAGATAAAATCTTCATGAAGGGCAAAACAATTTTTTAGGAAGCATATCAATCCCATTGGGACAAAATTCTACAAATCAATAAGATGTCTTCCAGTCAGCATCAATTGCTCACCATGACGAGACTCAATCACTTGATACTCTGTTAGTGCATGATGAGATGGGATTGTTTGACTGCCATTGATAATGGTTATACGATCTGATTTTCCATTGTCTATCAGCACCTGGAAGAAAGTAAAGTAATATATAGAAGGCCTTCAATGTTAAACAGAAGATGTACTGTGACTAGTGTCCTAATAGGCATAGAAGATCAAATTTTACAGTTGAACTGCCATTTCAAAGCATAACAATGACTGCCATCTACACAGACTTATGCAGATAGCAGGTTGTCAAATAACAACATTCAGTCTTCTGCAGAATGCTGAAGCAACAAAAGAAAAAAGAAAGCCCACTAAATTTGCATTTCTAGGCATATAAATGTAAATCACAAATTTATGCACAAAAAAACAGAGACAGTGGGAAGTCTAGAGGATAGCAAAGAGTTGGCACTGAAAAGGCATTCAGGAAGCAAGCAAATACTCCAGGTCTACCCTGATTATTCTGAAACTTTTACTATTGTTTGTTCCACGTTGAATATGAATTATAAATTGAAGTGAAAGCACAGTCATGGAGTAAACTTCTCAACGCCTTTTGTATCACAATCATTCAGGAATTTCTCCTGATATAACAAAATGTATTGAAATTATGACCAGTCTGACCATGAGTCCATGACTGAATCAACTAGGGATGTTAAGACATGCAACACTGTTACAGCCGGCCAGGTGCCAATTCTTTTCATGCTAAAAAAAACATCAATAACAAGCAAAACAAGTTTGAATGACTAAATGAAGTATCCTTTCTGCTAAATAACAGAAAGATACCATAACATAGAACAGGTTGACTAAATCATATTCTAGAAGAAGCCAATTGCATCTTTGATGAACAAAGATGGAGAAACTTCTGACACATAGTTCTGAAGCACAAGAACATTCCAACCTTTCCCAATGGTGCAGAAATCACTCCCTTTGATCGCCTAGGCGAACCAATGACAAGTGCCCAATACTTCCGTTGCAATAATCTCCTTTTGCCGTCAGAGTCCTAAAAAAAGTTTCAAAGATCAGATGACTCTTTATGTGCTACTAGCAATTCCCCATGAATTTACGTGTGCCTAACTGGAAGAAAAGGCAAAAGGGATTTCTATGTTCCTGACATTGTTTAATGCTCCAATAGTTTTCTCACGGAATAGGGAGTGCAAAAATGTTGTACTTGTTTGTGTCCTGCCCATCACCAAGATCCCACTGCAATCTTTGTCAAGTCTGTGCACCTTAAAATATCAAAAGAGTTTAATAAGCCATTAATGTCATCGAAGAAGCATCCCTTCTTATATAAGTACCCTACTTGTAATTATGTATGGGATATTGCAAAAGTTCCACAGAGCACTTACCAGCCGAGGGTTTTCTTGGTCATCATACTTCAAACAACTGATAGCCACCTCATCCAAGCTTCTACTGATGCCTACACCACCCTGCCAAAGAAATTATTGTAGCCAATGCTTGAATCCACATTTCTTCGAAGATAAGGGAAAGAAGCAAATGAAGAAAAGTAGCTCACTTGAACAGGCATTCCAGGTGGTTTATTAACAGCAATAATGGCATCGTCCTGCTCAAAGTGCAAGTGGAAAGTGAAATGTGAAAAGACTAAACAAATGGGCATAATGTGGAAACCAACTGAAAGGCATAAGCATCTGAACCTTATGCAACACAAGGCTACGAACAAAATTCACTTCCTCTAAATTGCAAGAGCACTCTTGCTTCTTTGAAGGCAACTCTTTAACAGTGATTGGAAGATAGATCCGATCTCCCAAGTTTATTGAATCTTTAGCTGCCACCTTCCATTATCATTCAATATTAGAAGGATTGATCATCCATTTCATCATGTCATGATAGACAAGTGTAGCATCTAAACAGAAAGAATTAGTTTTTGCATCAAGCAAAAGCCTCACCCTTTTAAGACGACAATCCACTGTTTGAGTGCTAACGTCAAAGAGAACACCCTCTGAGAACTCTCTTCGGACCTACAGTAAGCAAACCATAAAGTGATCAAGCCTCTTTCACTACAGCCTCAGCTTCTAGCAAGTGAAACATCTGGCTAATTATCATGACATTTGAGTGAAATCATCAAACAAGCCACCAAATTCCAATAGCTCTACTACCACAGATCAAGAACAGCTCCACAACACAATAAATGACCTGCTATTTGCAATCACACAACACAAGAAGAATGCTAAATTGGAACTTAAGCCCCCTCAAGACATAAAAGCAGTAATTTAACGCACAAAGTTCATCAAGCAACACTCCAAATCAACAATCACAAGGTGTATGAACTTATCGCGGCTCTAGCGGGAGAGCTCGAAGGACCCCAACAGCTCTTTGACTACGGCATTTACCGAAATGAACACTGAAGCAATGCTAGAATCTAAAATCGCGCCCTTGAGTCAACAAAATAACCTGTCTCAAGCGAAACAGCTTCTGCACAAGACTCCGCGGCAACTCCGGGCAGCACCGAAGAACCCACTTGAGCGCCGTCATCGTCGCCGCTGCCCCATATTTCGCACTTCCGCTACGGGAGAGCTCCCTTCCTAAAGCAGCTCCGTCAACGACGGCACGATCGAACGGAGGCAAGGTGAGCCAATTGCCCCCGATTCTGCCGCCGCCACGGCCGGTGTCACCGCGCTCCCCCTCGGCGGCGGAGGCGTCACGGGTGGAATGACAACGTGACTGGGGAGCAACGAGGGCGGAGAGCGTGGCGGCGCCACTGGGCGTCCGGAAGAGGTGGCGGCGGACGAGGTAGCGATCCGCCATCGATGGAGTGAGGAGACTAGGTTCGACGAGGGTACAAGGAGGGTTCAGGGACGGAGGCGGCGTCAGTTCGCGCCGTCATTTCGTCTCCGGTCGTCGCCATTCATTCAAGAATTTTGCCTTGCGATAAAAAAAAAAAATAATCACAAGTTCAATTCACCTCGTAAGCAAAATAAATCTTTGTAGCAGCATACTTGTATGGAGGACTATATGACCACTAAAGTCTTGGCGTATTGCAATAGGAAGCTTGTCCGCTTCATATATTCATTGGGAAAACTGTCAAAAAAGTCCTAAATATTTTCTACTTATGCGGATTTAGTCATCAACTTTTTTTTTAAGTCGATTGAATTTTAAACATTTTATACATTTGCCATTTTAAGTCCTTTCCGACGGATTTTGGCCTGAAAATGCATATGCGGACCTCGCTGGCAATGATCAAATCTCGCCGGTGACAACGTGGCGATGATGTGACAACATATGGCAACAAATTCCTTTTTTTTTTCTTCTCTAGCCGCTCCAAAGGCGGCGAAGCCCTCGCTGACGATGGGTGAGGGGTGGCGGGGGAGACCATTGCCGCCCTTGCCTATCGCCGGGGAGGGCTAGGCGAGGCCGCCTTTGCCTAGATTTAGGCTGGGCGGGACTGCCCCCTAGTAGATTTGGGTGAAGGCGGCCTTGCTCGACCCTCGCTGGCCACAAGTGAGGTTGACCAATGGTTGGAGGGGGCTGGACGAGGCCCCCACCTAGATCTAGGCAGGGGTGGACGGCCTCGCCCTGCCCCTGGTGAGGCCGACCAGGGGCAGGGGAGGGCTGGGCAAGGCCACCCCTGCCCAGATCTGGGCTGGGGGGGGGGGGGGTGGGCCAGGACAGCCTTGCCGGTAATGGGCGAGGGCAGCGGCGGCCTCCCCAGCCCCTGCCGGCTGGGCAGGGCTAGCCTCGCCCAGATCTGGGTTGGGCGGGGCTACCCCGCCTAGATCTAGGTGAGGACGGCCTCGCCCGGCCCTCGCCAGTGACTGGCGAGGGTAGCAGCAGCCTCCCTAGCCCCTGCCGCCTTCGCCGATGATGGGAGGGCTTCACCGCCCTTGAGAGTAGTTGGAGCAAGAAAAGAGAAGGAAAAAAAAATAAAAAAATAAATTTGTCGCCACGTGTCTTCCCATCATCGCCGGCGAGGTCCGGTCATCACTGGTGAGGTCCGGTCATCGCCGGCGAGGTTCGGTCATCGCCGGCGAGGTGCAGTCATCTCTAGCAAGGTCCACGTAAGCATTTTCCAACCAAAATCCGCCGGAATGACTTAAATGACAAATGTGAAAAATGTTTATGACTCAATCGGCTTAAAAAAAAGTTGAGAATTGAATCGGTATAAGTTATAAAGTTTAGGACTTTTTTGACAATTTTCCCTATATTCATGTGGTACGAAATAAGTTTGATTCAATTTGAAAATCAAATGTTGAATTGGTAACTTTCTAATCGAGTTTTGAATTTAACCAAGGAATCGTGGACTCATGCGCATAGCAAGAAGATGGATAAAATGGAAGAAAAGCCGGTGTAGGTGATAGAAAATTTCACACGATAATAAAGTATTAATTTTTTTTAATTCGAATCTTTTCAGATTTTTATTTATCTTCCTAATTTCATATCGTCACACTTAATACTAAGCAAAATGATCAAACTAGGTATCGGGGGAGTGATACAATAATTAAATATTAAATTGCAAAATTTCACATAATCCTTTTAATTAATTAGATAGAAAAACGAAAAAAATTTAGTCACCGTTTATTTCATGGAAAAAGAATAATCTAATTGATATTTTGTTAAAAATGATGGCTTGTTTTCGTTTGAAATAATTGTCATACTTTGAGGCTTGAGGATCTTGATCCCCGATGAATAGTTTTGGAATGGGCCCATGAATAATTACTGGGTCCACTAATTTCACAGAGATGTGTGAAGTATTGATTCTAGTGGAATCTTTTGTCGTATGTAGCCCCAATTTAACGATAAATTGAAAAAAAAAATTCCATGTATCGATTTCTCTTTGTTGTTTTACTTTCTATTTCGTTATGCTTGTATGTCGAATCCTAACAATAATTAGTCCTTCAGGAAATATTTTCATGATCGAAAATAATTTAGAGTCAATAACTACTTGTAATTTTTTTTCTTATTTCTCTGATCTTGGTCATAAGTCACATCATAGTCCAATTATTTACTCTCTTTTTTGCATGGACAAGCACTTTGCCAATGATAGTAAGTTTTCAACATGCATGCTTCTTCGCATGTCGAAGTAAATAGTCTTCACTATGAAAGATTTTTGCGCCACTCGCAGTTCCTCTTCTTCACCCAATGAAACATGTCGCATGAGAACACTAATTTCGAGCATAGTCAACTTTTGTCTGCAACGACAGTTCTCCGACGTCTTTCATACACGTGCGACCCCCATGAAGTCATTACTTGTACTCTGGAAAAGAGCATGCCAAAGTCATTGGCAACAAAGCCAATTCCCAAAGTTAAAAACCCAAGAAAGAAGCAAATAGAAAGCGAAGAAAACATAAACATAAAAAAAGAGGAGGATTAGATCTGTGTTACCACACAATAAGTATGTACTTATAACATAGTCAAGGGGAATCATAAAGCCTAAGTACATTATTGACAATTTGAGGAGCTCATGTGGGTTAACCCTACTCTAAGGAACAAAGCATAGAGAGGGATTGTCTCGTGTGTCTTGGACTAGCATTTGAATGCTCGATAGCTCTCGGTTGATCGATATCAAACATTAAGATTTCGATCTAAAACACGTGAAATATTTTTATGACAATCTGCTTAATTCCTCATATGCGAACCCTAGTATGTCTAAGTTGAATAAAGTGAGTCTCATGCGAGATTCACCTAATTCTAATATATAGATGTACTGATCGCATATATAACCATTGACAACTTTAGGAAAGGGCGGGTCACAGCTATTTGTGTTCCATGTCGGGGCTCGGACGATTCTCGTCGCTTTGACCGGCGAGCCGTTAGGGCTTGTACTTGTGCCCTGGACCATCAGGACTCGGCCCGGAGTCAGTCACCATCATTCGAGAAGACGATTTCTTTTCGGGAAGACGATCGGCACTCACCAAAGCACGGGACAACTCCCCGCCCTCTAATGGCCTAATGGCTTCTGTCTTGAAGATTACCGAGCCCAGCAACAGAAGAGGAAGAAGAAGAGCTGCTAAACCACGACCCTGCAGATTCTTAGACATTTTTTCTTTTGGCAGGATTATGCACTACACATTTGCATGGAGAGATTGATCTCTTTGGTGCTAATTTATACTAACGCATAGAGCGGGTGTCACCTTTCAAAGTGGCTGATGACTTTGGGAGTTGAGGCTAATTCTAACAAGTCCACGTGGTGCAATGTCTAAGTTCATGCTCCGTTTTCTTTTGGGTCAATGAAGTTTGCCACGATGAGAAGCTTTCATACATTTCAGAAGAATGTATCTGAGTAATAATCATCTCTCCTTTTTCCTTCCTCACAATCATCACAAAGTCCAAGCTCAAGGACGAAAGTTCGTGAGCGCATGAGCATGAGGGTCGACCTCCTATTGCGACATCGCTTTTGCATGATGTGATTGATCATGTTTAGGGGTTTGCTCCACTTCCACTAGACTTGCTTTGTAGGTCAAGAGAAAGTAGAGATATTAAGGTTTAGATGTTAACTGAGTTTATCGAATGATGTTGCTAGATCTTAATGGCGTGCTTCAATGAGCCACCTGACTATGTTCAATTACTCTTTGTCACATGAATTAATAAACTCATTTAGTATATATAACTCTTGATATATAGTACTTTTACATCTTTGTGTGGCATATTATGTCCGATCTTATAGATTCCGTACCTCATCACCTTTCCCATAATATCTAACTGAAAGAGCTATATACATTCAAGGAAATTGTCTTTATGCCACTATTTGAAGATCATCATCATCATCATCATCAATCTACAGGCACAAATGCATAGGTCCAACGATTTGGAAGACTATTCTAATCAATATCATGTTCATCAGAAGAAGTTGAATTTGGCCAAAGAAAACAAATTACGAAGTAAAGATATGGGCCAATACTGCATTAGGTAAATGCGAGTCGCGTGGCAAAACTACACCATATCAGATTTGAGGCTCTTTCTGCTTCTTTTCATGTTTTTCCTTGTTCACCAAGCACATAACATCAGTTGCTTGCACGCTTCACATCTTTTTTACTTTTATTATTATATCCAGTCACTATTCAGAAGTCCAAATCTCAATGTCGAAAGTTCAGAGTGCCTAATTTGAGAATATGCTCCTACTTGGGCGAAGGGGATCTACTTTACGTTACATTCGCCAGTGAACTCTCATGACCTACTTTTTACTCGAGAAAAGAAGTCAAAAGACATCAAGAAGATGGCTATATCCGTGCAGTCGAACTGTTTCCCAGATTCACGGGACCAATGCCTTGGGTTCTGGACTTCTTTCCTACCACTTGATACATTCAAACAGATGGCCCACCCATAAAGAAAGAGAAAATAAAAGAACATTATAATTGATGTAAAGCTGATGATTTCATCGAATCAACTTATGATCATCTTCATATAGTTTGTTATAGTCAGTTCTTGAAAGTAAAAAGAAATATTTTCGATGTTTATATAAGTGTAAGTACTTGAACGCTCATAAATTTACAAGTTAAGAATTGAAGTATGACACGTACAAATCCCATGAACGACAAGGAATTGAAGTATGGCATGTACTAAGTGTTCGACGAGTCTTTAGGTAGTCAGATTTCTACGGTGATGCATCTGGATTATCCTCGGGCTTGTGGGACTGACCTCATAAATCATCATGCTTAATCGGACTTAAAAGAGCTGAAAAACCATCAAGCATACGAGATTACCTTCACTTTCGTTACGAGATTAAGTTGTCCCGGTGTCTTGTCGGCACCCATATGCACCAAAACAAAGAGCAAGCATCTTAAGTTACCTACAAAGAGCAATCCGGCATTGGTGATATGTCCATAACGACAGATACTGGCTGCATCAGACCAGAATTTTTGTACAATTTCGCACGAAACATAGCCCTGTTGCCGATGTGCACGGCCTCCACTCACTCTAGTAATGGACCTCTGCCCATTGAATGTTTAATGGAATAGTAAAGTTAGGTAACAAATATTGGACAAATAAGAGAGAAAAGTTAGGTAAGCAATCACCCATTTGCAAGATGATTGTCGTACCTCGGAAGTCAAGGTAGATTTGGTAGGTCTAAAGGTGTGAAGAAGACCTCGGATGAATGACACGACAGTGTATTGTAGGGCATCGGTCAATGGGGTGGCGTGCCTTTGCCCTTTTCATCACCTATTCCTTGGTACTTTCGGAACACGAAATTCTTACCCGATCAGATAATTTTTTCATGTCAAGTACTATGGATTTATTTATTTATTTCTCCTTTATGACCAGGAGAAACAGGTCTATAGAGGAATTCAGGATAAAATCTCTCTCATTCATAAGAAAACTGTCTTACAAAGGAGAAATATAGAAATCTGAAGTAAACGCCCTAAAATAATAAAGAAACATTGATAGGGAAAAGTTAAAAATTCCATAAATAAATTGCATTGACACCGATTAAGTGCTAAACTTTTTTGTTAGATTAATTTAGTCTTAAACATTTAAACATCGGTAACAATTCAATCCATCTAGTTAATTTAGGCTGGAAATTGTTGATGTGAGTGTTCCCAATAATTTTTTTTATTTTTTCTTTATTGTTATTATTATTTCCTTTATTTTGGGCAACAAGAGCTAGCAATCACTTGTCAACAGTTGGCAAGGACTAGCGAGGTGCAGCCCCTGCCTATATCTAGCAAGGGCCTTCACGCCATTGTTGGGCCTTCACACCCTCAATCATAGTCGGCAAGGGCGTGAAGGCCCTCACCAAAGGCCTTCGTGGCCTAGCCGATGAGCCTCGCCAATCAAAAGGAAGGGAAAGAAAAAGAAAGAAAGGAATAATAAAAAAAAGCAAATGAAAAGAAAATGATAAAAAAGATATTAAAAATATTACTGATAACATTGAGGGCGTTTGACTTTCAGGTATTTAGATCTAAATTGACCGAATGAACTATATTGATATCAATATAAAAAAGTTTATGACTAACTTGATTGAATTAGAAGGTTTATAACCGACTTCGTAACAATGCAATAAGTTTATGACTTTTTAGTACTTTTTCCTATACTAATCAAACCTAATTAGAGAACCCTTTAAAAACTATATAAATTCTCTTGAGATATTACCTAGAAAATCAACAAATAATCAATAAAATAATATGAAATTGCCTAAAATTTTAAGATATCATCTAATATCACATGAATAAATTAAAAGGAAAGCTCATTGTAGCCTTGAAGAATGTTTCATCCCATGTATGTTAACTAATTTTTATTTTATTTTAATACAAGATATTCAAAACTTTTGACTTTTAACTTATGCGGATATGTGCGGCTTGCCCAAATGCATGCATGCATGCACCGGATAAAGCTCCACCAAAAGGTGGTGGATCTACATATTCCTAATTTGACTAATTTTTGCCGTCTTTATTACTTTTGACAGATTGAACGTCTATGGTCATCACAGTGCAATCAATAATGTCTATGGTCATCGGAGTGCAATCAATCATATCGCCAACTCACGCTACAAAGATGCAAAGACGAGTTCATTCCAAAGATTGCAAATCAGTACGAATGGATGATTGCCGACATCTATATGACCTCTTTGATAGACAATAGTGATGGAATACGAAATTCCATAAATCTTCGAGCAATTCCTAAGAACGCAACGGAAATAATTGAAAAACACCCAAACTTGTATCACTAATCATATGTGCGATTATGACTCATGAATCATACTTGTTGTCCACGAAAGATCTGTCACACTCGACGAGGAACTCGAAGAAGCCCGAAGAAGCGTCTCTTCTAATTTTTCTCAAGAACGTACGTTCGTTTTTCTTGAGAGAGAGAGAGAGAAATTTTTGGAGAGAATAAAATTGGCGGTTACTAAATCTTCTTTTAAAGAAGCTTTAAATTGCTTTGGATTATGGGCCGGATTTGGGTATTTTGGACGGCTCATTCTATTATAAACCCAACAAATAGCTTAAAGTATCTTTAACGCGATTTTATAATGAAACTTCTTGTGTTTCGTGTCACGCAAGCGAAATGTCGTGCAATGGAGAACATACACATATGGCCAAGTTCAGGCATCTGGATAGAAAGCATCCAATGATTACCAGCATGTCAACATCGTATGTGGCGTATTTTTTTTCCTCATATCCACTAACTTATTGACACATGTCCGTTCATCCATATCAGCAGCTGATGTGGAATCTACGTAAATGTATTCTATTTCTTCTCCTTCTCCTCTATCCACAGCCACCAGACCTCTGCTCCTGCTGGCTGTCGCCACTGGTGGAGTCGCCAGCGCCATGACCAGGGCGACCACCACTACGTTCAGGTTGAGCATGGCGGGCTTCCACTGTTTTCCGTCTCATCATGCTTCAGATCTTGAGAAGTGGCCCGTCCATGGTTGAAATCGTCGGCGCCCATCCATCCATGGTTGAATGCGTTTACATGTCGTCTCCGGCCATGGTCGGCGCTGACCACGATCCGACTGCAAGGTACTACGAAAGGCAAGCGAGGGAGAGGAAAGCAGAGCCGGCCATGAGCACTATGGAGGGAAAGCTTCCATGGCTGAGCAAATTTCTCCGGCCAAATTCTTTGTTTATTTTACTTTTGTTTTCCATTAGCCGACATATGTCGATTTGCGATTAGAATTGAGTAGAAAATATGGGCCACCTTGAGAGCTGATGTGGTAGTAATAAACTACTGAATATTTTCTCAACAATGCAGGGTTTAGGAAATTTTCATGAATATGAAGAGGTTTAATGTCCATAGATTTTAATTCACAAAATAAGAGGCTTGGTTGAAGGAAATTGTCCTCAATCAAGGACGGAGGAAAATATCACCCAAATCCAAATCCAAATTTAATCACTGCAAATGTAGAAAGTTTGGTCACCTTAAGTGACTCGAGAGCAACCTCTTTGCGATTTCTAGCGACTGGTAGAGAGGTTATGCTGACTCATTTTAATTTTAGACGATCAAAGTATTTCTAGAAATTAACACGTCATCTTTGAGCATTATTCAGACCTTGAAAACTGAACATTTTCATGACAGTTCTAAAAATAAAATAAAAGTACCCGTAAAGGTGACGCTATAGAATCTCGACGAAGATCAATATCCCCCTTAAGTCGTTTTCTTAATCCGGTAATTTTTCTATCATTTGCACATCTTTTTGTTATTTCCATAATAATTGGGACACTTAATAATATGATCGTATCAATATATTATTTAGCCAATCTTTCTGGAAAATTTTCAATATTTTCAGGAATTTTCCCAGCAAGATCTACTTTGCTGGTGGAAGGTGTAAGCAAGAGAGCAATTCTAGAGAGAGAGAGAGAGAGAGAGAGAGAGAGAGAGAGAGAGATCGTCCTTTGGGAGGGAGACCTATTGGAATCATGTTATTAACATATCATCATTAGACAATTTCTTTTTGATGATCGATGACTCTACCACGGGTCCCTCATATTTGGATAACACCAAAAAGCTTGGCTTTTATGCTTTGGGAGAGACTAACATATGACCCTAATACCATAACCCCTCACTTAAGACGCTAGTAACTACGAGTTCAAACTCCTGACATTGGGTGACGAGGGAGAGACTCTCAATCAATACAGCTATCCACGGTTGGGTATCATTAGACAAAATTTTGACTCTTGGAAACTAAATATTTTTATGAAAGCATCATAGAAAAAAAATACCTAAATGCATATTAGATGATTCCATTGTTGATTTTGAAGGAAAACAGTTCCTCTCTCTAATCTCTATTCTTAATGTCATGACCTAGATGGAGCCTTTGTATGCTGTTAGGAAGAGAGAGGGCCAGTTTTCTATATATCTTCATCAGTTAATTTCGTATGTCCATCAAATGACCATAATTCTAAGATCAAAACTTGAGAGTGTTTATCAATTAATTTTTCCATCAACTTTGACATTTATGCATTTGTTGTTATTACATAATAATTGAGCCACTTAATGATATAATCTTATCAATCCATGATTTAACCAATCTTTTGGAGGTTTTTATTTTCAATATTTTCTCAAATTTTTCCCAACAAAATTAAAATTTACTTGAGAGATCAAGAAGGAGAGATCAATCTTTGTTGGTAAAAGCTAGGGATAAGCGATTCTAAGTGCCTTACATATTCCTTTAGAATCTTGAAATATGTTAGTGGAAACAGGTTCCTTAATTTTTGTAGCCCAAAACCTAACTTGCTTATCCTAGAACTCGAAACCTACCTTGTCACAAGTTCGAGGGTCAGTGCCGCGGTCTAATAGGTTCCACATGTACTTTTAATTGAACAATTATAGCAAATCATCATCTTTAAGGATCACCATTTGTAGGTACAATCTATTGAGCGTAACTCATATTTTAGAGATATGAAGAATGTGAAACATTAACAAAGAAAAGTTTCAATAATAAATAGTGTTGAAAATGAAAGCTTATATTAGTGGTTCTAGATTACCACTCATTATCAGGCACTAAAGAAAACTGCAAGATTATGTGAAAATATAGATAAAAAAAAAATACAAAGACTTGTTCTAAGTTTCAAGTTCCAAGTCCATGAGCTTGGAACTTACTCATTAAAAAATAATTTTGGAACCTAGAACCTATCCTGCATACCTTGAAACCTAGAACTGGATGGTTTCCATCGGTCCGACTCTACTCCAAAATGATACTCATCCCTAGTGAAAGCTGAGCAAGAGTGGAATTAAATGGTCATGGTTTATATGGCACTTGCTTATGTGTCATCTTCTCAATCTGAGTAATTTGTATATGTTGAATTTACTCCATGGATTGAAAGCATAGTTCTATGAAGAAAAAGTGAAATTTATCATAAGATGATGAGATGTGAGCATTCTCAGGCCACTTAAATTGAATTTAGAGAGTTGAGAATGTTCTCCATATAGTAACTCCTTCAATTACATCTAGAAAATTGATGGAGTTTCGCCTTAGAATAATTACCAAAAGAGCTATAAACACATTATATAGTTAATTCAATTTTAAACCTTCCAATTTAATTATAAATATTTTGAAAATTTGCTAATATAGTTCATCTAGTTAATTGTAGCTAGAAATTGTTGATATGGACAATATTTACATTTTCTTTTGAAAAATTTATAGATTTTTTTTCCTTCTCCTTTTTCTCCCTTTCTCTTTGTTCTTTTCTTCTTTCTCCTTTTTTTTTTTTCCAACTTTGGGCCAACAAATCTCACTAGTCATTAGGGACCATGAAACCCTTGCCCATGGCCAGTGAGAAGAAAAGAAAAGAAATTATATAAAAGTTATAAACAACATTTGAAAAAAATACAAAATTACAAAAATTATCAATGTTAGTGTCGATTATGCCGTGTAGGATGGCCACTATCCACATCAATGGTTTTCCTCCAAAATTGACTGGAAGGACTACATTAGTAAATCGCTACAATGTTTAGAACTAGATTTGTCAAATTAAAAGTTGTACAATTGAATTGATCATTGTACAATAAATTTATGACATTTTAGGTTATTTTTCTATTTAATCTTAGTGCAATATCCAAAATAATCGTCTAGATTTTGGTCTTAGGACATTGTTACATGCATAAGTTCATGTTGGTCATGATTTTCATGTTTTACTAGAGTTATTCTCTATCTAGGTTATTCCTACTTAATTGTCCAAAAACTTGAACGGGTCATGGTCTCCATAATGATCATACTATTGCTGTGTCATGATTTTGTTTGATTAAATTTAGTCTATAATTTGACATTTTGCACAAATTTAAGTTTCTCTTTGACAGCATTAAGATTAAAATCAGTGCTAATTTGCATTTTAAGTTTGTTAATAAGTTTATTCCTTAATTTTTTTTATAGTTACTCAACATATTCCAAGTTAATATTTTATTTTTTTGGATAAGTATTAAAAAGTTCTAAAACTTTATGAAAGAGTGATTGGATCCTAAAACTTAGAAAGCGCAGTCGATTTCTCAAATTTGTTTATTGATACAATCAAGTATGTTTGTTAACTTTGCCTAATTTGCCTATTTAGAAATGCTAACATTGCTTTCTTTTATTATTTTTTTCTCTCCTACATGGTTGTTAAGTATGAACCAATGCCAAAAACTACCTAAATCTTTTCTTTTTTTGGCGTCAAACCTTAACTAAACCATAATTGAGATAAATTAAAATGTACCAATGCTAAGAAAAAAAAAAGAAAATATAAGGAAAATCGATGAGAAATCACTTGGTGTCCCAAGAGTGACAAATTATTAGTTGATGAATAACAGCAATTTCTATCACCAAAAGTCATTGGCAACTTGGATTCTTTATTATTCAACAAGGATCGATAGTCTACAAGTGGAATATACTCTTCCACGGAAGAAGAGTTTCCAAAAAGTTATTCAAGAACTAGACGTACAATGCATTCACTTTGTAAAGACCAAGAGTAGAAGTTATTTCTATGAATTGCAAACAGAGGTATAACTCCATATGAAGGGCTCAATTCGTAATGACAAATCTCTAGAGTAAGAGTGAGCAATTCCAGGTTCCATTCATATTCTAAATGGAATTTGGAACCTCTCTTTTAGAGTAGATTCCCAAATTTTTAGAATCTGAAACATACACTACATACTTAAGAACCTCGAACTTGTCTAGTCGCGATTTTAGGGTCTATCCAAGTTCCATTTATATTTTAATTGAACAATTGCAGTGAATTATCATATCTAATGACTATATTTTATTACAACCCAGTAATCACAATTCATATTTAGACACACAAAATATATGAAACATTAGTAAAGTCAAAGTCTCAATCATGGATGTCACTTAAAATGGAAGTTCATAATAGTAATTTCAAATTACACATTCACTATTAGGTGCCATGGAATGCTGCAGGATCGTGTGAAAATATAGAACAAGAAAATCTTAAAGACTTGTTCCAATTACTTGGAACCTAGAACCTACTCATCAAAACACATTCCTCAATTTTCTGGACTTAGTACCTATCTTGCATATTTTAGAATCTGGATCCGAATTGGTTCCCACTAATTTGGTTCTTAGGCTTGTGGTTCTATCCTAGAATCATACTCAACTTTACTTTGGAGAATAATGGGATTGGTGAAATGCATATAAGAAAGATGGGAATTCGTATGTTTACAGTCAAACGTGCTTAAGGTGGGTATGATATTTTGTAAGGCCGCTAACAATTATTATAAAAGTTTAAATTGTTAGATGAATGCGTGTCTATATACTCTATCACTTCTCCTCACGCTTAGTTTAATCTTTTTTGCCTACTATTAAACATTTAATTAATTTATTTGGGAGAAAAATGGGCTTGGAAAGCTTTGAATTTAGGATTTCCTAATCCGATATCATATGAAATTTTATAGAACCGCTGTTAATAATTATAAAATTTTAACTCGTTAGATAAATATTTAATTTATTTTTTAGGGATAAGTGCACCGAAAGTCTTATAACTTGGCATGAAAGTGTAAGTGAGTTTTAAAATTTACAAAAAGTGCAATTGAATTCTAAAACTTGTCAAGTTGATTTGATCAAGTCCTTTCGTTAGTTTTGTTTTATTTGACGAACGGAAAATGCCGACGTGTCATTTTTTCTGATGTCCACGTCAATATTATCCGCTCTTCAAATTAGACAGAATTAATGAAAGGACTTGATCAAATCAACTTGACAAGTTTTAGGACTCCATTGCAATTTTTACAAGTTTTAGGACTCATTTGCATTTTCATGCAAAGTTGTAGGATTTCTAGTGAATTTATTCATATTTTTAAAAAAATTCTATCGGTGGTAAAAAGAGGAGTGGAGGCTGGTAGTAATGGGCAGTAGTAGCATTAAAGCCACCTAGTCACTGGCATACATCCGGCGACCCTTGGCGGGGGTTGACGGCGACCACCACCTGCTCATATACAGGGAAATAACTCACAATGGCTGCGACCGTCGTTGGCCATTGACCGACGAGGGCCATGACTCTCGTCCAAATGCGAGGGTCGTACTTGTGCCCATGAAGACGATAAAGACGAAGAGTAATTAAGCTTTTCGAATGATTCAAGATCTTTTTCTTCCCCTTTCGTCCTCTTTTTCTTTTTTTTTTCTTTTTATAAGATTTTTATATCTTTTTTTTTTCTTTTTAAGATCGAGTTCTTTATGATGTGGCATTTGGTGACTGCCGCACCGGCACCATGTGTCTTAAAAAATAATATGGAAACGCATGTCAACATTTTGTTAGTCGAACTGAACTGAGTTAACAAAGAGATTTGTTTGAACTAATTTAACAAGTTTTATATTTAATTGTACTTTTTAAGAATTTTTTAAGAGTTGGATACTTTTTGGTATAGGTACATGACATTAGACATCGACAAGTGCCTTGCTTATTGGCTAATAAGAAAAGAATTCATGTGCCAACGTGAGGACAAAAGCTTAGAATTCATGTGCCTTGCTTAAAAGCTTTTTCTTCTCTTATTTTGTTATTTTTCTCATTAGAGAAGAGATAGGTCCCAACACACGGGCCCCAGAAGTAGATATGCAATTTGCTCCGCATTTAATGTTGATCATTGTTGATATTATATATACGATAGGTTGAAAAGTTTATTAACTACCCAAAACTATGGAAATGGATTGTCGACTGTTTAAAGAAGATTAAAAAGCTGCATAAGTTAAATTGGTCCAACAAAGATTCAGCAAACTAGCAGTTGGAAAAATTTCTAATTAAGAAATTATTTCGTCAAGAAGTTACAAAAAAAAAAAAAAATTGTGAAACTGAAATTGACACCAGTCATAGTATGACCTCATTGCTCTCTAAAAAATTCTTCATTATGTAGCATGTCTGTGTACTAAAATTCTCAATTATGTGCCAATTTTTTAACTTGACTATGTTAGAGAGTTTGTGACGTGAATGTGGAAGGAAGAATCCACGCACAGAGAATCTATGGGAATAAGTGAGCACCTACGTAAGTATTGTCTAAAGACATGGCTCTCGAAGCGACATTATGGATTAGACAATTCGATGATTGTGCCTGTTAATAGAGTTTGAGAGAATAAGTTGCATCTCAGGAACATTATTGTCTTGACAAAGTGATTTCACAAGCCTCTTAATCGAACGATTCTGTTTTTGTGTTCTCCATTTCTTTCAAACCTCCGACTGAGGACAAGTCACTTGTCCATCAGCGAGCAAGAGAATCAAAGGACATCATGTCAAGAAAACGAAGTTATTGGACTTGTTCTCTTTATTTCTCCCAACACAGGAACACCACAAGCTTCATATTGCATTTGTCTTCTAGGATAACAATGTTATCTCTTTATGCGGACAAGACAACCCATGAATCTCTTCTCAGCCAACCCAAACACATCTCTCTCTACACTCCCTTATCACTAACCTTATCTTGACCTTCATGGCGCAAGTTTCCTACCTTTGGTGGATCATCTTTCTTGCGAGAATTGCCGGTAATCTCCTCCACGAAGAGCTGAATATTCTCATCGGACGATCCACCAGCCGCCACTGCCTTCCAAGCCTCGCCCTTCAGTGCCGTTGCATTTCTTCTCAATTGCTCGGCCATTGGCCCAACCATGACATCTTCAATGCATTTCTCAATCACTTCACTGCTTATGTTTCCATCAACTTCCTTCTTGATCCTTACACCAATATTAAAGACGTCGACAATGAGCTTTGCATTGGTCGGCTGGTCGGTCCACTGCGGGTTGGCTATGAGAGGGATGCCCGAGCAAATAGTCTCGAGCATGGAATTCCATCCACAGTGAGTGATGAAACATGCCACAGCCGAGTGCGACAAAACCCTAGTTTGAGGAGACCAACGCACTACTTGACCTTGGTCTTTTGTTTCTTCAAGGAACCCTAACGGAAGTTGCCCTGCACCATCAGGGGTCGGGAACTCAGGCGGCTTCACCACCCAAAGAAATGGGCGCTTGGTTTTCTTGAGAGCCGTGGCTATCGCTTCCATTTGCTTGGCTGGTAACACAACAATGCTCCCAAAAGATACATAGATGACTGAGCAAGGAGGTTGCAGGTTCAACCATTCAATGCAAGTCTCATCTGATTTCCACATATCTACACTTGCATCCTCAAGTTCTTGATCTTGGCCTAGCAACGTTGGAGGGACTAGTGGACCAATCGGCCTTATTGGATAACACTCGCACATGGAGTCTACGGCGTGTTTCTCAAGCTCATAGAAAGAATTTCCTAAAACCCATTTGAATTTCTCTATGCCTCGGAGTAGTTCAGATAATAATTTGGTAAAGCAGCCAAATGGGTTGTTGGGAAGCACGAAGGATGGCAAATCCTCCGTCTCCATGGAAGGTAAACCTGGTAGTTGCACAACCATATTGGGGTTCGACAAATTCGGGAAGGCACTGAGCTTATTGAAGAAGCGATAGTATATCGCATACAACGCGCACGGTTGAATCCACAACATGGCACAAGGGATGTTGTACTCGGCGGCTACATCGGAAACCCATGGCACGAAAGGGTTCGCTACTAGGCATAAGAGCTTCTTTGGACTCGTGTAATGTTCTTTGATTAGAGTTGAGAGATTGCTAGTCCCATGTTTACCTAAGCTGTCCAGAAAGACGTCAAGGTTGGTCTTCCGGTCATAGTCAAGGCTCAGGCCGTCGGAGAAGTACAGAAGCTCGATACCGGTGATGCTGTCGGCGGCACCGGCACCCGAGGACTCAAGAATGAGGTGGCGGGCGGTCTCGGTGATGGCTAGGGCGACATGGACGCCTTTGGCAGCAAGACGCTTTCCAAACCTTAACATCGGGTTGATATGACCTTGAGCGGCGAAGGCCACCAAAAGGACATGGTTCTCTTCTCTCTTCTCCTCTGCATGGTTCTCTTCTCTCTTCTCCTCTGTCTGAGCCATGAACAACCGCCACACACCCACCTGCCCGCCGCCGTACGCACGTGCAGAGAGAGAGAGAGAGAGAGAGAGAGAGAGAGAGAGAGAGAGAGAGAGAGATGGTACTGGTGGAAGGAGGGCGTGGAGGAAAATTTGATCGGTAACTGCGGTATACCACAAATTTCTTTTTGGCGGTGAGAGAATGTGATGAGCGCATGTGTTTCTGTGTTTATATAAGCGGAACGTTCGTCGAAACAACGTCGGCAATGACGAAAAGTGATGAGCACATGATGTGCTTGGATGCACATGGAATTCGTATGCTTGTGGCGAAACCTTTTCGCAAGAGAATATCACTAGCCAGAGATTGCTCAGAGATGTACGTGTGGCGGAAAAAAAACAACCAGATTTTCCTGCTAATAAGTGTGTCACGACCCTCTCAAAGTAAACCATTAGGGAGGTGATGCATTGCGGGCTGAGCATAGATAATCATCTCATGAAGTGGCGCGGCTTTCTTAAACCTTATCAATAACAATTTGGTTTCTCTAATTTATTCATGATTGATTTTATAGTTGCCACTAACCTATTTACTAGGCTAGTTGGGAGCTCAGTGAAGAGTAGACTGCTTTAACTTTTCTTATCAGAGAATTGGGTTGTAAGATCTGGGTATAATATATTAAACCAATGCCCAGAGATTGATTGTTAAGGAAAACTTTTCATACACTCTATGTCGAGTTTTATTTTCTAGACATGCATCCAAATGACCATGCATTTATGATAATAAATCAAACATATAAAAACTCACTAAATGCAAAAAATGTCATTACTAAATAAAAAAATGCAGAAGTAAATTAAAAGGTCATGCAAGTTTTCTAAAATGGGCCAATGTATCAAAGAAAATAAAAATATGCAGAAGTAACATGCTATGCAAAAACCCACTCTATATATTATACTTTCCCAAAACGAGCTTCTAAACATGCAAATAAAATCGAACTAATATCCTACATGGAATGAAATCCAAAGTCTATAATGTAAAAGTGGTAACTTAGTATTTTTATGATTCTTAAGTTGGGTGTATGTAAGGAAATTAAATCTCCTCTAAAAGATGGAAATATGTAATTTTGTCCTAAACATATGCACAATCATAGAATATTTCTATGTGATAGGTTGCGATTATGCAATCTAAAGTTACTAACATATAAGATATACTCTCTATTGTTGTTTTCCAGGTCTACCTTAAAAACCGAGCAAAAAGATCTTTAAGTCTATAATTATGTCCATTGAGTTCTAAAATTTTCAATTATACCAATTGAGTTCTAAATACTTCATTTGTACCAATCGAGTCCTCAACCATCTAACATTTTGCCAATATCTAAATACTTCATTTGTACATTCGCTTGATTTTGATCATAAGTCATCAACGTGGATGCCATCATCTTAAGTGTTATAACTGGCATTGACATTGATAACTTCTACAATTATTTTATTATTTTATGAATTTTCTACTATATTTTTATTTTTCTTTTTTTTTTCCCTTTTTCCCTTTCCCAGTCACCAGGCCTTAGTGATGGTCAACGACCGCCATAGTTGGCAATCAGCCAGCCTTAAGCAAGGTCACTCTCATTGAGAAGTGAGGGGCGGCCTCACCGACCTCGCCGACCTTGCCAGCTTTAAAGGCTCGACCTAGCTAGATTTGATAAAGCGGGACTTGCTCGAAGCTAAAGATATTGCTCCTCACTAGATCTTTGCTAGCTATTGCGGCCCTCCCCCAAGTTGGCTAGTTTACTAAGTTTACACTAAGTTTAAGCTCTCCAAAATCTATATCAATTCATAACTTATACTAATTTAAGTTTTGTGGGTTGATTATACCCAATGAGATATACTGTACTTCAACATACAACATACACGAGAACTTGATTATGCTAGAATACTCCAATGTGCTTAAGTACATTTTCTTTTACTTTAAAAGCATTTGGCAGGCAACTCACATTCATTTTTAAACCTATCCACTACCATGCGAGACGATCTTATGGATGCATAGACATTACAGTCAGTCAACCAAACCATTTCAATAAATTGAACCAAAGCAATAATTTAAACACTCAAGTAAAAATCAATAAATAAAACTTTGCCGAACATAATAATGGTTTCTAAGCAAGTCTTTTAATTTGCTTCTTGATTTGAATTAGAGATAGGCTATATGCAATGAATGCAATGGAAACTTAATTCAAAACTATAGTTTATATGTCCTATTATATTATGGCATCTGTCGAATTAAGTTTGCTTAAGACACATGATTAACTAAATGACATGGAAAGGGTGATTCTGGTATCTTCCATTGGTTAATTGAATAATTCTAAATTGATCAATGCTTAAATTAAACATGCAGCCCTGACTTATCTTAAGAACATAAAGTTTCTCATTAAATAATATAAATCTTATATTAACTATAAATAATATCCTGGGATGCAAATTCTAATTCGAACAGGAAAGTTTAGATTAATTCCTAACCAAAACTATCATCTCTTATTAGGAAAGTTTGGATCTTGATTATATTATAAAGCTAACGATTAGATGTTTCTAATAATTTCAAATGGGGAAAGAATCAAACTGAATTGCTATTCACAATCATAGATAAATTGAAAGATATTTAAAACCACCTAATCTATCTAAATTTGAAAATGGATAAAACCGGTGAGTAGTATCTCAGATATGAGATTATATTGGTAGATTTTTCATGCGATTACAAGTCATATCTCATATATGAAATTACATTGTTAACCACATGCACCTTGTTCAATTAGAAAAATCTCCTAATTTGTGTAAGCCCTAAAATCTCAAGAGGCAGTGCACGTTATATCACAGTTATTTAAATAAGGCAATGACCAAATCAAATTAACATGGACACGGTTTTTACCTAAATTGCGGATGACATTTCCAAATTTGAATCTGACGGGGCTCGGGATTGCAGTAGCTAGCGGTGGTGTCATCCGGTGGCTAAGACTCGCAACGGTGCTCGGTATGGTTGGCGGCGGTGGCGGTACTCATGGTGAAGGACGAGCAAAGGGTGCTCATGGCTGGCTCCTGGTGGAGCATGGCAGGAAGGAATTCTCGGCTAAGGAGGACTTCTTCACGGTGGTTCGCGATTCTCGGCCGGCGTCTCCGCTCATGACGAGGTGGCGGCTTGCCATTGTTCAGCAACGATGATAACGATGATAGTGCAGTGAACCTACCAAAACATAAAGCTTTTGGTGAAGCAGGGACCATCACGGTGGAGCTCTTGGTTTGCGCAGCTGCTTCGTCAAAGTGCGATAGGCTTGTCGGCATCAAGGCAGCGGCGAGGAGCTGCTCCATTTTCCAGCTGGTTTCAAGTTCAAGGCCAATGGGCCGCTAGACCAAATCAGAAGTGGGCTTAAAACGGCCCACCCGGAGAATATGTAGCCTCGGGCCTTGGAACCTGGCCTAATGGGTCGGGCTGGACACCTCTGGGCGACAGACCCAAACTGAATCCAATGGATCGGGGGGTGAATCCTCACCCGAGTTTTCAAGCAAGCTTCATGGCGTACGTTATTGCAACGGGTAGCGACCATCCAGAACTCGGCGAGCCACCACTCAGCATGTCGCCGGCCAATGCCCTGGAGCTGTGACTCATCAATCAGCAGTCCACTGGACCAGATAACTGTGACTTAGGCTTGGGATTTCCGGCGAGCCCTAATAACAAAAGACAAGGATCGATGAAATCGGGCATTTTCTGACCGACGACTGAATGCAACAATGTTGATGATGCAAGTGCAACCAACTCATCCGCACATGAATTGGAAGAGGTATGGCTCCTGAGGTTGCGGTCAGCCTCTCACCAACCGAAAACTCAAAGATTATGTGGATAACATCCGCAAGACGTACGACACATTCAACCAAACAAAATTCTTCTAGCTCACCCAAGGCCTGTCAGGATTGAAGTGAAGGAATCTCTCGATCGCCAGCTACTTTAATCGACTCTCGGCTCTGTGGAACGAGCTCGAGGTCGCCAAGAAGCAACTCGAAGGACCCAAGCCAATGCTCAAGAAACATAGAGAAATCAAGGAAACGGAGAAGGTAACCCGATGGGCTTAGGTAGTGTTGTGCAAGGACTATAATTTTGGATCAGCTTTCCAAGATATATTGATTTACCTATATTAAATGAAAGCATTTCATGGAATGCTATAATTAGCAATAAAAATCTTCTTTCTCATCAAATTTTAGGTCATAGTGCTCGTTACAATTTGTCCTTTGGCAAAGTAATCACGAACATCTTTTCTAGCAAGCACATTTTGAGACACAAGTGCATGTTCCTTGATTCGTATAGTTATTTGGAGTCCCAATCACACCGCACATTATGATAAATCTTGTTTTTTCCTCACCACTATAAATGACTACACCCGAGGCACGGGTTTTTCTCATGCAATCCAAGAATCAAACTTTTTCTTAACTATCAAATTTCTTTTCCTTGGTTAGAAATCAATTCAATGAATTCATCCAAAAAATCGGCACAGACAATGAGCGTAAGTTTTTCACTATTGTATGTGAGTCTTTTCTGTCTTCTTGTGAAAATTTCATGAAAGCTCTTACACCTATATGCTCCAACAAAGTAGAATTATTGAGCGCAAACATCGACATCGCTTAGAAGTTGCTTGAGTGCTCAAGTACCATGGCTCTATTACTGAAATTTTTTGGAGAAATTATGTGGCCATGGCGGCTTAAAAAAACTAACAATGATTTGATACTCTTGGAATGGAAACATATTTTCATGGAAAACAATATCTTGGCTTACAAAAAAATAAAAAGACCTGTAGATATCTCCATAACATGGTAACTTTTCTGTAAAGTGGGATGTTCCATGAAAAAACATTGAACAGCACAATGATCCATTTTATCTTGAGGGCCCACAATTGCCACATAACATAAATAGCCAACAAAATTTTAGGTAGGCAATTTCGGTTGTTTCCTAAAAAACATATCAAAAGGAGTTTGACCTTCAAAAATTCAAGTTAGTGTGCGATTGATGAATCTGCGCTACATATTTATTATATCAGATCATATGTCAAGTATGTCAACAAGTCTCAAATCCTTAAATCAAGCAATTGTTTCTATAGTATCATCCAGTCAGGAGCACAATTCGCCTGCTTTATCTTCACAATCATCTATTGATAAACCTTCTTCACCAATCCCCGAGCAGACAACTACCGAGCAACCCTAACACTTTGGACATCATGTTTGTCCACCTACATAGATTGAAGATTACATATGTCCCATGTCGGATACTCTAGGTACATATGATCTTATATCTTTATACGTCGTGTTTTATTAGTGGCATATCCAAGGAGTGTGAGCCTTCTTCTTATGCGGAAGCCGTACATGACTTACGCTCGCTATAAGCCATAGTGGCTGACTTAAATGCTCTCATAGAGAATAATACTTAAAATATTGTTTCTATACCGTCGCATAGTAAGCTAATTGGCTGCAAATGGGTATATAAAATCAAATACAATGCGATTGATTATATTGAATGCTACAAAGTTTGGCTAGTTGTTAAAAGGTTCACAACGGGAAGGTTTTGATTATTATGAAATTTATTTTCTGGTTACTTAGTAGTAATTGTTAGCTTTTTTTTCTATCCATTAATGAATTTCTTAATTTGCAGCCACATCAATTGGATGTTCGCAATGTTTTTCTTCATCATGAAATGGACGAAGAAATAAACATCGAACTTCCATAGGGTAGGCAGGAGAAGTCTCTAGTATTTCGTCTTCGTAAATCTCGTATGGACTTAAGCAAGCTTCTTGGTAATGGCATACCAAATTTACCATAGCGGTCATTAGTGAAGTTCAAGAACTAGGCTTTATGGAGGTCACCTCAAAATTTCATTAGATTCCAACTTGGAATGAACGCATTCACACTGTTTTCATAGGACCGTCCACTGGAGTCCCTTATCTTGATCTGCAAGTCCAATTGGTTTGGTTTTCTCCATCAAAGATAAACTTTCAGTTATTTTCTCATTAATCCCATCGAACAAACTCAAGAATAATGTGTTAGCATACTCTTCAAAAAATTTGAGCATAGTCCAACGGTTAACGAATGTATAGTTGTTGATCTCGTGAAATTGTGTATGGAATTTTTTTGGGGAGGTAGCGCGAGAGAGCTCTGTTTTTTTTTTTTTCCTTTTTCCAATAGTGTAATGCCAACTTCCAAAAATTCTATTATGTCAACCTCGGTTGTCTAGGAACCCCTTTCAATCGAAGAATGCCACTTTATATAGGCTATAATTTAGGGTTTTCTTTTAAGGATACAATTGCTTACTTTCCAATCTTGGACTCCATTGAGATATAACTTGTGGTAATATCAAGTTAAATTGCTCCCCAATTTTGACTTTCAATAAATCAACTTCCAACTTGCCACGTCCCTGTGCATAAATTTCGATCATTATGTGAGATTAAAGGGTTTGGCCGAATTTTCACCACCGCACGCTTAGCCTAATTAATTCAATTAAGCTCATAACCTCCCTCACTTAAGCTCACTAACTCCAATGTAATCATATGGCCTTGATTAAAATACTCCTAATATTTATATGGCAATTTAACTAATACAGTTTTTAGGGATTAGAGCCAAACCCTAATTTTTCTATGTAATGAATGTCTAATTAGGTCACTAAATTTAGATGTTAATAACATAAAAACTACCTGGATAGCTGTGGTGAAGGCCAAAGTACGGTGGGACATAACTTGAGCATCAGTCGGAGGAACATGTATAAGCACCGCTCATTTATTATGTCCATCTAAGTGTAAAATTGCACTAATTAAGCTAAAGTTCTCTCACCCTCCAGTAGTTGTCTCTGGTTAAACTCTTTTCACCTAACTCTCGCATGGAGTTAATTCCCCTCAATGCTTCCAACCATATTGAACACTTCTAAATTACCAATTATCTAACTATGAGTTGACCGGTTCTTGATCGGGACTTGACACTAAGCCTAACACACCTAATCAACTAGAAGCAGCCAAAATAGTAACATAGTCTAACAATAATTAAATAAATAACAATTAATTAATTAATTAAATTACATAATTAAATAGGTAATAAGACCATTCACGACTGGTCTAAACCCTAACTCAACCCTTTCGGCTCATTGCCAATTTTCAATTCAATCGATTTCTCTAAAGTCGCATAACGATTGGCTCATCGGCCACACCATCGGTCCCTTCCAATGCCAATTCCAAGGCACCATTAGCTCAAATCAACACTAACCTTAATTATTCAATTCTTCAATCAAGCCAACGCCAAGTCCATGCCATGCCAATTCAATTCACCATTCGCCCAAACCATTCGATAATTCACCCAATTATCCGAACAATTAACTAATAATTTACTAAAACATTAGTGCGCCCAATCAAGGGTTAAAATCCACTCACCTCAAGTTGAGTCTCATAGTTGATGGGTGGTGATGATCTAAGGCGGGCTGGGTCCGCGAGAAGTTGTGGCAGGCGACGAAATGGGCTCAATTTCACGAACCACGTGAGAACATACTCGGATCACATGTCATGTCGGAAATCGGGTCAGAGAGGTCTGGCCTGGTCGGGGGCTCGTTTTCTCTCCTCGGGCTGAGTCGGACCTCGTGGCTAGTTGGATCTAGAAGCCACCTCCCCCACGAGTCGAATGGCATCGATGGCGAGGGCAGGGGTGGCCGGAGTGGGCCCAGCACGGCCACAAAGCCAGATGACCGGACCGTTGGATTCTAGAAAAATGGCAAAACTTTCGAGCTTCAATATGAGAAATTGAGACTAAATCAGTGGAAACCAAGGCTTGATCTAAGCTAAGAGAGTGTCTAGCAACCTATTGGTGGCCTTGATTTCGAATGGGCAACACCGGAGTAGCCGGAATTTCAGATCTAGGATTCTAGGGCTCAATTTGGGGCAAATGAGTTCAATCCCAAAAATCAACGAACCAATACTAAATGAACTTGATTAAAGGCTATAAATATGCTCTAAGGTCTCCTAGCAATCAATATTAAGCAATGGTACAAGCCCTAGGACAAAGGATTGAGAGAAATCAAGGGAGGAAGCTCGGCCAGCTTACCGTGGAGCAGGGACATTTGCTGGCCATGTGGCCTCCTTTTGGGGGTTGTTGGCGGCGGACAGGCAGTGTCGGCGGTGGAACGGGCGGCATTGGCGGTGGCGGTCGATCGGGGCTCGAAGAGGGGTTGGAGAGGATTCTAAAGGTGCCAAGAGGGAGGGAAATGGTGGAAGGAGCTGGAAGATATCCTAGCTTGCATGGGGTTCGTCAACCAGCGGGGTGGGTAGGGGGATCCTATGGTCGAGGACCGTCAGGACGTTACAGTCGCTCATCTAGTGGCCGAGCTACTCCTGACAAGACTAGGGAGAGGCTCTGCAGCCTCTACTTGCGGCTAGTCGGCCGAAGGTTGGCTAACGGGATGGTTAGGCACGTGCCCACCATGTGCTTGGCAATTTGCCTATGAGGGCCGAAGGGGAAAGGGGGAAAGGGGCCGGATTCTCGCGTGGCCGGGCCGGGCCAAGTCTCGGGCATTTCGGGTTGGATCCTCGGGTCATACCCAATTGGAATTAAAATAATAATATTTTAATAAATAAATAAATAAATAATTCAAGAAAAATCCCATAAATTCAAAGAACTTCCCAAAATTAGAACTACATGTTTTTAGGCCGCAAAGCTTTTAAATAAAATTTTAGGGAGTCCAAAACTAATTTGTACTAATTTCCATATCCAATCAAAAATTACAAAAATTAATGGGAAAATTCTTGGGCCCCTAAAGATACGGTCCATACCTTCCTAATTATATTATAAATCCTAGAGAAGTTTGGAACATGGCTGTTACAGGAATCATGTTATTAACATATCATCATTAGACAATTTTTTTTTTTTTTATGATCGATGACTCTACCATCGGCCCTTATGCCCGGACAAACTAAGGAACCAGACCCCTACACTTGGGGGAGACTACATAAGACCCCAACACCATGGCGGTCTACTTAAGATGTGAGTAACTATGGGTTTCAAACTCTTGATATTGATGATGAAGCAGATATTCTCTACCAACACAGCTACCCACAATTATGTATTATTAGACAAATTTTTAACTCTTGGACACTAAATATTTTTATGAAAGCATCATAGAAAAAGAAATTATTTGAATGCATTGTAGAGGATGCCATTGTTGATTTGGAAGGAAAAATGTTCCTCTCTCTAATCTCTATTCTTAATGTTACGACTTAGATGGAGCTTTTGTATGCTGTTAGGAAGAGAGAGGGCCGGTTTTCCATATATCTTCATCAGTTATATTCGTACGTCCATCAAATGACCATAATTCTAAGATCAACACTTGAGATTGTTTATCAGTTAATTTTGTCATCAATTTTGACATTTATGCATTTGTTGTTATTACATAACAATTGAGCCACTTAATGGTATAATCTTATCAATCTATGATTTAGCCAATCTTGTGGGGGTTTTTTATTAATATTTTCTAAAATTTTCCCAACAAAATTAAAATTACTTGAGAGATCAAGAAGGAGATATCAATTTTGTTGGTAAAATCTAGGGATAAACGATTCTAAGTTCCTTATAGATTCCTTTAGAAATTTGAAATATATCAGTGGAAACAAGTTCCTTAATTTAGGAACCAGAAACGTAACTTGCTTATCCTAGAACCTGAAATCTACCTTGTCACAAGTTCAAGGGTCGGTACCGAGGTCTAACAGGTTCCATATGTACTTTTGATTTCATAATTATAGCAAATCATCATCTCTAAGGATCACCATTTGTTGGTAAAATCTACTGATCATAACTCATATTTAAATATATGAAGAATTTGAAACATCAACAAAGAAAATTTTCAATTATAAAATATTGACGGAGATGAAAGCTTATACTGGTGGTTCTAAATTACCCCTCATTATCAGGCATTAAATAATACTGCATGATTATGCAAAAATATAGATAAAAAAGATGCACAGACTTTTTCTAAGTTCCAAATTCCAAGTCCATGAGCTTGGAACTTACTCATTAGAACGTGATTTCCAAATTTTGGAACTTGGAACCTATCATCATACCTTGAAACCTAAAACTGGACAGTTTTCATTAGTCTGACTCTACTCTAGAACCATACCCATCCCTAGTGAAAGCTGAACAAGAGAGGAATTTAATGGTCATGGTTTATATGGCACTCGCTTATGTGACATCTTCTCAATCTGAGTACTTTGTATATGTTGAATTTACTCCATAGATTGAAAGCATAGTTCTATGAAGAAAAAATTGAATTTATTAGAAGGTGACAAGACGTGAGCACTCTCAGGTCACTTAAATTGGGGAAGTTTTAGAGAGTTGAGGATGTTCTCCATATCTAATCACTAACTCCTTCAATTATATCTAGAAGATTGATGGAGTTACATCTTAGAATAATTACCAAAAGAGCTATAAACCCATTATAAAGTTAATTCAGTTTTAAACCATTTAATATGGCCAATTTAATTATAAACTTTTGAAAATTTGCTAATATAGTCCATCTAGTTAATTGTTTAAAAATTTATAGATTTTTTTTCCTTTTTCTTCCTTTCTCTTCGTTCTTGTCTTTTTTTTTTCCAACTTTGGCCAACGAATCTCACTGGCCATTAGGCAAGACCATGAAACCCTCACCCATGGCCAGCGGGAAGAAAAGAAAAAACTTATATAAATGTTATAAACAACATTTGAAAAAAAAATTACAAAATTACAAGAATCTATCAACATTAGTGTCAACTGTGCCGTGTAGGATGACCACTATCCACATCAATGGTTTTCCTCCAAAATTGACCAGCATAACTACATTAGTAAATCTCTACGATGTTTAGAACTAAATTTGTCAAATTAAAAGTTGTACATTTGAATTGATCGTTGTACAATAAGTTAATGACATTTTAGGTTATTTTTCTATCTCATCTTAGTGCAATGTCCAAAATAATCGTCTAGATTTTGGTCTTAGAACATTGTTACATGCATAAATTCATGTTGGTCATGATTTTCATGTTTTACTAGAGTTATTATCTATCTTGGTTATTCCTGCTTAATTGTCCAAAAACTTGAATTTGTCATGGTTTCCATAATGATCATACTATTGTTACATCATGATTTCATTTGATTAAATTTAGTCTATAATTTGACACTCTACACAAATTTAAGTTTCTTTTTGACAGCATTAAGGTTGCGTTTGGTCTCCAAATTTCTAAACAGGATATGACTGAATAGGATTGGATAAGATTTCCATAGATTTCTTCATATCACATCCACTGTAAGCTACGTATTTAAGATCGGATATCATCATATCTTATCTAATTCGTCGTTTAGTGGATTACAAATTTAAATTCAGATTAAAAAAAAACATTAGGCAAGTATAAATTTATGGGTTTAATATTCACAAAATCATCTAAAATAATATAAAGTAATTTTTTTTGGAGAAAATGCCCTATTTCGGCTGTCCCTGGGCTCTTATATAAGAGTAATTTAATTATTTTAAGTCCTTTTTTATAATAAAATCATATTAGATCATCTTTTTGAAATTGACTTCATTTTGACTCTTTGTTCAAAATTTTCCTATGATATGGTTAAGAATCGGAATGACAACAAGTAATTTCTTTAATATCACGTTTGCAAATGGCCCCATGTAGTAGCAAAATAAATTGAAAGCACTGTAAGCTCATCACCACAATAATTTCAAAATTCTAACAAAATACGCGTTTCACATTATTATCTGCAAAATAATGCCAGAAAATATACCGTATAGACAGGGAGAGAAGGGGGGCAAACGGTAACATTTTTGTTCTTGAAAATAATTTTGGGTAAGTATACAAAAGTTCTAAAACTTTTGAAAGAGTAATTGGATCCTAAAACTTTAAAAAAGCACAATCGATTTCTCAAATTTGTTTATTGATACAATCAAGTTTGTTTGTGAACTTTGCCTAATTTGCCTATTGGAAAATGCTAACATGGCTTTCTTTTATTATTTTTTCTCTCCTACGTGGCTGTTAAGTATGAACCAATGCCAAAAACGACCTAAATCTTTTCTTTTTTTTGCCTCAAACCTTAACTAAATTATAATTGAGATAAATTAAAACGTATCAATGCTAATAAAAAAAGAAAATATAATGAAAATCGATGAGAAATCACTTGGTGTCACAAGAGTGCCAATTTATTAGTTAATGAATAACGGCAATTTTTATCGCCTAAATCATTGGCAACTTGGATTCTTTATTATTCAACGAGGATCAGTAGTCTACAAGTAGAAATCATCCTCTTCCGCGGAAGAAGAGTTTCCAAAAATTTATTCAAGAACTAGATGTACAATGCATTCACTTTGTAAAGACCAAGAATAGAAGTCATTTCTATGAATTGCAAACAGAGGTATAACTCCATATGAAGGGCTCAATTCGTAATGACAAATCTCTAGAGTAAGGGTGAGCAATTCCAGGTTCCATTCAGATTCTAAATGGAATTTGAAACCTCTCTTTTAGAGTAGATTCCCTAATTTTTAGAACTTCAAACATACATTGCATACATAAGAACCTCGAACTTGCCCATTCATAGATTTTAGGGTCTACCAAGTTTCACTCGTATTCTTAATTGAACAATTGTAGTGAATTATCATCTCTAATGACTATATTTTGTTACAACCCCCTAATCACAATTCATATTTAGACACACGAAGCATTACTAAAGTCAAAGTGTCACATAAAATGGAAGTTCATACTAGTAATTTTATATTACATGTTCACTATTAAATGCCATGAAATGCTGCAAGATCATGCGAAGACATAGAACAAGAAAATCTTAAAGATATGTTCCAATTACTTGGAACCTGGAATTTACTCATCGAAACACATTCCTCAATTTTCTGGGCTTAGTACTGTCTTGCATATTTTAGAATATGGATCCGAATCGATTCCCGCTAATTTGGTTTATAGGCTTTTGGTTCTATCCTAGAATCATACTCAACTTTACTATGGAGAATGATGGAATTGGTGAAATGCTTATAAGAAAGATGGGAATTCGTAAGTTCACAATCAGACATGCTTAAGATGGGTATGATATTTTGTAGGGCCACTAACAATTATTATAAAAATTTAAGTTATTAGATGAATATGTGTCTATATATATACATAAGTTCTCTTCACGCTTGATTTAAACTTTTTTGCCTACTATTAAGCATGTAAATGTTTAATTAGGGAGACAAATGGGGCTTGGAAATATTTGAATTTAGGATCTCCAACTCCGATACCATATGAGATTTTATAGGACCATTGTCAATAATTATAAAATCTTAACTTGTTAGATAAAAGTTTAAATTTATTTTAAAAAAAATTCTATTAGTGGTAAAAAGAGGAGTGGAGGCGGGTAAATTGCCAAAAAAGTCGTAAATATTTACCACTTATGCCGATTCAATCCTTGATATTTTTTAAGTTGATTCAGTCCTAAACATTTTCCACATTTGCCATTTAAGTCATTCCGGAGGATTTTGATCGGAGAATGCCTATGTGACGATGACTGGACCTTGCTAGTGATGACGTGGTGATTACGGGGCGACATATGGCAACACGTGGTAACACATTTTTTTTTCTTCTCTTTTCTTGCTCCAGCCTCTCCAAAGGGCCTCAAAGCCCTCGCCTGGCCCTCACCAGCCATTGGCGAGGCTAGCTAGTAGCCAAATCGGGGCTCAGCAGCCCCGCCCTCGCCTAGCCCACCCAGCCTAGATTTGGGCGAGGGTGGGGTTGTCCTGCCCTTATCTTTATGATGTGGCATTTGGTGACTGCCACAGGGGCACCATGTATCTTAAAAAAATAATATGAAAATGCATGTCGACATTTTGTTAGTCAAATTGAACGGAGTTAACAAAGAGATTTGTTTGAACTAATTTAACAAGTTTTATATTTAATTGTACTTTTTAAGATTTTTTAAGATTTGGATACTTTTTGGTATAGGTACATGACATTAGACATCGACAAGTGCTTTGCTTATTGGCTAATAAGAACAGAATTCATGTGCCGACGTGAGGACAAAAGCTTAGAAGCTGCCCAACTAGCTTTTTCTTCTCTTATTTTATTCCTTTTCTCATTATAGAAGAGATAGGTCCCAAGTCACGGGCCGCAGAAGTAGATACGCAATTTGCTCCGCAATTCATGTTGATCATTGTCGATATTATATATAGGGTAGGTTGAAAAGTTTATTAACTACCCAAAACTATGGAAATGGATTGTTGACTGTTTAAAGAAGATTAAGAAGCTTGCATAAGTTAAATTGGTCTAACAAAGATTCAGCAAACTAGCAGTTGGAGAAATTTCTAATTAAGAAATTATTTCGTCAAGAAGTTAGGAAAAAATTGTGAAACTTAAATTGACACCAGTCATAGTATGACCTCATTGTTCTCTAAAAAATTCTTCATTATGTAGCATATTTGTGCACTAAAATTCTCAATTATGTGCCAATTTTTTAACTTGACTTTGTTAGAGAGTTTGTAACGTGAATGTGGAAGAAAGAATCCACGCAAAGAGAATCTATGGGAATAAGTGAGCACCTACGTAAGTATTGTTTAAAGACATGGCCCTCCAAGGGACATTATGCATTGAACAATTTCTAATTTCTTCGTTTCTTTCGGGACAACGCACATGTTGGAAGTAAACTAACTGCTCTGTCCAATCCGATGATTGTTTCTGTTAATAGAGTTTGAGAGAATAAGTTGCATCACAGGAACATTATTGTCTCGACAGTGTGATTTCACAAGCCTCTTAATCGAACCATGCCGTTTTTGTGTGCTCCATCTCTTTCAAACCTCCGACTGAGGACAAGGTACTTCTCCATCATTGAGCAAGAGAATCAAAGGACATCATGTCAAGAAAACGGAGTTAGTGGACTTGTTCTCTTTATTTCTCCAAAGTAGGAAGCACACAAGCTTCATATTGCATTTGTATTCTTTTTATGCGGACAAGACAACCCATGAATCTCTTCTCAGCCAACCCAAACACATTTCTCTCTACACTCCCTTATTACTAACCTTATCTTGAATTGCCGGTAATCTCCTCCAGGAAGAGCCGAATATTCTCATCGGATGATCCACCTGCCGCCACTGCCTTCCGAGCCTCGCCCTTCAGTGCCGTTGCATTTCTTCTCAATTGCTCGGCCATTGACCCAACCATGACATCTTCAATGCATTTCTCAATCACTTCACTGCTTATATTTCCATCAACTTCCTTCTTGATCCTCACGCCAACCTTAAAGACGTCGACAATGAGCTTTGCGTTGGTCGGCTGGTCGGTCCACTGCGGGTAGGCTATGAGAGGGATGCCCGAGCAAATAGTCTCGAGCATGGAATTCCATCCACAGTGAGTGATGAAACATGCCACAGCCGGGTGCGACAAAACCCTAGTTTGAGGAGACCAACGCACTACTTGACCTTGGTCTTTTGTTCCTTCAAGGAACCCTAACGGAAGTTGCCCTGCACCATCAGGGGTCGGGAACTCAGGCGGCTTCACCACCCAAAGAAATGGGCGCTTGGTTTTCTTGAGAGCCGTGGCTATCGCTTTCATTTGCTTGGCTGGTAACACAACAAAGCTCCCAAAGGATACATAGATGACTGAGCAAGGAGGTTGCAGGTTCAACCATTCAATGCAAGTCTCATCTGATTTCCACATATCTACACTTGCATCGTCAAGTTCTTGATCTTGGTTTAGCAACGTTGGAGGGACTAGTGGACCGATCGGCCTTATTGGATAAAGCTCGCACATGGAGTCTACGGCATGTTTCTCAAGCTCATAGAAAGAATTCCCTAAAACCCATTTGAATTTCTCTATGCCTCGGAGTAGTTCAGACAATAATTTGGTAAAGCAGCCAAATGGGTTGTTGGGAAGCACAAAGGACGGCAAATCCTCCGTCTCCATCGAAGGTAAACCTGGTAGTTGCACAACCATATTGGGTTTCGACAGAGTCGGGATGGCACTGAGCTTATTGAAGAAGTGATAGTATATAGCATACAACGCGCACGGTTGAATCCACAACATGGCACAAGGGATGTCGTACTCGGCGGCTACATCAGAAACCCATGGCACGAAAGGGTTCGCGACTAGGCATAAGAGCTTCTTTGGACTCGTGTAATGCTCTTTGATTAGAATTGAGAGATTGCTAGGCCCATGTTCACCTAAGCTGTCCAGGAAGACGTCGAGGTTGGTCTTCCGGTCATAGTCAAGGCTCAGGCCGTCGGAGAAGAACAGAAGCTCGATGCCGGTGACACTGTCGGCAGCACCAGCACCAGAGGACTCAAGAATTAGGTGGCGGGCGGTCTCGGTGATGGCTAGGGTGACATGGACGCCTTTGGCAGCAAGACGCTTTCCAAACCTTAACATCGGGTTGATATGACCTTGAGCGGAGAAGGCCACCAAAAGGACATGGTTCTCTTCTCTCTTCTCCTCTGCCTGAGCCATGAACAACAAAGCACCCACCTGCACGCACGTGCACAGAGAGAGAGAGAGAGAGAGGTGGTACTGGTGGAAGGAGGGCGTGGAGGAAAATTAGATAGGTAATTGCGGAATACGACTAAGTTCCTTTTGGTGGTGAAAGACCGTGATGAGCGATTGTGTTTCTGTGTATATATAAGCGGAATGTTCGTGGAAACCACGTAGGCAATGACGAAAAGTGATGAGCACATGTGCATGTGCTTGGGTGCACATGGAATTCGTATGCTTGTGGCGAAAACTTTACGCAAGAGAATATCACAAGCCAGAGATTGATCAGAGATGTACGTGTGGTAGGCGATGAATTGCGGGCTGAGCATAGATAATCATCTCATGAGGTGGCGCGGCTTTCTCAAACCTTATGAATAACAATATTTGGTATGTCTAATTTATTCATGATGATGTAGTTGCCACTAACCTTATTACTAGGCTAGTTGGGAGCTCAGTAAAGCGTAGATTGCTTTAACTTTTCTTATCAGAGAATTAATTGAGTTGTAAGATCTGGCTACGATGTATTAAACCGATGCCTAGAGATTGAATCTTAAGGAAAACTTTTCATACAATCTATGTCGAGTTTTTTTTTTCCAGACATGCATTTAAATGACCATGCGTTTATGATAATAAATCGAACATATTAAAACTCTCTAAGGCAAAAAAATGTCATTACAAAGTAGCAAAAAAGAAATGCAGAAGTAGATTAAAAGTTCATGCAAGTTTCCAAAAATAGGCCAATGTATCAATGAAAATAAAAATATACAGAAGTAACGTGCTATGCAAAAATCCACTCTATATATTATACTTTCCCAAAACGAGCTTCTAAACATGCAAATAAAATCGAACTAATATCCTACATGGAATGAAATCCAAAGTCTATAATGTAAAAGTGGTAACTTAGTATTTTTATGATTGTTAAGTTGTGTGTATGTGAGGAAATTAGATCTCCTCTAAAAGATGGAAATATGTAATTTTGTCCTAAACATATGCACAATTATAGAATATTTCTATGTGATAGGTTGCGATTATGCAATCTAAAGTTACTAACATATAAGATATCTCTCTATTTTTGTTTTCCAGGTCTAGCTTAAAAAACCCAGCAAAAGGATCTTTAAGTCTATAATTATATATCCATTGAGTTCTGAAACTTTTAATTATACCAATTGAGTTCTAAATACTTCATTTGTACCAATCGAGTCCTCAACCATCTACATTTTACCAATACAGTACATCCGCTTGATTTTGATCATAAGTCATCAATGTGGATGCCATCATCTTAAGTATTACAACTAAGACTAACATTGATAACTTTTGCAATTATTTTATTATTTTATGAATTTTCTACTAATATTTTTATTTTCCTTTTTCTTTGCCTTTTTCCTTTCCTAGTCACCAAGCCTTAGTGATGGTCGGCGATCGCCATAGCCAGCAATCGGCCTGGCCTTAAGCAAGGTCACTCTCATTGAGAAGCGAGGAGCGACCTAATCGACCTTGCCGACCTCACCAACTTTAAAGGCTCGACCTAGCCAGATTTGATAAAGCCAGACTCACTTGAAGCTAAAGATGTTGCCCCTCACTAGATCCTTGCCAGCTATTGCAGCCCTCCCTCAAGTTGGCTAGTTTACTAAGTTTACACTAAGTTTAAACTCTCCAAAACCTATATCAATTCATAACTTATATTAATTTATTTTTTGTGGGTTGATTTTACCCAAGGAGATATACTAACTCCAACATATACAAGAACTTGCTTATGCTAGAATACTCTAACGTGCTTAAGTGCCTTGTCTTTTACTTTAAAAGTAATTGGCAGGCAACTCGCGTTCATTTTCAACCTATCCACTACCATGCGAGATGATCTTATGGATGTACAGACATTACAATCAGTCAACTGAAGCATTTCAATAAATTGAACCAAAGCAATAATTCAAACACTCAAGTGAAAATCAATAAATAAAACTTTGCCGAACATAATAATGGTTTCTAAGCAAGTCTTTTATTGTTGGTTCTTGATTTGAATTAGAGCTAGGCTATATGCAATGAATGCAATGGAACCTTAATTCTGAACTATAGTTTCAATGTCCTATTATATTATGGCATCTATCGAATTGCGTTAGCTTAAGATACATGATTAACTAAATGACTTGGAAAGGGTGATTCTGGTATCTTCCATTTGTTAATTCAAAATTCTAAATTGATCAATGCTTAAATTAAACATGCAGCCCTAACTTATCTTAAGAACATAAAGTTTCTCATTAAACAATATAAATTCTAATTCGAACAGGAAAGTTTAGATTAAGTCCTAACCAAAACTATCATCTCTTATTAGGAAAGTTTAGATCTTGATTATATCATAAAGCTAACAATTAGATATTTATGATAATTTCAAATTGGGACAGAATCAAACTAAATTGCTATTCACAATCATAGATAAACAGAAAAATATGTAAAACCACCTTTTCCATCTAAATTAGAAAATAGATAAAACTGGTAAGTCGCATCTTGGATATGAGATCATAAGTCGTATCTCAAGTATGAAATTAAACTGTTAACCACATGCACCTTGTTCAATTAGAAAAATCTCCTAAATTGTGTAAGTCTAAAATCTCAAGAGGTAGTGCACGTTATATCACAGTTATTTAAATTAGGCAATGACCAAAACAAATTGACATGGACACGGTCTTTACCTATATTGCAGACGACATTTCCAAATTTGAATCTGACGGGGCTTGGGATTGCAGTAGCTAGTGGTGGTGTCATGCGGTGGCTAAGGCTCACAACGGTGCTCGGTATGGTTGGTGGCGGTGGCGGTACTCATTATGAAGGACGAGCAAACGGTGCTCATGGCTGGCTCCTAGTAGAGCATGGTAGGAAAGAATTCTCGGCTAAGGAGGACTTCTTCACGGTGGTTCACGATTCTCGGCCAGCGTCTCCACTCATGACGAGGTGGCGGCTGCCATTGTTCAGCAACGATGATAACGATGATAGTCCAGTGAACCTGCAAAAGCATAAAGCTTTTGGTGAAGCAGGGACCATCACGGTGGAGCTCTTGGTTTGCTCAGCTGCTTCGTCAAAGTGCGATAGGTTTGTCGGCATCAAGGCAGCGGCGAGGAGCTGCTCCATTTTCCAGCTGGTTTCAAGTTCAAGGCCAATGGGCCGCTAGACCAAATCAGAAGTGGGCTCAAAACGGCCCACCCGGAGAATATGTAGCCTTGGGCCTTGGAACCTGGCCTAATGGGTCGGGCTGGACACCTCTGGGTGACAGACCCAAACTGGATCCAATGGATCGGGGGATGAATCCTCACCCGAGTTTTCAAGCAAGCTTCATGGCGTACGTTGTTGCAACGGGTAGCTACCATCCAGAACTCGGCGAGCCACCACTCTACATGTTGCCGGCCAATGCCCTGGGGCTGTGACTCTTCAATCAGCAGCCCATTGGACCAGATAACTGTGACTTAGGCTTGGGATTTCCGGCGAGCGCTAATAACAAAATACAAGGATTGACGAAATCGTGCCTTTTCCGACCAACGACTGAATGCAACAATGTTGATGATGCAAGTGCAACCAACTCGTCTGCACATGGATTGGAAACTGTATAGCTCCTGAGGTTGCGGTCGGCCTCTCACCGACCGAAGACTCAAAGATTATGTGGGATAACATCCGCAAGACGTACGACACATTCAACCAAACAAAAATCTTCTAGTCATCCACATAATCTTTCTAGATTATGTGGGTAACTCGATATCTGTTGATCCCAAACGAGAGTTGCTCACCTTTCCAATTGCAGAGTCGCTCTTATTGTCCGCTCGTCTTCCTAATGACATATCACTCATGCCACCAAAATTGTTACAATCCATCTTGTCGTGCCCTATTCAACTCCGCAAATTGCTTCTTGCAAGACCATTTGACTGTCAAATCAATGGGCTTAGGTAGTGTTGTGACAAGGACTATATATTTTTTTATCAGCTTTTCAAGATATATTGATTTATCTATATGCTAAATAAAAGAATTTCATGCAATGCTATAAATATCAATAAAAATCTTCTTTCTCATCAACTTTTAGGTCATAGTGTGTGTTTCCCTTATCCTGGTTGTACAATTTGTCCTTTGACAAAGTAATCACGAACGTCTTTTCCAGCAAGCACATTTTGAGACACAAGTGCGTGTTCCTTGATTCATATAGATATTTGGGGTCCCAATCACACCGCACATTATGACAAATCTTGTTTTTTCCTCACCACTATAAATGACTACACCCGAGGCACAGGTTTTTATCATGCAATCCAAGAACCAAACTTTTTCTCAACTATCAAATTTCTTTTCCTTGGTTAGAAATCAATTCAATGAATTTATCCAAAAAATCGGCACAGACAATGAGCGTAAGTTTTTCACTATTGTATGTGAGTCTTTTTTGTCTTATTGTGAAAATCTCATGAAAGCTCTTTCACCTGCATGCTCCAACAAAATAGAATTATTGAGTGCAAACATCGACATCGCTTAGAAGTTACTTGAGCACTCAAGTACCATGCCTCTATTCCTGAAAATTTTTGGAGAAATTATGTGGCCATGGTGGCTTATTTAATCAATCGCACACTAACTCGAATTTTTGAAGGTCAAACTCCTTTTGATATGCTTTTTAGGAAACAACCGAAATTGCCTACCTAAAATTTTGATGGCTATTTATGTTATGTCGCAACTATGGGTCCTCAAGATAAAATGGATCATTGTGCTGTTCAATGTTTTTTCAGGGGATATCCCACTCTATAGAAAAGTTACCGTGTTATGGAGAAATCTACAGGTCTTTTTATTTTTCTGTAAGCTGGGATATTGTTTTCCATGAAAATATTTTTGCATTCCAAGTGTATCAAATCATTGTTAGCTTTTATCGGAAGAAGATTTGTCCATGAATCTGCGCTACATATTTGTTATATCAGATCATATGTCAAGTATGTCAGCAAATCTCAAATCCTTAAATCAAGCAATTGTTTCTATAGTATCATCCAATCAGGAGCACGATTTGCCTGCTTTATCTTCACAATCATTTATTGATAAACCTTCTTCACCAATCCCCGAGCAGACAACTACCGAGCAATCCTAAAACTTTGGACATCATGTTTGTCCACCTACATAGATTGAAGATTACATATGTCCCATGTCGGATACTCTAGGTACATATGATCTTATATCTTTATACGTCTCCTTTATTCGACTATCACTAGAACACGTGTTTTATTAGTGGCATATCTAAGGAGTGTGAGCCTTCTTCTTATGCGGAAGCCGTACATGACTTACGCTTGCTATAAGCCATAGAGGCTGACTTAAATGCTTTTATAGAGAATAATACTTAGGATATTGTTTCTATACCTTTGCATAGTAAGCTAATTGTCTGCAAATGGGTATATAAAATCAAATACAATTCGGTTGATTATATTGAATGCTACAAAGTTTGGCTAGTTGTTAAAAGGTTCACAACATGAAGGTTTTGATTATTATGAAATTTATTTTCCAGTTACTCAGTAGTAATTGTTAGCTTTTTTTCTATCCATTAATGAATTTCTTAATTGGCAGCCACATCAATTGGATGTTCGCAATGTTTTTCTTCATCATGAAATGGACGAAGAAATAAACATGGAACTTCCATAGGGTAGGTAGGGGGAGTCTCTAGTATTTCGTCTTCATAAATTCTCGTATGGACTTAAGCAAGCTTCTTGGTAATGGCATACCAAATTTACCATATCGGTCATTAGTGTAGGCTTTCAACGCACCAAGCATGACTATGCCTTATTAATATGGACCAAAGGTACTTCATCAATCTATTTTATTAATTTATGTTAATGGTATACTTGTCATGGGAAATGCTTGTTCTGTTATCACAAAGTTTGAGGAATATCTACACTCTCATTTCCATATCAAAAGTTTGTATTGAGAAAGCTAAATCCGACAAGGAAATATGCCTTAGCTAGCGAAAATTTGTTCTGATTATAATATTAGAGGCAAGATTATCGGGATGAGGCCGGCTGTTATAACTACTGAATAAAATGTCAAATTGATGATGCTTGAATATGATATAAGTTCATCATCTAATGAAGATCTATTGCTTAAAGAACTATTAGCATATCAGCGGTTCGATGGAAAGTTGATCTATCTCACCATGACCATGCTTGATATATGTTATGCAGTTTTGATATTCCATCAATTCAAGTATAGCCCCAAGTAGTTCCCTATGAATGCAGCACTTAATGTTAAAAAAAAAAAACACTTAAAAGGATGCCCATGGCTTAGAATTATTTTATCTAATGACAACATGAAGATGACCGCCTATTATGATACACATTATGCTACTTCTCTAATAACCAGAAGGTCTATCACTGGCTTTTGTCTAAATTGGGAAAATCCTCAATTTCATGGAAGAAAAAAAAAGTCAACCGTCTCATTATTGTTAGCTGAGTTGAAATATAGCAAAGACTATTTGCGAAATAATTTGGATATAGGGATTACTTTCAGACCTTGGCATACAGGTTGATGGAGCAAACAAACTATATTGCGACAATGATTTTGCACTCAAACTAGCGGCAAATCTAGGTTTTCATGAAAGAACGAAATATATAAAAGTTGATTGTCATTTCATTGAGACAAAATTCAAGGAAGGATAAGCATAACTCGAGGAATTGGAACTGTGGAACAATTTGTAAATATTTTTACTAAAGTATTGTGTCAAAGGAAACATGCGTATTTCTAGAGCAAGCTAGATGTTTTCAACATATACAAGCCACTGGCTTGAGGGGGAGTGTTGGAGAAGGGATATGATTTGATCCTTGACTTTGATTGTAATTACATAGATTATGGACTGATTGATTCAGATTATCTATGAGATGATATATTGATGAGATACTCAGAAAATAATATAGAAAAAAAGGATATCATGTATATTTTCTCCTCTGTTATTTGTGGACTATATATATATATATATATATATATGCCCATGTACAGGTACAATATATATTCAGAAATACTATACGATTCCCCCAATTTCTTCATTTTCTGTCAACCTCCAGACAAGCTTCTACAAAGATGGCCTTAATCCATAGTGAGTGGTTCAAAAATCTGATCATGAAGAACGCCCCTCTCTACACGAAAATAGTGGAGATTTTCCTTGAATTTACAATTCTTGATCTTCAATCTTTTTCCATCAGACTTCCTTTTTAGAATAGCTCTAATGTGGATATTATTATCCCCAAAAGCTTTCATTCCTGAAACTTCTCCTCATTTATCTGATTTCCAAATTATTTGATTTTAATATATCTCCTGAAGATCAAACACTATTGATAAACGTTGAACCCAATAACTTAAGAAGATCAAGCTATATCCGCAAGAAGTTGAATGTAGATTCCAGATTCGCCACAATGGATCAAAACTTTAAAAAGTCCCTTCAATCACACATATGATGGTACATGAAAACACCATGCTCAGGTCATGTGATTTACATGTGATGCAAATATGAATTATGCTAATGGTACTTTTTGCTTAGGGGTCAAACTATGAACATCCCAAGAGAAATTTTGGGTCTTTGATGCTCAGTTCCTATAGTGAAGTTCAAGAACTAGGCTTTATGGAGGTCACCTCAAAATTTCATTAGATTCCAACTTGGAACGAACACATTCACTCTGTTTTCATAGGACCGTGCACTGAAGTCCCTTGTCTTGATCTACGAGTCCAATTGGTTTAGTTTTCTCCATCAAAGATAAACTTTCAGCTATTTTCTCATTAATCGCATCGAACAAACTCAAGAATAATGTGTTAGCATACTCTTCACAAAATTTGAGCATAGTCCAACGGTTAATGAATGCATACTTGTTGATCTTGTGAAACTGTGTATGGAATTTTTTTGGGAGGTAGCGCGAGAGAGCTCTGTTTTTTTTTTTCCTTCCTTTTCCAATTGTGCAATGCCAACTTCCAAAAATTCTATTCTGTTAACCTCGGTTGTCAAGGAACTCCTTTCTCTCGAAGAATGCCACTTTATATAGGCTATAATTTAGGGTTTTCTTTTAAGGATACAATTGCTTCCTTTCCAATCTTGGACTCCGTTGAGATATAACTTGTGGTAATATCAAGTTAAATTGCTTCCCAATTTTGACTTTCAATAAATCAACTTCCAACTTGGCACCTCCCTATGCATAAATTTTGATCATTATGTGAGATTAAAGGGTATGGCTGAATTTTCACCACCGCATGCTTAGCCTAATTAATTCAATTAAGCTCATAAACTCCCTCACTTAAGCTCACTAAGTCCAATGCAATCATATGGCCTTAATTAAAATACTCCTAATATTTATATGGCAATTTAACTAATACAGTTTTTAGGGATTAGAGCCAATCCCTAATTTTTTTATGTAATGAATGTCTAAGTAGGTCACTAAATTTAGATGTTAATAACATCAAAACTATCTGGATAGCTGTGGTGAAGGCCAAAGTACGGTGGGACATAACTTGAGCATCAGTCGGAGGAACATGTATAAGCACCGCTCATTTATTCTGTCCATCTAAGTGTAAAATTGCACTAATTAAGCTAAAGTTCTGTCAGTTTCCCTCTTCCAATCACTATCTAACTTGGGCGTCGAAGGGTCCCTCAAAACACTATGCCCAAAGGACATCTTCTCTGTGTCTTGCATGATCAGAGTAATGAGGGAGACAAACAAGGAGTGCTTACTCTAGATGTTTGGAACACCATTGGCGAACCTCGGAGGTCATCCTCTGCATTTTGAAAATTTTAGCAACATCAGAGCCAGTTCTAATGCATATTCAATACCTGTCCTGCAACTTACCCATAATTCTTACCCAGTTTAACAAGGCCTCATGACTGAAAATTTCAAGAAACACGTGTCTATGAACAGAATAGTTCATTGAATGACGGTTCCAGTCCACCCTTCAAAGTCCGCTTGTTTTGCAGAAATCTAGTTACCGAACCATAAGTTTCTCGTTTGCTGCCATTTTAGCGTCGCTCAGTGAAATGAGTCGAGGGTTGTTCACAAAATTTCGGGTCTATGCTTTCGGAAAAACTAAACTCAAATTCTTAGAAATGGCTTACGAATTGAAATATAAGATTCATTGTCCCAAATTCAACGTGACTTCTACCACCTTGAAGACCATTATTCCCAACGTTTGCCCAAGACTGAAGAAAATACGTACATAAAGTTGAACCAATCAGATTGGACGGAATCTATCTCAACTATTAATCACGTCGATCCCAAGTCTATTTAGGACCCACATCAACGACGGCTGTTATGGACTTAATCCATCTGAATACTGATCTAGAAAAGAATCTCACTAGGAAGCTAGGCCACACAAGTGACTCGACCTAGCATTGTGAGTGTTGGACCCAACGACCCAAGTTCCGCCTCAAGAACCCAAGTCCTGTCCCCATATGCCGACGTCATACCACTGGATCTTACGACATTTGAAGTCATTTGAAGATTTTAATTGAACACCATAAGTTTTAACTTTCTTTTTTCAAAAATAACTTCCTTGGAACATGCTTTCGAGAGACCCAAAGCTCTATTACATTAAAGGACTTCAGCGGAGAATACAGAGCGGCTGGTAGTGTCCGGTTTGAACTAGAAAATATTTGCTACTTTCAAGTCAAACCTTGCAACTAAAGGTAATAACATGCACAGCTGAGCAGGAGAATACAACCAAGGAAAGGAAGCCCTCGATGCTGCCAACGAAGGACTCGTGCGTACGGAAAACCGAACGTACTTCTGTATGGTCCATTGTTGAAAGACTCTTATGGCTCAAAAGGAAACCAGAAGGAGGAAAAAGAAAAACGTTAGTTGAAGGGTCGATGCCTCCGCCTCCTCCTCGTCCATTTTGGTACTTGGTTCACCATAAAATGTAGCTGGGACTGGCTTTGGAGATTGATCATGGTGGGACCACGTATGTCGATCATAGCTACTTGTCTTCCTGAGGGTTTGTGTGGCTTCCACTGATTGAAAAGTCGCATCTCAAAGCTGTTGACCAACAAGTACGAATATATCGTGGGGGTCAAATCATTGGAAAATCAGCTGGTGTGAAGGAATGTCTGCCGCACCTCTCTCTCTAGGATGTCTGTCCTCAAAAATAATTTGACGTAACCAAGAAAATGGGCCATATGTCACATACTAGGATTGTGAATTAATATACCGGTCATGAAACAAATATTTTCGCTAACTATTTTTTGGGGTTGTGTATAATATTTCATCTGAATGAAGACGTGATATCTCAAGAGGCATCTATCTAATTCGCACAAATTGGGTATCGTCAAAAAAATAGGAATGAGTATGGCCTAGCTGTGCCCTTTGATCGACCTCGTGACGATGTAATTTTTTTTTTTTGTCAATTTTGATCAAACCTTATGTCAAAACTACATGTGTACATCTTGTTTTGCTAATCTTGATAATTAGTCAAAGTCCAATCAATTCCTAATTCAAATGTTAAGAATGAAGAGAAAATTTAAGGCATCAACGAAACGGTACCCTCTTTTAGTGGAACATCTGTTGTAACTGTGCCGTACCGGAAGTTTTGACCTCTGCGTATGGCCATAGAGAGAGAGAGAGAGAGAGAGAGAGAGAGAGAGAGAGAGAGAGAGAGAGAGAGAGAGAGAGAGATGCCGCTAAGTATATGTTACTGTTTGTAAGTCAAAGTTCTTTTCGTTTGGTGATTCAGTTAGGGTTCCTTTTATCGCTACTAACGTCTCAATACCTTAAACACAACTGAACTTTAGTATGTAAACCTAACGTTAATAATAGAGGACCACAACCCAAGAAGGAAACAGGTCGCATGAGAAGCACAGACTGATGTCGAACGGATGTTCAGAACAGGAAACAACCGCTCCTCAACGGGATTTTCCTCTTTGCAGTCGTTGAAAGGCGGTTGCCTCCCCTTCGACATCGCTTTCCCTTCTGATAATCAGCTGCCTCATCTCCCACTGATCGCACATAGACAAGATTAGTAAACCTTAAAAAGCTGTTGACTGCGCAGCATGAATGTCGTGTTGGTCAAAACATCTGAAAATTAGCTGGTGCCGGGGAAGGGATCATACCTTCTCGCCTTCCATTTGATGTCCTTTTGTTATTAATGTCTCTGGAAATAAGATTTCTCGATAGTAGTCTCGAATTAACTTTAGATTGGATTTATTCCATTCTCTTTCAAGGTTGCCGTCGCATCGTCAATGAGAATGATGGATAACAATCTTGACTCGTTACGTAATAGTATTGTGGTTTAATAGCTCAATCATGAAAATGAAAGAGAGCAAACTTTCCACATGCGACAGTAAGGATACACAAACATAACTATCGATGAAGATGATAGACGATGATTCTGATTGGTTACGTAACATTTTCTTCAACCACGTGAGTGTCCCAAATTGGAGAAAAGAAAATTGTGAGCTACAATTTTCAATTGGTCACTGAGTGCCTAACTTTCAAAATGCACTCACCGCAAGTGGCATAGATTTTAGCATAACGTTGGATGTTTCGACACTTAAGCAAACTATTGAAAAGTTACGGGATCAAATTGAACATCGCGAGAGGATTATTTTCCTTGCATGATAGCATTGGGATCTAACACCCCAATCACGAAAACGACTGAAAACATACTTTCCACATACGATAGTAAGGATGCCACAAACACAGCCATCGGTGAAGACGATGGACAACGATTTTTATTCATTGCGTAATGACATTGTGATCTGAGACACCAATCACGAAAAGGAAAGAAAGCATACTTTCTATATATAATATTAGGGGAACCGATATCACAAATACCATGACCTTTTCACGGTATTCTTAAATATTATAGCATTTCAATCAACTTGAATTTCCTAAATTTGGGGAAAAAATATTGGTGGCGCGCGCTATGATTGTCAATCAGCCATTTGAGTGCTTATTGTTCAGAGAGTGCTTACCGCTATTAAAGTGAATCGTCCGTTTTTCACAATGATAACATAACTTTAATAGACTTATTTAATCACATAAAAGATAACAATGGATTTCAAAGCATTTAAGAAATTCATGTGGTCCATGATGACATTGAGCGGCAAGAAAATTTGATCAAAACAATCCAAATCAATTTAAATTAAGTAAGATCCAGACAGAAGCATGGGTTTTGCGGTGCACGGGATCCTACATATCGTTCTCATTTTTGGACTATACATGGATGGAATATTCCACACTTTAAAGTTTTTGTATTTTACTTCTTAAATAATGCGTAGACCCACCAAATGGTAAGCGACTCTTCTCGCACGCATCTGTCTGTCAGAGCTTGGATGTGTCCGTCGGATGTATCGATGACGTTGCAATCCAACTTGCCCTTCTTTCTTTTTCTTTTGTTTTGGAGTCTAGAGTTTGCATCATCCTTCGAGAGAGATCGTATTTTGCCCTTGTTTATTTGGAAAGTCCAAGGTCGGGTAAAGGCTGTACATGCGAATAATTTGTAGATTTAGAGTCTATTTATTTCAAGAAAAAAGTAATTTAGCTATATGTTTTCTTGAGAATGATCTTTCATATCGCTTGAAATAACCGGCTAATAAAAAATATTCATTGCCGACAATGATTTATGTCAAAATATGTGTATAAATGATGCAGCTATTTTTGTTCATTCATTTTTGTAAGCAATACAAGCGATTATTTTTATAAAAATATTTTTTTATAAGAAATTTTTTTCAGCAAAAAAGCGCACGCTATAGTTACTCTCAACCATAAAGAAAACTATTAAACTTCCAATATTGATGTTTAGTTTATTGGGGGCATCGAGAGATTTTTAGTTCACGAGCCAGACGCCGCTGGTTGTTTTGGGTTGTAACCACTTGTAAAAGCTAAAGATCTAAACTTAATCGATTCGTGAGATTTAACAATTTTCTTTTGTTTTGATGGGTACCCAAAGTGTTGGATTTTTTGGTCCATGCTTAAGTATAGATTGTCAATAAAACCATTAAATTGAAAGTCTCCATAAAGGTGGAGGAATAGTTCTTTTTAGTTCCTGTGAAACAAAAAAATGATAGTTCGAAATTATTCTTTTAAAAGTTTGTTCGATATATCCCAGAGGATAGATATTCTCTAAAAATGAGGGAGCAATTGCACCATGTATGGTTATCATGAGAAAACAAAGTATCCTTAAGGCTCTATTCGTTTCACGGAAAATAGAATATTTCTGAAAAATATTTTTCAAGAAATAATTTTCCTAGAAAATGATAATATTTTTCGGCATTAGTTTGTTAAAGGCCGCCGACTCATTGGTCTTGAGCGAGGTTGAGATACACTGTTAGAGGTAAATATTTACAGGTAAACGAAGAACACAAAAAGTGATTTTCCCTTAAAATATGGAAAACATTTTCTCCACTTTTGAAGATGTTTTTTTTATTGGTGGAAAATATTATCATTGACTATTTTGTTTTTCATGAAATAAATATCAGAAAATTTAGAAAATATTTTTCTGCAAGTTTTTTTTTTCTGTGAAACGAATAGATCCTAATGGTAGGCATTGCACCCAATCGTCGCCCATCAGCCTCTCCACTGTGCTGGCCTGCCTCTCCCACTCCGCCTCTTGAGACAATTGGTAGTAGTATGAGTGTGATAGCGTCACTCGTGAGTCAAGAGTTAAATTGAAAATGGGTCTAAGTTGCTCGTAACTAGCTCGGGCTCAATCGATCATTATTTGAGGTTGGCTCATCATCTTGTACTCAAGCTAGAGCTTCCTAATTGTGTTGTTCAGTCAAGCTCGAGCTCGAGCTTCAAATTCAGCCGGAAAGGCTCGCAAGTCTAATCGAGTTTCTACTGTCTTTTTTTCGAAACAAATTTGTAAATTGACATAGACATGTATGTTCTCAAAATCACATGGTATGCGTATGCTATTTAAGCATTTTAAAGATTAAGCCTGCATGAATTGATAAGTCGAGTCATGGTCGGATATTTCCCTATTAGCATTAGCTGGGGCGGGGCGGGGCGGGGCGGGGCGGGGCGGTTAGCCGCAATGGTGACACCGTGAGCAGCGGGCTCAGCCGTTCGACGGCAGTGCCACAGAGGCTATTTTATGCTTGTGCCGTCGGATAAGGTTGGATCTCAAAACCGAAGAAAGACAAAATAGAAAACTTGGAAAGAATGGGAAAAGGTCACGATAAATTTGGGCGGGTCTGAATCCTTCGTGACGTGTCAGCTTTAACCTGCACGTTGAGCATAGAGTATTGAATATCAAATAGCACCTCCTGCATTCCCTCAAAAGTAGGGCCTATCGTACAATTGTTTCACGGGGAGAAGATGTCTTCTCCAACAGTCCCGGAATCTCGAAATCAGAATGATTGTTTCAATTGTAAAAATATGGCTAAAAAGAAAGAGGATGACACTTTAGAAATGCTTATAAAGAGTAATTAATCGTGCGGGGTAGGCAGTGCTGATACACAATCGAAATTAGACTTTGGCAAACGTTTGTTAATTTTAAATGTCCATTGGTCATGAAAATTTTGTATAGCAGTATCTATAATAACGTATATGGAAGATATGAGAATTTATAGACTTGAGTACTATTTGAATCTTGACTATCGAGAGGTTAAATGTACGGTTATCACGAAATAATTTGATATGATTTACCACACATGATATCTTGAAGAACATAGTATAGAATAGCATTCCCTCAAAAGTGGGATTTGCTTGACTCGGAAAGGAGAGGTTTGTGACGATGGTCATGGAATTTTGACACCACAATAATTGTTTAGATATGAACGAATCTTTTGGAAAAGACAATATCGCCATTAGAAAGCTTAATAGACAGGATAACTTTTTTCGGATAGACAATGCCAACACAATCGAAATCATTTTAAAGCAATATTGTCTATAGTAACTTTCAAGAAAAGTTTGTTGATTTTTCATGTCAGTTGATTGTGAAGGCTTTGTACATTAGTTGCTCTATGATTAGTGATACTTTTTCGTGCATGGACAATTTTGCCGCCTCTTATTAGCTGTTAAATATAAGTGTTTCAATATTAGATAGTTGAGGTAAAATTACTAAAATAGTCCCGAACCTACTATAATTATACTAATTTTGTCTTAAATCCTTTATTTATCAATCGAGTCTTAAATATTTTGTGTTTGTCACAATTCAATCAATCTATAAATTTTGGCCAGCCAATGCTAATGTTGATAATTTTTAATGATACCTTATTTTTTTCATTTTCATTTTTCATTTTCCCTTTCATTTATCCTTCTCTTCTTTTTTTTTTTTTTTACAGAATGGCCAATGAGCTTGCTAGCTGTTGGCCGAGGTCATGGAGCCATGGGTGTTGAGTTTTGGCTTTCAAAATAGTAATAAGGGTATCTTGGAGATTGTGATATAGGAAATTCAATTGTTGGCTCTGTTGATTCTGACTATGCAGGTGATCTCGACAAAAGAAGATCTTTGATAGGTTATGTTTTTACTCTTGGTGGTTTCGTAGTTAGCTGGAGAGCAATATTGTAGAACACAATTGCTTTGTCCACCATTGAAGCAGAGTACATGGTAGCAACATAAGCAACAAAGGAAGCTCTTTAGTTGAAACGTTTGGTTACGGAGCTTGGAATGAAGTAGGAGGGAGCCTACATTATATTTTGCAATAACAAAATTGCAATCCAATTGACCAAGAACGCGATATATCACGAGAGAACGAAAATATATCGACATTTGTTATCACTTTGTGCTTCAGGAGGTTGCTAAGGGTACGATTACAATAAGGAAATGATCTATAGCGGATAATTCTGCAGATATGTTCGCCAAACCAATTCCTCTGACCATTGCTTGGACTTGATTAATGTTTTCACCATTTGAGTTGTCTAAACAAAGTTAGTAGCATTTCATCCCTTGTTTCCTATGCCAAGTATGCTCACATAGGCTTTGGAGTATGCGTCATTGATTCCATTATTTGAGGGTGGCCTTGTGTGGTCATTATCAGTGATAATAAAGAGAGATATTGTTGCGTTTGTCATAATGGTCTTCTGAAGATTTGAAGTCAAGATGTAGATTTGTTGAGTTTTGACTTTCAAATTAGTGATAAGGGCAATTTTGGACTATATACCTTTTGTTTTTCAGGAATCTTTAGACTAGGACTATAAAAAGGATATGTTGTTCAACATATTACTAACCTAGCCTACACATTCTCTCCCTTCTTTATTTTTCCTAACTTCTTGTTAGGTCCTTAAATTTTTGGGATTGCACTTTTGTACTCGTTATTGAAATCCCTCTCTCTCCTAGGGTTCTTTCCCTTTTTGGGTTTCCACATATATCTTGTGTCTTGGGGTTTACTTTTGCTTTCAATTTTTGTTTCTATTGCTATTTGTGCTTGGATTCGTGCATCTCTTGGTATTCTTGTGTAACAACAGGTGAGGCTAGACGAGACTCATTCTTGCCCAACAACGGTGAGGTTGAGCCTTGCCTAATTTAGGCTGAGTGTCACCCAGATCTAGCTTGGCCCAGATCTAGGTGCCCTTATCGGCAACTAGCAAGGGCTTTGCAGCCCGCACCTCATGGCTGACGAACTCCCATGATACTGTGGGAAAAAAGAAGAAAGAAAAGAAGGAAGACAAGAAATAAAAGAAAAATTAAATAATTAATAAGAAAATTCAAAAAATATAAAAAAGTTGTCCACATTAGCATCTGCGGAACACAATTGCAGAATAGTTACAACTTAATTGAGCCAAAAATTATGTTTATGGTTAAATTGGCACAATCGCAATATATTCAAAGCCATTAATAGTAAATTTTTTTCCCAAGTATTTATATTGTAAGCATGCTTGACATCATCACAATATCTACATGTAGAAAAGTCGAACGAAATGCACCACAAGTAAGTGAAAACATTGATTGGAAGGAGAATACGTGCAAAATTTGACGGGGGCGTACTCATAAAATAGGTTCGGAGTGATGACCACATTTACATTCAGGGCATTAATTAGAAAACGAAAGTGACCCCACGCCTCGTCCATTCTCACGCATGACGCCATCCAGCGAGCGACACGGCGCACTAACGCCGTGCACTTCTTTGCGGCTGTTGGGCCACTAGGAGGGGGCCACCTGGCGTGTGGGCCCCGCTCTCTATCTCACAGCAAGCGGGGCCCACCCGCCAGGTGGCGCACCACTGCAAATTTTTCCATCTTCCCTGGCCACAGTTCAATTCTATACTGCGACGGTCGGTCAAACACGAAGCTCTCGACTTTGGCCTTTCTCGACCAAACCCTGCGAAAAAGCCTTCCGCCAACATGCACTCAGCGCAGGACCAACCCAACTGTTGAGAGACCTCCCTACTTACCCCCACCAAACGGTCCCCCTACAACATCGATCTCCACGGGAACGACTGATAAATCTAAACCCTTAGCTCTCCTCTCAGCCACTCCTATATATTTCAGCTATTCCTCGAACACTCTCTCATCAACACCAAACTTCAAACTCTCTCTCTCTCTCTCTCTCTCTCTCTCTCTCACTCTCCCTCTCTCTCTCTCTCTCTCACACACACACCAAGACACTCATCTTGAGGTCGGTGACGACATGGGGTCGGAGGCGCTCGTCCATGTCCTCTTGGTCTCATTCCCCGGCCAGGGCCACGTTAACCCGCTGCTGAGGCTCGGCAAGCGCCTTGCCTCTAAGGGCCTGCTGGTCACCTTCACGACCCCAGAGAGCATTGGGAAAGCGATGCGCAAGGCTAGCAACATCGGTGAGGAGCTCTCCCCAGTGGGTGACGGCTTCATCCGCTTTGAGTTCTTTGAGGACGGGTGGGACGAGGACGAGCCACGGCGCCAGGACCTTGATCAGTACCTTCCCCAACTCGAGAAGGTCGGGAAGGTTCTCATCCCAGAGATGATCCGCCGCAACGGCGAGCAAGGCCGCCCAGTCTCGTGCCTTATCAACAATCCTTTCATCCCCTGGGTCTCTGACGTCGCTGAGAGCCTTGGCCTCCCCTCTGCCATGCTTTGGGTCCAGTCCTGCGCGTGCTTCACTGCGTACTACCACTACTACCACGGCCTCGTCCCGTTCCCCTCTGAGACAGCCATGGAGATTGACGTGCAACTCCCGTGCATGCCGCTCCTGAAGCACGATGAAGTCCCGAGCTTCTTGTACCCAACGACCCCGTACCCTTTCCTCCGGAGAGCGATCATGGGGCAGTACAAGAACCTGGACAAGCCATTCTGCATCCTGATGGACACTTTCCAGGAGCTTGAGCATGAGATCATTGAGTACATGTCCAAGATCTGCCCCATCAAGACGGTCGGGCCGCTCTTCAAGAACCCGAAGGCCCCAAATGCCACCGTCAAGGGTGATTTCATGAAGGCCGATGACTGCATGGGCTGGCTCGACTCAAAGCCAGCTTCCTCGGTCGTTTACGTGTCGTTCGGAAGCGTCGTGTACTTGAAGCAAGACCAGTGGGATGAGATTGCTTATGGGCTGTTGAACTCCGGGGTCAACTTCGTGTGGGTCATGAAGCCTCCACACAAGGACTCTGGCTATGAGGTGCTCAAGTTGCCTGAAGGGTTCTTGGAGAAGGCCGGTGATAAGGGCATGGTGGTGCAATGGAGCCCACAAGAGAAAGTCTTGGCTCACCCCTCGGTGGCCTGCTTCGTGACGCACTGCGGCTGGAACTCGACCATGGAGGCGTTGACCTCCGGCATGCCCGTAGTGGCATTCCCGCAGTGGGGCGACCAGGTCACCGATGCCAAGTATCTAGTTGACGTGTTCAAGATCGGGGTGAGGATGTGCCGGGGTGAGGCGGAGAACAAGCTGATCACGCGTGATGTGGTCGAGCAGTGCCTCCGTGAGGCAACCTCAGGGCCCAAGGCCGAGGAGATGAAGGGGAACGCGATGAAGTGGAGGGCAGCAGCCGAGGCCTCCGTGGCAGAGGGCGGCTCCTCGGACCGCAACATCCAGGCCTTCGTGGACGAGGTGAAGAGGAGGAGCCTGGAGGTGCTGGCTGCGAGCGGCAAGTCAACGGCCAACGGAGGGGTGGATTTGGCCGACAAGGTGGTGCCCAATGGTGCTGCGAAGCTGGGCGAGTCGAAGGTCAACGGGGAACTGAAGGCAGTGTCATGAGGTGGAGATGAGAAACTCAGGTGTGTACCGTTTTCAGAGTGTAGATTGTAAGGTGTGGTGTAAGCTAAATTGGCTAGGCGTGGAATAACTTGGGTTTGACCAAGATGGGGTTTGTGTTTTGTAACTTTAATTCTAAATTTTCTCCTTTTAATTCCTTTTGTTAAGCAATATAAATATATATATATGCTGAGGGTCCTTCATGGGATCCAGTGCTTCTTCTGGTTATCCATCGAGCACTTAAGCACATCTCTGCAGCATTTTGTCCGACTATAATTGATTATGCGTGCCAAGCACCGCCATTAAAATATTAATTACTTTCTTAAATGAATACAAAACTTAAGTAAAGCTTGGGGCCAACTAACCATGCAACACGTTCGATTGCACTAAGAAGCACGCTAAGATCCATTCCAATCTTATACTTAAAAGAGCTTAAATGATATCCATGACATTTCTTATAACTTTTTATCTTATTTTTATCGGTCCAAATATACCGATCGCCTCTCCGACAAGAGAGAACAGCAAAAGAACGAATGGGGGATGGGAGATGTTGGTCTCAATAAATCATCAGCATGGCAGTTCTTACAATCACATAATTCACATGACACGGACCTTGTCGTGCCTATTGAATGTCCACCGCAATTCACATGAATGTCACGAGCAATTCGGTCACCAATCAATAAAATGTCGAGCTACACACATCATCGCCCGTTTGTCTATTTTCCCCCGCGGTTCCCTTCACGCCATTAAGTCAATGCTTCGAGGTTTAATTAAGTGAAGACGGTGTGTCCTAATTGCAAGACCTAATTGCCGGGGTCTGCTTTTGTTAGGCATTCACGTGTGGGTCAGATGAAGCAGGAGAGGGGAGGGAGGGCCCGCTTGCGTTCCCCAGCAGTCATTCGCCGCTTGCCTCCACGCATCTAACCATTCATGGAATTAGGTTAAGTGCACCTAACCAGCACACAGACGTTCGAGAAGCCGATGGCCAGTTCCTCTTCTTCCATTTCTTTATATTTTTCGTTCTTCTTCTTCCTTACACACACACACACACACACACAGACACACACACACATATATATTTCTTATCTTTTCTTAGTGGTAGCGAGGCCAGTTGTTTTCTCCACGCCTAACACGGCCAAGTCTGCGCTTCTTTGATTTTGAAGGGCGGAGGGTGATCTTAGAGAGAGAGAGAGAGAGAGAGAGAGAGAGAGAGAGAGAGAGAGGATATGAGGCGTACTTTTAAAGAATTTAAAAAAAATTCTCGAACTTATCTTAAGTAGCATTAATTATAGGTTGGAATTTTCTGAAAGCTATTCAAAGGATTTCTAATCTTATTTCATCCTATCCTATAGTAACCGGAATTCGAACAACGGAGCATCATTTAAGTAAGTTTCTAGCCCAACCGTGATCTCGAAGTACTTCACTAATTTCATGGTTTCGATGATAAGCAAGCCGTCGGGCCCTAGCGAGTAGCCCGAACACCAATTTTGCGGCTACAAACATGGGACTTTGGGAGACATGTTTCAGTTGATTGATTCTTTGGTTCTTTCTAAAACTCTCTGACGCCAAGCGCCACACCCAAGAAATCACTTCGTGTGTTGTTTTTGTCCTTTTAAGTTAGAAATCCTACCATATTCCCTTAATTGATCAGTCTTTACCATTCAACCAACTTGGAATGCATTGACCGATCAAATTCCAAGCGCATCGAAAGATGTAACGTTGTATGTGTCAAGACTATTACTCGCAGTCCATCTACTAGCTCGTTGAAGAAGACCTTGAAGACTGAATTGACAGATTCAATTGGGAGGTATGCAGAGAGACCTAAAGCTGAAGCTGACAACGGAGGAAGAAGATCGTGTCTTGGGGAGCCAGTTAAGACAAAAGCTAGTCACAAGAATGAAGATGTATTGATGTGTAATAGATTTGATGTATTGACTACAGTAGCAGATACAAATGCACTAGTCAATGGAAACAGTTGACTGGTTCGTCAGTTAGTTAGTTGAGCAACGGATTCTGGTTTTAGCTCCTCTGCTTCTCTACGTGTGACTGTAATAATGACTTGAGCTATCATATAGATAAGCTCAAGTAATTGTAAGCTTTCAAGGTTTTCAGATGAAATTGAGGAATCTTCAGAACTTCTTCTTCTTCGATTTCATTTTCTCTTGAAGTTCTTCAGTATGAGCTTCCCAGTGGGTCTGAGATATGTTGAGCAAGTTTAGGGACTCCGAAGCGAATGGGCGACGAACAGCTTTAGCCTCCAGTCTGAGAGTAAAAGTTCACATGAGCTTCTCTGTCTGCAGCGCTGTGAAATTAGACCCGCGAATGAGAGAGTAGGTTTTGTGAGAGAGCAGATGCAGAGAATGGAGGGTGAGAGCCAGGAAGACGAACGTGAGTGTGAGTGTAGGTGGAGCGACAAGATTGAGCCAGGGAGAGAGAGAGAGAGTGTTTATGAGATGCCTTGGGTTTGGATAAACTATTGATCTATTTATCACCCATAATTTCTTTTTTCTTATTTAGTCATTCTAAACCCATTTGTGGTTCATTCCATTGATTTGAGTTTTAAGGACAACATTAAATATTTTCACATAATATAGAGACTAAATTGAATTTATACCAAAAGTTAATGGACTATATTGAATAAATTAAAAAAATAGAGATGACATTGAATATTAAGCCAAAAGTTAATAGACCAAAATTTTATTTTTAATAATTTTATTTTATTTTTTATTAAAATATTAAAATATAAAACAGGGTCTGGATCTGGTTCTTTTTTAAATATTGTATAAAATATTAAATTATTGAAATACTATATTATAATTAAAACAAACCAAACCGGGTCGGGCCCCAAAGCCCCGAGTCCAGCCAACCCAAGCCCAAACGAAACAGCAAGGCAGAGCGAAAAATCGCGGAAAGGACAACGACGACACCGCTAACCCCTACACGGATAAGGGACGATGGTCGGTGGACGCGCTCAAACAAAGCTCGAGCCAAGCCATTGCCAGACCAAGATGCCTCCTGATCATGATCCTTGGGGGCAAGCGGGTCGGGTTTCGGCTTACCGGGAGAATGGGAGACTTCTGGCGGAGGGGGGGTCGCGCGGGGTACGGTGGCCGGGGGCCTCGGCCCGGGCCTGGGTCGCCGGGAAGCTCCACTTCTCCTTTTTTCCTCTCCCTTCTCTGTTCCTCTCTGCTCTTCTTCTTTCTGTCCCTCTGCTGTGTTTTTGCCCTTCTCCACCGAACCAGCGAAAAAACTCCCCCTCTCCTCTGTCTCTCTCCCTCCTTACTTCTCTCTTTTGCTCCGCCCGCTGCCCAAGGCCTGTCTTCTTTGACTTTTTCTTCCATCTCACTCATGCCTCACGTCCATTTCCTCTCTGCCGCTCTGACCTCGCCTGTGTCAGCCGACTCTGCCGACGCTCCCAATCTCTCCCTCCTGACTGAAACGGCTGAGCGGGAGAAAAAAAAGGAATTCAGGGGAGGTAGGTGACGGGCTGAACGTGCTGGGCTGGGCCGTGGGCCGAGAAGGGAGACCGGGCTCGCGCGGGCCTTGCCCGCACGACCGTGAGTTTGCTTTTTCCTCTTCTTTTGTTTGTTTTCTATTAAATAAATAAAAATAAAAACAATACAATTCTAATTCTAATTAACGAAAATTCTCTCTAAAATTAAGCTAATCAAAATTTTTCTGGACCAGTAAAAGTTAGGTGTCAACAATGGGCCTTATTGCCTCTAGCAGCATCTTAATGAAATGGTGTCACATTTGTATCGTCATTAATAAAATGTCGCAAATTACGTGAAACAATAACTGGCAAATTTATGCTGGGTTGTAGTGGGTGTTGATGGTTTTCACTTTTAAGGACTAAATGATGACAAAAGCCCACGGATTCATTTAGATTAAGTCAAGTTATTATTTTAATTTGATTTTCAGGTACTTTAGGTTGAGAGACCAAAATATTTGTCAGTCCCTTAAAAACCCTTTCAAAATAGTACATATATATTCGATGATTCGGCTGCAAATTGTGTAAATCAGAAACCTTATGTTTCAACCAGCTGAATCAATTATTTCGAGAATGGGAAGTTTGATAGATTTTTCTGACTGCTTTAAATTTAAACAACACTATGTTCACATCTAAATTTTGGCTAATCATGTACAGTTAATTGCATAGAAAGACTAGGGATTTACCTTGACTCCTAAACAAAAGTACTTTAAGAAATATTATTGCATAACATATAGGTATTTAGAACAATTGTATCACTAGTAATAGAACATATAATTACATTGGCATAGAGATTCCGAATATGAGCCTATAGCAATGGAAATTTGACTGAGCCCGTAGTTCCTTCCTTAGGTGGTCCGAGAAAAAAAGATGTGAATTTTTCTATACTAAGAAAGATTGTGACAAACGAAGGTTATTATTTCTAAACATCCCAGTTACATTGGTGTTCTTCGCTGCCATAGAACTGTGCCTTGAGTTCCAACAGTTCCCTTGATTCGATCCAGCAATTTTTCCCAGCAACAACACTTGCGATCTCCCTCTCCGCAAGAGAAGATCACGGCTGAATTGGAAGAGCAAAGCCAATCGAAATTCCGCCACCGCTTAGACTTTTGAGAGGATGTACACAGCAAGGACACAAGAGACAACTTGGTGAAGTGAACCGGGAACTTCCAGTACCTATTGCCATCAACATTGGTGCCAACAATTTTGTTAAAGCATCTTGGAATCCTCACTTTAGCCGTGGGTCCTTGCCGGAGTCTCCAACATCCGCCCGAAGGAGCTGCCGCGAGCAGTCCGGCTTTAATCACCGCTTGCGATCGCCGACCGCTAAGCCATAGGCGGATTGTCGCCCACCACTCGTGACAATCTATTCACGATCCACTGATCCAATTTGGAGATCGCTGATCTTAATAAGGTAATTATCCTAATCTCGCCTTGAATTCGATATTATTTCATGATTTGGACTAATGTCTTTGAGTGGCTTAGGCATCATCCGATGTGATTTTATTGACTAAATCTAATGTAATCATTCATTTGATCTATGAGACGACGGATAATTTTTTTGGATTGTTTTCAATTTTGTATTCAAGTCAGATGAGTATTCTATCAAGATTGCGATATCCGTTAATCTAAGACGTGAGATGACAGATTATTTTTTCGAATATCGCAATATTTTCATTCGAGTCTTCATAAGTATCTTTCATGAATTTTATTCCGTTTGAAATCTTGTTTAATTTGAATTTTTAATTTTGAAAATACAAAAAAATATAGGAAATGATAGTTTTCTTAGAATTGCATTTAATAAGATTTTTAGGTAGAATCATACGTTAACATGTGTTCCCAGTTTAAGCCAAGATTTGGTCTACACTATTTCCTAATTTAAACTAGATAATATCTTACTTTAAACAATTGTTATTTTCATAAATATTTAGTTAGGAATTTCAATGAAAAATACCAAAACAAAAAGGGTTTCTTCTTAAGATAGGGTAAAATTACATGAAATGCATATATATTTTTTTATTTTTTAAGAAATTAGAAATTAAAAAAAAAACTAAATCAAACATGTAATCTTACCCTATCTTAAGAAGATGCCCTTTTTTTTTGGTATTTTTCATTGACATTCGTATCTAAATATTTGTAACAATTGTTCCAAGTGAGATATTATCTAGTTTAAATTAGAAAATGGTAGACCAAATCTTAACTTGAACTGAAAACCTATTTTAACATATGATTCTACCCTAAAAATCTTATTTTAGGGTAGAATCATATGCATCTTAGGGTAGAACTAAGATGCATTCCTAAAGAAACAATAAAATCCTATTTTATTGTTTTTTTTTTGTATTTTTAGAATTGAGATCTCAAATATAACAAAATTCTCACAAGATGCTTATAGAGATTTAAAAATAAAGATTGCGATATCTAAAAAAAATTCCGTCATCTCCCATCTTAAATTAAGAGATATCACAATCCTAAAAGAATAATCACAATCCAAAAGGATTTCCGTCATCTCCCATCTTAAATTAAGAGATATCGCAATCCTAGAAGAATAATCACAATCCAAAAGGAATACTTACCCGACTTGCACATAAAATCCAAAATAATCAATAAAAATGGTCCCTCATATGACAGACCAAATTAATGATTATGTTACATTTCAAACAATAATATCCTATTGGATAATGCCTGAATAACACTTAAGATTTATATTAGTCCAAATTAGGAAATAACATCGAATTCAAGGTTGGGGTTGGATATTTACCTAATTCGGATTAGTAAACTCCCAATCGGATCAACGACAAGAATCACGAGCAATGACGTAGGTTGGCGTGGATGATAGTTTGACGTCGGGTGATGTGCAGCCCACGTTGGGCTCCGGAGGATCGTGCTTCGCTGACGCGCTAATTCAACTTGGATGCAATGGTTTGAGACTCTTCACACCAAGCGGAGGCGAATGGCAGCAAGTAGATGACAACAGAGTACGCCGGAGACGGGAGCGGCGATGCCAAGCGAAGGACGGCGACGTTGGGCGACGAGGGGCAGCGAAGTTATTAGTGAGGTGGCTGCTTCATCGGAGGAGTTTGCAGCAAGGATGGAGTCGTCGCGGCAAAGAAGCAAGCAATGGTGACAAGCAGCAGTCGTGGTTGGAGAGGCGACGAACAGGTGATGTGAAAAGTAACAAGGGACGCGATCGTGAAGGAACTCTGCTGCGGGCTTGATGTAGAACAATAGGTACATGCCTTTATAAAAATATTGGAGCGTCGTAAGAGCGGGCGGACCCACAAATAAAAAAGGATTGAGTGATTTTCGAGATTACAAATGGGTTACAATATTTTATTCACGCATTTCCTTAATTTTCGGGATGTCACTACTAGAAAATATGCAAAACACGTCCGACATATGTGACATCCCAAAATTTAAGGAAATGCGTGAATCAAATATTGTAATCTCGAAAATCACGCAATCCTCTTTGAATTATGGATCCGCCCGCTCTTATGATGCTTCAATGTTTCCATAAAGACACGTGCATATTATTCTATATAGTTCTACATCAGAGCTCTTCTTCTCTCTACGCCTTCCTTCTTTTTATGCGTTTTTTCTAATGTTTCTGGCCATATGAAACGTCTCTCTACGTGTGTTCTTCCCCCTCCCTTCACGAATGGCCAACAACCCTTTTTTATATGGAGAAGAAATAGTAGCCTCCTAGGAAAGGGGAGGATTTCCTTTCCTGTTTTATATGATTGTGCCAATTCGATAAATCCAATCCCTTTGATTTTCCTTTCGTGCTTTCTTCAATATTGTGTGAATATGGTCAAGAAATCATACATAAACTCTTTCCTTTTTATTTCTTGCTCAATTTTATGGCTCTGTTCAAGACATTCCTTTCAATCATAGATAGTTGGCTATTTTTAGCACACATAATACTTAATATCATGGGTTGCTTAGAACCACCAAACTATGCAGATGCTCTTAAAAACTATATGCAACAATACTTTTTATAAATTATTTTTATAGGGGTTAAAGTAAATCTCTATTTTTTTTTCTAATTAATTATGTATGATTAGCCAAAATTTAAGTGTCGGCACATTAAAATAAATACTGATAATCTAATCATATGATTTCTCATTGAGCCCACATAAACCTACGAGTAGGCCCAAATGAACCAGGTCAAATGCCATGGAAATTCCTCTCTTTGGCCAAGTCGAGAAACTTGACGTTCAAACATTTGCAAAAACTGCTAGAAGTAAACAGAAGTTAAAGTAAATCGCAAATAATCCAAATTTGATTCACATATGCTTTATTTAATAGTGCCTATGTTAACCATGGTTTTTTTTTATTAAGCACGCACATCAGTCGACCAGGTATGGACTCAGGTTAGGTAGCATATTTAGCCTTGTAATCACTCCACAGCTGGTCAACGGTCTTGCCCAGCAGGTCGACAAAGTAGTTGTCACTATAACCAGTCTTCATCTTCTTGTTCAGCTCAGCCACGAACCCGTTCCTGAGGCCATTGCAGTAGTCAAGAAACCGCGCCGTGACGTCGTAACCCTGGTCCCACCTATCGCCCTGGCCCGGCTGCACCCAGTGGCCGGGCATGTAACCCGACCGGAGCCTTACGAAGTCTGCAATCCCCTCGATGAGCCCGCCCGGAGCTTGCCCGGCACCGTTCCACTGCCACACGTGCGTCATCTCGTGATACAGGACCCCTGTGAACTCACGCTTCACGTCCCCGGAGAAGCCCCCGAGGTACGTGGCGCTCACGTGGATCTCGTCGTTGCTCGCGTATGCCACGCCGTCCATGTTGTCGATGAACAAGCTCACTTTGGCGACGTCCTTGCGGTCCGCAGGATTGTTCTGCTGGAAGGTCCTCCAGATGAAATCTGTTGATTCGGTCATCGTCTGCTGGCTGTATGGGATCCCGATCTCGTTAGTGAAGCGGACGCCGCCGGCACTGTTGCCCGCGTTGTTCGTCACGGTGTACTCCACCGCTTGGGATTGGATGGAACATGACAGGATCGCGAGGACAGTAAGGAAGAGCAGAGACATTGTTTTAGAGTTTCCTTGCCCAGTTGCCCTTTTAGTGCTTTTGCGGAACTCTCTGGGCATGGAAATTGTTGCTGAGCTAGTTGGGCTATTTATAGGGGACGACGAAAGGCGATGATTCTTAATTTGGCAGACACCATGAAATGGTCAACTTTTACATGCTGGTGGATTAGTCGTCGCAAGACTGTAGTTTGATGACGATTTTGGAGATAAGATTTGCATCGACCCACTCCAGACTATCTAATAGCAAAATATTTATGTAATTTCTTCTCGTCTAATCATTTGATTCAACTTTTCAATTGGTGGTATATATGTCTGGCTCTGATCAGAGACACAAAGTATGCACCCAATTAGTATTATTTAGTATTTGTCTCTTGATTGGTAAAAAATAAAGATGGATTAATTCAGGATTTGTTGCTTAAGTGTTGGGTCTATGTTTGCTTCTTCATGGCTATTTCAGTTATAATTAGTATTACCATAAGTGCAAGTGCGATGCATGCTAAAGCTTAGTGAGGATGACTAAGGGGGTGCATAATTGGGGGAAATTTTGTTCCCGGATCTCGACCCGAGAATCTAAGTTTCTTAAAATCGTTACAATCGCAATTGATTGGATTTCGAAAGATGTACATGGAACTCACATGTGATCGATGGTTATGCTCAATCTAGTTCATCACGAAAGGGATTTATGCCGATTTTTCTCGTAGTCCTAAAGAAGAACGACTACGCAATATCCTTCGATCTCTATGGATTTCTTTCGGGTATTGCGTTTTTCTTCTGTTGTGTAGGCATGGATCTCGCATATTGTGCCGCGTGAAGCCCAAAGTTTAAGTTCGAATGTGAAGTTGTTGTTTAGCGTCGCTCTGTTGTTGATTCATTTCACATATTGGGCGGCGACATATGTTCGTTCCTGTTGAATAGTATGAGTCCATTAGTTTCTAGAGGTTTGACCTATGACTGGATTAAATAAAGACAAACTAGTTTGCCGACTTATTTTGTATATATCGGGTTGTCCCGTGAGAACAGGTCAAAGCATGAAAAAGAGAGGAAAAGATTATTCAACCAGTCCTAGATTATTGACTTAGTTATGAACTTTTTAATTTTGCTGATATGTCTCAAACTATTGTGCAAATTACAAAATAGTTATTATCGTCAAGGTCCCGCCAGAAATTGCTAATGTAAGACGGACTGCCATGAATTGGTATTTGTAGAACAAGTTTAGGGAAAATGTCATAAATGGTTTTTGAAATTTAACCCAGCATGTAATATGATCGTTAAACTTTTAATTTGTTCAATGTAATCCTTGAAACTTCAACTAAATGTATAATATCATTCTCGAATTTTTAACTCATTGTGTAGTATTTAAATTTTTGGTGAATTGGTTCGTTGACTAAATAAAATATTTAATATTATCCTTGAACTTAAATTAATATACGGACTAGTTAAAATATTTATAAAAAATTTAGGGACAATACCAATCAAACAGAAAAAAATTCAAGAATTATATTGCATATTGGATTAAAATTTAGAAGTTATAATGAGCAAATCAAAAGTTTAAGTACCACATTGCATATTGCGCCAAAGTTTAACAATAATTATGTTATTATTTTATAAATTTAATATTCAAAGAGAGTGCAAAAGCCTAGCAAAAGCAGAAAAAACCAACAAACCAAAGATATGCATCAGAAGAAACGGACGAGTCTTCGGGTTGACTTTGAATTGGACCTGTCCTTTTGCCGACCGCGATCAACGCGGCAAATTGCGGGATTTCTTGAATTAATGATAAAATTTGGAAGCGGTCTCTTTCGACTACCATGACAAGGTCAAATGAGAACATTAATTTAACCGGCAACCTTTGAGCCGGCCACTTTTGTTTCTTAAAAAATTAGTAATCAAAAAATATTTTTTTAGTAATCATTTATATGTCGTAGGTTATGCTTACAACATACTTTCACTATATTAGTAAAATGAATTAGACATTGAAATTTGTTGATTAATAACGAATTTTTCATCAGACTCGTTTTCTTAAGCGATATAACTTATGAGGATTAAAAAAAAAAGATTACCGATAAGATTTTCTGTGACTTCATTGCATGTTGATGAGAATGATTGTAAAAGAATTAGTGTTTTCCATGTTGTTAATGGAATTACTAATAAGGTGTGTAAAATCTTCATTGAGAATGGTTGTTCTTCAAATCTTAATTGTGCATTCTAGTCAAGTGTTTGAAACTCACTTTTTGAGTCGAATTGGAGTCAGACATCAAATTTATTTCAGTGATGATAGTTTTAGAACAATTTCCCAGGGATTTCAAATACCCTTTAAGTGAAGGGTATGAAACTTGTTCAATCAGTGTTTGGCAAGTTAGGATTTGGTCAACTTTTTTGAAATTTGGTTGTTGCCAAGAGGTGAAATTCCTCGTGACCAACCAACTAAAGAAAATTCTTTTGGCCAAAATTTCTCATGTGAGTTGGAGTCTGTTGAGTCTGGTGACTTACATCATGATAAAAATACTAGGGTAACGATACACAAGGTTGAGAAACCTATGTCCAACGGAAAAACCTTCTCCGGAGGATTTTGTGTTTGGACATATCATTTTAGGAGATTCAATTAAGACAAATCCACTTCCACTTCCAGAGCAACATGATTTGTTGAAGGGGTTTGAGGAAGAGAAGTATGCAGCTGTGAAGATAGATCCTCGTAAAGATCGCGATGTTTGCATTTCTCTTAAGTTTTTACTTCTTGTTTATCCCTCCTTCCACAAATCTCAACCGTGATTTGCTAAAGTTTCGTCCTGCATCAACCTAGCTCGGATGATTGCCTTCATCAAAACCCTCCATGGCAATATATCCTTTGGTGTTGCCCACGTAAGTGCCACTTTGTTACCCTTCGCTTGATTGTGTTCGGGGTTCTTTTGAGTGCGCATCCCACTCTTACTTTTGTAGAGCTTTTCTGACGTTCGTTTAGTGTCAGAAAACACAAGTATTAAACCACAACTTCATGAATCATATTAGACATTTAGAATAATTGGCACTATGAAGAAGGTTCTTACTTCAAATCTTGCTAGTCTCACGCTTGCCTCCCTTTAAATATATTTCCATACTTAATTCAGAGAGGATTGTTGGAAAAAAAAAAGATTAAACCATACATTCATCTAACAGTTTTAACTTTCATAGTAATAGGGTGCAATCTCAATAAATTTTACTTGGTGGATTCTAGTTTTGAGCGAGTGTTTTGACTCCTAGTTATGGAGTGCACGTTTCCCTCGCAGGCGCCACTTGTGTGGATAATGTACTTGTTTGATTGTGGATAGTCTTCATTCACTAAAAAGAAGAAGATAATTTAGTCTTTTATATTATAAAAAGTGAGTTTATAGAAGGATGGCAATATTAAACTTAAGCCCAAAGTTTGATGAAAATCCATAATGGTATTATATATTTTTACAACTGATGATTGCATTTTGTACCTATTTTTATCACATGGTTTTAATTAGAGAAAATGAGTCAATGACAGTAGTATTCCCTATATCCTTTTCCTATATGCAAGGTCATCTTTGGACTCGCAATTGGTTCAATGTGAGTCTTGAACTGTTTCTAAATATTTAATGTATTTATTAAACTTTTACTTTATTCAATCTAATTTCTCAACTCTCCAGCAAAGCCAAATAAGATACTTAATACTATTCACAAGTTTTAATAATTGCACTATTGCCCACGTTAAAGGAATTAAAAATTAAAGAATAACATTGCATATTGAGCTAAATTTTAGAGAAAATTTGTGCCAATTTACCTTTTACTCTCTACATAAATTGTGTGCGTCCACTTTGACAATGTGTTAATGGTAAATTAAATGGAGCTTGGGCAAGTGTGTTTCACCTAAGATTAACACAGCATGGGCGATATTAATGATGGTACCCCATTATACACATGTAATTTCATTCAGGCATTTTTTTATAGATTATGTACGTCTACTCTAATTAAATGTTAACCTTATGCAAACAACGAGAGCTGTGCAAAGGAAGAGAGCTCCACCTAGAACTACGTAAATAGAAGAGAGGGTCACAAAGGTGATGGAGATCACTAGCCTAATGAAATTGAGGTTGAGATACATGTGTGGCTTAGGGGTGTCAAGAATTGATTCAGTTCGAGTTCCCACCAGTATCCGACCCGATTTGGATATGATGGTGTATTTCTTTTGTGGACCCGATTTGGTTATGATGGTATATTTCTTTTGTGGACCCAATCGAATAAAGTTGACTGGGATTTCATTTCTTCTTTCAAGAATTGCTTAATCATCCTCAACTTTCTCGAAACAAATCTTAGCGAGGTTAACGCATACTTTAACTCCGTGCCAAGTGCTTGTACCAATTTACTATGAGGCACGATCGAAGATGTAATGATTTTCATGAAGAATTACTCCGTCAAATTCATGCACTAACTTGAATCACTCGAGGCGTTCTTTCCGGTTCCAAATTCTTCACTCTTTGCTAATGAACAATTATAGAACGGAATTAGGTCCAAAACATCTGTTCAGCCCACTTCACAGATTAGTGGATGGTGAATCAATCCCCATTTACCCTAAACAGTACTTTTCCTGCACAAAATTTTGCAGCAAATTGTCAGGAATCAATCAATCAGAGCAAGAAACTTGAGGGCAATCGATTCAAGCGAGAAACTCAAAGCTCAAACTAGGGCTAAAACCCTCACGAGACACAAGTCAAGAAAGCATAAAGGCCAGGGCTTGGCTCCGATTCAATTGCGAACAGGCATCTTTGCCACATTCAAGCAAGAAACTAGAAAACGACCCAGGCTACAGGGCAAAACGAAAATTTCCTTTGTTTTGTGAAAAATGAATAGTTTGAAAAGTATTTTTCTTACAATGATCTCTTATATTAAAATTGTTTATGTCTAAATATTTTAGTAAATTATGAACATATATTTCATTCATTCACTTTTGTAGGCAATACAATTGATCAAATCAACAAAATCTTTTCAAAATATTTATAAAAAACACACCTAGAGAGAGCAATATTTTCTACTTAGTGGAAAAATTGCTAAATAAGTCATAAACCTTTACCTACTTTGCCGCTTCAGTCATAAACTTTTTTTTTATGCTAAATGAATCCTAAATATTTTTCAACTTTGCCGATTAAGTCCTTCCGACGGATTTTGGTTGTAAATGCTTACATGGCGTGATTGGACCTCGTTGGTAATGACGTGACGACGACGTGGCAAGACGTGACAACGATGTAGCAACAAAAAAATTTTTCTCTACTTTTTCTTAAAAAAAAACTTGGCGGGTGAGCTTCGCCGACCGTTGGAGCTCGTGGGCCACGAGCGAGGGTGTCTCAACCATCACCCTTGCTAGTGGCGAGCAACCTCTGTTAGTTGGTAACTGGTGAAGGAAATGAAAGAGAAAAAAAAAAGAAAGGGAAAAAGAAAAGAAGTAAAAGAGAAAAAAATTCATAAAAGTGAATTTTTTTTAAAGTTCCATATTAGCGTTGGCTGTCCTACTAGTTATGCCACGTATGGGGGGATAGGATGGCTATATTTCGTGTAAATAATTTTTAGTTTAAATTGATTGGATGAACTGAATTGTTAATAATGTGAAAAGTTTTATGAATGGGTCAAATTAAAAGATTTATGATTAATTGATAAGATGAACTCTATTGGTAACGATGTGAAAAGATTTATAATTTAATTGATTGAATTAAAAGTTTATGATTTAATTAGTATCAATGTAATATCTTTATAGTCTTTTCTAGTACTTATCCCCAAGGAAGAGCATTTGGGTTGATATTATGTTAGACATATGTCTTCTAGTACTTTTGGTTGGTGTTATGCACAAGGAAATGGCTGTCCAACATTGGCCGTTTATAGAGGAAACTGAAATACTATGTATAGTTTGATAGGTAAAAGTTATGGTATGAAGACAATGGTAATTTGCTCAAACGCGGAAGTTTTAATATCTGGCTATTGTTTGGTGCAAGTGGATTGGTCGTTTATGATAGGAGTGTCAACGGTTCGATTTTTCAATTTTTTCTTTTGTAATATTAACAAGGAAATTAGTGAAAAATTAAGAGATTGTGTAGCTTGTAACATTAAGAACATCAATGATTTTAAATTTGTAACCGGATTCAACTGAACTGGCACTATCCAAACTGGAATAAAAAAGGTAACTTATTTATTTATTACTGGAATTGAACAAAAAATGCATGAAATTTTAGTTAGGTTTAGTTTTTTGGTTCGGTTCTAATCTTCCTAGTCAAAGTTAGTCCAACCTGCTTTCCCTACTCACTTATGTAAACCTTTCAAAAGATACAAATATTGAAATAATAACATAACCAAACATTAGTCCATTAATTTCCATAAGTTGTGAGCCTCAATCTACCAAATCAAAGTATAGGTCATCTCAATCCTCTGCTGATTGCTCGCATCTGTCATGGTTGAAAAGGTCAAAGCACTCAAGGCGGTGCAGAAATGTCCAGCAAAGTTTTTTTTCCTGACTTTGGCTGTGGACTTTGTCCTTTCGCCGACCTTCAAATCTCGACTTATCGGGGAATCCGCGGCGGCTATAAATTGTTGGTATCGGTCTCCTTCCACCGCGTGACCTTTTTCCCCTCCCCGTTCAATTAAACCCTCCATATTTAAAAGGAAAAGCCCCCTCTCTTGAATTTCCCTGACCTCATACAATGGATATTGCTCGGGTGGCAAAAGAAAGGTGGGGCTTCGTCGTGTGGTCCTTACGCGGAATGAATTGGAAAACACTCAGGACCACACCAAGGGCATTTACCTCTTCATTCGGCTCCTCATTGATTCTCCTGGTGAATCGCTTTGGGGAAAAATTATCCAAAAAACCCTAAATTTATTATACTTTTGCCAATTTGGTTATAAACCTTTTAATACATTACCAATTTAGTTTTTATGGTAAATTTGTCTCAAACATGTAAGCACTTTGTGGGCATCCATGTAAGTATTTTTCGAGATAAATTTGTCAGAATGATTAAATTGACAACATTTTAAAAGATTCATGACTGAATTGGTAAAAATTAAAGGTTTATGATTGAATTGACAAATGTTCAATAAATGTAGGAATGTTTTGTACCATGTTCCCCTCGCTTAGGTAAAATCAAGTTCTCGCCTGGATTCTGTTTGTCTTCTAAAATTCCTCTGATTTTGGCGGTTTGGAAGGAATGCCAATCAGGGCTTTCTCAAGGAAATGGTGTATTAGATGGCTTGAGAGGGTGAGGGTTGAGCTTGCGAGCTATGTTCTTGATATATCGGTTATGTGCTCCAGAAGAGAATCCTTGGTGGAATTGCCCTTATGCAAGCAACGACCATAATCGGGGTATTCATGAATTTAAAAATAATGCTACAGTAGTAATGATATTTCTTTCGCCTTTGTAAGGTTTTTTTCCCTAAATTCAAGAAGAAATATATTGAAATGCCTAGAAAATTAGAAAGAATAAAGCAAATGTAGGAAAAAAGAGAGTAGTTGAACGCACATATGGATAATAAATATGGACATTAATGAACTTGAAATGAGTGTGTATTGATTTTCGTAGGTTGAAATGGGCAAAAAGAGAATGAGTCAATTCGGATTAGATCATTTAAGATTTGGTCAAAGCCCATCTTATCTACCATCTGACAGTGCTAATCGTAGGGCAATTCTATGTATAAGTTGCCTGTACTTGAACTTAATGTGGTCAGATAACATGTTTAATAGGAGGAAGAGGAGTGATTGCCAATTTTATAAAAAAACATTTTTGTATAACAAGCACCATCTTCGAAATTACTATGCAAAATGCCGAGAAATACATACATTTAAACTTACCATTTTAAAGAGGGTACTAATCATGCTAACAAAAAGAAATACGTGATATTAACTCTTAATATGCATTTATTATAAAGATTAGACAAGGAAGACGATATAAAAGTTGCATGACAGATATACTATCTGAAACAAACAAGAAGACCGTCGTCTGACCGTGACTAAAGGTATGAAAAAGCGTCTGTTCAATAGGATTGACCCGAAAAGAAGCGTCTCCTCATGCAAATATTAAAAATGCACTATTTATTTATATTGTTAAAAAGAAATGTATGTACGGAGGAGTAGCACATCGATCATAAATAGAGCAGCACATCCTTATAGCTCCATTGAATAGTGCATGATAATATTCGTTTTATTTGGTGGAAAACGCGAGGCATATCTAATTCTAATTTTCAATATCACATCTTATGCTAATCGTAGGAAAGATAGGAGGAAGGAGAGATAAGCCATGTCCTGACGTCTGGTTCTTCTGTGCAGCTGTGCTTTGTGGGGATGTGCTTGTTCCACTCTTATATAGAAAGGGTTCCTGCAATGTTTGTACGGCGGTCCAGATTTTGAACTTTCAAAGTGAAGGTCGGTCGACACTCCTGTATGACTTTTCGGGCAGTCTACTTCATCACAAGCACAGCAAGACGCGTCTGCGCTTGGCTCTTGATTTCTGTTCAAATTCTAGAAGTTGGAAGAGCTTTGCTCAAAGTGAATGCTGTGCACCTCTGTCGTCAATGATACGGAAGACCCGTGCCGCCCCAACCTGATTTTAATTGGAACTGTAGATTACACCACCGTGCTTTGCGGGAAGCTTTCGGAGACAGACATTTGAACAGTTCAGCACGTCTTCTGATCATGTTCATTCAGTTTAGGAGAACCTGTCAACCAATTTAAACAGGAGTTTTAACAGTAAGAACCATATAATCTGATATATCATATCTACCGGACTCATATGAAGACGGATCACTCATAAAATCGGATAAATTATGATGAGTTTGAGTGTAGAGCGCATCAAGCGCTTTTAAATTCGAGTTCGGAGAGACATTTTTTTAGATCCACATAGAAGTCAAGAGAGACTGGACTCATAGTGCAGTCCAATAAACATAGTTACCGATGAGCTAGTTATGTGCAAATAAGTTCGTCATTTTTCAGGGATAATAGTGTACTATAACTTGAGTTTAGCATAGAGGTGTCTCTCACTTGAATAATATCAATTGTCGGATGTGTTTCCATTATAAAAATGGGGAGGAAATGAATCCTCTTTGAATTTTCAGTGGTAGCTTAGTCATATGCGGACCAAAAAGAAGTCACCTCATTATTCAAAATCTACAACGTCGTTTTGGCTTAACTTAGACCACGTCGGGCACATGTCAGTTCCATTTGCCTATCACTATACACATGAGCTGCCATATACGGAAGCTCCAAAAACCACAATATCAAACAATTAATACAGAAAGAGTAAATTATGCTTTTGATGTAACTACGTTTATTTTGTAAGTCGTGAAAATAGCACCTTAAATCTCCATAATCATAATCTAGAACGTAATGATAAAGAAAAAGATTTTGTGCACATGGGAATATTGACTATTTTAGATGTAAGTACTTATCCTTTATTACCTTCTATATTACTAGCTCAATAAGATTATTAATAATGATTAACGTTAGTAATTGCTCCTTATATGAGGTTGTTCATGCATCATAATTAGATAAGAAATTTGATAATTATTTATGAATTTTTTAGTCATAGACCCACTCAATAGGCCAGTCTCATATTAAATTAATTAAATATCTTTATATCTTATTTTATTAGATCAATCCTGGTAAATTTCAGTCTCAACTAATGCAACATGCATAACTCTAATAATCCCCACTTGAACTATGTCAATTGAAACTTAATTATATATGCTTTTGTTGGTTTAGAGATTATTCTTAACAGTCAATCTAATCTCATAAATTGTCATGTCTCGCTCTATTGGGCGTAGCAGTCCTTGAAGTTCTTACTTTGGTCAATATATTGGGATGTTCAGAACTTGCCGTTGACCCTTAAAGTAATCAGAAGTGAGCACAAGCAAAAGTGAATAATAAACTCCACCCCTGACAAATTTTGGATAAAAGGAACTTCACATATCCAAATTTAAATCCACAATAAATATAAGGACCAAATCAAAAAGGGTCGCGACTCCCTTATACTAGTCTAGGGCTAATCCAAATATAGAAAGGGGTCACCACAATTGGTTACCCTGACTCAGCGGGACAGTTGGTGAGATCCATCCTCCATTCCTGAAAAAAACAAAAAGGTTAACAATGAATGAGTACTCCTCATTAAGTCCACAACCTAAGCCCAAACTAGGAAGACTATCGCCTTAGGGTCCTTAGTTTACCGTTCAACCTCTTGTAGGGCATCACACGACTCACATGTGCCTACCATAAATACCATACTAGGTTATTGACTACAATGTATACAGTGGTTACCACTCTAAGTACCATGCACCCTTGCTAAATTGGCAACTTCATAGGCTCTTAGGCCTGACTAACACGCAGTTCAGTCATCGGTACTTAAATCTCAAAACTATCGTACCTCGTATCACTCTCATGTGCCTATTAGTCAAATCGCTCTGAACTAATTAATACAGTGCATGTAGTGGATACTCATCTAGTACTTTGTTCTCTCACCACACTGGTGAATACATAGGCCCTCGTCCAAACTAACATGCAAAACAGCCAATGAAATTCGACCTATGGTGCGAGCATTATAGGCTGAATACAACCTAAATGCCTATTGCATGACATCTCAAATGTAAATTTATAAGAGTTCTCTAGCAGCCAACTCGTCATGTTGTTTGGCCTTGAACATATCACCAATGGCCCACCTAGCATGTTGCTTGGCTCTTACTTAGACTACCGGCCACTTGTCACATTGCATAGCTACTAACTCTCGCAACTAGCCAACTCATCATGTTGCTTGGCATTCAAGAGTTGTTACTAGCCAACCCGTCACGTTGTTTGGCTAAATAGTGTGACTGACCTCATGGTGAAGTACATATACACAGCTCGGCTATCTTCACGAGTTAAGTTTATCAATCAATCAGTCTATGACTAAAACTTGGCCCAAAGTCACATGATCTGTCACATCTATAGCTGTCACCAACATCGATCCAATTCGTTACATTGTTGGCTACAAAGTGTGACTGACCCTACTATATAGTGCATGTACACAGCTCAATGACCTCTGCGAGCTAATATCTAGTAGTCAATCTTGTCCCTAAGCCACTCAATCCATCACATCACTATCATCCAAACTCCAATAAGACATTTTATACGCATACACCAATAAAATAATACGGTCTACGATCAGTCTGATCCCTAAAATCCCAATAGCTGACAAGTCACAATCCTTTTAATGTTTGAGCAACTGTATGGATACTTGGTATGTTAGCGAATATAGTATAAAACTAATTAAAACTGCTTGCAAAACAATTTTTTTAATAAAATAAAGGTACTGAAAGGGTGTTAAAGTAATGTAATGTAATTAAGTCTCCGTACCCGTAGTCTTTGATTTATAAGCGTAAATTACAACTCGCAATACTTTACATGGGTTTCTAATTGACCTACCATAAATAGATTAGTGGTTACTTCAAATAAAATCAATTTTGCATGATGAACACATTAATCTAAGTCGCGAATTGGTATGAGTTTAAAAGAGGTCAAACTAAGTCAAAATTAGTAATCCATTATTTAACCTTAGGTGGTGTACTTTCGAAAAGGACAGATGTTGCTTGTTCACATATTTGAAAGGTCTCCAAAAAGAAGAACCGTCATTAGGAGAAGCATGAAGTACTCTCTCATTGCCGACAATTAAAAGATTTACTGATTGCTATATATTTCCTTTGGACGAAAAAATACAATTGATGATATCGTAATTACTTGATAAGCATGTTGACGAATCCATAGCTAGCATGTTGACTGAGGGATAATGTCGAATTTACCCAAGCCAAAACCAAAGCTCGAACTTATCTCATGATTTATGGATAGCCCAAGCTTAGGCTATCAACACCTTCACATCTTTGCCCATAGCTCGACCCCTGAACTGCCTCACTAACTCAATGAGCCGATCTATGGAGTTGTCCATGTCATTTCCCTTTATATTGCACATAAATTGGTGAAGATAGGATAAATGGGTCAATTTAACCCTAGCCATTTTTAACCCGACCCGATCCACTCGCTTTGTGGACCTTTGTCGAGGGAACTTTCCCTTACATTGCTTCTACCGGCATTTTACTGAAATGATGTAACATTCATACCATCATTAATAAAATGTCACCAAATTACGTGAAAAAAGAGCTGGCAAATTTCTGTTGGGTTGTAGTAGGCGTTAACGGTGATTTTCACTTTTCAGGATTTAGTGATGACAAAAGCCCACGGATTCATTGAAATTAAGTCAAGTTATTATTTTTAATGTGATTTTTAGGTAATTTAGGTTGGGAGACCAAAAGGGGAGTCTCTCCCTTAAAGAATAGTACTTATATATTAGATGAATTGGTTGCGAATTGTGTAAATCAGAAACCTGGTGTCTCAACCGGTTGAATCAATTAATTCGAGAATGAGAAGTTTGATAGGTTTTATGATTGCTCCAAATTTTAAAAACATCGCAATGGATACTGATCATCGGATCATACAAGTCTCTATTTGAGCCCACACAAACTATGAATAGGCCCAAATGATTTAGGTTAAATGCCATCGAAATTCCTCTCTTTGGCCAAGTCGAGAAACTTGGCGTTCAGATATTTGCACAAACTGCTAGAAGTAGAATCCAAACTTGATATACAATCCAAACTAGAGTAAATCACATATATTCCAAACTTGATGAACAATCCAAACTTGATATGCATGCGTTTTATTTATTTATACCTTCGTTAACCAAGGTTTTCATTTAGCACATACATCAGTCGACCAGGTATGGACTCAGGTTAGGTAGCGTATTTAGCCTTGTAATCACTCCAGAGCTGGTCGACGTTCTTGCCCAGCAGGTCGACAAAGTAGTGGTCACTATAACCAGTCCTCATCTTCTTGTTCAGCTCAGCCACGAACCCGTTTCTGAGGCCATTGCAGTAGTCAAGAAACCGCGCCATGACATCGGAACCCTTGTTCCACCTATCGCCCTGGCCCGGCTGCACCCAGTGGCCCGGCGCAAAACCCGCCCGGAGCCTCACGAAATCTGCGATCCCCTCGATGAGTTCGTCCGGGGCTTGCCCGGCCCCGTTCCACTGCCAGATGTGCGTCATCTCGTGATACAGGAGCCCTGTGAACTCACCCTTCACGTCCCCGGAGAAGCCCCCGAGGTACGTGGCACTCATGTGGATCTCGCCATTGCTCGCGTCCTCCGCGCTGTCCATGTTGTCGACGAACAAGCTCACTTTGGTAACGTCCTTTCGGTCGGCCGGATCGTTCTGTTGGAAGGTCCTCCAGATGAAATCTGTGGATTCGGTCATCGCCTGCTGGCTGTACGGGATCCCGATCTCCTTCGTGAAACGGACGCTGCCGGCACTGTTGCCGGCGTTGTTCGTCACGGCGTACTGCACCGCTTGGGATTGGATGGAACATGAAAGGATCGCGAGGGTGGTAAGGAAGAGCAGAGACATGGTTTAGAGATTCCTTGCCGAGTTGCGTTTTGAGTCCTTTTGATGAACTTGCTGGGCATGGAAAATGTTGTTGATCTGGTTGGGCTATTTATAGGGGACGAGAAAGGTGATGATTGTTAATTTGGGAGGTACGATGAAATGTTCAACTTTTAAAGTGCTGGTGGCTTTGTCGCCGCGGGACTATAGTTTGATCAGGATTTTTGAGATGAGATTTACATCGACCCACTCTAGACTAGTTAATAACAAAATATTTGTGTGATTTCTTGAGATAAATTCACTAGAAGTCCTATAATTTGGCAAAAGCGTGTCTTAACACTTGCAAAAGGTGCAATCGAGTCCTAAAACTATCAAATTGATTTAATCAAGTCTCTATGTTAGATTCATTTAATTTGACAAACGAAAAATTTTGACGTGGACGTCAGAAAAATGACACGTTAACATTAAACAAAACTAATGAAATAATTTGATTGAATTAACTTGACAAGTTTTAGGACTCGATTGCATTTTTTGTAAGTTTTATGACCCATTTGTACTTTCGTGCCAAATCATAGGATTTTCGATACACCTATTGCTTCTGTATATATCATGGAAAAGAGATGAAAAGATTATTCAATTAGTTAAAAAATTATTATATGTGTATTGATCTAGTTATGAACTTTTTAATTGTGCGAATTTAGTCTCAAACTTTTGTGTAAAATTTCAATATAGTTATTCTCACCAATTTCCGCCAATCAACCAGATTGAATTGGATTAATGATTAACTGGGCCAAATTAACTGGTCGGGGTCTCAGATCATGTGAGGTCACCCACCATCAATCAGGTCCACCCGTGTCGTGGGATGCTGAGACATCAGCCATGGCACGGGCAATGATGATGCTAGCGTCATGGATAACGTTCTAATGCATGCACTAGTGACTCGTGCCCGTAGTCATGCTTGGGTGAAGCATGGTGTCGACATAATGGTGTGTGGAGGCCCATCGAATTTGGATTACCAGCTGTCTGATCTCAGCCATGGTTGGAATTAAAAAAAAATTCAAAAATTTTTATTTTTAATTTTTTAATTTTTTCAATATCTATCCGATCCGAATTAGACAGCTGTGGGCTACGTCACGTCACCTCCTCCTGTTGTCCATATAATGGCAGGGGATCCATTTCCGAGCACAACCTATCAAAATGCTTGTCTTGATGAGATCTATCAGTCTATATGATCAAAATTAATTCTCATTGATAAATAATGTAGAAAACAAGCCAAATCCAAAAATTAAGGTCCTAGACTATGGTTACTCTGATTATTATGTTTTCATGGATTATTTGGCTCATATTTATTATATATGATAAGTCAGTTTAGCTGTCAAACCCTTGACTTCTTGGCTTGTCGATGAGAATGTACTGAAAAGTGCTAGTGACTTCATACTTCTACTAGAATTACTAATAAAGTGTGTAAAATCATTCTTGAGAATATTCATTCTTGAAATCTTCCTGTGAGATTGTTTTTTTTTTGTCAAAAAATCTTATTTTGAGTTCTCTGGTTAAGGTTTTCAAATTCACTTCTAAAGTGCATCCGAATCGACGAGAAATTTCTTTCAGCAATGGTAGTTTCAGAGTTATTTTCAAAAGGTTTCAAATGTTCACAAGGCGATGGGTATCAAATAGTGCCCAACCAATCTTTAAAAAGTTTCAATTTGGTGAAACTGGAAATTCAATTATTGAAAGTTCCTTGTTTGCTAAGATGTGAAACAACTCATGATCAATCGACTCAAGACTATTCTTTTGGCCAAAGTTTCTCTTGCGAGTTCGAGTCTTGTGACCTACCTCACGATAAAATATGTTGGGGCAATACTCAAGATTGAGAAACCCATGCCCTGATTGAAAAATATTCCAGAGGATTTCATGTTTGAGAACGAAAATTATGTAGCTGCGAAGACAGTTCCAAAAGTAAAGATCAGGATTTATGTCTTTCCATGTTCAAAGCAATTCCATAACTTAAAAACCATTGGAAATGGCATCAACATCAGGGCGTCCATGCAACTCGCCAGAGTCATGTTCTTCTTGGTGGCGGAGAATGACGAAGAAACAGACGTTTAACGAGATTACAGTTTTACTTCAATTTTATTATCTATTGATTTATTATCTTCTCACTATGATTTAAGTTGATAATGTTCCTTTCTTAATGTTTATCTGACTAGGAAACTTCGTTCATCAACTGCATTCTCTATACCGATCTCAATGCTTTTCTTTTTGAGAATTAGTGTTGACTGGGTTCACTCTCATGTGGAGAAAACCCAATGAATTGCAAGCTAATAGGCTTGAGTCCATATGGTAATAAATATGGAGAAACAGGGGTTTCACTATCTTTAAAATAGTAGCCGTAAAAAGAACGTTTGTTGATGTACAAATAGTGTGAGAAAAAGAGAGCAGGAAATATGGGAAGAAAGCAATATTTGATTATCATCAAATTGACGTGTAATGTCAATACGTAGTCCAATTGAATTGAAATTTTGTCTGCATGTTCATGGCACATCATTGCCGAATCTAATCAGTTTGATTTTCTATTGAAGCTCCTTATGTTAGGTTTTCGTGGGTTGAATCGAACATGTGCTTTTTTTTTTAAAGATTTATCCTTGATCTCTCGTGAAATTTGTTTGTATTACCAAGAATGGTGTTATTGATGTTAATGATGCTATGTACCTCTAATATTAGTTAGAGAAAAATATTGTTCACCCAATTTTGTTGAAAATGAAGATTTTTGGGTGGACTCCGTTCCTTAGTTTTTTATCTCTTACATCGAGGAGGTTTCCCACGTAAAACATTACCTTGTGTTTGTGGGGTGCTTGATATATGTATCACTCTATTATGTGGTTTACTATTTGGTTAGCACAAAAGCGAAGATTAAATTTTGTTTTGCTACATTAAATCAACATTGTTCGGGTTGTTATTGTTCTCCCAATATTTAATTAGTGAGTGTTGCATGTCTTTCTTGTTGTTCATCCTCCCTTTCACGATTCTCAATCGTGATTTGTTACATTTTCGGATTTTTTTGGGGGCGTTTATTGCATGGCAGCCGTCCGATCTTTGATTACCTTCATTGACGCCCTCATGCCTATATCCTTCAGTTTGATACCCCTTCCCTTGATTGGGTGTGCTGTTTTTCTGAGTGTGCATTCCACTCTTTAACTTTCGTGCAACTTTTTCTGACGATCATATTAGTTATATAAATAGGAAATCATGCATCCGTTTAATCATTTACATATTTACAACAGTTGACATTGTAAGGAAAGTGCCGACTAGATGTGAAAAAGAGCATTGGAATATATAAATATATAAACAAAGCCTTCATTTAATGAGATTTATTTTTGGAATAATTATTTGTGGTCTCAAGAAATTCCGCACCTTGACTTTAGCTTTTGAGTGCTCGTTTCACTCTTAACTTTTGAGTGCGCGTTCCACTGTGGCAGGCACGTCTTTGGTGTACAATAAATTATTTGATTAAGATTTGTTTGCTAAGGGCGGGGAAAAGACAATTTTGTCTCATGTATTACAAAAGCGAATTCACAAAAGGATTTCAATATTAAACCTTGGCCCAAAAGTTTGGTGAAAATCCATACATTATATTATACAGAAGTATATCCTACCATCGTGCGTACTCAGTTTTATCACATGGTTTTAATTAGGAAAATTGACACTAATAGTGTGTAAACTTTGGCCTCGCATGAATGTCAACATTGGACATATAATTAGTTCAGTGTGTTCCTTGAATTATACCTAGATATTTCCAAATATACAATATAGCACTTAAATTTTCAATTTGTTTAAACTAGTCTCTCAAGTTTTTAAGAAAGTCAAATCCATCATTCAATATAGTCATCGATTGAACAAATTAAGAGTTCAAGAATGACATTTTACATTAAATTATATTCTAGGGATTATTTGTGCCAATTTACCACATCAAGTGCGTGTGTCCACTTTGGCCATGTGGTGGTTCAATAGCAAGTGAGTTCGACATCAGACTAACATGGTGCATTCAATGATGGTACCCCATTTTACCCATGTATTTTCATTCATGCACTTCACCTAATTATGTATGTCTACTTCAATCAAGTCTCAATTTTATTAGAAAAATGAAAGCAAATTTGCCATTCTAAAGTGCTAAACCTAGAACTACGTAGATCGATGAGGGGGGCACTAGGCATTTTAAAACTTGGTCGAGGCATGCCGTGAAGATTTGTGCCGGGCAAGTCGAGAGCATGTAAAAATGAAATGAGTTGATGTGGTCGATGGGTGAGGAGTCCGTTTAAGTTCTAAACGTGGCGAATCATGCAAGTTGACAAAGGTTATGGAGGCTACTAGGCTAATGAAATCGAGGTTGAGATCGATGAGTCGCCTAAGGGTGTCAATTGCCATTTCGGTTCTAGTTTCCACTGAAATCCAATCTGATTGGATATGAAGAGCATATGTTTCTTTTGCGACCGACGTGCATTATATCTGACTCGGGGGAAAAACACAAAACAAAACAAGGTTCAGATAGAGTTGGGTCGCATTTTTGTTTCATTTTTTAAAGAATTTCTTAGTCATCCCCAATTATCTCGATCCATATTTTTCAGTGAGGTTAATGCATACTTTAGTTGCGTGCTAAGTGCTTCTACCAAATTTTTTATGAGGCACGATTGAAGATGAAATGATTTTCCTGAAGATAACTCCAGAACAACCATCAACATTAGACAAGACATGATTTTCAGTCATTAAGGCTTCCATCATCTGTTTAGGAGTATAGTTTTCTAGTAAACCACACTTTTAAGTTCATGTATGAATTACTTCATAGATAACAAGTAAATCCGATTGCTTTATAAGGTTTCATACTATTAGTAGTGTGATCTACTAGCTTATTCACAATAATTGTAATGTGAACATTTACTAGTTGCATCTGAAATAGAAAATCATCTTTTCATTTTTAAAATTGAAACAAGAATCTCAATAGTAATAGAGTTGTTATTTACAAAAAAAAAAGAGAGAAAAAGAGTAAACTAATAAGCTATATATACAATTAGCATCCCGTGAGTATCATGTAATTTAGAACTATTTAAGTCAACATTCTAAGAGTTATATCCATTATCATATAATAACTTTTGGGTTAAGAATATGACATACAGCTATATATTTTCCATATGACAACGGCCATAAAAGTAAATTCTCTTCTTTGTGAATTTACCGCCTTATGAGCATATGAATCACTAGAATCAGTCACTCACTTTGGCGATCACAATCTAATTGAATCCTTGAAGTATTGATCGTACTAGAGATATAAATTTTATATCTCAAATTTATCATATAAATATGCAATTTTAGACTGAAGATAGATGCAATTTGTCATTAAAATCAGATCGTGTGCCAATTACCTTATTCTTTTCATTGATACACGCTAAACCATATATTATCGATGAATCATGTTTTACACATTCTATATGTGATCATATGCATGTGAACTAGCGTTTGTACTCCAAAAACCATATTGAAGTACATTAAAAATGCAAAAATACCCTAAAAATACATGTATGTAGCGTTCTATACACATTTTCACACATGTAAAATCATCAAATATGTAAATAAAATATACCACCTTGTAGAGCATCATGATACGAGAACGCTAGCACTAAGCCCTCTCTAATTGAAGTTTGCACTAGCTAACACATGCCACACGCTCTGGTGGTGCGCATAGCACATGCTCGACGGCCTTATATGGACCGGTCCAAGTAGCTGCTCCGATTATTGGTCAACTAGATCAAGTTCCATCAATGGTCAATTTGGCCAAGTCAACTGGTTGGGCTCGTCTTGAAGAGATATATCAATCTATATAATCAAAATTAATTTCATTGAATGACAAATTCAAAAAACAAGCCATATCCAAAAGTTCCGGTCCTAAACCGTACGTGCTTACTGTGATGCCACATAAATTATGTTTTTATTGATTACTTGGCTCATGTTTATTATATTTGATACAATTTAGATGTTAAACGCTTGACTTCTTCTCATGTTGATGAGAATGAATCGAAAAGAGATAGTGATTTTCCATACTTCTACTAGAATTACTAACAATGAATTACAAGCTAATAGGCTTGAGCCCATATGATAATAAATATGGAGAAATAGGGGTTTCACTATCTTTAATATAGTAGCAATAAAAGAACGTTTGTTGATGTACAAATAGTGAGAGAAAAAGAGAGCAAGAAATATGAGAAGAAAACAATATTTGATTATCATCAAATTGACGTGTAATGTCAATACATGGTCCAATTGAGCTGAAATTTTGTCTGTGTGTTTGTGGCACATCATTATCAAATCTAATCAGTTTGATTTTCTATTGAAGTTCCTTATGTTAGGTTTTTCGTGGGTCGAATCGAACCTGTGTTTTAGGTGAGATTTATTTTTGATCTCTTGTGAAATTTGTGTGTATTACCAAGAATGGTGTTCTTGATGTTACTGATGCTATGTACCTCTAATATTAGCTAGAGAAAAACATTGTTCACCCAATTTTATTGAAAATGAAGATTTTTGGGTGGACTCCGATCCTGCAGTTTTTTATCTCCTACATCGAGGAGGTTTCCCACGTAAAAAATTACCTTGTGTTTGTGGGTGCTTGATAGATGTATCACTCTATTATGTGGTTTCCTATTTGGTTAGCACAAAAGCGAAGATTATTTGGTTCTGCTGCATTAAATCAATATTGTTTGGGTTGTTATTGTTCTCCCAATATTTAATTAATGAGTGTTGCATGTCTTTCTTGTTGTTCATCCTCCCTTTCACGATTCTCAATCGTGATTTGCTACACTTTCATCCAGCAGCAACCTTACCTTTGAGGATCCGGATCTTGTTATGGTATCTGTCCGATCTTTGATTACATTCATTGACGCCCTCCATGTCCATATCCTTCAGTTTTATACCCCTTCCCTTGATTGGGTGTGCTGTTTTTCTAAGTGCGCATTCCACTCTTTAACTTTCGTGCAACTTTTTTCTGATGATCATATTAGTTATATAAATATGAAATCACACATCCGTTTAATCATTTACATATTTACAACAGTTGACATTGTAAGGAAAGTCCCGACTACATAAATTATGATGCCACATAAATTATGTTTACTGTGATGCCACATAAATTATGTTTTTATTGATTACTTGGCTCATGTTTATTATATTTTATACAATTTAGATGTTAAACACTTGACTTCTTCTCATGTCGACGAGAATGAATCGAAAAGAGATAGTGATTTTCATACTTCTACTAGAATTACTAATAAGGTGTGTTTAAAGTCATTCTTCAGAATGTTCGTCCTTCAAATCTTCTTGTGATTTTTTTTTGGGTTGGAAGATCTTATTTTGAGTTCTTTTTAGGTTTTTGAAATTCACTTCTAAAGTGTATCCAAATCGACAGGAAATTTCGTTCAGCGATGGTAGTTCTGGAGTTATTTTCGAAAGGTTTCAAATATTCATTAAGTGACGGGTATGAGACAGCCTCAACCAATCTTTGAAAAGTTTTAATTTGATGAAATTTTGAAAATTCAGTATTTTCTGAAATTCATTTGTTGCTAAGAAGTGAAATTACTCATGATCAATCTAACTAAAGATAGTTCTTTTGGGCCAAAGTTTCTCTTGCGAGTTTCAGTGTTTTGAGTCTCGTGACTTACCTAATGATTACAAAGTGTTGGTGCAATACTCAAGATTGAGAAATTTATGCCCTAACGAAAGAACTATTCTGAGGATTTTGTGTCTGGAACATGAATTTTTTTTAAGGGGTTTGAGAACAGAAAGTATGGAGCTGTGTAGATAGTTCCCAATGTTAAGGTGGGGAACATTGGAAAGGGCATCATCATCAGGGTGTCCATGCAACGTGCCAGAGTGGGGTTCTTCGTGGTGGAGAATGACGAAGAAAGCAGACTTATCACGAGATTACACTTCTAATTAAATATTATTATCTGTTAATCTACTATCTAGTCATTAAGATTTAAGTTGATAATGTTGCTTTTTAAATATTTATCTGACTAGAAAACCTGGTTTACTGACCAGTGACTACACTTAATATGTCGATCTCAATGCAATTTCTCTTTGAGAATTTAGCTAATGATGTTGCTCGTCTTTCTTGTTGTTCATCCTCCCTTTCACGATTCTCGATCGTGATTTGCACACTTTCGTCCGGCATCAACCTTAGCTCTTGCCTACATCCTATAGTTTGATTGGGTGTGCTGTTTTTCTGATTGAGCATTCCACTCTTAACTTTCGTGCAACTTTTTCTAACGATCATATCAGTTATATAACTATGACATCACACCTCCGTTTAACCTTTTTGAACAATTGACTTTGTAAGGAAAGTCCTGACTTAAAATCTTTCAAAACTTAATCCAGTCTATATGTGAAGGAGAGAATTGGAGTATATAAACTAAGCCTTCATTTAATGAGATTTATTTTTGGAATACTTATTTGTGGTCTCATAAAATTTTACATGCTTGACTTTAGTTTTTGAGTGCTCGTTCCACTCCGGCAGGCACCTCTTTGGTGTGTAATAAATTATTTGATTATGAATATAGTATTTGTTTGCTAGGAGGGAAGAAAATTTCGTTTCCTGTAAAAAAAAAAGCGAATTCACAAAAGGATTTCAATATTAAACATTAGCCCAAATTGGTGAAAACCCATACATGATATTTTACAGAAGTATATCCTACGATTGTCCGTGCCCAGTTTTATCCCATGGTCTTGATTAGGGAAATTGGCACTAATAGTCTGTAAACTTTGGCCTCGCATGTAATGTCAACATTGGACGTTTAATTGGTTCAATGTAATCCTTGAATTATTCCTAGATATTTTCAAATATACAATATCATACTTAAATTTTCAATTTGTTCAAACTAGTCTCTCAACTTTTTAACAAAGTCAAATCCGTCATGCAATACTAGTCAAAGATTGAACGGATTAAAAGCTCATGGATAATATTACATGACAAACTATATTTTGGGGATTATTTGTGCCAATTTACTATAGAAATTGTGTGTGTCCACTTTGGCAATGTGGTGATTCAATTGCAAGTGAGTTCAACCTCAGACTAACATGGTGTGTTTAATGATCATACCCCATTTCACGCGTGTATTTTCATTCAGGCATTTCATTTTTTAAGAATTGCTTAGTCATCCTCAATTATCTCGATCCAAATTTTTGTGAGGTCAATGCATACTTTAGCTGCGTGCTAAGTGCTTCTACCAATTCATTACGAGGCACGATCGAAGGTGTAATGATTTTCCTGAAGAGTAACTCCGTCAAATTTATGCACTAATCTAAATCATGAGGGGGGCGTTCTTTCTGCTTTCACCATCTACTTTCGTAGCTCTTGCTAAGCCATGAACAGATTGTTAAATGGAATGAGGACCCGAACAACTAATCAAGCCACTTCACAAGATAGTGGCTGGTGAATCACCCACCATTTATCCCCCGATGAATCCGAACCAACACTTTCGCAGCATATTCTCAGGAATCAATCTCAATCAGAGCAAGAAACTTGAAGCTCGAACTGATGCTAAAAGCCTCACATGATACGAATCAAGAAGGCATGAAGGCCACAGCTTGAAGCTCCGATTCTATCACGAACAGGCTTCTTCGCCATACTCAAGGAGGAAACAAAGAAAACAACCCTGGCTGACACACCACCTTAAAAAACAGAACAAAACCAAGGCTCCGTTTATTTGCAGAAAATGAACGATTAAAAGTTATTTTTCTAAAAATGGTCACTTGAAATAATTAGTCAGTAATATTTTTATCATTGATAACAGTATACGCCTAAACATTTCTTATGGATAGTGAATATATTTTTCGTTTAAGAAAATATTTCTCAAATCATTTATTTTTTCACGAAATAAGCTTACTAGATGTGTACTCTAGTATGTTTATTTTGCGAAGTTCTCTCCATGATATTGGAAATTAGCAAGTGGGGTCAGCTCAACCACATGAATCTTAATCTCAGCCACATAATTAAAAGATTTCTTGAAAGCCACGTCAGTTTTCAATGAAGAGAAAATGAAGTCTGTTGACAGAAAGTGATGAAGATGCAGTAGTTCCATTATCTGAAACTAGGCACCTAGATATTCCATTAGCCGGTGGAAATGTAGTTAACCCTTCAGAGAGTTCTCCATTAATTGTTGAATAAGAATTAATTATTTTAAGATGATCCTTCGAACAGAAACGCGAGCTTTTGAAGACCATCCGCTCTAAGAAATGTCCTTTACGGTGATCGTGAATAGCAATCCATATGCACAAGTAAATTGTATCTAGGGATATTAAATGTAACCAAATAAGCCTATCTTACTGCATTTCAAATCAAATTTCCTTACTTGGCATGTAAGTAGAAACATTGTCCAAAAAGTCAAAAACCTATTGTTTGACTATCAATTTAGGCTTAAACCTTATAATTGTGCTAATTTAATCTAAATAGCATTTTCCAATTCAGTCATAAATATTATAAGTGTGCCAATTTATTATACACTTTATGAGGGTTTTCCAATTTAGTTTTAATTTTTTTTTATGAATTATCAATGTAGTTCTTCTTGCTTATTTTGGCCGAAAGTTAATCACAATGATGGTTTAGTTAGCACTACTGGTCCCACGTGGTAAGGTGTGGTCAGTATTGATGTGTACAATTTTTTATTTTTTAGAAATTTCAACTTTTTATTAATTTTCATTATATTATATAATATTTTTGTTTTTTTTTTCATCACATGGCTGTGGGGCTACAAATCCGGATCCGGTGGGATCCAATTAGGGGGTCCTTTACATAGAGCCATCCGATTTATGATCAAACGGCTTCCTTTTTATAGGAGGGGGTTTTGTTTATTATTGTTATTTTTTTAAAAAAATAGTCGTTCTATCTTGGATCGGACTGCTGCGATCGCATCAAGGCACCCCTGCCCAAGATAGTACCCAGGTAGGGGATCCAAATGTGTGGGGCTACAGACCTCTATTGGCAACTAGGCGAGGGTTGATGGCTCTTGCTAGCCCTTGGGTGAGGCCTGCAAAGCCATGGCCAACAACGGGAGGCTAGCTAGCAATTGGCTTTGTGGTCCTCACCCATTGGTCGGCGAGGCTACTTTTCCTGTGAAGAAAAGGAAGAGAACAAAAAAAAATAATAGAGAGAAAAGGAATTAAAGTTAAAATTCAATAACGTTAATAAATAATTGGATAAAATAAAATTAGTCCATGAAAGCATCGGCTAAGCCAAGTAGAACGGATAGTATTAACTAGATTATCACCTCAAAATTTTTTGTCAAAATTAGCTAGAACAATTATATTGGCAATTGTTATAATGATAAAAGTAGTTCAAAAAAAATTTCCCAACTATTGATTTGTCTAATGTGGTCTCTAAACTTTAATTTAATGTATGATTATTTAAAGAAAATCTTAATTTATTCAATGTGGTCTCTACAGTTTTGTGACATGTTCAATATTGTCTTCGGATTATATGAAAATATCGAATGTTGTCATTATATTAATTCAAGTTTAGAGACAACATTAAATATTCGAACATAATTTAGAGATTAGATTAAATATATACCAAATTTTCAGGAATCAGATTGAATGAATTAAAAGATTATATGTAACATTGTGTACTAAATTAAAATTTATGGATCGCATTAGATAAATCATGTTGTACATTAGACTAAAGTTCAATAACCATTTATATTGTTTTCCATTGACAATATGTTAAAAATTTTAGGACTAAATTCACAAATCATCAAAAATTTAAGAGTAAACTAGTGGAACTGAAGATGTTTGAGATTAAATTAGTTGTCGGTTAGCCGTATAATAAGTTTAGGATTTTCAGCTCAATTTTCTACAAATACATCCCACTCAAGTGGGGTTTGTTTAGAGCAAGGAAAATATGAAAATAACGCATCAGTTTCTTAATCATGAGAAAGGAATGGGAGAATCACTAGTTCCAAAGTATTAACGCAGGGACAATAGTCAATGTCTCATAGTCGCTCAACAAACCTCTTTCATTACGGACGTGAACCTTGGGGACTAGCCCAAATTAGGACGAATCCGAGATGATTTGGACGGCTATAGCCATCCCATCTGCATCGGACGACTGCAATTTAAAAAAAAAATCAAATCCCTCTTATTAATAGGTGCCATCCGATTTCCGATCGGACGGTCCCAAAACTAAGATCCTCTACCATGACGATAGGAGAGATGGATAGGCGATTCCAACGCTTGAATCCTACCGAACCCAAGTTAATGTGGAACATACATGAGACCCCAAGGCCTAGACCCAATGATTATGCTTGTCAAAATGTCCAAATTTTTACATTTTATTGAAGTAAGGATGAAGTTCCATCATTAAGGATCATATGGTTGACAATGCTTTTTTCCAAGCACGTACATCCATCGAACAGGTACGGACTCTTGTCAGCTAGCGTACTTAGCCTTGTACTCCATCCAGAGCTGGTCAACGTTCTTGCCTAGCAGGTCGACAAAGAAGTCATCACTGTAACCAGTCCTCATCTTCTTGTTCAGCTCGGCCACGAACCCTCTTCTGAGGCCATTGCAGTAGTCAAGAAACCGGGCTGTGACATCATACCCATGGTCCCACCTGTCGCCCTTGCCTGGCCCCACCCAGTGGCTCGGCACATATCCTGACCGGAGCCTCACGAAGTCCGCGATCCCCTCGATGAGCCCGCCGGGGGCCTGCCCGTCCCCGTCCCACTGCCAAACGTGCGCCATCTCGTGGTACAGGACCCCGGTGAACTCCCGCTTCACGTCACCGGAGAAGCCACCCAGGTACGTGGCGCTCACGTGGATCTCGTCGTTGCTCTCGTACGCCACGCCGTCCATGTTCTCTATGAACAAGTTCACTTTCCCGACGCTCTTGCGATCCCCAGTGGCGTACTGATGGAAGACCCTCCATATGAAACCGGTAGCCGCTGTCATGGTCCTGCAGCTGTAGGGAATGCCAATCTCGCTGGAGAAGATGGTGCCGCCGGTGGTGTTGCCAGCGTTGTCCGTCACCGTGTATTGGCGTGCAAGACGAGAGGACTACTAGCGAAGCAAGGAAGAGCATTTGGGTTGACATCGCTTGGGTTAGACAAAAGTTGCTTTTCTAGTTTTTTTGCTTTGCGCAAATATGTTGTTGTCCAGCCTCGGCTTATTTATAGAGGAACCCTAGATACAATGCATGGGCCTAAATTTCTTGAAGGAATGCGATAATAGTTTGAATTTTTACATCTGGATATTGCTTAGTGCAAGTGGATTAGTCTTTTTTGAGTGAGTCCGACTTGCTTTCCCTACTTAATCTGCTATATAATGCAATTAAACAGATCCTCTTGGCTTTTTCAGGTACAGTCTGAGTTTTTTTTTTCCTCAGCGGCTCAAAATTCGTCAATGCTTTTTGGAGTAGAGTGTGATTTTTCGCGCATCTCTAACAATATAATTGAAGTGATAGTATATTGGATGCTTCATTCGATCCATAGAGTTGTATCAATGTAATTCTATTGATAAATACATCACGTTATAATAGATTTATTGCATGTATTTATATTGTTTTAACATGAGCTCGGTTTTCCTCTTCTAGAATTAAAATGCAAAATAAAGATAACAAAAAATAATAGAGTGAAACATATTCCATCACAGACATAAATTTTTGTTGATAATTAAAATATTTTCCTTCACTAATTATTTCAAATAATACCAACGATCATTCTAGCTATAGACTTCTCGAACATGCTGACGAAACAGCTGCAGGCCTAAAGCTATCCGGCAAAGACCTCCTCACCAGCGTAGCCTGAAACCAATCGACAGCTTCCGCTGGACAACCCAGCTGAATAGATCTGGTCATCGTCATAAGTCCAAGCAACCGCGTTCCTGTCGGGCATTTTCTCGAACACTTACGCGCCGAAACCAGGCCAGCAGTACCCTTTACAAGCATGTCATTTAATGCATACCCAACACACGCATCAGGATTACTAGGGAAAGCCCATCTTCAAGCATATGAACGGAAGTATCGAGTGCTTTAAACCCACGCGATTATTGGCAGAGCAAGGAGATTATGGAACTCCAAGAAACCAAGGCCCGGAAAATCCTCTCCGACTGAGACCAGTCAATGAATTTGTTAGAGGGACAGATGGGCGCGTTGAGAATCACCGGACTCGGGATCCAGATGGGACAGAGAAGGTGAGGCGTTCCGGATGGGACCCATAACGGGACATGCGGTCGAGGAGGGATGTTGCTCTGCGGAGGCGGCCGGCATCGAGGTGGGTAACCAGTCGGCGGTCGAGGTTGAGGGTGAGAGGATTTCGTGAGAAGGAGAGATCTTGATACAGAAGGGCGGAGAGAAAAGAGACAGACTCGTTGCTCCATGCAAGACGAGCTTGGTCTGTCACATCGAAAGAGCACCGAGAGAAACAAGTAATGGAACCATGAGGCAATTCTCCTACGAAATACGGGAATTAACAGACGCTAAAAGCATCCAGTTTCACCAATTACAGGGCCAGTTATCCTCTAGAACTACATTCATTTTACAAACTACTCATACTAAAAGAAGAGAAAATCACACTATGCTCAATTCCATCATCTTATTGTCATTATGAACTTGGCTTCCATCAGAAATTATTTAAGCAATTGATGAAGTGGAGAATGATTCAAGTTCTATCCGAGTGCTAACGTCACCAACTAGGGTCTCGGACGGATACAGAAGCGGCTTTGAGGGCAATATCAATTTGTTGATTTCTCCTTCCAGCATTTCGAGGACTCTCCTCATTGATGGCCAATTAGTTGGGACTAACTGTATACACCAAAGGGCCACTATTGCCATCTTCCTAGCTATCTCTCTTTCCTTTTCTGCTACTTCCATTTCAACCTCAGTTTCTTTATTGAGTTGATCATAAACCCACAAAGGGAAGTAAATTTGACTTAAATGGTCAGCCTTTGCGTTGAGATTTCTTCTTCTACTAGCCATTTCCATCAGCAACATACCAAAACTGTATACATATGATTTAAAAGAGACACCGCCAATGTCCTTGTAGAATAGCTCTGGAGCCATATATCCGAAAGTTCCTCTTACAATAGTCAACTATACGATGTTGTGGTTTGTAGGATAAAGCTTTGCAAGTCCGAAGTCAGAAACTTTAGGAGTGAAAATTTGATCTAGAAGGATGTTATGAGGCTTGATATCAAAATGTAGAATTTGCATGATGCATCCTCGATGTAGATATTCTATGCCCCTAGCCACACGAAGAGATATCTCATATATTCTCTTATAATCAAGAGAGTAGTTGCCATCTTTTGAGAATGCTTATCCAAAAACCCATTCGACATGAAATCGCACACAAGAGCAAGCTTAGAGTTGTCACAGCAGAAACCAACAAGTTGAACCACATTAACATGGTGGATCCTTCCGATAGTAGCCACTTTGCTTATGAAATCTTGGCCATTAGATTTTGGTTTGTTCAAAATCTTGATAGCAACTTCAGTGCCACTTCTAAGTATTTCTTTGTACACATAACCATATTTTCCTTCTCCTAATTTGTGTTTGAAATTTCTTGTGATTTTCTTTGTCAGGACACGCCATGCCCCGCCCCTAGGCACGCGACAGTCACTGATTTCTTTCCTTCTCTTTGACCATCGAATGACAACGTCCCCGGACTTGTCGCCGACCTTCAAGTCTTCAACGAAAGCGTGGGTCTTCTCCCACAGTACTCACCCCCAAATAACTCCTTAAACATACACCTGAAAATGGTTAATAATAATGGGATGAGATATAAATATCTCAGTGAAGGAACCCTAACCTAAAACTAGGAACACCACTGCCCTATGGTCCCTATCGCGTCTCTTCCGTCAATTATCACATATCTCTCTCACCTTGAATTTAATCGACTTCCTATTTTATCATATCAATGACTAATCCTACACTTAGCTTCAAATTCTGACCACATCGTCAGATCATTCACCATCATGACTAAACTTGTTAGTCACCAGTCTCCGACTGGAACTCAGCTCAAAGCCGTTCAACTACGTCGCCTCGTGACCACAACCAGTAAATGTTTCTAGTGCTACCATAGTCACTGACCAACCCTCAATTGACTTGGCTTCTAATTGATCCAACGATGTTGTCTTTTTCATAACACGACCCATCACTAGTCTCTCGCATAGCTAATCAAATTTACCTATAAGTCAATCAATCAATGACCGAGACTTAGCACTAAACCAAAACAAACCAGTCACAATCATCCAACATATAACATTATATAAATAAATAAATGACAAATAAATAAATAAAATGCAGAATAACTAAATAATGCATTATTAAATAAATAAATTGCGTAATTAAAAGCTTAAGGCCGTCAACAACCGGCCTAAGACCCTAATTAAGCCTTCTCGACTCGTCGTCATTTTTCACGTAATGGTCCACATTGTCATCTTACCATCAAATTGGCTTATTGGCCAAACCATTCATTCATATACCGTCGCCAAGTCTATGGCACGTTATCATCCCATCTATCGGTTTGCTCAGTCGCTTAGTCCATAGCACTATTCGATTCGCCAATTCCATGGCACCGTTTTATCGCCGATTCTAAGGCACAACATATCGAATTATAGTCGGCTCAAGTCATCCCATCAACCGATCCCTAGGGCCCATTGCCCTATTTTCTCGGCTAGAAGCCAAAATCAAAGCGAATTGGGGTCCACGACCACTACGGTCAACTCGCAAGATCAAACGGCTCGTCTCGGCCGTGTAGATGCCCAATCGGGTCCCGTCAACTTCCAATTTAAATTAGGGCACATTTGCCTCATAATTGGCCTAATAAATATTAAAATAAATAATAATTCCAAAAATTCCTCAACAAATTTCCCTTCATCAATTTCGTAGTTCCAGTTGTCACCAATTACCGTCTCGATGACCATTAACCTCTGATTAGGCCTCTTGGGCACATAATCGATCCATTCAAACACCAAACCCTCGGCATTCTAATCCGAGTTACAATCAGGCCTCCAATTTACTCCATCAATCCTCTGATCAAACCTACGTCAAATCCATGGTATATTAACAACAATTGGTCTAAATTATCCATCTAATTGACTAATTCTAATCGAGCCATGCTATTTCGTCGATACCGTGTACCCGGCTATAATTGGCCCTATTATCCGTTCACACTGCCAAGGTGCCAATTCGATCCCATCAATGTCCAATTTATGCCAATAAGTCCTATTGACCTCAACAACAGTGATTAGGGCCCCATGGCCATCTAATCGGCCCAAAACAATGATTACGGCCCCCATGGTCACCTAATCCTTTAATTACATCTCTCGACCATCCAATTGGTCATAATAATCCTCCTTATCACCTCCATAGCTCAGCAGTCATTAATCACCCATCATCAACAATCACAAATTTTCTCGTTCATTCGTTCAAGTGCCTAATCATCCAAATACCCATGATAACTCTAATAATCAATTCATTCCTTCAATCACACAATCCAGCCATCTAACTAATTCATCGAACTCATCCATTCATTCCTATAAGTCTACTAAAGCAATAGCACGCGTAATAGAGGATTAAAATCCACTCACTTGGCATTTTTCTCGAAAATTGCGATCCACGGTGGCAACACGATCCAAGCACTTCCGATTGCGTTCGGACTCGATGCGGCTCTCCAATCTTCAATCCGACATCATGGATGGGACGGTCGAGGTCTGGGATAGCTTATGGACCTCTTGGGCAACTCCGGCGATCCTCCGACACCGGCGTCGGCGACCCTTCGGTGAAGTTCCGGTGAAGTTCTGGTGAGCCTCCTGGAGGTGGCCCATGGCCGTAGGAGGTCAGCCGGGCCCATGGCTGAGACGACAAAGGCCCATGATGGCCGGATCTGCTTCGGCCGAGCTCGAACAGGCCCCCCCCCCCCCCCCAGGCCAAATAATATGGCCGGACCCGATTAGAGCTTGGGTCAGTCTAAGCCCGATTAGAGCATGAATCGTTCAGGCCTCGATTCGTCCAAATCCAAATAAAATCGATCAAATCGAAGGCTTAGGGTTGACTCACCAAACTTGAAGGAGTCGATTGGTGCCGATGGTGGGGGCTGGGTGTCGCCGGAACGGCGAGGGTGGCCCGACGGAGCTCACGGCCCAAACAGGGGGAAAAGCTGGCCGTGAGGGCTCCTGTCGAGGGTTGCCAGCGACGATTCAAGTTGAGTTGGCGGCAGCAATTGGCTAGGTTGTGCAGCTGGCGTTGCGAGCTTTCCAACGGCACCAAGCCCGAATCCAACGGAGCTCTGAGCTGGGAGAAAGGGGGCGTCAAAGGGGAGGAGCTCACTCAGGTGGAAAAAATAGAGGGAGGGGCTCGCGTAGGGGAGAAGGCTCGCCGCCGGCCCCGTGGCGGCCATCCAATGGCCACGACTCAGGCCGACGGGACGCCTATGTCGTCTGGCAAACGTAGCCCTTCCGTCGGTCGGCCACTAGCTGCGTAGTGGGACCCGCGTGCTCGTGCACTTCACCCACTCGACCAAATGCCGAAAAGGGATGGAAGAGAGGAGGAAGGGCTAGGCCAGGTGTGTGGCTGGGTTGGGCTGGGCTAGGCTGGGCCCACGCAGCTCGGGCCGGATCTGGTTTGGGTCTGACTTAGTTGCCCGTGAGTCTGCCTGGCCCATTGACCGGTCTGAGTTGACCGTTGACTATCAACGGTCAACGTTGACCAGACTTGACCAAAAGTCAACTTTTTTCCAATTTTCCAAAATTACCCATAGGCCCAAAATTTGCTTCTTTTGGGGCCAAAATGCAATTATCTATAAGTCGGAGGACTAAAATGCTATTTCCGAAAGTTCGGAATCGCCCAAGACGAATTTTCATGGTTTAGTCCGGGGCTCTCCCGAGGCCGACGGGCCAATACTTAAACCCGTAATTTCGTCCAATAAGACCTCGAAAACGGGCCGAAAGCGGGCTGTTACATTTTTGATATTTGAGTAAGAGTACCTTATGGGCAAAAAGTTGTTATGAGCTTGTAGGAATTCTTCAATGTTTCCATCCATCGCTAGGTGCCTTCTCCTCCACTTATAGACTAAAAAAGTCAACACACATGGAGCTCCGAGTATGAATTTTGCTGGGATAAAGTGGCCTATAGAGAAATTTGGCAATAGATTAGTGCAGTGTTACAATTTTTCTGATACATAGACAGTTCTCTTATTTGTCAAAGTGCTACTTGAGATCTTCATATTTGTGAGGAGAAAAGGACTAGTCATACCCAGGACAAAGGCGATATTCGGAACTGCATTTGGCGCAACATTGTAGATGGTAATCCGCGTGGAATTATCTGTAGAGGAAAAAGAAATTCATCCAAGATGATTGAGAACGATTAATGAGAACTAACGACCAATCAATGAAGAACTAAATCAATCATTTCAACAGTTTACTAAAAAGTAAGTTACGTTAAGCTATAATCCAAGTCAAAGATAAATTCATACAATCACTGCGAAGTGCAAAGACACTCTTTTGTTCATTGAGAGTTGCAAGTGGAGAAGTCTAGAATTAAGAAGAGTGGATAATTTCCTCTCCCATAAGGCGCTCAGATCCAACTTTATTCTATTCACTTGTTGAATCCATGGCACCTGATCATGATCACGAGTTCGCGAGCCACTCGCTCGTAGTTATAATTATACGAACTTCATCCATCTATGCAAAGTCTATTCACCCGCGGAATAGAAAGTCTTCAAAAATATTATCAGAAACTAAAAACTATGCAAGGCTAGTTACAGATCAAACTAAAAACTATGCAAGGCTCTCGGGCTTGTGTCAGATCAAACGTTTTTTTACCCAAACAAATATAAAGGAATAGTCTCAAATCCAGAAAAGCCCCACGGTTCGTTCAGATAAAAAGAAAACAGAGCGAGAGAGAGCAATGCTACTGAACCTACAAGAAACCTTAACTCTTTTTACACAAGCGTCAACTTTTTTCTATTGGATATTTAACGAAACTAATAAATCAACGTATGCAACCCACATGATACGGTATCTGATTGAAAGTAGCCACATTACTTTGTAAGTAAACATGGGTAAAGACTAATAATTTAAGAAGGAGAAGAGAGAAGGAAGGAAGGAAGGAAGGAAGGAAAGCTTCACGAAAAGTCGCTTACTGGAGTAATAGTGATCGCATCCCTTCCTTCCATATCTGAAACCTAAGAAGCAAAATGAAAGTTTTCTTTCTTGCTTATTGAGCCCCTCATCCTGGAGGGTGAATCCCTCGGCATATGAGTAGATAATGCCCAATTAGGGCATATGAGTACCTTTTCAGTTGGAAAACATTAGGAGGCGTGTCGGAAGAGTGTCCTCCCTCGGTACATGACCTGGTATCCACATACGAAGTAGAAGGAACAGGTTGTGCGCACTTCAGGAAGGCCACCGTCGCTCCTGAGATATCAAGGAAAGGAGTGTATGGACTGTGGGCGTTGGTGAAGTTGGAGTACGTCAATGAGTAAAGTGGTAGAGATGAGCAATTACTCTTTTGAAGTCCATCGTCAACCACCGTGATGAAACCGTCAAAACTTTTTTCACCAAGATATTCATAATAATGAATTGACTTCACATAATATCGGCCAGCAAATAGATATAAAACAGTTTGGTTATTTTCATAAGTTAGCTCGTATTTAGGGTGGCCGCAACCTTCTGGGTCGCCCTTCAATCGAAAAGGGTAACTTATATTACAGATTTCGCCGCAAAATGAAGGAGGGCACAAGTGATACTTTGTCCCACCGCAAGATGCCCCTAGCAGTAGAGCTTGCAATACGAGGTGGAAAACAGGGAAAACCGACGTGCAGCTGGGAGAATGAATCATCTCTCCGCTGTTTGATCTGATGCATGGAAAGTTTTAGCTAATTAGCAATGCGATGGAGGCTCAATAAAAAGGATGCATATTATGATTGAAAAGACTTGGAGTTGTCGGTCATCAAAATCTCCAAGTCAATCGATAAAACCAAGTCACAGCGAAGGAAAACTAAGTAGTGTCGACCAGCCGCCAAGCTTTACTATATTAGTGGCAAGTACGAAGAAAACTTTCCGACAGCTTCTAAATTTAATGTTTTGTGGCAAATGACTTTTCTCTAGGAATCAATTCAATATCGTATAAATGAATCAACTTGAATATTTTGTCCCCAAAATTGAACCAAAATCCTTTCAAGACCAGTCACCTTGTGAAATTTCAACACGAAATGAAAACAACTAATCTGGCAGACCTGGCATGATAGTCAAACATGTCACCATCACCCATCTATTTTCCTCGAAGATTACAAGTTATTACTCTCTCATACCATCTATTCAAAAATCTTGTCCAATCTTGTCTTTTACTCATCATCTTTATCCGTTGACGTGCATGTGTACAACTCATTATGCCAATTTTGCATTCTGGTCCTAATACGCCTGCCATGACTAATAGTTTAAAAATATATTCCACATTCATTTACATCGCCTATGGTGATCGACACTATTGCGCTAACTCCACTCAGCCCTATATGATTCCATGATATATATTTTTTCTTTTTACAGTCAATCCCAACAATTTATATTGTCTTAGTCAAGATTCTACACCTTTGATTTTTAGTCTTAGCCTCATAAAAAATTCTAGCAGAATCTTCCAACCATGGAAATTGAGTGGAGGGGGGGCGCGACACCAAGCGTTCAATTTATATTCATCAATAAAGACAAGATAGTCAATGCCTTGTCCTTCATTCAACATAATTTATCAAACATCCTCTATTTGAACCGATATCTAAAATCCAACACAGTCCCATTTAGTCGGGTGAAAAGCATTCAACCTGCAAGGTATACATATTTACAAGTTGCAACTCATGACATGATTTTAATCTCTTGATCGACGCTATTGGGCTAACTCCCTAATCATTATGTGAAAATTTATTTTAGTCACTTGATGGTGTCATGGCAAAATGGATCAAAAACCCATATTTCAACTCATATTGAATAATGTAGATCATAAATGTGTTAATTTAAAAGGTTAAATTGGTCTTAAATTGGCCACTTAATAACTTAATGGGCATTAAATGATTTTTAAATGGGTCACAAATTGATTATCTAATTAATTTTAAGTGTTATTAACAAATTGTTGCGACCTCTCCGAAGGTGCGCCACCTAGGGTTAGGTTAATGGATTGCTCAGATTAATCCTAGCTCAAGTTTTCTCAAACTCATACCAATTCACGACTTTGGTTTCACTTTTTAATATGCAAATATTTTCAATTTGGAGTCGTCACTGACCTATTCATGATGGGTCGGTTAGGAACCCATGTAATGTATCGGGAGTTAAGCTTTACTCTTACGAACCAGAGATCTAAGAGAATGGGGACTTGGTTATGCTAACCTATTCTAACACCCTTTTAGTAGCTTTTCACTTATTTCCAAAAAAATTGGCAGTTGGCAGGCAATTTGAGTTAATTTTAAATCTTTTTCTAACATACAATGATGACCATATGGGTACGCAAACATTAATGTAAAACAATGAAGAAATAAGAAAACAAATTAAAATATCTAATCAAATATGCCATGCATGAAAATCTAACCGGGTCGGGAAAAAGAGGAGAGAAAAGTAATTGGGTCGGGAACCAAACCGGGTCGGGTCGGTTAAAAAAATATCTGAAAGAAAATGATTTTAAAAAAAAATTTAAATTAAAAGTAAACTGGAAAAATAATAAAGAAAAACATAAAAAGAAATTGGGTCGGGAACCGAACCGGGTCGGGTCGGTTAGGACCTGACCCGCTCGGTGGGAGCCCAGCGAGATCAGAAGGCGTATGGACTGCATCGGCCCAGTCCAACTCTTCCTTCCACGCGCGGCCCACGTGCAACAAACAACAAAATCCTGCCCAAATCAAAGCCAGTCCAAAATCAATTTCGGCCCAGTCTCTCTTGCACGTGAGACACCCTGCCCATGAACAAACTCGGTCCAACTCCGGTCTTCTTCCTCCTGGCGCATGACCAGCGACCAGAATCCCCACGGGCGGCTCTCCAGCGTTCTGCCTCATCTCGACGGAGCCACGGTGGAAGACCAGCTCTCCGGTGGCTCGCCGGCACCAATGCAGCACACAAACAGGGAACAAAAACCACACGAAACAAAAAAAAAAAAAAAAAAAAACGAAAGCAGATTCATGCAGGCAGTTCATCGAACGGGTAAGGTGCAGTAAAGGTTTGGCTTGCAGGATCAAAAAGGGCTTGAAATCTAGACTTATAACGCATTAGGGATGATCACAGAAGCAAAAAAAATGCATTATAGGAGCATAAAGATCAATCAAATCGACCACAACACTCTCGGCACAGTGGAACACGGTGAAGACAAAACCTATAAAGGTCACGGGAAAGCAAGAGAACGCAACCAATTTCCCTACACGGCTCGGGAGCAGTGAACGGGCGCGCTCGAGCGAGCTCGAGCCAAACCGTAGTTCATCCGTGAAGTCTCCCGACCGTGATCCTCAGGAATGCTTGCTCGGACGAATGGGCCATGACCGAAACTCACCGGTGAAAGCTGGAAGAAAACGAACGGGACGAAGCTGCGGACGAGTCGCCGGAGCCGGAAGTCAAGCGGGGAAGGTTTCGCGAATGAGCCGCCGGGTCGTTTTTTTTTTTTTTTTCCCTTTTAGGCAAGAGACCAAAACGAAATTTGGTCAAATATTCGCCAGATTTGACCGAAATCTCTCTCCTTTTTCAGCCAAAAAAAAGGCCCCACCTTTTGTCTTCTCTCTCCTGGACGATTTTAGGCAATGGGAGAAAGCATATATTTGGTCAAAGATTTGACCGAATAATGCTATATATCCTTTCCTTTTATTTTCCCCTTTTGCCCCTTCTAAGTTGCGGAGAAAAATTCCCTCTCGGTCAAGTCTTTTATCCAAGAGTCAAAGCAAATTGTCTCTTCTTATTTTGTTTCCTCTTTTGCTCTATTTCTTCTTTTGAACCAAATGTATTTTACTCGATATATGCCCAGTATTTCCTTCCTAGTCAAAATATGTCACAATCGATGATGCTCTTTCCTAATATGCAAAATGCCCCTATTAACTGTATGCAGAAAATAATAAAATAAAATAAAATAAAATAAAAAAAACAAAATTCCTATTTTAACTTATGCAAAATGAGGCGCAAAATTCATAGGGAAAAAATAATTATCTTTTAAAAAATATATATAAAAAATTGAAATTTTAAAAATAAAAATTTAGAAGAAACACAATTTACTAATAAAGGAAAAATTGCCAAAAAAGTCATAGACCTTTACCACTTATGACTATTCAGTCCTAAATTTTTTCCACTTTTGCCATTTAAGTCTTTTCCAACGGATTTTGGCCAAAAAATGCCTATGTGGTAACGACGTGATGATGTTAGAGCTCGTCGACGATGGCGGAGTGACAACATGTCCAAAACAAGATTTTTCTTTTTTTTTTCTTCTTTTTTCTTTGCGTCGGCCACTCCAAAGGGCGGTGAAGCCCTTGCTGGCGACAGGCAAGGGAAGTGGGGGATGGAGAAGCTGTCGTGGCCCTTGCCTGCCACCTGTGAGGGCCAAGCGAGGCCGCCCTTGCCCATATCTGGGTGGGGCGGCCTCGCTAGTGGTCAAGGGCGGCCTCGCTTGGCCCTCACTGGTGGCAGGGCAACGCAGGCCTGCCCAAATCTGGGCTGGGGCGAGGCTATCCTACCCAGATCTGGGCGAGGCAGTCCTCGCTCGGCCCCCATCGGCCGCTGGTCGTCCTCTCCAATGCTCGGCGGGGTCCAAGCGAGGCTAGCCTCTCCAGTGGTTGGCAGGGGCCGGGTGAGGGCGACAATAGCCTCCCCAGCCTCTACCGACCTCGCTCGTAGTCGGCGAGGGTTTCGCCGCCCTTTGGCGTCGGCGTAAAAGAAAAGAGAAGAAAAAAATTTGTCTCCATATGTCGCCCCGTCATCGTCCCATCGTCGTTGGCAAAGTCCGATCATCGCCATGTAAGTATTTTCTGGCCAAAATATACCGAAATGGCTTAAATGGTAAAGGTGGAAAATGTTTAGGACTGAATCGGCTTAAAAAACAGGTTGAAGACTGAATCGGCATAAGTGGTAAAGATTTAGAAATTTTTTGGCAATTTTCTCTACTAATAAAATATAGGCTTAAACCATAAAAAGCCTCTAGCGATTCGGGAGCACTGTCCAACACCGAGGTAGCCTCCCTACAAAATTTGGTGCATTTACAAGGGTGACATTTTACATGGATGTTTTACACACCTAATGCTTTGCCAGCGTCTGGCTAAATTTTGGCCTAAAGTCAACCTCGTCAAGATTTTAAATGAAGGATACAATTGGATTATGCTTTGTCAGAGAATTCTAATCGTGATTAGTTTGGCCAAATTAAATTGTTGGATAACCAGAAATTGCAACTTTAACAATATTCGTCCGATTTCGAACATGTCCAAAAAATTACTGTTGTCATAGAGTTGGTACCGATCAAGAATATCTATCCTAAATTTTATGACTCCTTGAAGATCGCCTTGGTGGGAGTTCTCCTAAGAGAGATATCATCGGTTTTTCTCTCAATTGCTCATATGGCTCATTTCAATGGAATCTGTGGTCCCTACACTTTGTGAGAAATCCAATTGCATGTTTGGACTCGCGAGCTTTCCATCCACGAAATCTATGGCTCGATCGGAGAGAGACGAATTCTCATAATAGCGCCAAAAGCCAAATTTTATTTAAAAAAATGGTAGAGGTCAAGGTCAAAATGCCCATTTAGCTTTTCGAAGGGCTAAGCTTTAATATTGAAGGGAGTTTGCGCTCCTTCTAGCCCTTCTCCCTTCAAACGCAAAAATCTATCATAAATAGGAGGTTATATTGCTCATTTTTCTGTAAAGCCAGTTAATTCCTCTCTTTCTCACTCTTGAAAATTATCAAACTGAACTTTTTTTTTCTCGAAAGTGCATGTAAAAATAGTCCATTCGACCAACTATAATAGGGTGTTACCATCAAGAGATTGTAAGGCAAGGGATCCGAATAATGGTCACGAAGCCATAATGATTAGGGAAAAGCCCATCTTCAAGCGTATGAACGGAAGTCTCGACTGCTTCATAGCCCATGGGATTATTGGCATAGTAAAGAGATCAAGGAACTCCAAGAACCAAGTCCCCTTTATAATCCATGTCCCTAAAAATCCTCTCTGCCTAAGTTTTTTTTTTTTTTTTGACGAGCTCTCCGCCTAAGTTCAGTCGTTGGTTTTTGAGTAGGGCTGATAGGCGAGTTGAGAATCACCGACTCAGGCTCCAGGTGGGACCAAGCAAGCCCATGATGGACAGGCTAAAACGCGAGAGCAAATGTAGGACTTGAGGAGGAGAGAGAAGGTGAGTAGTTCGGGATGGGACCATAATGGGACATGAGGTCAAGGTGGCATGTCGCTCCACGAAGGCGGCCACCATTAACGTGGGTAATCAAGCGGCCGTCGAGGTGTAGGGTGAGAGGTTTTGGTGAGAAGGAGAGAGCTTGATATAAGAGGGCGGAGAGAAGAGAGACAGAGTCATTACTCCATAAAAGAAGCGCTTGGCCTGTCATATCAAACAAACAGTATGGGGTCTATTCTTCTACAGAACATGGGAATTAGCAGATGCTTAAAGCGTCTAGTTTCATCAATTACATGGCCTGTTACCGCTATGGAACTATGCTGATTTTACATATCACCCATACTAGGAGAATAGAAATTCATATCATGCCCAATTCCATAATATCACTATTATTCTCAATGTGGCCTCCTTCAGAAATTGTTAGAGCACATGATGAAGTGGAGAATGATTCAGTTTCAATATCAATTTCGACATCGTCAGCTGGTGTTGCAGATGGATACAAAAGTGGCTTCGGGGGGAGTCTCAATTTGTCGATATCTCCTTCAAGCATTTCCAGAACTCTGCTCATTGATGGCCGATCATTTGGGATTAATTGTATACACCAAAGGGCAACTATTGCCATCTTCCTAGCTATCTCTCTTTCCTCTTCATCTTCTACCATGTCAACCTCATTTTCTTTATTGAGTTGATCGTAGATCCACAAAGGGAAGTAAACTTGACTTGAACGGTCTGCATCTGCATTTACATTTCTTCTTCTACCAGCCATTTCCATCAGCAACATACCGAAACTATAAACATCGGATTTATAAGACACTCCACCGATGTCCTTGTAGAATAGCTCCGGAGCCATATATCCTAGAGTTCCTCTTGCAAGAGTCAATGATACGATGTCGTGGTTCGTAGGGTAAAGCTTTGCAAGTCCAAAGTCCGAAACTTTGGGAGTGAAATTTTGATCTAGAAGAATATTGTGAGGCTTGATATCAAAATGTAGGATTTGCATGTCGCATCCTCGATGTAGATATTCTATCCCCCTAGCCACACCAAGAGATATCTCATATATTCTCTTATAATCGAGAGAGTAGTTGTCATCTTTAGAGAAAAGGTGCTTATCCAAAGACCCGTTTGACATTAATTCATACACAAGAGCAAGCTTAGACTCGTCGAAGCAAAAACCAATAAGTTGAACCACATTAATATGGTGGATCCTTCCGATAGTGGCCACTTCGCTTATAAAATCTTGGCCATTAGATTTTGGTTTGTTCAAAATCTTGACAGCAACTTCACTGCCACTTTTGAGTATTCCCTTGTACACACAACCATATCCTCCTTCTCCTAATTTGTGTTTGAAATTTCTTGTAATTTTCTTGATATTTGAGTAAGAGTACCTTATTGGCAAAAAATTGTTATGAGCTTGTAGGAATTCTTCGATGTTTCCATCCATCGCTAGGTGCCTTCTCCTCCACTTGTAGACTAAAAATATCAACACGCATGGTGCTCCGAGTATGAATTTTGCTGCGACGAAGTGGCCTACAGAGAAATTTGGCTATAGGTTAGTGTAGTGCCGCAATTGTTTTGTACATACGAAGTTTTTTTTTATGTCAAAATGTTTCCAGAGACCTTTATATTTGTGAAGGGAAAAGGACTAGTCGTACTCCAGACAAAGGCGATATTTGCACCGGCATTTATCGCCACATTATGTACGGCACTACTCCACTTGGGCTTGTCTGTGAAAAAAAGAGGAGAAAATTCATTCGAGATAACTGAGAACGAAAAAAGAAAAAAGAACTGAATTTATCATTATAACAATTAAACGTAAAAGGAAGTTCCGTTAAGCTACAAAAGAAGTCAATGATAAATTCACACAATCACTTCAAAGTGCAGAGACACGCATTTGGTCATTCGGAGTTGCAAATGGAGAAGCAACTCAAATTCAACTTCATTTTTTCCCTTGTGGAATTCATGTTACCTTAGCATGATCATGATGAGTTCACGAGCCACTCGTAATTCTAATTTATGAACATCATTCAGGACTGGGGAAGTTCATCCACCCACATAAAAGAAGATGCCAAAAACATCATCAACTATTCGAATAAACCAAACAAATTTTCCTTTAGTGTATACAATTAATCCCAAAAACATCATCAACTATTGCAAGGGACACGAGCTTTCATCAAATCAAACAATTTTCCCCAAAGAAATATAAAAAAATTGATGATTTGTTAGCAAAAGAGAAAAAAAAAGAAAAAAGAAAAGAGTAATGCTACCGAATCTACTAAGAAATCTTACTGAATTTTTTTTACGTGGGTCATGTGACAATTTTATCTAAAGAAAGTGATGAATCATTGTGTGCGCCCTTCATATGACAAAATCCAACTGTAATTTGCTACGTTACTTTGCGTGTAAATTTGAACAAACATTTACGAAAAGAAGAGGAGGAAGAGGAAGAAAGAATGAAAAGCTTCACAAAAAGCCGCTTACTCAAGTGATAATGATGGCACCCATCCCTTCCGTATCCGAAACCTAAAAAGCAAAATCCAAATCGTCTTCCTGGCGAAAAGGGTGGGCTATAAGCGATAGTGAATCCCTCGGCCATCGCGTTGTGGAGGTCCTCATATGGAGTGCTCGTGCGATTATACTGATCCCCTCTTCCCTCCCATATAGAATTCGAAGTAGATGACATCATGGTTATGGTGCAAGAATCCTCAATGTCCCCTATTTTGGTAGAGTACCCACAAAGTAGAGCGTACGAGTACACTTCCGTTTGGGAAACATTAGCAGGCGTGTCGGCGGAGTATGCTCCCTCGATACATGGTTTGGTATCAACATATGAAGTAGAAGCAACCGGCTGTGAGCACTTCACAAAGGCCACTAACGACAGAGTACGAGTCTGGTATGGATCGACGTGACTCAAGTTGGAGGGCCCAAATGAATAACGAGGGAGTGACGAGCAATTACCCTTTTGAAGTCCATCGTCGACTATCGTGATTTCGCCATAGAAGCGTCCTTCACCGTCATAACCATCGTATTGTATTGACCTGACGTAATATCGGCCAGCATATAGATAGAGAACGGTGCGGTTATTTTCACAAGATAGCTCGTATGAAGAGTCGCCGCAACCTTCTGGATCGCCCTTCAATCGAAAAGGGTAGCTTATATTACGGATTTCACCACAAGATGAAGCAGGGCACAAGTGATTTTTCTTCGCACCATGAGTCGCCCCTAGCAGTAGAGCGTGCAATGCGAGGTGGAGAAGGCACACAAATGGGGAGCTGGGAGAATGAATCATCTCTCCCCTATTTGATCTGATGCAAGGAAAGTTTGAACTAATTAGCAATGTGATGGAGGCTCAATAAATGGGATGCACATTACGATTGAAAAGACTTGGAGTCGTCGGTCACCGAAATATTTAAGTCAACCGACAAAACCAAGTCACAGAGAAGGAAAACTAAGACGTGTGGACCAGCCGCCAAGCTTTACTATATTAAAGACTTCCCTCAATAATGAATTTATTTAAGCCAATATTTCCTTCCCTCAATAGATCTAGCAGACCTGGCATGAAAGTCAAAGATGTCATCATCACCCATCCATTTTCTTCGAAGTTTATAAGTTATTAAAAAATATCGTCCAATCTTGTCTTTTACTCATCATCTTTGTCTGTTGATATGCACGTGTACAACTCATTATGCCAATATTGCATTCTGGTCCTAATAGGCATGCCACGACTAATAGTTTAAAAATATACTCCATGTTTATATTGTCTTAGTCAAGATTCTACACTTTGATTTTTTAGCCATAGCCTCATGAAAAAATCCTAGCAGAATCTTCCAACCATGGAAATTCACATCCAGATCGGTCAAAGGGTTTCCCCTAACATAGGGGTCCGATGTTAATCGGACGGCTCTCAATTTTTCAAAAAAAAAATTGATAAGACTTTTTTTTTAAGTTTTTCTTTTTTGCGGCGTCACCCCAACCGTGTACGAATACAGTCAGGGGATCTAAATTCTAAAAATTGAAGGGAGGGGGGGTAAGGTGGGGGGTGACACCAACCATTCATTTCTATTCATCGGTAAAGGGAAAATAGTCACCATGCCTTTTCTTTCATTCAACATAAGTTATCAAACATCTTCTATAAGAACCGATATCTAAAATCCAACACAACCCCATTTAGTCGGGTGAAAAGCATTTAACCTACAAGGCATACAGAATTACAATTTACAACTCATGACATGACTTTAATATATGAATGCAATTTTCTATACAACGGAAGTGTTTTCATCAAATCATTTTTTTTCTCAAAAGTACATGTAAAAATAGTCCATTCGACCTACTCGAATTGTTATATGATCTTAGTGTCGAGTTATTCAATGGGGTTTCTCCATATGCATTAAATTTTTAGCAGAGTGTCGAATTATATTTCATGAGACTTAAGTTTACTAAATAGATAGAGTAATGAGTATGATATGTAGATTTCTGTCCTGATTCTAACATTATGATAACTAATCTTAAATGAAGAGGGATTCAGACCACGCGAATCGATCGCTTGACATTCCCTATGCTCCTCCAATTTCGCTTTGCCCATTGCTATTCCCTAAGAGAAACACTTTATTAAAAGCGCAAAATGATAATTTTGAAGAATCAAAAAGCGAGGAATTTGCTTTCTTTGAAGAAAAATGAGCAATATAAGCTCCTATTTATGAGCAATTTTTGCGTCCGAAGGGAGAAGGGCTAGGAGGAGCACAAATTCCCTTTAATAGTAAAGCTTAGCCCTTCGAAAAGCTAAACGGGCATTTTGAACCTGACTATTACCATTTTTTTCAAATAAAATTTGGCTTTTGACGCTATTATGAGAATTTGTCTCTCTCCGATCGAGCCACAGATCTCGTGGATGGAAAGCTCACGACTTGAACTATCCAAAGTGCAATCTGATTTCTCACAAAGTGTAGAGATCATTGATTCCATTAAAATGAGCCATATGAGTAGTCGAGAGAAAAAGTGATGATATCTCTCTTAGGAGAACTCCCACCAAAGTGATCTTTAAGGAGTTATAAAATTTACAACAGATGTTATTGATTGGTACCTGCTCTGACAACAACAATTTTTTGGACATGTTCAAATTCGGGCGAATATTGTTAAAGTTTCAATTTTTGGTGATCCGATAGTTCAATTTGACCAAATTAATCACGATTGGAAAGCTCTAACAATGCATAATCCAGTGGTATCCTTCATTGAAAATTTTGACGAGGTTGACTTTAGGCCAAAATTTAGTCAAACGCTAGTAAATCATTAGGTGAGTACAACATCCATGTAAAATGTCACCCCTACAAATGCACCAAATTTTGTAGGAGGCCACCTCAGCACGGTTCTCTGGGATAGTGCTCGCGAACTGTTAGAGGGTTTTTACGACTTGAACTCGTATTTTATTAGTAACTTGTGGTTGGGCCATGAATAGCTAATAAGTGAGGTAGGATTTTCTTGTGCCGCATATATACGTAACATCTTTCTCTTGTAATTGAGAATTATAATAGAGTGTTGAGATGCGCTTATTATAGTAGAATAAGATGTACCCTAATTTAAGAGTGAATCATGACAAATCATGTATCTTGATTTCCTTTTTTTTTTTTCCATTTTTACTCTTCATGTCATTGTGCTTGTGTGCCGAATCTTAACAAAATATAGTCTTTCACCAATTTTCACTTCGCCCATTGACGCTTGCATTTGCATTGTCTACCATAAAATTCTTTATCATGTGTCTCTCTGGTCAATTATTCCACCCTTAAATTCCCCCTTTCAAATTTGCGAATGCCCTCCTAACACGCTGTAATGTTGTTATGTTTTCGATTAATTTGCACATGGAATGTTATAATTACCAATTAATCTTAATGGATACACATAATTTTTACTACATTTGACTAAATCATATATCACTCTGTTGCTTTTAACAGTCAATGTAAACACAATTTTTTCAGAAAGAAGAAAACTTGGTTAATGTTAATACAAGATTCACGCCATATGAAAAGGAAACAGAGAAAGAAAACAATAGGTTATATCTCTCACAAAATCAACAAAAATATGCATTTTCATCATTCGCAAAAATATTAATAAATCCGACTCTAAGCATGCTGACAAAAGGCTGCGAGTGTAACTCTATCTATTACAGGCTCCCCTCACCACATCGCCAAAAACAAATCAGCAGCGCTCTTTGGACAGCCCGGCTGAGAAGATCTGGCCATCGTCATAAGTCCAGGCGACCACGTTCCTACGGGGCATTTTCTCAAGCACCTTCCGAGCTGAAACCCACAATCAGGACTGCCATTCGCAAAAGCGTCGATCAATGCTCACCCAACACTCACATCGGAATAAAGGTAGTCGCTTTTGGTTGTAAACCTGAAAGCCGCATCACCAATTGATACATTCTCTGGAATCGAATAAGCCCGACTAATGGTCACGAAGCCATAATGATCAGGGAAAACCCCACCTTTAAGCATATGAACGGAAGTGTCGATTGCTTCATAACCTAGGGGATTATTGGCATGGTAAAGAGATCATGGAACCCCAAGAACCAAGTCCCCCTATTATCCCACGTCCCTGAAATTCCTCCACACCTCAGTCGAGTCGTTGCTTTTCTCGGAGGGACTGATAGGCGAGCTGAGAATCACCGAGTCGGGCTCCAGATGGGACCAAGCGAGCACATGATGGACAGGCCAACACGCCAGAGCAAATGCAGGACTTGAGGAGGAGAGAGAAGGTGAGCAGTTCGGGATGGGACCATAATGGGAGATGAGGTCGAGGTGGCATGTCGCTCCACGGAGGCGGCCACCATTGACGTGGGTAATCAAGCGGCCAAGGAGGTGTAGGGTTAGAGGTTTTGGCGAGAAGGAGAGAGCTTGATATAAGAGGGCGGAGAGAAGAGAGACAGATTCATTACTCCATAAAAGAAGCGCTTGGTCTGTCATATCAAACAAACAGTACTCGGGAAGCAAGTAAAGTAACCACAGGGCCTATTCTTCTACAAAACATAAGAATTAGCAGACGCTAAAAGCGTCTAGTTTCATCTGGTTTCATCAATTACATGGCCTGTTACGCTGTGAAACTATGCTGATTTAAAATATCACCCATACTAGGAGAATAGAAAATCATATCATGCCCAATTCCATAATATCACCGTTATTCTCAACTTGGCCTCCTTCAGAATTTGTTAGAGCACATGATGAAGTGGAGAATGATTCAGTTTCAATATCAATTTCGACATCATCAGCTGGTGTCGTGGACGGATATAGAAGCGGCTTTGGGGGCAGTCTCAATTTGTCGATATCTCCTTCAAGCATTTCTAGAACTCTGCTCATTGATGGCCGATCATTTGGGATTAATTGTATACACCAAAGGGCAACTATTGCCATCTTCCTAACTATCTCTCTTTCCTCTTCATTTTCTACCATGTCAACCTCATTTTCTTTGTTGAGTTGATCGTGGACCCACAAAGGGAAGTATAATTGACTTGAACGGTCTGCATGTGCATTTACATTTCTTCTTCTACCAGCCATTTCCATCAACAACATACCAAAACTGTAAACATCGGATTTATAAGATACTACACCGATGTCCTTGTAGAATAGCTCCGGAGCCATATATCCCAGAGTTCCTCTTGCAAGAGTCAATGATACGATGTCGTGGTTCGTCGGATAAAGCTTTGCAAGTCCAAAGTCAGAAACTTTTGGAGTGAAATTTTGATCTAAAAGAATATTGTGAGGCTTGATATCAAAATGTAGAATTTGCATGTCACATCCCCGATGTAGATATTCTATCCCCTTAGCCACACCAAGAGATATCTCATGTACTCTCTTATAATCGAGAGAGCAGTTGCCATCCTTAGAGAAAATGTGCTTATCCAAAGACCCGTTGGACATTAATTCATACACAAGAGCAAGCATAGACTCGTCGAAGCAAAAACCAACAAGTTGAACCACATTAACATGGTGTATCCTTCCGATAGTAGCCACTTCACTTATAAAATCTTGGCCATTAGATTTTGGTTTGTTCAAAATCTTGACAGCAACTTCACTGCCACTTCTGAGTATTCCCTTGTACACACAACCATATCCTCCTTCTCCTAATTTGTGTTTGAAATTTCTTGTAATTTTCTTGATATTTGAATAAGAGTACCTTATGGGCAAAAAGTTGTTGTGAGCTTGTAGGAATTCTTCGATGTTACCATCCATCGCTAGGTGCCTTCTCCTCCACTTGTAGACTAAAAATATCAACACGCATGGTGCTCCGAGTATGAATTTTGCTGCAACGAAGTGGCCTACAGAGAAATTTGACCATAGATTAGTGTAGTGCTGCTATTGTTTTTCTACATATGAGGTTTTTTTCTGTCAAAAGGCTGCCGGACACCTTCATATTTGTGAAGGGAAAAGGACTAGTCGTACCCCAAACAAAGGCGATATTCGGACCTGCATTTTGCGCCACATTAAGCCTGGCACGCCACATGGAATTAGCTGTGAAAAAAAAAGAAGAGAAAATTTATTCGAGATAACTAAGAACAATAATAAAAAATGAACTAAATCTTTCATTATAATAGTTAAACATAAAAGGAAGTTACCGTTAAGCTATAAGAGATGTCAAAGATAAATTCATACAATCACTTCAAAGTGCAGAGACACTCATTTGTTCATCAAGAGTTGCAAGTGGAGAAGCATACAATAAAGAAGAGTGAATGAGTTTCCCTCTTTTGGATGCCACTTAGATCCAACTTTATTTTGTTCCCTCGTGGAATCCATGTTGACCTTAGCATGATCATGATAAGTTCACGAGCCATTCGTAATTCCTAGTTTATGAGCATTATCTAGGATGTGCGAAGTACATTGACCCACATAAAAGAAGATGCCAAAAACATCATCAACTATTCAAATAAACCATGCAAGGGACACGAGCTTTCATCAAATCAAACAATTTTCACAAACAAATATAAAAGCAATAGTGTCGAGTCCCAAAAAAAAAACTCACGGTTTGTTAACAAAAAAGAAAAAAACGAAAAAAGAAAAGAGCAATGCCGCCGAATCTACTAAGAAATCTTACTGGACTTTTTTGCATGGGTGATGTGGCAATTTTTTCTATTGTATATTTAAAGAAAGTGATGAATCATTGTTGCGCCCTTCATATGACAAAATCCAACTGAAATTTGCTACGTTACTTTGCGTGTAAATTTGGGCAAACATTTATGAGTGGAGGAGGAGGAAGAAGAAGGAAGAATGAAAAGCTTCACGAAAAATCGCTTACTGGACTTATAGTGATGGCACCCCTCCCTTCGGTATCCGAAACCTAAAAAGCAAAATGAAAATCTTCTTTCTGGCGAATAGTTTGTGCTATAACCGAGAGTGAATCCCTCGGCCATCGCGTTGTGGAGGTCCTCATATGTTGAGCTCGCGCGATTAAACTGATCCCATCTTCCCTCCCATAAAGAATACGATGCGGATGACATCATGGTTATGGTGCAAGAATCCTCAATATCCCCTGCTGTTGGATCCCAAAGTATAGCGTACGAGTACACTTCCGTTTGGGAAACATCAGGAGGCGTGTCGGCAGAGTATGCTCCCTTGATACATGGTTTAGTATCGACATAGAAAGTAGAAGCAACCGGCTGTGAACACTTCACGAAGGCCACTGACAGTGCATAAGGAAGAGTATATGGACCACCGGCACTGAAGTTGGAGTGCGCTAATGAGTAATGAGGGAGCGACGAGCAATTACCCTTTTGAACTCCCTCATCGGCTATTATGATTTCACCCATGAACATTCCTTTACCATCATTATATTGATATTGGATCGACTTAACGTAATATCGGCCAGCATATAGATACAGAACGGTGCGGTTATTTTCACAAGCTAGCTCATGTGTACGGTAGCCGCAACCTTCTGGATCTCCCTTTAAACGAAAAGGGAAGCTTATATTACGGATTTTGCCGCAAGATGAAGCGGGGCACAAGTGATTTTTCTTCGCATCACAAGTCGCCCATAGCAATAGAGCGTGCAATACGAGGAGGAGAACACGGCACATAAATGTGGAGCTGGGAGAATGAATCATCTCTCCGCTGTTTGATCTGATGGAAGGAGAGTTTGAGCTAATTTGCAATGCGATGGAGGCTCTATAAATGGGATGGACATTATGATTGAAAAGACTCGGAGTCGTCGGTCATCGAAATGTCCAAGTCAACTGATAAGACCAAGTGACAGCGAAGGGAAACTAAGTAGTGTCGACCAGCCGCCAAGCTTTACTATATTTAGGAAGGAAACTTCCCGGCATGCGTTATGAAGCGCGTGGTACGAAACGCGTTATGCGTTACGTGGAGTCACGTATAGGGATCGCAGTCACAGAAGGCCAAAGAAAGACGAGGGAGGAACATGGATGGGTCCATGGAAGAAAGAGAATACTTCACATGGCTTTTGCCTTCCATGTGATGAGAGGAGGTGCCTTCAATAATTGAACCGGCCTGCCGACTGCGACCTTTGCCTAATTCATGCAATCCCGAGATGCAGATGCGATGGCCAATAGCCATGCGGCCCTGCTGATAATGAAATCGCAGAGGTCGGAATCGTAGAGTACTAAGCCTCGGGTCCAATCCTTGTGAGCACAACGGTTGATCTTGTTGCCAAACTTTGTTCTAAAAAGTGTTTGAAGAGTGTTTATAGAATGATCATCGGGTATTGTCAATTTTGAGTGATTAAGAGTCGGGTGTGTAATTCGATAAGAAAAATGCAGCTAGCTTGGTAGGACCGATTGTGAATTGAGGAGGACTTGATTGCATGATTTGATTGTCCGATGAGTCGATCCTTTGGGACTTCCATGGTGCTTATTCTGATTTCCGAGTGAGAAATTTGAGTAGGTCTCTTAAGGCACATGTTCCGTAGTTTTGTCTCAATAGTTTTCTTTCTTTCTTTCTTAAATATCGGATGGCATACTCATCGATATTAGTGGCAATTACGAAGAAAACTTCTCGACAGTTTCTAGATTCAACGTTTTGTCGTAAATGACTATTCTTTAGGAATCAATTGAATATCGTATAAATGAATCAACTTACATATTCCCCCCCCCCCCCCAAAGAAAAATGAATTGAAATCCTTTCAAGGTCGGCCACCTTGTGAAATTTCCGTGAAATGAAAAAAAAAATATTTAAATATAGTAAATTGATGAGAATAAAACTCAGCCGATATTTCCTTCCCTCAATAGATCAATCGAACCTGGCATGAAAGTCAAAGATGTCATCCTCACACATCCATTTTCTTCGAAGTTTACAAGTTATTAAAAAAAATATCGGCCAATCTTGTCTTTTACTTATCATCTTTGTCTGAACTCATTATGCCAATTTTGCATTCTAGTTCCAATAGTTCAAAAACACATTCCACGTTCATGTACATCGCCTATGGTGATCGACACCATTGGGCTTGTTGAATTATGTCTCTAGTTTGAATTTGGATAATGATTGGTTAACGGAATTTATTAATAAAGATTTCCCAAGAAAAGCCTATTCCTTCTTGGACTCACAAAAGAAGAAACAAATAAAGAAAAGAAATCTATTCTTGAAATTTGATGGACACGAAGAGATGTGCACAAGATGGAGTCAACAAGTCAAACTAAAGAAGTTGCAGGTTTCCTTGCGTCACTAGGAGACGTGGGCCCAAGACAAAACAAAAATAGGAAAGAAATTGATGAGTCCTTGATCAACACGAAGAAGGAAAAAAGGAATCAGCAAGTTATCTTTTGGAAGGAAGAGACGTGGGGCCCTGGACAACAAAAAAGAAAAAGAAAGGGTTTCTTTCTTTGGAGTTCTTTTTAGAGAAGTTGAAGCCGCGCACAGAAGGAAAAGAAGAAGAGCCGCACTGTGGAGAAGAAGGGGGTTTCTTGGTGGGTTTTCCGATTTGTAACTTCTTGAGTTTTTTTTATTTGTTTTATCCGATTGAGTTGTTTCTTGTAAACACTTGGGATTGGGTATAATTTAGGTGTGAGAAACACGAGCGTATATTGAGCGATTGTAAATCCGATTCTCCGATTATAGTGGATTTTTCTTGCTGGCTCTCCCCGTGGACGTAGGTACCGACATTCGGACCGAATCACGTAAATTTTCTGGTGTCCTTATTATTCCTCATTATTTCTCCGTGCTTTACGCGTTGACGTAAATTGCAAGATCCTGGTTAATTTCCGCATTAATTCACAACAATTGGTATCAGAGCCAGGTTCAGGTTAGATATTCTGGATTTTGATTTGGAGCTTTGTTTGCTTGTCTGATTATTATTTGGATATCTTGTGATTGCAATTATGTCTTGAGTGAAAGAGAAGTTTAATGGGAGGAACAACTTTGGGTTTTGGAGTCTCAAGATGGAGGCGTTATTGACAACTGTGGGTTTGGCAAAAGCATTGGAAGGCAAGGATAAGTTGTCTGATTCAATGGAAGATTCTGATAAGGATGTGTTGATGAGGAAAGCTAGGAGTCAAATCCTGTTGAATTTATTGGATGAAGTTTTAATAGAGGTAGGCCAGGAGAAGGATGCTGCAGCGTTATGGACAAAACTTCAGGCGCTCTATGTAAAGAAGGGTTTGAATAATCGCTTGTACATGTTGAAGAGGATGTTTCAGTTCAGATATACTGAAGGTACGTCTATCAGAACCCACCTAGATGAATTTAATAAACTCATGATGGATTTGAAGAACGTCGATAAGGTACTTGATGATGAAGAGCAGGGCATGATGTTGCTAGCTTCTTTACCAGAGTCGTGGGAGCACTTTACTGACTCACTGTTGCAGGGGCGCACTTCGATTTCCTCAGAAGAGGTAAAGTCCACCTTGTTCTTTAAAGAGTGGTAGTGAAAGTTGCGAGAAGACGGTCTAGCGTAAGATGTAGCACAGGGACTGATGATTCGAGGTAGAGAGCAATATCGGGGGCCTAGTAGCAGTAGAGGCAAAAGCAGATCAAAATCACGCCATAGAAAGTCCAAGGGATGCTTGAAGTGCTTTGAGTGTCATGATGAGGGGCACATAAAGAGAGATTGTCCAAAGAGGAGAAATAAAGTTGACAGGCTGAATGCCACAAGCAATGTGGCAAACGTTGCCGATGGGAGCAATAGTGATGCAGAAGCTGTTTTATGTGTAGCTACTACTTCGTCAGGAGACAAATGGGTGCTAGATTCGGGGTGTTCTTATCATATGACGCCTCATAAGAGCTGGTTTACTACTTACTAGACTGCAGATAATGGTAGAGTTCTTTTGGGGAATGACGCAAACTGCAAGGTTGTGGGGATATGGATAGTTCGTATTCGGATGCATGATGGGGTGGTTTGCACATTGACAGATGTGAGGCATGTATCGAAGCTCAAGAAGAATCTTATTTCTCTGGGGACACTCGATGACATCGGGTGTAGGTGCACCACTGAAGGTGGAGTCCTGAAGATCTCTCAAGGTGCCATGACAGTGATGAAAGGGAAGAAAGAGAATTCTCTCTATCATCTACTCGGACAGACCGTGACAGGAGTTGCTGCAGTTTCATCAGGTGAGTCAGATTCTGACTTGACTCAGTTATGGCATATGCTTTTAGGGCATATGAGTGAGGCAGGTATGACGATGCTGAGTGATAGAGGTTTGCTAAAGGGTCAGAAAACAAGTAAGTTAGATTTATGTGAACATTGCATCTTTGGGAAGCAGTGCAGGATTAAGTTTACTACAGGTTTTCATTCGACAAAGCAGCCAGTTTAATATATTCATTCAGACGTTTGGGGCCCGTCTCCTGTTCCTTCGAAAGGAGGTGCCCGTTATATGCTGACATTATCGACGACTATTCCAAAAAGGTATGGGTATATTTTCTGAAGCACAAGTCTGAAGTGTTTGATCGGTTCAAGAACTTTAAGACATTGATTGAGAAGCAGTCAGATAAACAAATCAAGTGCTTGAGAACCGATAACGGCATGGAGTTCTGTGGTAAAGCTTTTACCGAGTTCTGCGAGAAAGAAGGTATTGTAAGACACCGTACAGTACCTGAGACACCACAGCAGAATGGCGTGGCAGAACGGAAGAACAGAACTCTACTTGAGCGGGCTCGAAGCATGCTTTCGCATGCTGGAATTGGCAAGAAATTTTGGGCCGAGGCAGTGAACTTGGCGTGTTACCTGGTTAATCGATCTCCATCATCTGCTATCGAGTGGAAGATTCCTGAGGAAGTATGGTCGGGGAAACCTATTGATTATTCCGAATTACGTATATTCGAATGTCCTGCGTATGCTCATGCGAGAGATGGTAAGCTTGAGCCAAGGTCAAAAAAGTGCATATTTCTAGGTTATGCACAAGGGGTGAAAGGCTATCGGCTGTGGTGCACTGATCCTAGATCACCCGGTTTTATAATCAGCAGAGATGTGATCTTCGATGAGACTACAATGCTTCAAAAGAGGAGTTTTGAGACACTACCAGTAGAGCAGATAGATCGTGGTGTCAGTAGTGAGGTGGAGTTTTAGGTGGAGACTCCAGAGACCTCGAAGGTGACAGAAGTTGATACTATAGATGAGGCCACAGTTCCTGAAGTCGATGATATTGAACAACCAGCAGAGCCACAACATAGTATAGCCGAAGGAAGACAACGAAGGCAAATTAAACCACCGGTACGTTATGGATATACAGATATTGCTTATGCTCTAATTGTAGGTGACGAGATGAAGACAGATGAGCCTTCGTCTTATTCTGAGGCAATGGCTAATTCTGAGTCGTCGCAATGGCTAGGGGCTATGAGTGAAGAGATGGAATCACTCCATCGAAATCAGACATGGGAACTAGTTAAAGTACCCAAGAGCCAAAAGATTGTCGGAAGTAAATGGGTCTCAAACGGAAAGAAGGCATTCCTGGAGTCGAGGCAGCGAGGTATAAGGCAAGACTTGTGGCGAAATGATATACACAGCGTGAGGGCATTGACTACAATGTGGTTTTCTCTCTTGTGATAAGGCAGACTTCTATTCGCGTTTTACTTGCCTTAGTTGCTTCACAGGATCTCGAGTTAGAGCAGCTAGATGTAAAAACTGCATTTCTTCACGGTGAGTTGGAGGAGCAGATTTACATGAGGCAGCTAGAGGGTTATGCTATTCCGGGGAAGGAAGATCATGTTTACTTGTTAAAGAAATCTTTGTATGGGCTGAAATAATCTCCTAGGCAGTGGTATAAGCGTTTTGATGCTTTCATGGTTAGTCAAGACTATTCAAAGAGTCAGATGGATAGCTGTGTTTACTTTAGGAGACTGATTGATGGGTATTTGATATATCTGCTTTTATATGTTGATGACATGTTGATAGCAGCTAGGAATATGTCTGATATTGATGTGCTGAAAAGGCAGTTAAGTGCTGAGTTTGAGATGAAAGATTTAGGTGCTGCAAAGAAAATATTGGGTATGGGGATTTTGCGTGATAGAACTGCAGGAGTTTTACGCCTATCTCACAAGAAATATATTGAGAAGATAGTGGCGTGTTTCAATATGCAGTCGGCAAAATCAATAAGTACACCTTTAGCGAATCACTTTAAACTTTCAAATAGATTATCACCGCAGACTAAGGAGGAGGAGGAATATATGTCTTGTGTTCCTTATTCTAGTGCAGTGGGTAGTATTATGTATGCTATGGTGTGCACTAGGCCTGATATTTCACAAGCTGTGAGCGTGGTGAGTCGTTACATGAAGCGTCCTGGTAAAGCTCATTGGGAAGCTGTGAAGTGGACTCTCAGATATTTGAAAGGGACAACAGACGTTGGAATAGTGTACTGGAGGAACAATAATGGCAGTGAAACCGCAGGTTATGTGGATTCTGATCATGCATGTGACTTGGATGAGTACAGGTCTTTAGCAGGGTACTTGTTTACACTAGCAGGTGGTGCAGTTAGTTGGAAGGCATCTTTGCAGGACGATGTTGGCTTGTTGTCGACTGAGGCGGAGTACATGGCACTAACCTTTGTAGTGAAAGAAGCGTTATGGTTAAAAAGTTTGCTTTTGGACTTTGGGTTAGATCTTAAAAGTGTTGATATACACTGTGATAACCAAAGTGCGGTATTTCTAGCAAATAATCCAGTTTATCACGAGCGGACGAAACATATCGGTGTCAGGTAGCACTTCATCCGAGATGTCATAGCAAAGGATAAGGTTGTTATTAAAAAGATTGCTACAGGAGATAACACAGCGGACATGATGACTAAGCCTCTTCCTTTGGCGAAGCTCAAGCTTTGCTTGAGCACTATTGGCGTCTGTGGAGAGTGATCACCTTTCGGGGCGATGGGAGAGCAGCATGGATGATGAGCATTATAGCTTAGTTTCAAACATCGAGCTAAGGTGGAGAATTGTTGAATTATGTCTCGAGTTTGAATTTGAATAATGATTGGTTAACCGAATTTGTTAATAAAGATTTCCCAAGAAAAGCCTATTCCTTCTTGGACTCACAAAAGAAGAAACAAATAAAGAAAAGAAATCTATTCTTGAGATTTGATGGACACGAAGAGATGTGCACAAAATGGAGTCAACAAGTCAAACTAAAGAAGTTGCAGGTTTCCTTGTGTCACTAGGAGACATGGGCCCAAGACAAAACAAAAATAGGAAAGAAATTGACGAGTCCTTGGTCAACACGAAGAAGGAAAAAAGGAATCAGCAAGTTATCTTTTGGAAGGAAGAGACGTGGGGCCTGGACAACAAAAAGGAAAAAGAAAGGGTTTCTTTCTTTGGAGTTCTTTTTAGAGAAGTTGAAGCCACGCACAGAAGGAAAAGAAGAAGAGCCGCACTGTGGAGAAGAAGGGGGTTTCTTGGTGGGTTTTCCTTCGTGTGGCCGTGCAATCCGATTCGTGACTTTGTGAGTTTTTTATTTATTTTATCCGATTGAGTTATTTCTTATAAACACTTGGGATTGGATATAATTTAGGTGCGAGAAACATGAGCGTATTGAGCGATTGTAAATTCGATTCTCCAATTATAGTGGATTGTTCTTGCCGGCTCTCTCCGTGGACGTAGGTACCAACATTTGGACCGAACCACGTAAATTTTCTGGTGTCCTTATTATTCCTCATTATTTCTCCATACTTTACGCGTTGACGTAAATTGCAAGATCCTGATTAATTTCCGCATCAATTCACAACAGGGCTAACTCCACTCAGCCCTATATGATTCCATGATATTTTTTTTCCTTTTACAGTCAATCTCAACGATTTCTATTGTATTAGTCAAGATTCTCCACCTTTGAGTATTAGTCTTAGCCTCATAAAAAATTCTAGCAGAATCTTCCAACCATGGAAATTGAGTGGGGGGCGCGACACCAAACGTTCAATTTATATTCATCGATGAAGGCAAACTAGTCAATGCCTTGTCCTTCATTCAACACAATTTATCAAACATCTTCTATTAGAACTAATATCTAAAATCCAACATAGTCCCATTTAGTCGGGTGAAAAGCATTTAACCTGCAAGGCATATAGATTTACAAGTTGCAACTCAAGACATGATTTTAATGGATGAATGCAACTTTCCATAGAACATAATTGTTTTCATCGAACTATTTTTTTTTCTCGAAAGTGCATGTAGAAATAGTCTATTCGACCAACTATAATTGGTATATGATCTTAGTGTCGAGTTATTCAATAGGGTTTCTCCATATGCATTACATTATATTTCATCATACTTAAGTTTACTAAATAGATAGAGTAATGAGTAGGATATGCGGATTCCTGTACATTATGATAACTAATCTTAAATAAAGAGGGATTCAGGCCACGCTAACCGGTCGCATGGCATTCCCTATACTTCTCCAATTTTGCTTTGCCCGTTGATACTCCCTAAGAGAAAACAAGTTATTAAAAGCGCAAAATGATAATTTTCAAGAATGAGAAAGGGAGGGATCCACTTACTTTGAAGAAAAATGAGCAATATAACCTCCTATTTATGATAGATTTTTGCCTTCGAAGGGAGAAGGGCTAGAAGGAGCTCAAACTCCCTTCAATAGTAAAGCTAGGCCCTTTGAAAAGCTAAATGGACATTTTGAACTTGACTTCTACCATTTTTTTCAAATAAAATTTGGCTTTTGGCGCTACTATGAGAGTTAGTCTCTCTCCGATCGAGCCACATATATTGTGGATGGAAAGCCCGCGAGTCCAAAAATGCAATTGGATTTCTCACAAAGTGTAGGGACCATCGACTCCATTGAAATGAGCCATACAAGCAATTGAGAGAACAACCAATGATTTATCTCTTAGGAGAACTCCCACCAAGGTAATCTTCAAGGAGTCATAAAATTTACGATAGATAATCTTGATCGGCACCTACTCTATGATAACAACAATTTTTTGGACATGTTCGAAATTGGATGAATATTGTTAAATTGGCAATCTATGGTGACTCAATAGTTTAATTTGGCCAAACTAACCACGATTAGAATTCTCTGACAAAGCATAATTCAATGGTATCCTTCCTTCAAAATATTGACGAGGTTAACTTTAGGCCAAAATTTAGCCAAACGCTAGCAAATCATTAGGTATGTACAACATTCATGTAAAATGTCACCCTTTATAAATGCACCAAACTTTGTAGGGAGGCCACCTCGGTGTGGGACAGTACTCCCGTATCGCTAGAGGGATTTTACGGTTTGAGCCTGTATTTAATTAGTAGATTGTGCTTCTTCTAAATTTTTAATTTTTTTGGATATTTCAATTTGTTATATTTTTCAAAATATAATTAAATTTTTTTCCTCTTCTAGTCACCAAAGTCTAGTGAGCTCATCCCTCACTTCTTGGCCGGCGACGAACTCAGAATGACTTGTTCGAAACGAAACCATAATATAAAAATGACTTGTTAATAACAAATAAAATGATTTATTAATAACATTTAAAGTTAATTAGGTAATAAATTTGTGACCCATAGACTAATTTAACTTTTTAAGCTACCATATTTATGACCCACATTATCTAATATGAGTTAAAATATGGGTTTTTGATCCATTTTTCCACGACACCATCAAGAGACTAATGAGCACGGTTGGAAGATGAGAGGACAACTAGTGTAGTAAGGCAAAGTGTTTAGGTTGACACCGTCTAGGTTGAATACGCTATCCTCTGGTACTTTTGGTATGCACAATCCAACCTATCATATGCAGTTCAACAGATTGTCATGGCTTGTTTAGGTATGATTTGAATTTTTTTCTTTTCCTGGCGGCTAAAAATTCTTCATTGCTTTTTAGTGTACAGTGTAGTTTTTCATGCATCTTTCACAATATGTAAGTTAATTGTTTCAACTTCTTCATTTGCTACAGATTTACTACAAGTTTATGTATTTAAAAGGTTTTAACACGAGCCTAGCTCCTCTACATATTATTATCTATTGTGTAATTTGTGAAGCTTTTTCATGATTTTCATATAGTGATCGTGCTTTCTAGCAGAATCCTTATGGGCATGGTTTTTAAATGACAATAATTCTCCGATGTTTTCGTGAGATTATGAATAATTTGAAAAATATTTTTCTAAAAACTAATAGATTATATCTCTCACAAGATTGACAAAAAATATATTTTCATCATCTGCAAGAAATCTTATAAAAATATCTTTTATTAATTAGTTATTTCAGTCGAATACAAGCAATTGTTATAGGGAAGAAGGTTTTTTAAATCATTCATTTTTCATGAAACAAAATGAACTTTCGTGTAATATTCATTCAATTTTCCTTTGTTATCAATGAAATTATCACTTTCGAAGACGTCATCTAGCACCCGATGAAAACATCATTTGCGATTCATAACGCCAATCCAGACCATTTAACTTGGGAGCAGAATTGCGTGCATAAGTTAATAAATCCGACTCCAAGCATGCTGACAAAAAGGCTGCGAGTGTAACTCTATCTAGCAAAGGCCCCCCTCACCGCATAGCCTGAAACAAATCAGTAGCGTTCTTTGGACAATCCGGCTTAGTGGATCTGGTCATCGTCATTAGTTCATGCGACCACGTTCCTATTGGGCATTTTCTCAAACACCTTACGAGCTGAAACCCACAATCAGCACTGCCCTGTATGAACATGTCAATCAATACACAACCAACACACACATTGAAATCAAAATAGCCGCTTTTGGTTGTAAAACAGAAATCCGCATCACCAATTGATGCATTCTCTGGAATTTAACAAGCCTGACTGGATCGTCAAAGGATCCGGATGGTTGAAACGGATCCCCTGCCTAGATTGTAAGGCAGGGTATGCGAATAATGGTCAAGAAGCCATAATGATTAGGGAAAAGCCCATCTACGAGCATATGAAGGGAAGTCTCGACTTCATAGCCCATGGGATTATTGGCATAGTAAAGATATCATGGAACTCCAAGCGCCAAGTCTCCTTTATTATCCATGTCCCAAAAAATCCTCTCCGCCTAAGTTCAGTCATTGGTTTTTGAATAGGGACTGATAGGCAAGTCGAGAATCATAGACTCAGGCTCCAGATGGGACCAAGCAAACCCATGATGCACAGGCCAAAACGCGAGAGCAAATGCAGGACTTGAGGAGGAGAGAGAAGGTGAGTAGCTTGGGATGGGATCATTACGGGACATGAGGCCGAGGTGGCATGTCGCTCCTCGAAGACAGCCGTCATTAACATGGGTAATCAAGCGGCCGTCGAGGTGTACGACGAGGGTTTTTGGCAAGAAGGAGAGAGCTTGATATGAGAGGCCGGAGAGAAGAGATACAGACTTATTACTCCATAAAAGACGAGCTTGGTCTGTCATATCAAACAAACACTCGGGAAGCAAGTAAAATAACCATGAGGCCCATCCTTCTATAAAACACGGGAATAACAAGGCTCTAAGGCTACGTTTGGTCGACCGGATAAAAAACATGATAGAATATGCCTATCCTGTGTTTGTTAATCATCTAGGATAGGATAAGGTCGGATATAAAGGGGATATAGACCAGATAAAAAAATCCTACGAGAAGGGTGGGATACGGTAGGATATGATTTCTTTTATCCGAAACATAAAATCCCACTATTTTTTCCTTTCTCCATCGTGCACCCACAGACTATTATAACTTCTCTATTTGGTTCGAGTCATATAGTCGGACCGAGTTTAGTTTTCCCGACTAGGTCAGAATTTTATTTTTTTAGAATTAAAAAATACTAAATAATAAAAATAATAATACCATAAATTTAAAAATTCAAAAAATTCAAAAATTCATTCTTGTTAAAAAAATGTCTAGGTGCTCAGATTACTTCAACTTCTCTTTTGGGTTCGGGTCATATAGTCGAATCGAGTTTCCCTGACCCGGTACGAATTTTCTTTTTTTAAATTAAAAAAATACTAAATAATAAAAATAATAATACCATAAATTCAAAAATTCAAAATAAGTCAGAAATTTTCATTTTTGTTAAAAAATGTCCAGTTGTTTGACCATAATTTATTTCATATAATATTAATTCTATAAGTCTTGAACAAATTATAGATTTTTATTTTAAATAAACAGTTTTAGTTTAACATAAAAAATGAGAAAACTCTTATAAAGTTTTGAACTCAATTGAATAAGCTCTTATCGAAAGTATCGGCGTCAAAACCTTCTCCTTAATAGCTCTCCGATTCACATCGAAATTTTACAAAAGTGATGAACTATAATATATTTTATATGTGCGAATTATTTAAAGATCGTTTATTAACGTGATTAATTGTCACTATATCCTTGTGACAGTTGAAAAACGAAAAAGCGAATGAACGTTGGACTTTATGCTTTGTTCTAATTGGACATTTGTTTGATTTGGTATTATACCTATAACAAAATAGAAACTAATGAAAAATTTGTAAGAAACAAATAATTCGTGTTTCAAAGTGAATATATTGAAATTGAGGTTATTTTAAAAACGTTTGATATTGAAAGGGGTAACCGAAAAATTACTTCAAAGGAGCGGAAAAAAATGCATAATCATGAAATCGACAATAATCTGTTAATTTGAAAAAAATTATTGGTTTAGATGATTTTTTGAATATTAAACATGCAAATTTGTACTTGCCTAACATTATTTATATTAAAATATTTGAATTTAAATATTTAGTTCACCAAACAACAAATTTGATAAGATATAAGGATATCCGACTTTAAATCTGTAGTTTACCAAATAATAGATTGGATAGGATATGATGACATCCGACTTTAAATCCGAAATTCACCAAACAATGGATGGGATATGAAGAAATCTAAGGATTTATTATCCTATCATATCTAGTCTTATCCCGTCTAGAAATCTAGACGACCAAACGCAGCCTAAAAGTGTCTAGTTTCATTAATTACACGGCTTGTTGTGCTCTGGAACTATTCTTATTTTACATATCACCCATATTAGGAGAATAGAAACTCATACCATGCCTAATTCCATAATCTTCCTGTTATTCTACACTTGGCCTCCTTCAGAAATTGTTAGAGCACATGATGAAGTGGAGAATGATTCAAGTTCAATTTCAGTTTTGACATCATCAGCCGGGGTGTCAAACGGATACAGAAGCGGCTTTGACGGCAGTCTCAATTTGTCGATATCTCCTTCAAGCATTTTTAGGACTCTACTCATTGATGGCCGATCATTTGGGATTAATTGTATACACCAAAGGGAAACTATTGCCATCTTCCTTGCAATCTCTCTTTCCTCTTCATCTTCTACCATATCAACCTCATTTTCTTTGATGAGTTGATCATAGACCCACAAAGGGAAGTAAATTTGACTTGAACGATTTGCATCTGCATTTACGTTTCTTCTTCTACCGGCCATTTCCATCAACAACATACCAAAACTGTAAACATCAGATTTATAAGATACTCCATCGATGTCCTTGTAGAATAGCTCTGGAGCCATATATCCCAGAGTTCCTCTTGCAATAGTCAATGATACAATGTCATGGTTTGTAGGGTAAAGCTTTGCAAGTCCGAAGTCAGAAACTTTGGGGGTGAAATTTTGATCAAGAAGAATATTGTGAGGCTTGATATCAAAATGTAGAATTTGCATGTCACATCCTCGATGTAGATATTCTATCCCCCTAGCCACACCAAGAGATATCTCATATATTCTCTTATAATCGAGATAGTAGTTTTCATCTTTAGAGAAAATGTGCTTATCCAAAGATCCGTTTGGCATGAAATCGTACACAAGAGCAAGCTTAGACTCGTCGAAGCAAAAACCAACAAGTTGAACCACATTAACGTGGTGGATCCTTCCGATAGTGGCCACTTCGCTTATGAAATCTTGGCCATTAGATTTTGGTTTGTTCAAAATCTTGACAGCAACTTCACTGCCACTTCTAAGTATTCCCTTGTACACACAACCATATCCTCCTTCTCCTAATTTGTGTTTGAAATTTCTTGTAATTTTCTTGATATTTGAATAAGAGTACCTTACTGGCAAGAAGTTGTTATGAGCCTGTAGGAATTCTTCGATGTTTCCATCCATCGCTAGGTGCCTTCTCCTCCACTTGGACACTAAAAATATCAACACACATGGTGCTCCGAGTACGAATTTTGCTGCGACGAAGTGGCCTACAGAGAAATTTGACCGTAGATTAGTGTAGTGCCGCAATTGTTTTTCTGCGTACGAAGTTTTTTTCCGTCAAAATGCTACTCGAGATCTTCATATTTGTGAAGAGAAAAGGACAAGTCATACCCCAGACAAAGGCGATATCGGAACCTGCATTTCGTGCCACATTAACCACGGCACTCCACGTGGAATTATCTGTGAAAAAGAAAGGATAAAATTCATTCGAAATAACTAAGAACGATAATAAAAAATGAACTGAACCTTTCATTATAACAGTTAAACATAAAAGGAAGTTCCGTTAAACTGTAAGAGACGTCAAAGATAAATTCATACAATCACGTCAAAGTGCAGAGACACTCATTTGTTCATGGAGGGTTGCAAGTGGAGAAGCGTGGAAGAAAGAAGAGTGAATGAGTTTCCCTCTCATGGATGCCACTCAGATCCAACTTTATCTTGTTCCCTCGTGGAATCCATGTTACCTTAGCATGATCATGACGAGTTCACGAGCCACTCGTAATTCCTTATTTATGAACATCATCCAGGATGTGCGAAGTTCATTCACCCACATAAAAGATGTCAAAAACATCATCAACTATTCGAATAAACCATGCAAGGGACACGAGCTTTCATCAAATCAAACAATTTTCACCAAACAAATATAAAGCAATAGTGTCGAATCCAAAAAAAAAAAAAACTCATGGTTTGTTAACAAAAAAGAAAAAACAGAAAAAAGAAACGGGTAATGCTGCCGAATCTACTAAAGAATCTTACTGAACTTTTTTGCGTGGGTGATGTGGCAATTTTTTCTATTGGATATTTAAAGAATGATGAATCATTGTAAATTTGAGCAAACATTTACGAGTGGATGAGGAGGAAGAAGAAGGAAGTATGAAAAGCTTCACGAAAAGTCGCTTACTGGAGTTATAGTGATGGCACCCATCCCTTACGTATCCGAAACCTAAAAAGCAAAATGCAAATCTTTGGTCTGGCGAAATTCGCCAATAGTGGAGAGTGAATCCCTCGGCCATCGCGTTGTGGAGGTCCTCATATGTTGCGCTCGCGCGATTATACCGATTCCAGCTTCCCTCCCATTTAGATGCGAATGACATCATGGTTATGGTGCAAGAATCCTCAATATCCCCTGCTGTGGCATAATACGGATGTAGAGCGTACGAGTACACTTCCGTTTGGGAAACATTAGGAGGCGTGTCGGTGGAGTATGCTCCCTCGATACATGGTTTGGTATCGACATATAAAGTAGAAGCAACTAGCTGTGAGCACTTCACGAAGGCCACTGACGGTACAATAAAAATATGGTATTGATTGGCCAAACTGAAGTTGGAGGGTGCTAATGAGTAACGAGGGAGCGACGAGCAATTACCCTTTTGAAGTCCATCATCGGCTATTCTGATGTCACCGTAGAAGCCTTCTTCACCATTAGAACCATTGTATTGGATTTTTTTTTTTACCATTGTATTGGATTGACCTGACGTAATATCGGCCAGCATCTAGATACAAAATAGTGCGGTTATTTTCACAAGCCAGCTCGTATTTGGGGTGCCCGCAACCTTCTGGATCATCCTTCAATCGAAAAGGGTAGCTTATATTATGGATTTCGCCACAAGATGAAGCGGGGCACAAGTGATTTTTCTTCACACCATAAGTCGCCCCTAGCAGTAGAGTGTGCAATACGAGGAGGAGAATAGGGCACATAAATATGGAGCTGTGAGAATGAATCATCTCTCCGCTGTTTGATCTGATGTAAGGAAAGTTTGAGCTAATTAGCGAAGCAATGGAGGCTCTATAAATGGGATGCACATTGTGATTGAAAAGACTCGGAGTCGTCGGTCATCAAAATGTCCAAGTCAACCGATAAGACCAAGTGACAGCGAAGGGAAACTAAGTAGTGTCGACCAGCCGCCAAGCTTTACTATATTTAGGAAGGAAACTTCCCGGCATGCGTTATGAAGCGCGTGGTACGAAACGCGTTATGCGTTATGCGTTACGTGGAGTCACGTATAGGGATCGCAGTCGCAGAAGGCCAAAGAAAGACGAGGGAGGAACATGGATGGGTCCATGGAAGAAAGAGAATACTTCACATGGCTTTTGCCTTCCATGTGATGAGAGGAGGTGCCTTCAATAATTGAACCGGCCTGCCGACTGCGACCTTTGCCTAATTCATGCAATCCCGAGATGCAGATGCGATGGCCAATAGCCATGCGGCCCTGCTGATAATGAAATCGCAGAGGTCGGAATCGTAGAGTACTGAGTCTTGGGTCCCATCCCCATGAGCACAACGGTTGATCTTGTTGCCAAACTTTGTTCTCACAAGTGTTCAAAGAGTGCTTACAGAACGATCATCGGATATTGTCAATTTCGAGTGATTAAGAGTCGGGTGTGTAATTCGATGAAAAAAACTTGGTAGGACCGATTGTGAATTGAGGAGGACTTGATTGCACGATTTGATTGTACGATGAGTCGATCCATTGGGACTTCCATGGTGCTTATTCTGATTTCCGAGTAAAAAATCTAAGCAGGTGTATTAAGGCACATATTGCGTAGTTTTTTCTTAATAGTTTTTTTTTCTTTCTTTCTTAAATATCGGATGGCATACTCATCGATATCAGTGGCAATTACGAAGAAAACTTCTCGGCAGTTTCTAGATTCAATGTTTTGTGGCAAATGACTATTCTTTAGGAATCAATTGAGAGTTTCCCCTTTGGCCAAATAATGGGGAAAGAAGCCGCACGGAGAGATCCTTGGCCGCACGCTCAAAATAGAGACCAAGCCGCACCGAAGAACAGGGCACGCACAGAAGGAAAAGGAGCCGCGCAAAGAGAATGCAAGAGGCTGTCTTTCTCCGTGTGAAAGTGTGCATAGCCAATCAGGTGCTTTGTGAGTTTTATTTATTTTATCTGATTGAGTTGTATATGATAAACACTTGGGATTAGGTATAATCTGTTAGAGTTTTGGAAAAATAAGGTTGAATAAAAAATTATTCACAAGAGAAAAAACTTTAGTGGGATGTGAGTTTCACATGTGAAAAGCAACATTGTGAGTTGAAAAGTGTAGAAACACTTGTTCCATATAGACTAAAAGGAAGGTTTTGGAGTGTTTTATATGTTATTACACTCTTATTGAGTGTTAACTTAAAATCACAAGCATTATAACTCGCGCATGTGCAAGGGGTGCAAAATCGGTTCCCGTTGAACCTGAATTTGTGCGCGAGCGTACGACCTGCACACACGAATGCATCCCCAGAAATGTCCAAAAAGTGGGCTTATATATACAAGTCACTTTTTGCCATCCTTATATTATGTTACATTTTTTTTGTAACAACGGGTTTTATCTGAGTGAGAAGGTGTGTAGTTTGCAAACATTTTGAACGATCAAACTGTCGACATTCTACAAACTTAGAACGTTATGGTGACGACCAAACAAAGAACGTGTAGGACGTTTTGAAAAATGAATAGACTTAACGATAGAGTTTGTACCCCCACAAAAGGTTGCAATTAATGTTGTAACGGCTGTATTAATGCTGTGTTTAATTTCCAAAAGTCTGAATTAATTTAGAAACGGTAATTTAGTTACCGAACGGTCTCCTCACATTGTTCATTATCTTCGATCATTCTTTTGCCCGGGCTTGCATATGATTTTGCATCTTTTCGAAAGCTCTGCATTGTTTTCGATTTTTGAGAGAGTGTTTAGCGAAGGGTGTTGTTCAAGTTTGCCAAAAGCTTTGGAGATTTACTCTTTGTAGCTGTCAACCGTTGTATCTTGGGAGACATACATCCACATTGCCTCACGTGTGCTGGAGAGTGTCTCATTGTGTACTGGAGAGGACGAATCTATTTTAAGGAGACTGTGTGGAACACATGCCTTGATTTTTACATATTATGTATCTACTTGTCGTTGTAATCGAGTTCATTTGTAATTGCGTCTTTATATTAAAGTCCATTTGAATTGTTTTTGCTCATTATATTCGAGCAATATTTCCAACATAATCTAGTTGTGGAAAAGATGAATGTATTGAGCGATTGTAATTTGATTCTCCAATCATAGTTGATTATTATTGCTGTCTCTCCTCGTGGATGTAAGTACCAATACTCAAACCGAACCACGTAAATTTTCAGTGTCCATATTCCGACGTAAATTGCAAGATCTTGGTTAATTTCCGCATTAATTTACAACAATCTTTATTTATTCATGTGCATGTGTACAACTCATTATCCCAATATTAATGTTGGTCCCAATACGCATTCCTCTAATTCTACTATTCGTGTGCCTCTTGTATAAATTATATTTCTGTGAAATGAACGGAGTCAAAAAAAAAATCCGAGAAAATCAGAGATGGAAGTTGCCAAATCTCACTAGCTCCCGTATGATAATGTCCTAAGGAGGATCGGATCTTCCCATGAACTTGTCAGAGGAGGAGAAGAAAGAGAAGCAGCAGCAGCTGTTATTCATCGCTTGACCCTGTAACGTTAAAAACATATTTCAAATTTCATCGAGTGAAAAGCATTCATGTGCAAGGCTACAGATTTACTCATGACTTGACTTTAATATATGAATGCAAATTTCCATACAACAAAATTGTTTTCATCAAATCGGTTTTTTTCCCTCGAAAGTACTTGTAAAAATAGTCAATTAGACCAAATCTAATTTGTATTTCATCTTAAGCTCCATTCATTTCACGGAAAATAACTTCCAACAAATCATTTCCTGAATTTTCTGGCATTTGTTTCGGGGAAAATAAAATAGTTAAGGAAAATATTTTCCACCAATAGAAAAATTACTTTCAAAAGTGACGAAAATGTTTTCCGCCTTTTTGGAAAGAAGAAAGCATTTTCCATCTTCTTTGTTTATATTTAAATATCATGGCCTCTAACATCGTCCCTCGACCTCGCTCTTGACAAACGAATATCATAAAATATTATTATTTTCCAGAAAAATGATTTCCGGAAAACATTTTTCAAAATTACTACATTTTCCGTAAAACGAACGAAACCTTAGTGTCAAGTTGTTCAATGGTGTTTCTCCATATGCATTAAAATTTTTAGCAAAGTATCGAGTTATATTTCATCAAACTTAAGTCTACTAATATCATACAATGACGAGTGTGATATGAGGATTTATGTGCTAATGCTGACATTATGACAACTAATCTTAAATAAAGAAGGATTCAGACCACATTAATCGGTCGCCTGGCAGTCCCTATCCTTCTCCATTTTGCTTTTCCCATTGCTATTCCCCTAAGAGAAAACAAGTTATTAAACCGCAAAATGATAATTTTCAAGAATCACTGAATATGAGCAATATAAGCTCCTACTTATGAGAGATTTTTGCGTTCAAAGGGAGAAGGGCTAGAAGGAGTACAAACTCCCTTCAAAAGTAAAACTTAGCCCTTCGAAAATCTAAACGAGCATTTTTAACTTGACCGCTACCACTATTTCAAATAAATTGGCGCTATTATGAGAATTCGTCTCTGTCTGATCGAGCCACAGATTTCATCGATGGAAAGCTCGCGACTTGAACTGTCCAAAAGTGCAATATGATTTCTCAAAAAGTGTGGGGATCATCGATTCCATTGAAATAAGCCATATGAGTGGTTGAGAGAAAAAGTGACGCATATCCCCCTTAGGAGAACTCCCACCAAGATGATCTTCAAGGAGTGATAAAATTTACGATAGATGATGTTGATCAGTACCTACTCTATGGCAATGAAATTATTGGAAATTGGACAAATGTTGTTAAAGTTGCAATTTTTGGTGATTTGAAAGTTCAATTTGGCCAAACTAATCACAATTTGAAAGCACTAGCATGACCTTTTCAAAGGCAAACCACCAAAGAAAAGCCAGTGAACTACTCAACGGATAATAATGGTTATTCATAGAGAGATGTACCATCACTTAATAGCAAACTCTTTTAGACCGATACCAATTACAACAATGAGATTTGAATTAGATATCTTAAATGTGCAAATCAATTTATGTAGAAATCATCTTTAATCTATTACAGATTGATTATAATCTTAATAAAAATGCATAAGAACAATTTATTTTTTGAACTAGAGATTTCATTGATACATGACATTGATTACACTACTTAAATTGGAAAACTACCAAAAAAATTTGCGAACGTATTATATTTGAGCTGAATGAGTTATATACATTTCAATTTTGCTAATACAGTTTTAAATCTTTTGACAATTTACCAATTTAGTCATTTCAATTAATTTTGGCTAGAAACCAATGACATTGACATATGTTGAGTCACGTAGGATAACCATGTTGATGCGAAGAATTTTTATACATTTGTAGGCCTTTTTTAAATTTATGAATTTTTTAAATAAAATTATTTGATTTTAATTTTACTTTTTTTTTTCCTTTTTTTTAATGAAGTTTGCCAAGGATTGCCAAGTGGCATTCAATGATCTCGAGCAAGGGTTGGCAACCTTGTTGGCCGCTGCCAGCAATGGGCAATGAGGGCTTTTGGGGCCCTCACTATCACGGAAATCACCAATTTGCTGATTGTTGAAAAATTATATATATTGTTTTGACGATGACAAAAACAATCAAATAATATTAATGTGTATACTAGTTGCTTAATACCAAGTAGATGCATGAGCCAAAATGCAAAGGTCGCCACAAATAGCACCAAAAGATTTTTATGAGTGTTTGGCACTTTTCTCGAGTGCTTTGCTAATATATTGACCGCACGTCATTCCACACCGTTTGACAATGGACACCATCAAGCGAGGGATCATGTTGATGTTTAATCCTAAAAGGTCAGATTGCTTAATCATCTATTTAGAACAATGAGTATTATGTTGGAAAACCCACCAGATGAAACTGGCGGCTGGTGTGAAAGTACTGCAGCTAAATGGAATGTCGATGTTGCTAGAGAAGCGAGCACGGCCGGAAGATGAGAGAACAACTAGTGTAGTAAGGCAGATTGTTTGGGTTGACATCGTCTAAGTTGAATAAGCTACTATCTAGCACTTATGGTATGCACAATCTAACCTATCACATGCAATTCAACAGATTCTATTGGCTTTTTTAACTTATTGGTAAAATATGTCACTTTAGTTTTTCAACTTCTTCATTTACTACAAATTTATCGCAGTTTATGTATTTAAAACGTAATAACGCAAGCTTGGCTCCTCTACATATCCTTATTGATTTTGTACTTAGTGAAGCTTTAACATGATTTCATGTAGCGATAGCGCTTTCTTTCTGAATCCTTATGGGCATATTTTTTAAATGACAATAATGCTCCGCTTCTTACGTGGAACTATATATAATTTGAAAATTATTTTTTGAAAAACAATAGGTTATATCTCCCAGAAAATTAATACAATTATATATTTTCATTGTCCATAAAAATGTTCATATATAAATTTCTGTCAATAATAAAAATACTTTTAATTAAATGATTATTTCAGATGAATACAAGCAATTGTTCTAGGGAAAAAGGCTTTTCAAATCATTCACTTTTTATGAAACCAAATTAACTCTCATGTAATATTCATTCTATTTTCCTTTCTTATAAATGAAATTATCACTTTCGAAGACCTCGTCTAGTACCCGATGAAAACGTCTTTTGTGAATCATGAAGCCAATGCAGACCATTTAACTTGGAAGTGGAATTGCGTCCATAGGATAGTAAATCCGACGCTAAGCATGCTGACGAAAAGGCTGCGAGTGTAACTCTATCTAGCAAAGGTCCCCCTCACCGCATTGCCTGAAATCAATCGGCAGAGTTCTTTGGACAACCCGGCTTAGTTGATCTGGTCATCGTGATAAGTCCAGGCGACCACCTTCCTACTGGGCATTTTCTCCAACACCTTACGAGCTGAAACCAACAGTCAGCACTGCCCTGTACGAACATGTCAATCAATACACACCCAACACACACATCGAAATCAAGGTAGCCACTTTTGGTTGTAAAACCAAAATCCAATTGATGCATTCTCTGGAATCGGAAAAGGCCGACCAGATCGTTAGAGGATTCGGATGGGGAAACGGATCCCCTGCCTTACGAGATTGCAAGGCAGGGGATGGATCCGAATAATGGGCGCCATAATGATTAGAGAAAAGCCCATCTTCAAGTATATGAACGGAAGTCTCGACTGCTTCATATCCCATGGGTTATTGGCATAGTAAAGATATCAAGGAACTCCAAGAACCAAGTCCCCTTTATAATCCATGTCCCTAAAAATCCTCTCTGCCTAAGTTTTTTTTTTTTTTTTGACGGGCTCTCAGCCTAAGTTCAGTCATTGGTTTTTGAGTAGGGCTGACAGGCGAGTTGAGAATCACCGACTCAGGCTCCAGATGGGACCAAGCAAGCCCATGATGGACAGGCTAAAACGCGAGAGCAAATGCAGGACTTGAGGAGGAGAGAGAAGGTGAGTAGTTCGGGATTGGACCATAACAGGACATGAGGTCGAGGTGGCATGTTGCTCCACGAAGGCGGCCACCATTAACGTGGGTAATCAAGCGGCCGTCGAGGCGTAGGGTGAGAGGTTTTGGCGAGAAGGAGAGAGCTTTATATAAGAGGGCGGAGAGAAGGGAGACAGATTCATTACTCCATAAAAGAAGCGCTTGGTTTGTCATATCAAACAAACAGTACTCGGGAAACAAGTAAAGTAACCACGGGGCCTATTCTTCTACAAAACATGGGAATTAGCAGACGCTAAAAGCATCTAGTTTCATCTAGTTTCATCAATTACATGGCCTGTTATGCTGTGGAACTATGCTGATTTTACATATCACCCATACTTGGAGAATAGAAATTCAAATCATGCCCAATTGCATAATATCACTGTCATTCTGAACTTGGCCTCTTTCAGAAATTGTTAGAGTACATGATGCACTGGAGAATGATTCAAGTTCAATATCAATTTCGACATCATAAGCTGGTGTCGTGGACGGATACAAAAGCGGCTTTGGGGGCAGTCTCAATTTGTCGATATCTCCTTCAAGCATTTCTAGAACTCTGCTCATTGATGGCCGATCATTTGGGATTAATTGTATACACCAAAGGGCAACTATTGCCATCTTCCTAGCTATCTCTCTTTCATCTTCATGTTCTACCATGTCAACCTCATTTTCTTTGTTCAATTGATCGTGGACCCACAAAGGGAAGTATACTTGACTTGAACGGTCTGCATGTGCATTTACATTTCTTCTTCTACCAGCCATTTCCATCAACAACATACCAAAACTGTAAACATCGGATTTATAAGATACTCCACCGATGTCCTTGTAGAATAGCTCCGGAGCCATATATCCCAGAGTTCCTCTTGCAATAGTCAATGATACGATGTCGTGGTTCGAAGGATAAAGCTTTGCAAGTCCAAAGTCAGAAACTTTGGGAGTGAAATTTTGATCTAGAAGAATATTGTGAGGCTTGATGTCAAAATGTAGAATTTGCATGTCACATCCTCGATGTAGATATTCTATCCCCCTAGCCACACCAAGAGATATCTCATATATTCTCTTATAATCGAGAGAGCAGTTGCCATCTTTAGAGAAAATGTGCTTATCCAAAGACCCATTGGACATTAATTCATACACAAGAGCAAGCTTAGACTCGTCGAAGCAAAAACCAATGAGTTGAACCACATTAACATGGTGGATCCGTCCGATTGTAGCAACTTCGCTTATAAAATCTTGGCCATTAGATTTTGGTTTGTTCAAAATCTTCACCGCAACTTCACTGCCACTTATGAGTATTCCCTTGTACACACAACCATATCCTCCTTCTCCTAATTTGTGTTTGAAATTTCTTGTAATTTTCTTGATATTTGAGTAAGAGTACCTTATGGGCAAAAAGTTGTTATGAGCTTGTAGGAATTCTTCGATGTTTCCGTCCATCGCTAGGTGCCTTCTCCTCCATTTATAGAATAAAAATATCAACACACATGGAGCTCCGAGTACGAATTTTGCTGCGATGAAGTGGCCTGCAGAGAAATTTGGCTATAGATTAGTGTGGTGCCGCAATTGTTTTTCTACATACGAAGTTATTTTCTGTCAAAATGCTGCCGGAGACCTTCATATTTGTGAAGGGAAAAGGACTAGTCGTACCCGAGACAAAGGCGATATTCGGACTTGCATTTAGCGCCACATTACCCATGGCATTCCACGTGGAGTTAACTGTGAAAAAAGAGAAGAAAATTATTCGAGATAACAGAGAACGAAAATAAAAAATGAACTGAATCTTTCATTACAACAATTAAACATAAAAGGAAGTTCTGTCAAGCTATAAGAGACGTCAAAGATAAATTCATACAATCACTTCAAAGTGCAGAGACACTCATTTGTTCATCGAGAGTTGCAAGTGAAGAAGCATAGAATAAAGAAGAGTGAATGAATTTCCCTCTCTTGAATGCTACTCAGATCCAACTTTATTTTGTTCCCTCGTGGAATCCATGATTTCCTTAGCATGATCATGATGAGTTCACGAGCCACTCGTAATTCCTAATTTATGAACATCATCCAAGATGTGCGAAATTCACTCACCCACATAAAAGAAGATGCCGAAAACATTATCAACTATTCGAATAAACCATGCAAGGGACACGAGCTTCCATCAAATCAAACAATTTTCACCAAACAAATATAAAGCAATAGTGTCGAGTCCCCCAAAAAAAAACACTCATGGTTTGTTAACAAAAAAAGAGAAAAAAAGGAAAAAAGAAAAGAGCAATGCTGCCCAATCTACTAAAAACTGTTGAATCTTGAACGTAACAACGTAGGCGTGAAGGAGAATAGGAGAGAGATGAGGCTAACGGCTCTCAATCTTTTATTGATAATGTTGAAGCCTTTAAAATAGGCAAAGAAATAACTGAAACACCACTAAAATAGGACCCATAACATCCATGATCTACATAACTCCATGACTCCACTAACTCCTAAAAACAAGGGCAACTAAGAAACAAACGTGCAGAAAATAAAACCAACCACTACTTCAACAATCCCTCCCTTAAATTGATGTTTGCTAACATTCAGTTTAAAGCATTGATTGTCTTCAACGTGCAAACCCCTAGAAGCCTTCTAAGCTTTACGAACGGGTCCACCTTAAGGGCTTTGGTGAATATATCGGCAACTTGATCTTCACTTCTGCAAAAGACTAGATCAATTGTTCCATTATTGCTTAGATCTCTCAAGAAATAAAACTTCACATCAATGTGCTTGCTTCTTCCATGTAGCACCGGATTCTTGGAGAGTTTAATTGCTGAGCTGTTGTCACAAAAAACCTTTGTAGCTTTTGGTTGCTTGAATTGCAGTTCCTCAAGAAGTCTCCTTAGCCAAATAGCTTGACAAGCACAAGCTGTAGCAGCAACAAATTCAGCTTCCGTACTTGATAAAGTGACAATTGGTTGCTTCTTCGAAGACCACGAAATAGCACCTGTTCCAAACATAAAAGCATAACCCGAAGTGCTTCTCCTATCATCTTGATCTCCTGCATAATCACTGTCAGTAAATCCCAGCAAATTAGACTTTTCACCCTTCTTGTAAAACAACCCAAAGTATCTAGTTCCTTGCAAGTAACGAAGGATTCTCTTGGCAGCAAGCAAATGCATTTATGTGGGATTCTCCATGTATCTACTGATTAAACTCACAGAATACATTATGTCCGGTCGTGTTGCGGTTAGATACATCAAACTACCCACAACTTGTTTGTAAAGTGTGTTGTCCACCTTCTTCCCTTCATGATCTTTGTGTAACTTCAATCCAAACTCAACTGGAGTGTTCACAGGATTACAATCCTTCATTTGAAACCTGTCTAGAATTTCTCCCACATATCTTTTTTGAGAAATAAAAATCCCATCACCTGATTGTACCACTTCTATGCCAAGAAAGTAATGCATCATACCAAGATCAGACATTTCAAACTCATCCATCATGGACTTTTTGAATTCTTCAAACATGACATCACAATTTCCAGTAAATATGAGATCATCAACGTATAAGCATACAATGAGCATTTTCCCTTTATCTCCAATCTTAACAAAAAGTGTATGCTCATACGGGCATTTCGAAAAACCAATTTTAAGAAAATAAGTCTCAATGCGACTATACCAGGCCCTTGGAGCTTGTTTTAGCCCGTAAAGGGCTTTCTTCAATTTGTAAACTTTATGCTCATTTCCAATTTTGACATAACCGGGAGGTTGTTCAACAAATACCTGTTCCTCCAAGTAACCATGCAAGAATGCCGATTTGACATCAAGCTGGAAAATAGGCCAAGAATTCTGCGCCGCCAATGCAACCACTAATCTGATTGTGTCATGTCTTGCAACAGGAGAAAAAACTTCTGTATAGTCGATCCCATATTGTTGCTTGTACCCCTTGGCCACCAAGCGTGCCTTGTACTTGTCAACTTCACCATTTTCTTTCACTTTTGTTTTGAAAACCCACTTTATGCCGATGCATTTGTGTTCATTTGGAAGATTTGACAGCACCCAAGTATCGTTTCTTTCAATGGCATCAATTTCATCATCCATTGCTTTCCGCCATTTTTCTTCTTTGACAGCACTCTCAAAAGTAGTAGGATCGCAATCTGAAAATAAAGCAAAGTGAGTAATTGGATCTTCAATTCCAGTTACCTCATAATCTTCCATCCAAGCAGGCCTTCTTCTAACACGGCGAAGAGATTCAGCTTCTTCTTCATTAACTTCAGTCACTGTTGGTGGAATTTCAGCAACATCAAGAGTTGTATTTACTGAATTTTCAGGCATACAAGGTGCTGAAATTTGCTCATGTTCAACATCATTATCATAAAGGACTTGGGTAGGCTGCTGCCTATTCCAAACCCATGTGTTCTCTTCATCAAAAACGACATCCCTGCTGGTCACAATCTTCTTTGTCAGTGGATTAAATAATTTATATGCTTTAGATGCTTCACTTACACCAAGAAAGATGCATTTTTCAGCCTTGTCGTCAAGTTTCTTCCTTTTCTCATCTGGGACATGGGCATACGCAATGCATCCAAAGATTCTGAAGTAATCCACAGCCGGTCTTCTCCCACTCCAGGCCTCTTCCGGTGTCATATTTTGAACAGCAAAAGTTGGACTTCTGTTCAAAATATGAATGCTCCAGTTTACTGCCTCCGGCCAAAAAGTCTTCGGAACTTTTCCTTTTGCCAACAAGCATCTCACCATGTTGAGAATTGTTCTATTTTTCCTCTCGCATACACCGTTTTGTTGTGGTGTATATGCAGTTGTAAGCTCTCTTCGAATGCCATGATCTGCACAAAAAACTTCAAATTCTTTTGAGCAATATTCGCCGCCACGATCAGTTCGAAGGGTCTTAATGGTCTTTCCTGCCTCATTTTCCACGCGAGCTTTGAAGCTTTTAAATGTAGAGAAAGCTTCTGATTTTTCCTGTAAAAAATAAACCCAATTTTTTCTGGAAAAATTGTCAATGAAGGTAATTAAGTATCTTTTACCTCCATTAGAAGATGGGTTTATTGGACCACAAATGTCCGAATACACCAACTGCAAAACATCTTTTGCTCTCCATGACTTTCCCTTGGGAAATTGTGAACGATGTTGTTTGCAAACAACACATTCTTCACAAACTTCGGAAGGAGCAGTAATTTGAGGAAGACCTGTCACCATGTTTTTCTGTTGGAGGGTCTTCAATCCACCAAAACTCAAGTGGCCATAGCGAAAGTGCCACAACCATGAGGAATCTTTATGTTTCACTTCAGCCATCAAACAACTTTCAATTTTCAATGGGAATAACCTGTTCGAACTCATCTGAACAACTGCAACAGCACCTCTAATTGAATCATATATTTCACAAGCACCATTCTTAATAGTGATGACATAACCCTTTTCTTGTAACTGACCAGCACTCAGTAAGTTACTTTTCAAGTCAGGAACATACAAAACATTCGAAATTGTTTCCACAAAACCATTCTTGGTTTTTATCTTAATATCACCTTTTCCCATCACCTTCACAGTAGAATGATCACCAAAACCCACAGTAGAATGAAAATCTTCATTTAGAGAAGAAAAAGAAGACTTACTTCCACTCATATGGTTACTGCAACCTGTATCCACATACCAAATATCCGACTCGGATTCCTTTTCATTTTGAACAGCCATTAACAACGTTTCTGCTTCATTCTTTTCGACAAAGTTTGAACTCTCTCCCTTTTCTTTATCACCAGACAGCCTAGTGTAACATTCAGATGCATAATGACCAAATTTATGACATCTAAAGCACTCTACCTTGGTTTTGTCAAAAAACCGTGCTCTACCTTTGCCTTGAAATTGGTCATTGTCAGTCTTGAACTTGCCGACATCTCTACTTCCTCGATCTCCCCTTCCTCTACCTCTACCTCTACCCCTTCCTCTGAAATTATTGGAATGGGTATTGGTAGAAGCCTTCAATGCTTGCTCCGCTACTGTGGAACTTCTGTTCATCTTTTGTTCATGGACCAATAAGGAGCTTTGCAATTCATCGAGAGAGAGTGTGTCTATGTCTTTCGACTCTTCAATTGAGCAGACAACGTAATTAAACTTTTGCGTCAAGGAACGCAAAATCTTCTCTACAATGGTGACGTCGTCCATCTTCTCACCATGGAATCGCATCTTGTTGCTGATCTCCATTGTTCTGGCACAATAGGAGTTGACGGATTCTCCATCCTTCATTGCTAGTGTCTCGAAATCCTTTCTCAAGGCTTGAAGCTGTGCACGCTTCACTCTAATGGAGCCTTGATATTTTTTCTTCATGGAATCCCAAATATCCTTGGAAGTTTCTTTGCAAAGAATAGTTTCCAAGATGGGACGATCAATAGCCTGAAAGAGATAATTTTTTGCCTTCAGGTCCTTCAACTTTTTAGCTTCCAGTTCTGCTTTCTGGAAATCTGTCAGAATCGTGCCTGCTGGCGGTTCTTGAATTCCAGATTCAACGACCAGCCAATACTCCTTTGACCGTAAAAAATTCTCTATTAGCATGCTCCAATGATCATAGTGACCATCAAAGCGAGGAATGGCTGCTTGCACAAAGTTGGAATATGTGGCCATTCGAAGAACTGTATTGTTGCCTCACTTTTTTACTCTCGGGAAACCTTGCTCTGATACCACTGTTGAATCTCGAACGTAATAACGTAGGTGTGAAGGAGAATAGGAGAGAGCTGTTAGCCTCATCTCTCTCCTATTCTCCTTCACACCTACGTTATTACGTTCGAGATTCAACAAAAACTCCTACTGAACTTTTTTGCATGGGTGATGTGACAGTTTTTTCTATTGGATATTTAAAGAAAGTGATGAATCATTGTTGCGCCCTTCATATGACAAAATCCAACTGAAATTTTCTATGTTACTTTGCGTGTAAATTTGAGCAAACATTTACGAGTGGAGGAGGAGGAAGACGAAGAAAGAATGAAAAGGTTCACGAAAAGTCACTTACTGGTTTCATAGTGATGGCACCCCTCCCTTCTGTATCTGAAACCTAAAAAGCAAAATGCAAATATTCTTACTGACGAAAAGGGTGGCCCATAAGAGAGATTGAATCCCTCGGCCATCGCGTTGTGGAGGTCCTCATATGGTGAGCTCGCGCGATTATACCGATCCCCTCTTCCCTCCCATAAAGAATACGATGCGGATGACATCATGGTTATGGTGCAAGAATCCTCAATATCCCCTGCTGTGGGATAATCCGCAAGTAGAGCGCACGAGTACACTTCCGTTTGGGAAACATTAGGAGGCATGTCGGCGGAGTGTGCTCCCTCGATACATGGTTTGGTATCGATATATGAAGTAGAAGCAACCGGCTGTGAGCACTTCATGAGTACCACTAGCCGACTAATGGGAGGATAGTATGGATCGACGTAACTGAAGTTGAAGGGCGCTAATGAGTAACGAGGGAGCGATGAGCAATTACCTTTTTGAAGTCCATTGTCGACTAATTTCATGTAACCGAAGAAGTGTCCTTCACCACCATAATATTCGTATTGGATCGACCTGACGTAATATCGGCCGGTATGTAGATACATAACAGTGCGGTTATTTTCACAAGCTAGCTCCTGTTTAGGGTCTCCACAACCTTCTGGATCACCCTTCAATCGAAAAGGGTAACTTATATTACGGATTTCGCCACAAGATGAAGCGGGGCACAAGTGATTTTTCTTCGCACCACAAGTCGCCCCTAGCAGTAGAGTGTGCAATATGAGGAAGACAACTCGGCACACAAATGTGGAGCTGGGAGAATGAATCATCTCTCCGCTATTTGATTTGATGCAAGGAAAGTTTGAGCTAATTAGCAATGCAATGGAGGCTCAATAAATGGGATGCACATTATTATTGAAAAGACTTGGAGTTGTTGGTCATCGAAATGTCCAAGTCAACTGATAAAACCAAGTAACAGCGAAGGAAAATTAAGTAGTGTCGACCAGCCGCCAAGCTTTCTAGATTAGTGGCAATTACGAAGATAACTTCCCGGCAATTTCTAGATTCAACGCTTTGTGGCAAATGACCATCCTCTAGGAATCAATTCAATATTGGATAAATGAATCAATTTGAATATTTTGTCCCCTAAATTGAAACAAAATCCTTTCAAGGCGGGTCACCTTGAATATATATATATATATATATATATATAGTAAATTGATGAAGATAACGAAACTCAGTTCGTCAAACTTCTAGTGACGGTTTTATCTGAGCCGATATTTCCTTCCCTCAATAGATCTATCAAACCTGGCATGAAAGTCAAAGATGTCATCATCACCCATCCATTTTCTTCGAAGTTTACGAGTTATTAAAAAAAATCGTCCAATCTTGTCTTTTAATCATCATCTTTGTATGTTGATGTGCATGTGTACAACTCATTATGCCAATATTGCATTCTGGTCCTAATATGCATGCCACGACCAATAGGTTAAAAACATATTCCACTTTTATATTGTCTTAGTCAAGATTTTACACTTTGATTTTTTAGTCTTAGCCTCATAAAAAATTTTTAGCAGAGTCTTCCAACCATGGAAATTCGCATCCAGATCGGTCAAAGAATTCCACTTGACATAGGGGTCTGATATTAATCGGACGGCTCTCATTTTTTCAAAAAAAAAATTGACAAGTTCTTTTAAAAAAATTTCTGCGCGATGTCACCCCAATAGTGTACAAATACGGTCAGGGGATCTAAATCCTAAAAATTGAAGGTAGGGGGGGTAAGGTGGGGGGCCGCACCAACCGTTCATCTCTATTCATCGATAAAGAGAACATAGTCACCCTGCCTTTTCTTTCATTCAACATAATTTATCAAACATCTTCTATTAGAACCGATATCTAAAATCCAACACAGCCCCATTTAGTCGGGTGAAAAGCATTCAACCTGCAAGGCAACAGAATTACAATTTGCAATTCATGACATGACTTTAATAGATGAATGCAATTTTCTATACAACATAATTGTTTTCATCAATCCGTTTTCTTTTTCTCGGAAGTACATGTGAAAATAATCCATTCGACATTCTCTAATTGTTATATGATCTTAGTGTCAAGTTATTCAATGGGGTTTCTCCATATGCATTAAATTTTTAGCAGAGTGTCGACAAATAGATAGAGTAATGAGTATGATATGTAGATTTCTATCCTGATTCTAACATTATGATAACTAATCTTAAATGAAGAGGGATTCAGACCACGCTAATCGATCGCTTGGCATTCCCTATGCTCCTCCAATTTTGTTTTGCCCACTGCTATTCCCTAAGAGAAACACTTTATTAAAAGCGCAAAATGATAATTTTGAAGAATCAAAAAGCAAGGAATTTGCTTTCTTTGAAGAAAAATGAGCAATATAAGCTCCTATTTATGAGCAATTTTTGCGTCCGAAGGGAGAAGGGCTAGGAGGAGCACAAATTCCCTTTAATAGTAAAGCTTAGCCCTTCGAAAAGCTAAACGGGCATTTTGAACCTGACTGTTACCATTTTTTAAAAATAAATTTGGGTTTTGACGCTATTATGAGAATTTGTCTCTCTCCGATCAAGCCACAGATCTCATGGATGGAAAGCTCACGACTTGAACTATCCAAAGTGCAATATGATTTCTCACAAAGTGTAGGGATCATCGATTCCATTAAAATGAGCCATATGAGCGATCAAGAGAAAGAGTGATGATATCTCTCTTAGGAGAACTCCCACCAAAGTGATCTTCGAGGAGTTATAAAATTTACAACAGATGTTATTGATTGGTACCTACTATGACAACAGCAATTTTTTGGACATGTTCAAATTCGGGCGAATATTGTTAAAGTTGCAATTTTTGGTGATCCGATAGTTCAATTTGGCCAAATTAATCACGATTGGAAAGCTCTAACAATGCATAATCCAGTGGTATCCTTCATTGAAAATTTTGACGAGGCTGACTTTAGGCCAAAATTTAGTCAAACGCTAGTAAATCATTAGGTGAGTACAACATCCATGTAAAATGTCACCCCTACAAATGCGCCAAATTTTGTAGGAGGCCACCTCAGCACAGTTTACTGGGATAGTGCTCCCGAACTGTTAGAGGGTTTTTACGACTTGAACTCGTATTTTATTAGTAACTTGTGGTTGGGCCCATGAATAGCTTATAAGTGAGGTAGGATTTTCTTGTGCCGCATATATACGTAACATCTTTCTCTTGTAATTGAGAATTATAATAGAGTGTTGAGATGCGCTTATTATAGTAGAATAAGATGTAACCCTAATTTAAGAGTGAATTATGATAAATAATGTATCTTGATTTCCGTTTTTTTTCCATTTTTACTCTTCATGTCATTGTGTTTGTGCGCTGAATCTTAACAAAATATAATCTTTCACCAATTTTTCACTTCGCCCATTGACACTTGCATTTGCATTGTCAACCATAAAATTCTTTTTCGTGTGTCTCTCTGGTCAATTATTCCACCCTTAAATTCCCCCTATCAAATTTGCGAATGCCCTCCTACAACGATGTAATGTGGTCATGTTTTCGATTTCATCAATTTGCCCATGGAATGTTATAGTTACCAATTAATCATAATGGATACAAGTAATTTTTACAAGAAGAAAACTAGGTTATATCACTCTTTTGCTTTTAACAGTCAATGTAAGCACAATTTTTTCAGAAAGAAGAAAACTAGGTTAACGTTAATACAAGATTCATGCCATATGAAAAGGAAACAGGGAAAAAAATATATATCTCTCACAAAATCAACAAAAATATGTATTTTCGTCGTCCACAAAAATATTAATAAATCCAACTCCAAGCATGCTGACGAAAAGGCTGCGAGTGTAACTCTATCTATTACTGGCCCCCCTCACGGCATCGCCAAAAACAAATCAGCAGCGCTCTTTGGACAGCCCGGCTGAGAAGATCTGGCCATCGTCATAAGTCCAGGCGACCACGTTCCTATGGGGCATTTTCTCAAACACCTTACGAGCTGAAACCGACAATCAGCACTGCCCTTCGCAAAAGTGTCAATCAATGCACACCCAACACACACATCGGAATAAAGGTAGTCGCTTTTGGTTGTAAACCTGAAAGCCGCATCACCAATTGATACATTCTCTGGAATCGAATAAGCCTGACTAATGGTCACGAAGCCATAATGATCAGGGAAAAACCCACCTTTAAGCATATGAACGGAAGTGTCGACTGCTTCATAACCTATGGGATTATTGGCATGGTAAAGAGATCTTGGAACCCCAAGAACCAAGTCCCCTTATTATCCATGTCCCTGAAATTCCTCTCCACCTCAGTTGAGTCGTTGCTTTTCTAGGACGCACTGATAGGCGAGCTGAGAATCACCGAGTCGAGCTCCAGATGGGACCAAGCGAGCACATGATGGACAGGCCAACACGCAAGAGCAAATGCAGGACTTGAGGAGGAGAGAGAAGGTGAGGAGTTCGGGATGGGACCATAATGGGAGATAAGGACGACGTGGCATGTCGCTCCACGGAGGCAGCCACCATTGACGTGGGTAATCAAGCGGCCAAGGAGGTGTAGGGTTAGAGGTTTTGGCGAGAAGGAGAGAGCTTGATATAAGAGGGCGGAGAGGAGAGACAAACTCATTACTCCATAAAAGAAGAGCTTGGTCTGTCATACCAAACAAACAGTACTCATGAAGCAAGTAAAGTAACCACGAGGCCTATTCTTCTACAAAACATGGGAATTAGCATACGCTAAAAGCATCTAGTTTCATCTAATTTCATTAATTACATGGCCTGTTACGCTCTGAAACTATGCTTATTTTACATATCACCCATACTAGGAAAATAGAAAATCATATCTTGCCCAATTATATAATCTCACTGTTATTCTGAACTTGACCTCCTTCATAAATTGTTAGAGCACATGATGACGAAGTGGAGAATGATTCAAGTTCAATTTCAGCTTCGGCATCATCAGCTGGTGTTGCAGACGGATACAAAAGCGGCTTCGGGGGGAGTCTCAATTTGTCGATATCTCCTTCAAGCATTTCTAGAACTCTGCTCATTGATGGCCGATCATTTGGGATTAATTGTATACACCAAAGGGCAACTATTGCCATCTTCCTAGCTATCTCTCTTTCCTCCTCATCTTCTATCATGTCAACCTCATTTTCTTTATTGAGTTGATCGTAGATCCACAAAGGGAAGTAAACTTGACTTGAACAGTCTGCATCTGCATTTACATTTCTTCTTCTACTAGCCATTTCCATCAACAACATACCGAAACTGTAAACATCAGATTTATAAGATACTCCACCGATGTCCTTGTAAAATAGCTCCGGAGCCATATATCCCAAAGTTCCTCTTGCAAGAGTCAATGATACGATGTTGTGGTTCGTAGGGTAAAGCTTTGCAAGTCCAAAGTCAGAAACTTTGGGAGTGAAATTTTGATCTAGAAGAATATTGTGAGGCTTGATATCAAAATGTAGGATTTGCATGTCGCATCCTTGATGTAGATATTCTATCCCCCTAGCCACACCAAGAGATATCTCATATACTCTCTTATAATCGAGAGAGTAGTTGTCATCTTTAGAGAAAAGGTGCTTATCCAAAGACCCATTTGACATTAATTCATACACAAGAGCAAGCTTAGACTTGTCGAAGCAAAAACCAATCAGTTGAACCACATTAACATGGTGGATCCTTCCGATAGTGGCCACTTCGCTTATAAAATCTTGGCCATTAGATTTTGGTTTGTTCAAAATCTTCACAGCAACTTCAGTGCCACTTCTAAGTACTCCCTTGTACACACAACCATATCCTCCTTCTCCTAATTTGTGTTTGAAATTTTTTGTAATTTTCTTGATATTTGAGTAAGAGTACCTTATGGGCAAAAAGTTGTTATGAGCTTGTAGGAATTCTTCGATGTTTCCATCCATCGCTAGGTGCATTCTCCTCCACTTATAGACTAAAAATATCAACACACATGGAGCTCCGAGTGCGAATTTTGATGCAGCAAAGTGGCCTACAGAGAAATTTGACCATTGATTAGTGTAGTGCCGCAATTGTTTGTATACGTACGAAGTTTTTTTTTTTTCTGTCAAAATGCTGCCGGAGACCTTCATATTTGTGAAGGGAAAAGGACAAGTCGTACCCCAGACAAAGGCGATATTCGAACATGCATTTAGCGCCGCATTTGCCATGGCACTCCAAATGGAATTATCTGTGAAAAATAAGAGGAGAAAAATTATTCGAGATAACTGAGAACGATAAAAAGAAAGAACTGCATCTTTCATTATAACAGTTAAACATAAAAGGAAGTTCCATTAGGCTATAAAAGAAGTCAAAGATAAATTCATACAATCACTTCAAAGTGCAGGGACATGCATTTGTTCACCGAGAGTTGCAAGTGGAGAAGCATAGAATAAAGAAGAGTGAATGAGATTCCCTCTCTTGGATGCCAGTCGGATCCAACTTTATTTTGTTCCCTCGTGGAATCCATGATTAACTTAGAATGGTCATGATGAGTTCACGAGCCACTCGTAATTCCTAATTTATGAACATCATCCATGATGCGGGAAGTTCATTCACCCACTTAAAAGAAGATGCCAAAACATCATTAGTTATTCGAATAAACCATGCAAGGGACACAAGCTTTCATCAAATCAAAGAATTTTCACAAAACAAATATAAAGCCATCGTGTCGAGTCCCCAAAAAAAAAACTGATGATTTGTTAGCAAAAAAGAAAAAAAAAATAAAAGAGCGATGTTGCCTAATTTACTAAGAAATCTTACTGAACTTTCTCACATGAGTGATGTGGCAATTTTTTTTATTGGACATTTAAAGAAAGTGATGAATCATTGTGTGCGCCCTTCGTATGACAAACATTTATGAAAATAGGGGAGGAGGAAGAAGAACAAAGAATGAAAAGCTTCACGAAAAGTCGCTTACTCAAGCCATAGTGACGGCACCCATCCCTTCGGTATCCGAAACCTAAAAAGCAAAATCGAAATATTCTTTGTTGCGAAGTTGGCCAATATCGGAGAGTGAATCCCTCGGCCATCGCGTTGTGGAGGTCCTCATATGGTGAGCTCGCGCGATTATACTGATCCTCTCTTAACTCCCACATAGATTCCGATGCGGGTAACATCATGGTTATGGTGCAAGAATCCTTAATATTACCTGCTGTGAGATAATCCGGATATAGAGCGTACAAGTACACTTCCGTTTGGGAAACATAAGGAGGCGTGTCGGCGGAGTGTGCTCCCTCGATACATGGTTTGGTGTTGACATATGAAGTAGAAGCAACTGGCTGTGAGCACTTCGCGAAGCCCACGAACGCTCCACGAGAAGGATAGTATGGATCGGCGTCACTGAAGTTGGAGTACGCTAATGAGTAACGAGGGAGCGACGAGTAATTACCCTTTTGAAGTCCATCATCGACTATGGTGATGTTACCATAGAAGTCTTCTTCACCATAATAAAATTGGTATTGGATCGACCCAACATAATATCGGCCAGCATATAGATATAGAACGGTACGGTTATTTTCACAAGCTAGCTCATATGAAGGGTCGCCGCAACCTTCTGGATCGCCCTTCAAATGAAAAGGGTAGCTTATATTACGAATTTCGCCGCAAGATGAAGTGGGGCACAAGTGATACTTCTTCGCATAACAAGTCACCCCCAGTAGTAGAGCATGCAATACGAGGTGGAGAACACGGCACACAAATGTGGTGTTGGGAGAATGAATCATCTCTCCGTTGTTTGATCAAATGCAAGGAAAGTTTGAGCTAATTAGCAATGCGATGGGGGCTCTATAAAAGGCCCGCCTATTATGATTTAAAAAACTTGGAGTCGTCGGTCATCAAAATGTCCAAGTCAACCGATAAAACCAAGTCATAGCTTTACTATATTAGTGGTAATTATGAAGAAGACTTCCCGGCAGTTTCCAGATTTAACATTTTGTGGCAAATGACTATTCTCTAGGAATCAATTTGATATCGTATGAATGAATCAATTTGAATATTTTGTCCCCTAAAGAGTAGAAAAATCCTTTCAAGCCCAGTCACCATGTGAACACACAACACGTAATGAAAAAATATATGTATAGTAAGTTGATGATAGAAAAACACCGAGTTCATCAAACCTTGGGAAAATTGTAAAAAAAATTCCTAGACCTTTACCACTTATGTCAATTCAGTCATCAACCTTTTTTTTAAGCCGATTGAGTCCTAAACATTTTCCACCTTTGTCATTTAAGTCCT